>CM021767.1:78566075-78617865 GCA_011076525.1 Nettapus auritus | reverse complement strand
TTTCTTTCTTTCTTTCTTTCTTTCTTTCTTTCTTTCTTTCTTTCTTTTTCTTTTTTTTTTTTTCTTTTAAAAAGAAACTTGCTACTTGACACTTCCATTAGTATCTCAAGCTCTTGTACTCTATAATACCTTAAAATTCTCTTTGCGATGCACCATAGAGGCATGATTTTATCTTTCCCAGAATCACTGCTAGTCCACTAGTGACAGTTTCCTCTCTGGATCTATGGAAACTAATCACAGAATCACAGAATCACAGAACAGGGAGGGTAGGAAGGGACCTCTGAAGATCATCTAGTTCAACCCCCATGCTGTTCAGATGCAGCTTGGTTAAAGGACTCTGGAGGCTTATGGAGATATAGGATATACAGAGCTGATATTCTGGCAGGACCTAATGCTCCTTTCCTATTCTTTCATTCTCTATCGTTCCGTTCTGTCAGATGAAGCAGATATTTATGATTTGGTTTGTACTGTGAGAAGGAGCTGTAGAAACTCAACTTCTGAACTTCTTGTCAGTGTTTTTTTCTCTGTAGGCATCAGTATTTATATTTCCAAATGAATATGTGACATTCTGGAATTTTACAGCATGAAACCTGTCAAGTGCAAAATTCTTGAAAGTGCAAAGACCTCCTTTTGGATACAGACATATTAAAACAGTCAAGTGACAGAAATATCTTTTCCAGTCATATCTTCCTGCTGCAAACATGGAGAGGTTTCAATGTGTAATGAAAAACAGGGAGCAGAGATTAAGTTTTATTTGCTACAGAAAATGGAAAGCATAAAATTAAAAGTAAAAACATTGTCTGAAACCTTGTAGAAAATGCTGTAAACAATAATAAACAATACAAACATATACAATGATATGTAAATAAAGGTTGACAGAGCAATCTTTTGAAGTTACTTGAACCTCAAGCTGACCTGCAGGACAATGATGACACTCAGTTTATGAAATACTGAAGAATTTCAGATGTAAATAAATGAAGAGGATTAAATCTAGGGCAAAGAAAAGGCCAGGAAGAAAAATAATAATAATAAACAGAAAAAGAAAAAGAAAAGGAAAAGGAAAAGGAAAAGGAAAAAGAAAAAGAAAAAGAAAAAGAAAAAGAAAAAGAAAAAGAAAAAGAAAAAGAAAAAGAAAAAGGAAAAAAGGAAAAAAAAAATCTTCCAATTCGGTGGAACAGATTATCCAACAGCTAAAACCAAGTTTCAGTCTAATTTCTTGGTATTTCTAAAGTATATTCCACATTGCATTTATCCTGTGTGTGTCATCAGATTATGCTTCCCTTGCACCCCATATGCTTCTCATTTATCATAGCATCATGGAATGGCTGGGGTTGGAAGGGACCTTAAAGATCATCTAACTCCAAGCCCTGTGCCATCAGCAATGATGCCACACACTAGATCATGCTGGCCAAGACCCCATCCAGCCTGGTCTTGAACACCTCCAGGGATGAGGCATACACAACTTCTCTGGGCAACATGTTCTAGTGCCTCACTACCCTTACAGTAAAGAATTTCCTCCTAATGGCTAGACTAAATCTACCCCATTTTAGCTTAAGACCATTCTCCCTTGTCCTATCTTTACTCCAGTAAAGAGCCCTTCTCCATCCTTTTTATAAGACCTGTTTAAGTATTGAAAGGCCACAATGAGGTGTCCCCTGAGCCTTCTCGTCTCCAGGCTGAACATCCCTAGCTCTCTGAGCCTTTCTTCATAGGAGAGGTGCTCCAGCCCTCAGATCATCTTTGTAGCCCTCCTACAGCTTTGTAAGAAAAAATAATGATGATCTAGGTTCCTAGAGGTATCATTGACTGTAATGCAATCCTTTTTTGGTAGACAGACATTGGGGACGCTTTGTGTGATCTGAATGACTAAAGAGGACATCAGTGTAATTAAGTGTTAAATATAGAATATAAAAATTATCCATGTCATGTGTCAGACTTATGCTTGGAAAACTTAAGACTGCTTTGCTATCTGCCTATAATATGTACATTTGTGTGTCAAGATTATCTACTGACTAGTAAGGTTCCTCTTTGTAAAGTTGCTGTTTGCTGATGAATTTTCTCATCATGTTTTTCCTCCATGAACAGCTGTAAATTTGGCAAAGACATATATTTACAGTGCTGAAGAGTTTATTTGGCAGCTGGCTTTTGTTTTTTATGACTTCCTCTGTCTTAGACATTAAATATTCCTCTGTCTTTTTTCCCTCTGTGATTATGTATTTGCCATAGTCATCTATTTTGTAAATCCAGATTAATATTATATCCTGTTTGTATATATGTAGTCTTCTGTAATTGCTCTTACCAAAATTACTGACTATTAACAGCATTATTCTTTAAATTTTTTTTTTTTTTTTTTTTTTTTTTTTTGAACAAACTCACCATGCTTTGCTCTAAATGTCAAAACTAGAAATATTGGGCTGATTCAGAAGAGTCTGGCAGACTGCTGCCTGGAAGCCAGTCTGTGGACAAATTCCTTTCTGCACCCATCCTTCTCTGCTACTTCATAGTAGAAGTAATAGCGATGTGGAAGCTTCGGGGACAATTTCAGTGTCAGAACTTTATTTTCTACAAGCTTTTATTAAATCAGCTAAAGAAGAGGCAAAGCAAGTCATACCACAAGCATTGATATAGAGCTTCAGGTAGGAAAAGACCTGCTCCCTAGAATGCTAGTCAGCTGTGATTATAGAAATATCTTAAGGGAGAACAAAAAGGCTGACATTTATGTAATTGGAATTCACGTTAATATATTTCAATTTCTGTCTACATTTTGTATTGTTTAGATTCTAAACAAATCAGTTTTCACTTATTTCTAAATATTTTTGAAGTGTTGTGTCTAATTCAACCTAAATCCACTGCATAATGACTGAAAAATATTCTTTTACACAATATTACAATAGTATGTCCCATATATAGTTGAATATCTGTCACTTTCACACTGCTTTATACCCAGTGGTGATAGAATTTTACTCTTAACTCAGTTAAGTCCAGGTTATCCAATGTAGTTGGTGTAGAATCTGTTGGAATATCACCACATATTTACATATTTATGTAAATATGAGAAAGCCTATTCATAGTCACACAAGACTATAAGGAAAGGAAGTACAAGGAAAGTTACTGTGAGTAAGGTTAAGTTGTGAATTTGTATCAGTCTAACTACTACTGCAAAGTAATTACTTTTCTGGTTAATTTTCTCACAGCCAATGTAAGGTATAGCAATTTACTCCCTTTGGCTGATTGGTATTCTACTGCACGTTTGAGTACAAGAATGTATACGGAAGAGATGAGTAGATGTCATGCTGTAAATCCACACTTATTACACTATAACCTGTGTAGACAGAAAGACCTTGAAGTTAATAGAAGTGTCCCTGCTTTGCCAGGTATAATTTTGGTACAAAGGTTAATATTATTTTTTTAGCCAATTAGATCCTAGTAGTACCTTTGTTGAACTTCTGCCATAGTACATAATTTCAGCAAAGGTAGAATTTGCCTGAGACCTTATGCTATTCCAAAAATACTTTTATCTGCCTCTTCCTGCCTGCCTGCATTCCTACCTCTGAAGTTCTCAGGTGTGGTCATTGACACTGGTACTACAATGCAAAGGAGACATGACTGCTCCAGAAGTCAGCTTGCTGGTGGGGAGAGCTGCAAAAAGTCAAACTGTAAGAGTTTTTGATACCACAGTCCTTGAATCTGTGTTCAAGTTTTACCAGTTAGATGGTACGGTTATTTTTTTTTTTTTTTTTTTTTTTTTTCTTATACAAACTGTATTAAGTTATTCGGAATTGTATTTATTTCTGGCACAAATTAGTTAACCACATCTAAAGAAAAATCTATCCAGACTTAGCTGAACTTTTATTTCAGTGAAGAAGATATTTCAGTCATGTCAGTGGAAGATATTTATCAATTTGAATTCAAAATTTGCCTTGAATGAAGTCAGTAACAAAATACCTCTTGTCTTTGGTGAAACCTGTATTACACATATTGTAGTAGTTTTAAACTTATTGTGTAAACTAAAATTTAAATCAACTTTTCTGTTTGTTTCTTTGGTACATTTTCCTCCCAATTTTTGTAAAAATAAAAAATAAAAAAATCTGTCATTAGAGGATGACTCTGGGGACTTCTTCTCTCATGAGCTTAGGGGCAGCTTTTCAGGGCTTGCATACATATTATTTATATTATTATCAGTTAATATATCATCCTTTCCCAGCCATATGAAGAAGCAGGGAATTAGTTCTGCATTGGAATTCAGTCAGATCTCATCTAGCTAACAGTTCACTTCCTCCCCTGTCTCCTGGCAAAGATGACAAAAATGCTGAGATCCAAACACATAGAAAAATATTAGCAGAACTGGAGGGATCTCAGAGGGAAAAGAAATCCTAATATATTTAGTCTAGAACTGATATTTTGTTATATTTGAAAAGAGCTCAGAAAATATAGGAATGAAGAAAAAAAATTACTATTAATAATAAAAAAATAAAAAATAAAAGTAGTTAGCATCAGTGTAATACAGTTTCAAATTCCTGACACAATCAGGAAAAAAATCATTTGTTACTGTAATCCTTTTATGACTGATAAAAAATTTGAAGTTTTTTTTTGTTGTTGTTGTTTTGTTTTGTTTTTTGTTTTTTCCTTTTTCTCCTAGAATATTTCTAAAGTTTACTCCTCATAAAGCATCTATCTTGCCAATAGATTTCTTTGGGTGGGATTTTTTTGTTTGTTTTTGGTTTGGTTTGGAGGCGTGTCCTTTATTTAGTTCACTAGATTATCAGTGAAGATACTGTGGGGAGTAACTGTCAATTCTAGACTACTTAAACTTATTTCCACATTTATAGAAGAATTCAATACATAGCTGAAGAACAAATGACCAAAATTAATAACCTCCCAAAAAAGGCAATATATTTCAAATATTTCTGAAAAGCTATTATACATTTTAAAAATATATTTATTTTTTCAGTAAATATTCAGAAAACTGGAATAGATGACAGCAGAAGGAAATAATGACAGGTAATTTATTTTGTTTTCCAGTTGATTCCTCAACTTTATTATGTATTAAGGACATAGTAGTTACTAATGCAGCATCTTTCTGTATGATTGCACATTGTGTTTGGGCAAGTATACATAACACATTCTGAATATTGTGAGAGCCGCCTGTTCTTGTGACTCATACGAATATGGCAGTAGGAATTCCCATAAAGTTGTTCACTGATCCATGCTTAGCCCATGCAAATCACAGGAAGTCACAACACTGATGTTGATGTAGCTTCATGCCAGAATGCTTTGCTGAGCTTTGGCTTGTTTACCACTGAAATCCCTTTAAAGAGAAGACTTGAGTATATAAACAATAAAGACTTTAATATATAATTAATGTGCTTTCTAATTAAATAGTAACCAAGGTATGTTGTAACCTTTCAATTGAGTATAGAAAATAATTAATTATCATCTTAAATACTTAATGTGAGCATACCAATTAACAAAATGCCACTTCTGTATTTTTTAAATGGTGCTTGGCCCAATTTCAAATGCATGATAAATTTTTAGTAGTAAAACTCCATTTTTTTCAACACAGGCTTATTTTGTTGTTTTTTAAACCAATATATGTGAAGGTATGCTTTAGGCTATTTAACTGTACCACTACTAGTAAATTAAGTGGCCTCAGACCTATTCTTGGTCCCTGGAAGAAACTAGAAAGGCACAATCCATGTCTGTATGAATAAACATTCTTCATCCCCAAATTCATGCATCCATATTCATTACTGCCTACTAGAAATACTTTCTGGGCCATGATGTTCCATAAACCTATTGGCCCCACTGTGGAGAGTTCTGGTAAGTATGCTAACAATCAAACAAATTATGCTTAAGAATATTCACTTCTCCTGTTAAGTTCACCAATATAGGCATATTATTTTGACTGTAATTACTTTCATACACATATAAACAAATATAATAATAGTAATAATAATAAACCATTTGTTTAAACATAAAACATATTTGGAAAGGAAGTAAAAATTCCTTTGTAAATGATTATTTCAAGCACATTTATTTTCATATTAAGTGATACACTTTAGGTATATGGTCAATGCATTTCATTTCCTTTGGCTGACAACAGGTAAAATGGCATTAAAGTCCCTGGAATTGAACTACCAATTCCAGGTGGATTTTAGCCTTTGAAATAACTTTTTGAGTGTTCACTATAAACACTCTACATCCCTGGAGACAGCTCAGAGCCACATCAACTTATCAAGGAGCAGTGTGAAAGACTGCCCAAAGGAGGGCTACGAATATGGTGAAGGATCTAGAGGGCAAGATGTGTAAAAAGTGGCGGAGGTCCCTTGGTTTGTTCAGGCCAGAGAAGAGGAGACAGGGGAGGCCTCATGGCAGCCTGCAGCTTTCTCACTGGGACAGGGGAGGTCAGGCTGGGGGTTAGGGAAAGGTTCTTCACTGAGAGGGTGGTCGGGCACTGGGACAGGCTCCCTGGGGCAGTGATCATAGCACCGAGCCTGTTGGTGTTCAAAAATGTTTGTACAGTGTTCTCAGACACATGATCTGATTTTTGGGTGGTCCTATATGGAGCCAGGAGTTGGACTCAATGATCCTTGTGGGTCCCTTCCAACTTGGGATATTTTGTGATCCTATGAATCTATGAAAGACTTATTACTATATTTGGATATCTTCAAGAGGTCCTACTTGAGCTTCATTACTGGCTTTTCCTCTTCTTTGGTGTTAGCCATGGCGTATTCCAACACCCAAGAATAAGCAATAACAGAAGCTCAGGTCAGAATGAATAAAGGCCTACACAAAAATGTAGGATGAATGGGAAACATTGTTTGCAGTCACTGTCTCTCCTGTCTGTAAAAATAAGCCTGTCATTTTTCACCATTGCAGTGAAGGGTAATAAGCTATTTCCTTCAATGCAACTTAGGATGGACAAAGTTTAGAAATTGATTGTTTGGATGACTGTAGCAATAGTGTTGATTCAAAAACAGAAGCTAGAAGTGCGTGGGGGGGGGGGCAAGGGTGAGAATGGTGGAATGGTGTATAACATAAAGATACTATGCTATGTTTTGGCACTTAAATAGAAGTCAGCTAATTATTTGACTATCACAAATGTAACGTATCCTTTTATTTAGAGCAAGTCAATGAAGGTCCAAGTTTTGTGTACTATGCAATGTCTAAAGAATATGAATTTGAATATTTTGTGCAAGATTCCTCCAGAAGAGTCAAGCATGTTACTTTTAATCCTGAATCGTAAAAATGCAATGGAACAGAAAAAAAATAAAATTTTCGGGTGCTCATCGTGAACTTCTGGAAACATAAAATTTAAAGACTTGTATGAACATCCTCTTCTTAAATGGATCTCTGAAATGTAATGTAGAGGACTTCTTGCAAGCAAATACAGGTTAACTGTTCGTTTATTCTGTTAAACAGTTTACATCTTGCCTACATCTGTAAATACAGTATAGAAAGATTGTTTATCTGTAAAGTGTCATGCATTATTTCAAAGCATAAAATCTAACAGTATTAATTATAAATGTCACCTTAAATTAATAATAGGTCTAACAATTATGGTAAACACACCAAGTGTTTAATATACTTTCATATTTCAATAGAGCATTATGTGTCAGCACACAGGTTATAGCCTTTCTTAGTTATTTAACATTGTCCAAGGTTATATGCTTTATAACTGTTATGAAACTAATGTAACTATATAATAGTTTTAGTGTAACCATAGTACATAGAGAATAATTTAAATGACAGTTTGTTTGCACTTTAGGAATAATCCAGCCCTCTTTTTTTGTCATTCTAATTTACCATGGAAAAGCCCTTGTGTGTAAGAATTATTCAAATGCACATGAGATTTTTCTTCATAACATATACTTTTGTTTGTTTGTTTGTTTGTTTGTTTGTTTCCCCAGTGCTTAACACCAAACAACATGGCACAAAACACAACCCATTATGCTTGATTTCCTGTGCAAGGTTCCCTTTAACTTTTCATTGCATGGCTGGTTGGAATGTACAAATTATAACTTGCAGCAGAGTATTCTGAGGGAATAATATTTGCCTTAGGAGCAGTGTGGTCCCACTGTATTTCCAAGGCAGAATGCAACATTGAACTACCTGCCCCGACAGTTTATTCATCACTGGAAACTATGCTGTGGTAGAGGTCAGAATATTAGAAGTTGTCCATTTTATAAAGGAGGCACTGTTCTTTCTCTACACTTAAAGTGCTGAAATTCTATTCTGAGGGTTTATATGCTTTATTTGAAGATAAAATTAATATGTTTAACATCTAAAGATAGGAATTCATATTCATCTAGTTACTTGAAGGCATAAACCAAGGTCTGATTAATCAACTTGAAAAGTTCCATACAGAAAAAAATGTTCCTTAGCTGTCCACGGCTTGATTTTTTGTGTCTTCCTGTCAAGTATCTCTTGTACGCTCCTGTCAGAGACTGGTTATTGAGTCAAGTAGATGGATGTGGCCCTTCACACTGTAATGTTTGTACTAATTTAAGGGTAGGATTCCTTTCAGATAATGTTAATGAACAGAGTTAGGTGTCAAACTTAAGCTAATAATCTGTGTTCCCTCTGTAGTCCCTGAAGCTAAGGCCCTCCAAAGGCAATTTACAAATTCCTGAATGGCAATTTGTCACCAATGTCTTTGGAATAGACGGAAACACCCTTTGGAAGAACCTGTCTTTTCATTGTCTACACAGAAAGCTAAGGCAAGACATTTCATTTTTGATGTCCAAATTTACATAAAAGCAATCTCAGACTTAATCAATTACCAGATATAAATCTATCACTTGAAGAAGAAAGTGTTTCATAGCAATGAATACAAGTTTTCATAAGGACATTGGGTGCAAACAAGACCCAGAAGTTCTAAGATCCTTCTCAGTTCTCTTATATGTAAAATCTATGTTGCATACAAGTCAGTAATGTCTCTTGTCCAGATTTTTAAGTTACCTTAGCTATCTGCAATGCAGATGGTTATATATATATATATACAGCAGATTTATTCATATGACAAAAAGAATGAGAACACCTACTTGGGTCTTCAGATTCTTAAATATCTTTATATAGTGATCCTTAGATAACTAAAAATATTAGGGAAAAATATTTTTAAAAATCTAAGCTATTGATGAAGTAGTTTGATTTTAAAAGGTCTGAACGAATACTAATATGTGTTCATATGTGTTCACAGATCTTTGTGTTCCCTTTAATAATGGGAGCAGTGAACATCTGGAAGCTATTTAGTAGGAGAATTTGGAGACTACTGTTATCAATTCATTCAACATTCATTGTAAAGTCACTAATAAGTCTCTTTAGTGTTCTTATGGATCTCACTTAACATTCAATTGTTCTTATGGATCTAACTTGCAGTTCAATTGCAGTACATTCATTTAAATGGCACCAGTTTGTGCCTAGATTTGTCTCTAGACAACAAAACCATTTGCCAATATTTGTTTGCTCTGTCATTTTATTTATGTGGCAAGGGTTTGGTAGCAGGGCAGCTGTAGGGGTGGTCTCTGTGAGTAGATACCAGCAGCAGCCCCATGTCAGATCATAGCCAGTGGGTTCCCCCAAAGGGACCCAGAGCTGAGCCAGGGAGAGATGACAGAGCTGAGCCAGGGAGAGATGCTAGTTGAGCCTCTGGGAAAGCAGATATAACAAAGGGAAAAATAATGCTGTACAACAGCAGCTGGGAGAGAGGAATGAGAAACAGCCCTGCAGACCCCAAGGTCAGTGCAGAAGGAGGGCAGGAGATGCTCCAGGTGCTGGAGCTAAAGTTCTCCCGCAGTCTGCAACGCCCCTGGTGGAGCAGGCTGTCTCTCTGCAGCACGTGGAGAGATCTCCACACTGCAGCCCATGGAGGAGCCCCCAGTAGAGCAGGTGGATGTGGCCTGAAGGAGGCTATGGTCCATGGAGAGCCCCCGTAGCAGCAGGTCCTGTGCCAGACCAGCAGCCCGTGGAGAGGAGCCCACGCACGAATAGAGGGACGGGGGCGGGGGGGGGGGGGGGGGGGGGGGGTGGAAAGCCACTTGTGGGGAATCCATGCTGGAGCAGTCCATTCCTGAAGGAATGATAGTACAGACCCATATGGAGCACTTCTTGAATACCTGCTGTTTGTGGAAAAGGACCCCACACTGGAGCAGGGGAAGAGAGTGATCAATAAAGAGCAAGAGACGAAGCATTATAGACTGACTGACTGCAGCCCCTATTCACCATTCCGCTACATTGCTTGGGGGGAGGATGTAGAAGAGGGTGGCTGGGAGGAAGTTGTTTATAGTTTGCTTTCAGTTTCTCACTGCTCTAGTCTGTGAGTGGTAGGCAATAAATTATATTAATCTCTCTACATTGATTCTGTTTTGCCCATGATGATAACTGGTGAGTGATTTCCCTGTCCTTCTCTCAACCCTTGAACCATTTCCATTGCATTTTCTCCCCCTCTTGTTTTAAGGAGGGGGAGTGAGAGAGTGGCTGTGGCAGAGTTCAGCTGCCCTGACAAGTAAAACCATCACAGTTGACTAGGGACTTTGCTGAGTATGAGGGGTGGGTTTCTGCAGCTGTTTGTTTGTTTGGCTTGGTTTATTTTAATCTGCACAATTCCTGCAGAGACTCTAATCTTTACACCAAATATATTGTTAAACCTGTAACAGAATATTTTAGAACATGTTCTGTAGATTCATCTCAGACAATTTTCTTTTTCATAAAATTGAAGAAGAAAATCATATAATCATAGAATGGTTTGGATTGGAAGGGACATTAAAGATAATATAATTCCAAACTCCCTCCTATCAGCCTGGACACCTTCCACTAGACTTGGTTGCTCAAAGTCCTATCCAACCTGGCCTTGAACACTTCTAGGGATGCCCCATCCACAGCTTCTCTGGGCAAACTGTAACAACCCTCATAGTAAAAAAAAGTTCTTTCTTTAATCTAAATCTACTCTCTACTAGTTTAAAACTTTTACCACTCTCTTGTCACTATACACTCTCATAAAGAGTCTCTCTCATCTCTTTTCTTAAGTACTTCGGTGCCACTGTAAGGTTGCCCTGGAGCCTTCTCTTCTCCAGGCTCAGCAATTCCAGCTCTCTCAGACTGCATTCATATGAGAGGTTCTTGAGCCCACTGGTCATTTTTGTTGTCCTTCTGTGAGCCAGTTCTAACAAGCTGTTGTGGTTTAACCCCAGTAGGCAACTGAGCACCACACAGCCACTTACTCACTCCTGTCCCCATTTCCCCAGCTGGATGAGGGGAAGAGAACTGAAAGGGTAAAAGTTAGAAAACTCATGGACTGAGATAAATATAGTTTAAAATGAAAGGAGGAAAAAAACAAAGAAAAGAAAAACAACAAAAAAAAAACAACCAACCAAATAAAAAATTATTATTATTAATAATAATAAAGAACAAATTATGCACAATGGCTCACTTCCAGCCAACCGATGTCCACCCAGTCCCTGAGCAGCTCCCCTGGACAATTCCCCCTAGTTTTGTTGTTGAGCATAACCTCATATAGCACAGGATATTCCTTTGGTCAGTTTGGGTCAGATGTTCTGGCTGTTTCCTCTCTCAGGATTTTAAGAACCTCCAGCCTACTCACTGGTAGGCAGCTTGAGAAACAGGAAAGACCTTGACTTTGTGTAAGCACTGCTCAGCAACAACTAAAAAAATGGTGTGTTATCAGCTGTGTTTTCATTAAAAATCCAAACCACAGTACAATGCAAGCTACTATGAAGAAAACTAAACTTATGCCAACCAGTCCTGGACACAAATCCATGTCTCTTTTATGCTTGGGGCCACAGAACTCAGTTGACTACTCCAAGTGGGGCTCAGAAAAGCAGAGTAGAGGGGGAGGTTAATTTCCACCCCTAGAGAAACAGCATGCTTTTTTTCTGTCTTTTTTTTTTTTTTTTTTTTTTCCTTTTCTTTACATTACAGAAGGACCTGTTTCAAAATTGTTAAAGACCATCCTTTTTTTATTATAATTTGTGTAATGCATTTCATATACATAGTTAATACTTTGTACAATCTCTTGAATATGAACAATCTAATTCTCTGATCTCACCATTCCTAGGAGAGGTTATATACTGCAACCAGTTGTGTAATAGCACCATATGGGATAGAACAGGGGAAAGGATGGTGTAGGCAGAGAGGACAAGTGAGGTTCCTTTGTCTCCTTCAATGTTGGAACCATTCTGTAGTCTGGTCTCACTTCAAGAATATAAAATTATCAGACTAAGCTCTTTTTTTTCATTATTTTGCTACATGTACCAGGGTATACCTTACACACTAACCACTAACCATCTAATCTTGTAAATTACTTTTGTATGTTGCTTCTAACCTTGCCCCAAACACATGCCCACAACTCCTGCATTAGCATACAGCCAGTCTCCTACCCAGCCCAGGGGATGTTCCATTTATCCTTACAGTTCTATCAAAAACTTTTTTATTAGACAGTAATTTAAAAATATAGTGTCCAATTTATTTTTAATTTCAAGTTGCTTAAAAATAGTTCTTTATTCACGATGATGAAGTAACCCAGGTGTCATAAATTGAAAAGCTTGACATTCTGCAGAATATTAAGTACCTCATTATTCACCACCGTATGCACTACCTTTAGGAAACACACACACAGTATCATGAAGTCGCATATGTTCCTATGGAGAATCTTCAGCAAACTCCCATTGAAATAAGACAGTTTAGCAACAGTAAGAAAGTCTTTAAAGTGAGTTTTTTGAAAAACACAATCAGGAAATATGTCAGGAATGGAATTTTTTCACCTTGCTTTAGAATGAGTCAGTGCATTTATATTAGTGATGTGACAATTTATTTCTATTACACTAACAATATCTATATATTATGTGTGGATATACACTAACAAATACTAAAAGTCAGAATAGTAGATCATTTGTTTTTACAAGTGCCTAACCAAATACCGGTCTAAGCAATGTTTCACACAATGACAACGACAACAAAACATTTAAAACAAAATGATGCAAACCACAAGGGCTTATTGCCGCAAGAGGGAGTGAATCCCAAAGACTATGATTGTTCTTCAATAGCCCAATTTCCAGGAAATCAGCTGCAGGGACAAATAACCAAAATATTCAAGCCAGTCATAATATCATATATTATTAGATAAACGACCTCTGAAATAGTCTGGTCAGTGCCACCAAATGCTTTTATATGGTCATCAATGTCTACAATTGCATTAGAAATTAGATCATAGTCCCCTTTACTCTGTTACTAGCTTCCTCTGTTTAAAGGGCTCTGAGTACTTAATACAACAAGGTCCAAAAATGATTCTCTACATTTTCAGCTCAGTGAATTACTCAGCCACTAAATCCAAAAAACAAGTGGACTGTCAGATTGGGAAAAGACCCTCTAAGGTGAGGAGCAGGTTACAGCTATCTAATTATCAGCTCCCTTGGTTGCCTAACTAATCTATGAAATCAAATTAAAAACAGGTCTGCATATTTGATATTCATATTGCAATGCTAAAAGATTTGGACCAAATCTACTGAAACAATGAGGAATACCTGAGTCCTCTAGTGGTTTCCAGTTGTAGTGGGTTTATGTGGCAAGGTTTTGGTAGCAGGGGGCCATAGGGGTGGCTTCTGTGAGAAGGATCTAGAAGCTGCCCCATGTCTGGTAAGGGCCACACTGCTGACCAGAGCTGAGCCAATAAGTGATGTTGTTTTGCGCCTCTGTGAGAGCATATTTAAGAAAGGGAAAAAAATGCTGTGCCACACAGCAGCTGGGGGGGTGAGAGGAGTGAGAAACAGCCTTGCAGGTGCCAAGGTCAGCGAAGAAGGAGGGGGAGAGGTGCTCCAGGCACCGGTAGAAAATCAGGAGACCTTAAGTGGTTAAAATCTACAGTTAGTTATTTTGTTTTCTACAATTGAGCATTACTAACCTGTGTTCTTAATTCCTCTACTAAAATCACAACCCTGTTCACTATATTCCATCTGTAACAATAAGCAAGCAATTGAGCAAACTAAAGAGTATGTTCACCTTTTAAGAATTTTTGAGTATACTCTCAGTTTTTGAGATTATGCTCAATAATATGTCCCCTTTTATTTTTTGTACAACCTGTTGTTTTTGTGTGTGTGTGTTTTGGGTGTATGTGTCTTTTGTTTTGTTTTCCTTACCTTATACTAGCCACTTTTGTGAAGGGATAGATACTGTAGTTATGAGGATACTGAGGACTACATCGCTCCCCTCCTTACTTCTTTCTCCTTTTCTCTCTTTTCCCTTATTCTAGCCATTCTTCTTTACCTACATTCCTCTACTAAAAACTTTTCCTAAGCGTTTTCAGAAGCAACAGGAGTCAAGCTTGTTAGTTACACTGATTAATGACAGTATTTGTCAAGATCATTTCTCACCCAAAAAAAAAAAAAAAAAAAAAAAAAAAAAAAAATAATGAAAACCTTTGCACAAACCCTAGTGTTTGTTGGCAGAAAATGCCTATCTGTTGAAAGCAAATTTGTTTACAAGAAAGGTTAGTTTTGACAAATCTGTCATTTTGGATTTTTTGATTGCAGAAGATACATTTCAATATATATATATATTTTATGTTTAAATTTGTGTGTTCTAAGATGTAAACTGAACTGATTCTTGTTTAATAAAAAAGACTTAATTTGAAAAAAAAAAGTGTTCTTCATATTGAAAGACCAAATGGCACTATTTGGTGTGGTCAGTTGTTGAATTTGCTTAAATATTTAAATATTTAAATATTTGCTTAAATATTAAATATTTGAATCTTTGGCCTCATTTAGGATGAGGGGAAAAAAAAAAAAAAAAAAAAATTTCCAAAGTGGGATTCAATCCCACAATGGCATTTATAACGACATTTTCCAAGGGCACAATAATAATAGAATGACTGTCAATCCTGAGAAGCAGACAGAGAGAAGGTAGAAATAGATGGTAGCTCCCCATAGATTCCACTGCCCTGTTCTCCTTGCAACTTTGTTACCTTAAATATATATCTCAGCTTACTGGGATTCACAGAAATATCTTTTCACAAGTTCTTTCTTGAAGCTACATATGTGTTCTGTTCCCCACAGGTGCTGTCAGGAAGAAGATGTTTTTGATTGTGATATAAAAATATAATTAATTTAATTTTAACTTTGAGGTTCTACTGTATAAAGTAATCACATCTCCAAATGAACCAAATACACTGTGGGTTTTTTTTGTGTGTATGTGTGTGTTTTTTTGTTTCTTCTGCATTTTTTGGAAACACACATTTGGCTGTGGTGTTTATTTAGAAATTAATATAATAAAGCACTACGTGAATGAAATAACCAATGGCAGTAAGTCATAGTCATTACTCAGTTTAATTATTGCTTTAATTATTGCATGTCCATATAATATGAAAAATATACATATTTAATCACAGTTCTGTTCCCCTGTTGCTTATATTTTAGCTCACCTGTGCTGATATTTTGCCTAATAGCCAGATTTTCTGTTATAAGGCTATGAATTGTATGTCTTTGGTATGGAAACATATTTTTGTTTGTGACTTGATAATACTCAGAAGAAATGTAATAGGACTGTTGAAAATCCCAGACAATAATTTTACTGTAGATAAATCTACCTTTCTCTTGTCCTCCCTGCCCTACATAGAAAAAGGAAGGGGGTGGGTGGAGAAAACAACCAAACTACAAGAACATCAATCAACATCAATAAAAACCATTTCCTTTCTAAGTATGTACGTTTTCCCCATGATTTAAGGAAAAAAAGGGGAAAAAAAAAAAAAAAAAAAAAAAGGATAAAACCATAATTTTTCTGCTTCTACTGTGATTATGTTCTTCTGAATTTTTAACCTGATCTCAAAATGTTTGCAAAACCTTTAAGACTGAACTGCCAGAGTAACAGACAATGTCTTTTTTGTTGTTGTTGTTTCCCTTTTATAATCTACTTAGTTACTGTAAATTACTGCTACTCCACAAAAACTTGTCTATTTGAGATTATTTAGAGTTCTACCTGACAGATTGTTTTGGAAAGGTCTACCTTGATTTTTATTGTGTCTTCTCACACCTGTTGCCTGATAAATTGTTAAGAGAATCTTCTACCTTTTCATACGTGTTGATACACTATTTGCCGTCCATGGGGAGCTATCTATGATAATCCTCCATATGCAGCTCTTATGCACAGAGCTTCTGTCAACGGTAAGTGCAGTGACTACACCACCACAGTATTAAGGTGTGCCCTACAATGCTCTGACTTATTTTTTATTTTATTTTTTTCCTGCCCTGTATCACACACGAAGACACACAGAATTTAAAATTTCTTGTAGTATAATTGATTCTGAAATATTATATAAAGAGGTCAAAAATGTATAATTAATTTCTTAAATAGCTAAGGCTCTATTCTGTAAATATACTCAACTCCACTCAGGTATGGTTCAGTCCCCACCACTGAACTGAGCAGCGCTGGGACTCCACCAGATGTAGTGCTCAAATTAGACTAGCCCTAGTCTACTTTGAAGAAACTCCACTAAACAATTTACAAGCAGGTTCAGCAGTCATCATGGAGCAAAAGTCACTCCCACTAGGCATCTGGTGTGTAGCAACCACACATTTTTTTAATCTGAGAGTTTTCGAATTTTAGAATTAGTTTTTTCTTTTCTTTTTTTTTTTTTTAATATTAGAATATTTTATAGTTTGATACAAGTCAGCTTCATCAGACAGACAATATTTTTACATTTTTGTTATTATTTTAGACCTAGTCTAAAAGTTTAGATGAGAAAAGTGCTTCATTATTTTTAATTTATAGGGTTTTAATGATCATTCATACTGTTCTAAAATTATATATTTTATTTTAATGAAAGCTTTGTCTATGACCCATAATTACATTCAGTTACAAACCTCTGAAAAATAAAAATAAATAATTTTTAAAAACATATTTTAAACTATCTTCATCATAATTCATAGATAGGAATAAAAGGTAATTATCTAATGCTACAAATCAGAATTTTTATTTTTATTTTTATTATATATTTTTAAAGACCATTCCATACAATTGCTTTAATTATACATATGTTTAGTAACTCACCACAATTGCTCTGAGGTTTGGATAATGCCTTAACAAAAATGTCTTTTTTTAATGTTAAATGGACTACCAAAGTATCTGTTGTCCTTCTTAAACAGAGGCTGAGTTATCACCAAATGTGTCTCAGACAAAGATTATAGTAGAGAGTTGAGTTCTTCATTGCTATTAGAATTATACAGACTAAATAAGGAAAATATGTTCTGACTTTTTGTTGTTGTTGTTAAAAAAAATAAATTGATAATTCGTAGATAATGTGTTGTGGATATCTTCTATCTGTATATTTAAGAAAAAAATATATAAATATATGGATATATATAAGATAGACTACAAAAGCTTTGGATACATTTGGAACATTCATTCTTATTATTGACCACTTAGGACAGAAGAAAATTTGCACAAACTACCAGTTGACTTTAATAAGTGTATGTAAAATTTAAAGCTATATTAAGGTTATATGTATTATCCAGTGAAGTTGGTGGAAAAGCATCCTATTGATATGAGAGAGATTTTCAGAACTGAGTTTTGACATAACAGCAATACACCATATTGTTACATTTGTGTAAACGTGTATACTGTATATGTATATATATTTAAGCATACACAAAACAAAATGCATGTAAGGAGATGATGTAGTAAAATATCTTTGGGAACAACAAGTTATTAATTAATCTGTATCAATCACATTCATAAATACACGCACTTACAGAATAAGAAGAATTTATGGTAACTAAGTATGACATGCTTAACTCAGATTTCAAGTGTGTCAAACGTAAGAGGTATCTAGGTGGGAATGGAGAATTCCTTACATAGTCAGATAAGGTCTTCAAATAATGATTTAACTTCATAATTAAAAACAAAAAAATAAAACTTAGATATTTAAACAAACAAACAGCAAAACGAACAAAAAAGACAACCATAACAAAAAAACTAAACCAAAGCCAAATCCTATAATCAGTTTACCACCACAGATATTTATACAATAAACTGGTAATCTTAAAGAATAAATATGAAAAGGAATCTTTTCTCTTCATAGACACATGCAGAACATACTGAATTACTTCATTGACTTATCTTTGATAAGCAAAGTAGGTAGCTTATCTCATTATATCTTTTTTTCACATTTTGAATTGTACTTACACATGATTCTGGTAAGCTCTTTCCAGCTTGTCAGGAACATATTTAAAATACAGCTTATCTCAAGCAGGTATCTATAAAACCTTCCTGACATTTGCAGAAGCATTTTGTTGTTGTTGTTGATGGCATATTTTTATTTCCCATAGCTGAAAAAGTAGTATACTACAGTATAATGAGCACCATTTTCCAGCTTTTGAAAGGAGAGGGAAAATTCTAACTAGTGTAAAAAATATTTCTTCCTTCTAATAAGAATGTTGAATGTCAAAGGCAGAAACCTTTCAGAAAATGACCACAGTAAGAAATACCTTATTCCACTGTAGAGGAAGATTTCCAATTTTAATCAAACATCCCTTATTTTAGCCAGGCACAACCTATTTTACCTTTTACTTAAAATCCAGTGTTCAAGCCCTAGTTTTCAGGCAGCTCCCCATTTCTTTTTTGAGAGTTCTAACATTCCACTCCAATGAATAGCTGCAATCATCCATCACAAAAATAATAAAACAAAGACAGGGTAGAGTGCTAAAACATATAAGGCGATCAAAGATACATGACGTAAGAAATTTGCCACAAAAGACAAGTGCACACCATGCATGTCAACACCATACACATGTTCAGCATCATAACAGTTTTATTCAGATTCATGTCATCTCTGAGATTCAGACTCCTTTCAAAATAGTTTGTTTATCACTTAATTGTCCTATTCATACATAACCCAGAGTTTATAACAAAAGCATGAGCCATTTTCTCCAGTTTTAAACAAAGAAAGCAACTGGGGAAAAAATAAAGATAATAATAATATATATATATATTTAAATGTCAGAGGAAGAAGTTTTTGATACAAAGAGAAACTAGCTTGCTTGATATGAAGCATCTGATGTGCACTGCCATTTGGACTTTCCTGCCACGGAACTTGAGCAGAGTAGATTTTGTGAACTGATCATCATTGCAGATGAAATTATATAATTAACTCATAAGAGAGAAGCAGCAATATATATTTATTGATATAACGTAGTGATCTAACAAAGCTTAATCAGAAATAGGACAGCATCTTAAGATTTGATTTGGCAACATACACTTGATTATTTACTGCACAGAGGAAGGATAAGTCATATGCATTGGGAAGACCCTCCTGTTGAGTCACAAGGTTCAGAGTGGAGCCCCATGTTTTCTAAACTCTTTGAACCAAAAAGGTAAGAAGCCTAGGTGTGTCCGAATCTGCTCGTACTTGGCCAATGGTTTGTCTAAAAGTTTGATGATTGTATGTGCACAACCAGTCTAAGATTCAATCTTAGCAAAGTTTAGCAAGTTATTAATCACTTACTGAAGACCTGTTTTGGCAAGGAAACTGTCACAAGGAGTAAGACTTCTCTACAGCATGCATGACATTAAGAGGCATACCTACTCACGGGGAGATTCTGTTGTGCAGCCAGCTGCCTTGCAGAAGAGCTCAGAAGGCTCTTCTCCCCTGCTCACTATTTATTTTTTTATTTATTTTATTTTATTTTATTTTATTTTATTTTATTTTATTAATAACAAATACTCCATTGGCCCTCAGCTGCTGATCAAGACATCTGTCTGTCATCTTAAGCTTGCACCCATCTTAAGCTTGATATCTGCCACCCATCTTAAGCTTGATATCTGCCTGATCAAGGCCTCTAGTGTAGCCAGTATACTGGTCACCATCTGCCTGAGTAAGGCCTTGAATGCAACAATAAGTGTTTGAGCAAGGCAACAGCCAAACCAAAAATGAGAAGTATGTGTCTGGGGGGTAGCACACCATAACAATAAGAAATGGAAAAAAAAAAAAAATCAAAATGATTTTGAGTTATTTATTATTTTCAGATTATAACATTCCAGCACTTCCTTCTAGAAGAACACACAGAAGTTTGTGTCACAAAGCTCTCCCTGAACAAGCTTTCCAGCTCAGCACTAATGATTCCCATGAATTGTAGGTCCTAAGTAAATTAATTCTTACAATTCATGCTTGTTGGATTTGATGTCCCATAATCTATCACCCCTAAAAAAAAAAAAAAAAAAAAAAAAAAAATGTAATGGGAGCGCTAACTTTAACTTTTAATCAGTTCCACTTCCTTCTTTCTCATAAACTCTCATCATTACTTATTTAAAATAAAATACCACTTATGAACAGAGATATATGATATTTTTTAGAAATTCGATTTCATTTTAATTTTTCTAAATTCAGTGTAGAAGTCTATGGAAAAGAAGAGATAATATGTGATAATAATATAGTAATAATATATTAATGATATTATAATATATAATATAATACAATATAATACAATATAATATAATATATTAAATTATATTATCTTGATTAAACATTAACTCTAATATTAATATAATAGTACTCATATTGTTATGTAATATATAACTATTGTATTTTATTATTATATAATATACAATTGTCTTTATTATAATACTATTATAAAATTATGTTATCGTATTATGCTAATATATTATTGTATTGTATCATATATTATCTATCAATATTGTATTATTAATAGCATAATTGTATCGCTATTATCAATAATATTATATATAACATAACAATAATAAAAAACACTAAGGTTTAATTCAAACTAAACATAGACTATTATATATTAGACTGATGAAGTCATTATTATTTATGAATTAATACCTGATTTGTCCAGAATTTTTAACATGGCATTTTGTTTTTAAAATGCAAATTATTTAAAAATATAAATTATGGGGAACTGGTAGTTCATATGTGAACTAGCTGATTGTCATCAAACAGTATCAATAAGTGAAGGGATATAAACAGGAGCCAGTAAAGTTTAGTAAGAGAATAATCACGTCTAGTGGTTTTAGTCTCATCTGTAGAGCTGATAAAGGCATAACAATGTTGGGTTGTTAGAAATTAGACAAAACTTAAAAGTAAAATTAAGACATTTAACTAAGACACTAAACAGGAGTATTCTTCTAGCAAAGCCATATCAACTGTTACTTGGAGCATTTAACATCTGTCTTTAAAAAACAAGCCCTGCTGTAATCAAGGTAGAAGTTGTAGAAGTTTGGCCAATGTAGTAGTTCAGCCTTTGGAATCTACATATTGTGAGAGTGTGGCCATGGGGGTCGACAAGCCCCATGGTTGGTTGATAACATCAGACTCTTAACGATGAGGCCATCAGGGATGTAAAGAGTTTAGATGGAACAAAGAGGGGTGATTCAGGAGACGCCTTGCCGTCTCGGGTTGCTTGTTCTCCATTGTTGGGGCATGGGGGTTGCTGGGTGTTTGCGGTTGCCGGGCGAAGTTGTTGACCAATGAATAGTTAGTGGGAAAGGACTGCTGTGGGGGAATGGTATAAGAAGGGAGCCTGTCCTCAATGTGGGAGGCAACAGATATATAATGAAGTTATGTCATCAATAAAGAAGTAGCAGTTACTGATCCTGAAAGAACCCTGGCGTCTGTGGTCATAACACCACAACATATTATACATAAATCCCAGGTTCATAATCTGTGAAGAGAGAAATACATTTTTCAGTGCCTTCAACAGGCCAGCAATACAATTCTGCATAAAAGCAATGATTGCCATTCAGTGTTCGTAAAGAGTTATTTGCCTTCAAGAGTAAGAAAATCTGGGGATAGGGATGATTTTTTATCTGCATCAAGGTGGCAGGAGTATTGCAGTCTTTGCTTCTGAAACATAGTACAAGAGTCACATTGTACTCGGCTATTTTTCATTAGCAACTTTGATGGCCAATGACAGTCTATGACATTTACCACTTCAGTCAACTGAGGACTGAAGTACTTGGTTTAGCACAATTCATGTGGGTCCAAAGAGGACTTCTGGTATACCAAAGGTTAATACAGAAGATCTATTGGCTTCCTGTGGTCTTACATACTCTGAAGCATAAAACATGAACCCGTACAAAACAGTGTAGTTGTGTAGGTGCCCATATGAGCAAACTGATTTAAAAGTTAATTACCAACATAGCTGGGCCTCCAGAGACTCACTACATAAAATCCTTGTCCCAACTGTAACCACTGGCAGACTACCTACTGAAATCTCAAAATTCAGTTTATTATATAAGTGCCAACCTCCCTGAGTGCTATTCAACCAAGTGCTGAGTACTGACAGTCCCAGCTTCAGTCTCTTCCTTGCAGGAGCACTTTGGGATCAAGACTTCCACAAAAGATGTCTGAGAGCTGTGTGGGGAAAAAACAAACAAACAAAACAAAACAAACAAACAAGCAAACAAACAACCTCATGTAAATCGAAACCAGCAGCATTTATTTTTTGACTTCCAAAGAATAGATGGAGTAAAAATTAAAAGAAATTCCCTTGTGTCTTTTCATGACTTAATTGTGATCAAAAGCAGTTTTTGACAGTAAACACTGATTAGTAGTCTGGGTGAGGGGGGTAGATGCTTTGAGGTTCAAAGAAAGCTCAGAGCTGAACAGCATCCCTATCACTACCTGTCATCCCCCTCCACACAATATACACTTAGACATGCTCACTGTTGTGGTTTGTTTGTTTGCTTGCTTGCTTGCTTGTTTTGTTTTAATTCTGTGTATTTTTCCTTCTGCAGTTGCTGAGACCAGAGTCCTCTGGATAATCTCTGCTTACTTTCACTAGGAACAATCATCTGACAATCATCTATCATATAGGAAGAACTTCTTTGGCGAAAGGGTTGTTAGACATTGGAACGGGCTGCCCAGGGAAGTGGTGGAGTCACCATCCCTGGAGGTCTTTAAAAGACGTTTAGATGTAGAGCTTAGGGATATGGTTTAGTGGGGACTGTTATTGTTAGGTCAGAGGTTGGACTCGATGATCTTGAGGTCTCTTCCAACCTAGAAATTCTGTGATTCTGTGATTCTGTGATATCAGTAATACTCCCATATATTCACATATCCATCCATCCATATATTTGCTTATGTATGTGTATTTTTGAAACCTCTGTTTTCATAGCTCTGCACAATGGAGAAGGTTTATCTAACCTATAGTAAGGAAGATTCCAAATAAAGGGAGGAAATTGAAAAAGAGCAGGAAGGGAAAAAGAAGTTAAAGTGTATGGTGGAAAGATAAGTATGAAGCGATGAGAATAGGAAAGGGTAAGTCCCAGTATGTATGATTTATGAGGTTCCCATCAATCCTAAAGCCAGCCTTACATGTCATTTATACTACATAACTGAAGGAATCACTTCGTATTGATAGCTTTTATTCATACAAAGCCTGTTCAGAATTTGGACTCAGTAAAACACCTGTCTTGCATCCACATTATTGTTCCTAAGCAGCATTTTGTTGGAAATCAGCAATGGTTTAAAAAAGGCTTTATGTTTTTTCCTAGAATTTTCTTAAGATCCTTTGCATTCTTTCTTTCAACAGGCTCCAATATGGAGAGCTAGTAAAGAAGGATTATCATAGTTTAACAAAGTGAAAAACTAATTGAATCATTAACTGGCCATTCAGATTCAAATGTCCTTCTCTCATTTGCACCCTTGTTTGAACTTCTGCTTTACTCCTGCACTTCTCACTTTAGTTTGCCTTGTTTGTAAAACTCCTTAGAATTTAGCTCTACCCTAAAGAGGTCATGTGAAAATGCACATCCAAACACTAGTGAAAGTCAAGGTTTTCTATATAATTACCTACACTTTTATTCTCCCATTAAGACTTACGCTATTAGTGACTGAAAACACACAACAAAGTGTTTGAGATATTACATATCTATTAATTTATACAACTATTTCTTTCATAAAATTTTCCACTTTCCATGAATAATGTAACCATGAATAATGGTTGAGCAAAATGTATGATTAAATGTAGTATTCATATCAAACAACAAGTGGTTATGAACTTGCAAATGAAAAATGATCCTTTTCAGTACAAATTAAGTTCTTGTTTATTAGCTGCCATGGTTGCTGCAGTGATAAACTGCAAAACAGTTTTTTTCTTTTAATTCTCAATCATCACTTAACAACAACAATAAAAATAAGAATATATTGTATATACAGTTAAGGGATCTTACTGATAAAGGTCTAACTCGTTTTTGCAAGAACTTGCCCACATATAAACATCCAACTGCATTTTTTTTTTCAATTTTCAGTTCTCCTGTCTGAATGTTCTCTTAAATCTTACTACCTGCACTCATCTTTTGCAGTGTCTAAAACTCAGCAATGTTAGTCAACACAAAAATTAAATGTTAGATCTCTGATCCTCATGTTTGAGATGCAAACTTGACTTTTGTGTGTGTGTGTGTGTGTGTGTGTGTGTGTGTGTGTGTGTGTAGACTTTACTCATTCTGGTCAAGTGATATTTTGGACGTGAAAGTGAAAATAAACTTGTTTCTTCAATGTGACTGGCTAGATAAGTCAAGAGATGGTCAAATTTCAAAGCCACCATTAATAGCACTTTTATGAAATACAATAATGCACTTACGAGCCACAGAATGTGTCATTTTAGGGCTCACAGCAAATGTCCGTGTAAAGTGAATATGTATGTGAATATATAGGCAATTGCAGAATCTAAAGGTGCATTTCCTCTCAGAAATGCAGTTATCCTCTTCCAGATGTCAGCATTACAAGGAGAACCACATGCAGATTGTATCTTTGTAATTGCCTATATACCAAATGTATTTCTATATCTTTCTAATTTTTGTTTCTTATCTTGCTGTGTTATTCCTACATGAAAGAGACAGAAACTATAGACATAAGAGATTGATGCAGCACAGCATACCCATTCACACATAGGTGTGGATATTTCAATTCAGTTAGTTAATTAATATTTAATTTCTTTTGTAGCCTTTCTGCTAAACCAAAGGCAGGATAGCATAAAGGTTAAAGTACACTATATACTCATCCTTCACTTAGAAAAAAAAATAGAACAAGTGTATTTATGTAAACTCTCAGTCTTTTGGCATTAATATAACTGTCTGAAAAAAATGGCTATTAGTTGCTAAAAGTAAGACAAGAAATTAACTAACTTAATAAAAAATATGACACGAGAGCTGTGAAGAGTGAAAAGCACACATCCACAGCACCAACTTGAGACTTCTGCAGCCACCTGAAAATTCAGTACTCCTGTGATCACACTACCAACCCCTCTTTAACCGTCCTTGCAGCTGTATCTAAGAGGTGAGCAACTTCAGTGTCCACCTCCTCTGATGGCTGCCTGCTGTTCCCACCTACCATAGCCTCCTCCACCACAACTGATCATCCTCAATCCTCCATGTATTACTATTTTCTACTACAAGCATCAATAAAGAAGGGAAAATATGGTATTTTGCCCAAATTAATTTACATTAAAGATGAAAGGCAGTTCATTCACTTTCTCATGTGTGGCAATTTCCCCTTAACTTAGAGTAGGCCAGTATTTAGCATAACAAGCATCACTCATGCAGCTGAACACCACTCATTTGACTTCTCTTTACACTTGCCAAGCACTGTGACGTGACTGAGGGAATACACACCTCACTCATGATCTGAGCAGGCTTATTGCCAACATCAAGGCTATGCTGGAACAGTTTTATTGAGTCTATAAATTCACACATTGTTCCTGATGGGGCAGTTAAAAACAGCTCTCTGGATTCCCATTGCCTCCCATCTTCCTCACTTGTGGGACCTGTATCACTCATGGGCAACTTGTACATGTGCACACATACACATACACACACACAAACATATTTGCCACATGGACTTCAGAGGCTTGCCAACAATAGGCTGGCTTGCTTGTTGTTGGCTTTGCAGTACAGGCTGGATCAATATAAAAGCTAAGTGAAAAGGTAGTGTCAAAGCCCATTCTCCTATAAGAATTTGCTCCTCAGCATACATACACACTGTATTCATGGAGGATCTGTCACATTGCACACATTTTCCTGTTCTCTGTAGTGACATAATAATATATAATATAGCACAGATTTTTGATGATCAATATGTTAGAGGCAGGTAACAGCAAAGAAGTCTAGAAAATCTATATCTATTCTTCTATCCAGCCATCTATCTATCCACCTTTGCCAGACAAACTTCAATTTCTAGAAAACAAAAGATCATGTATAATGTCACTAATTTTGACTTACAGTGATGGTTGTCACTATTTTTCCTTTAATAAATTTACAATTGAGCTCATGATCTATTAAATACATCACTATAGATTAGAAGTAAAAAGTCAGTTTTTATTTCATGGGCTAATGAATATGATGTGAATAACAGTTATTAGGGTCCCATTAACTAATTATCCAAGATTCTGAAATTCCTTATAAAATTCATCCGTATCAGCAGTAGGCAGCTATTTTAACATGAAGAAAATGGTCTTTTCCCAGTGAATTATTAATTCTAAAATAAAACAAAAAGTTTTGAAGTCTTATTCATAAGGCTGTTTAAAAGTTAACTTCCCTTCTTTGTCACTTGATAACCTACAAGATATAAATTTGCTGTGTGCTCTTATAAGTAATTAAGATGCAGTCTCACTGGCATTTGCATACTGTTGTTTAATCTCCATATAGCACTTGCAGCAGGACAAGAAGTTTTAAAGGGGAAAAAACTTGCATCTTATTTTGAGGCTGACAGCAGAGCAGGTGAGAATTAAGTTTGGGTCAATGCCAGTAGCTACAGAGAAATTTGAAGTTACCCATCCTCTCCATGCTTCAAAGGTGTTTTCAGGGCAATATGCAATTCCCTCTGGGTTTGATTGTCACTCATCTTGCTTGAGGCAAGGTAAGAGCAGAGAATATGGAAAGTGACAGACAGTAACAGTACAACTCATCTGAGTTTCTCTTCATTGCAACAACTTCCACATTTCTAGTTAAAAACGTAATACGTGAACATTTAAATGAAGAAATTCCAAGGAAATCTTTTTATTCCAATATGTCCCTAAGTCAACCCCCCCTTTTACATTATAGACAAGTTTAAAGGAATAATAAATAAATAAATAAATGAAATCTCATCTTAATGGGGCAAAATGGGTTTAATCAACATGACAAATGTTTTTTTTTCTTTAGATTTCATCTTTCAGCTTTCCATCGCAATAGAAAAAAATGGAAATTTCTTTGTGTCATCTGAGTAGACATCTGCTGCACATACTGAAGTAAAAGAATTTCAAAGGTTTTATATGCATGCTAATTTTTCTTTTTCCTATAAAGGAAGAAACAAAACAAAACAAAACACAATTTTAAAAGACGGGAAAAATATTTTTAAAGTGTCTATGATGAGATGACTAGCTGGGTAGATGAAGGGAGAGCGGTAGATGTGACCTACCTTGACTTCAGTAAAGCTTTTGATACTGTTTCCCATAACATCCTCAGAGACAAGCTCAGGAAGTGCAGCCTAGAGGAGTGGACAGTGAAGTGGATTGACAACTAGCTGGATGC
Source organism: Nettapus auritus (assembly GCA_011076525.1). Classification (NCBI taxonomy): domain Eukaryota; kingdom Metazoa; phylum Chordata; class Aves; order Anseriformes; family Anatidae; genus Nettapus; species Nettapus auritus. The sequence continues at coordinate 78,590,334 of CM021767.1, read as the reverse complement.
AGAACTCAGAGGGTTGTGATCAGTGGTGCGGAATCTAGTGGGAGGCTAGCAGTGTCCCCCAGGGCTCAGTACTGGGTCCAGTGTTATTCATCAGTGATCTTTACGATGGAACAGAGTGCACCCTCAGCAAGTTTGATGATGACACAAAGCTGGGAGGAGGAGTGGCTGATATCCCAGAGGGCTGTGCTGCCATTCAGAGGGACCCCGACAGGCTGGAGAGACAGGCTGAGAAGAACTTCATGAAGTTCAACAAAGGCAAGTGCAGGGTCCTGCACCTAGGGAGGAATAATCCTAAGCACCAATACAAGCTGGGGGCTGACCTGCTGGAGAGCAGCTCTGCAGAGATGGACCTGGGAGTCCTGGTAGACAGCAGACAGGAGCCAGCAATGTGCCCTTGTGGCCAAAAAGGTCAACGGTATCCTGAGCTGCATTTGGAAGAGTGTTGCCAGCAGGTCAAGGGAGGTGATCCTGCCCCCTACTCAGCCCTGCTGAGGCCACACCTCGAGTATTGTGTTCAGTTCTAGGCTCCCCAGTACAAGAGAGACAGAACTACTGGAGTGAGTTCAGAGGAGGACTACGAAGACGAATAGAGGACTGGAGCACTTGTCGTATGAGGACAGGCTGAGAGCTCTGGACCTGAGAACTGGGACTGTTTAGCCTGGAAAAGAGTAGACTGAGGGAAGACCTCATCAATGTGTACAAATATCTGAGGGGAGGGTGTCGAGAGGATGGAGCCAGTCTCTTTTCAGTTGTGCCCAGCAACAGGACAAGAGGCAATGGGCACAAACTGAAGCACAGGAACTTCTATCTGAATATGAGAGAGGGCACTTCTTGACTGTGAGGGTGACAGAGCACTGGAACAGGTTGCCCAGAGAGGATGTGGAGTCTCCTTCTCTGGAGATATTCAAAACTGCCTGGATGCCATCCTGTGTAATGTGCTCTAGGTGATCCTGCTTGGCATGGGGTTGAAGTAGATGGTCTTTAGAAGTCCCTTCCAACCTTGGCTATTCTGTGATTCTGTGATTTCTTCTAAATAACCATTCCTAAAAACAATTCACTACTAGTCACGTTATCACATCTATATTAAAATTACTCACTACAAATCTTTTCATTAAGCTCTTCTGAGAGAAAAAAAGTTATTTAGATCACCCTTATTACTATAATCAAATAGACAGTAACACCTTGAATAACATCAAACCTTTCTTCCTAACTGCATGCAAACAAGAAAATTCTCCCCACTGCAAAGAACTTACAATCTCATTATAATGCCATAGACAACAGATGGATGCAACAAACAGATGGAGGAAGAATAAGGTAGCAATGAGATGATTATAATCAGCATGATAAGCAGTGATGCATACCAGCAAACCGGCTGCCTAGCTATTATCTATGTGTGTGTGCATGCATGTAAAAATTAACATAAATACAATTTTTATGCTATTAGCTAATTCAGAATGTCTAATATTGTTAGTTTAGAAAACAAGGAATGCCGACAGAGACAGTAACCTTGACGACCCTGAGGTAACACTAGGAAAGAGTATGAAAAATGCCTGATGTTACTAATGAGTGAAAGGATGGGAAAGACTTTCTGTCAGTAGATGGTTTGCAGAGCTTTTTCAAAGTGATCATTTCCATGTAATTGTGATATTTAAGGTGAGAAAGGAATATTCATTCTTCTAGCCTTGTGATTGTTTTCTTTCTAAATCAAAGTAAGTATAATGAATAATAGAGATAGATAAATGTGTCTTGAATAGGTTATATATGAGGAGACACAATCTGAAAGGCTTTATTGCTAAACATCTGAGGACAATTTGTTCTCTCTTTAAACAGAATTTCAAACAGATTATGGCAGAATTACTGTAAGAACAATGGAAGACAGTGGAATAACCTCAGTTAGTATTGATCTATATTGTGTTTTTAATAAATAAATAATTTGCCTCTATTATTTAAGACCTGTACTTCAACAAATACTCAGAGGGCAAATACTAGTGGAGAAACATTCTTGCATCTCATCCTCTTTATTGTTGCAAAGGCAGATGTGTAATGCTGAAAGTATAAATACATATTTGTATTGATATTTTTAGTGATATAAATTAGATACTTCTACGTACTCATTTGATTTCTCTGTTTTATAGAAATAATTGCCAGGAACCACCTCTGGCCTTATAACAGTTTTACTATCACAGGATGTCTTAGCTTCAAACAGGTTATAATAATAGCAAAGTTCTGAAAACTGCAGCACATATTTTTGTAATTGATTAAACATTAAAAGTGTACATCTAAAGTACAATGCTTGTATTATCTGCAAAAATGTCCCATGCTGAAGTAGGCCATATTATTCTCAGTGCAGCGTTCAAGGAATGACTTGCAGGGTGTTCTTTTTCCATGTTTTTGAAATCTGGTACACACATTAATGATACATAATAATATGGATTTGAAATGGATTTTTTGGTGATGAAAACATTGTATTTGCATTTCCAAGAGGTATGCAAATTAACAGAAGGACTACTTTTATTTTTTTTAAGCAATTTTAATTCTGACTGCTTAAGTAAGTATATATTTCTCATGGGTACTCTGAGTGTTAATGTTGTTATAATTCATTCCTTTTCTTAAATTAAGCCAGGCTTTTCATTAAAAAAAGGCTAAGAGGAAATGGATTTCTAATCCAATGCAAACAAATTAAAAGTGAACTTTTCAAATGGATTGTTATTAATATTATGTCATTAATGAAATTCTTTGCTGGCAATATTGTATTTTTCTCAAAATTCTTTATTCACAATTATCATTCTTCCTACAGTACATTTCATTTGACCTGTAGATATAGGCATAACTGTAATTTTAATGGCCAGAGCTACAAAGAAATAATCACTTTCAAACAAAGGTATTCTTTAAAGCCCTATCATTTTAATAAAGTCTTCACTGGTTAACATGATGGGAACATGTGAACACCTACTAAAATCACAAAGGTATTAAGACATCTTAATGTCTAAAAAAAAAAGTACATACTTGCTTCCTTTATATGCAAATGAAAGTAACTTAGTCATCTTGCCACTGTTATTTGACTTCATTGAATTAAATAGATAAATTAGACATGCCATAACAGCCACTGATCTGAAGGAAAGCAAGTTGCAAAAGATGGACCAGACCTCCCTGAGCACTGTGAATCATTCTTGGCCTGTGACAGAATTGTATCCACTGGAGTCCTTTGAAAATGTCCATAACACTTCTTTAGAAATGTAGTTAAATGAGCAAGTTCCTTAATAAGGCTTTCAGTTCCTTGCCTGATCTATTTGCTAGATGATTATGCTTGATGACTTTGAGATCCAGATGTCAGTCATTATTCAGGTTAAGTGAAATGATTATTAAATGCATTAAAAGTCAAGAATATGTTAATATCAAATTTTTGTAATGCTCATGCAGTTTCACTAAAATGAAAATTACCTTATTCTTTGATCTGGTGATATCCAAAGTAATGGGCTCTGTAAGAAAACAGCAGCTTGCCTTTTTTTTTTTTGGAAAATTGAGACGCTGCTACTATTACTTGATTGCTCTGAAATTTTGCTTTCCTTGTTTTCAATATTAATTCCCTTTATTAACAGTAAGTTTTAATATCTAGCATTGGAATTTTTAGATGCCAGGAGGACTTTTGAGACTTGTGCACTAAATCCAAGCAAAATAATCCAAGAACAAATATCCACACACATGCACATAAAAAAGGGGGGTTGGGGAGGAAGGGAATGGAAGAATGCATCAAAAATATCGTGTGAACTGAATGACTTTGGCCATTATTGCCTTAGTGTTTAATGTCAAAGCTGTAGCATGTAGCACTAAAGTAATATAAACAAGAAAAGAAAGTATATAAATGAGTAACAGTAAAGATGAAAAATATAGAAGGACAGGAACATTCCTTACTATTCAATTTTATAGAACTCTTATAACAGAAAGTACAGTAATATGCAGTTCTTTAATTCCAGCTACTGCTATGGTTTAAATGAGCATTGCTGAAACAGATGATTGCCTTCCCTATGAAGGCAATACAGGGCTATAAAGCATTCCACTATTTCCATAATATGTTGAAGGAAGAGTACTTTTAGTTGAAGCAATATACCTTTCTACTGTTCAGGGTTGTTATAAGAAGTAATAGGATCTTCATTCTTCTCTACTCAGCTAGTTTATGCCATCCAGACTAAATATATTCCAGATCATCTCAAATCAAGGAATGGAAATGCAAAGAAGCAGTGCCTTTTCTCCAGTGTCTCTGGCATATGTTTATCAATGAATACCTTAGATTCATTTCCTTGTGATTCTCTGGAAAGTGGAATCAAGCTCACCCTTTAGTAAGCTGTCCTGGTTTCAGTTAGGACAGAGTTAATTTTCCTCCTAGTAGCTGGTAGGGTGCTATGTTTTGGATTAGGATGAGAAGAGTGCTGATAACATACTGATGTTTTAATTGTTGCAGAGCAGTGCTTACACCAAGCCAAGGACTTTTCAGCTCCTTGCTCTGTCGTGGGCAGGCTAGGGGTGCAGCAAGAGCTGGGTGAGGACAGACCCAGGACAGCTGACCCAAACTGGCCAAAGGGGTATTCCAGACCATCTGACGTCATGCTAATCAATATATAGGGTTGGCTAACCGTGGTAGGGGGGCCGGCTGCTTGGGGACAGGCTGGGCATCAGTCAGCAAGTGGTGAGCAATTGCATTGTGCATCACTTGTTTCATACACATTATTATTATTGTTATTATTATTATTATTGTTTCCTATCTTAATAAACTGTCTTTATCTCAACTCTCAGGCTTCACTTTCCTGTTTCTCTCCCCCATCCCAGAGAGGGAGGGGGGAGGGGGAGCGAACAGCTGTGTGTTGTTTAGCTGCCGGCCGCGTTAAACCACAACATAAGCAAAACACATTCTTTCTGAAATTATTTAGTTACAGATCCTTCAAAATTATGTTTGTTAGATATTTCTAATGCTAAAGTTCATAACGTAAACAAGATATTTCATTATATCTCCATTATTAGCACAAGTCTTATACCAATTGCAGTTCATTCAAACTTGACTTTCTGTTTCAAATCTGTTGTAGAACTCTCACCTTTTCTATATCTAAAAAAGAGCAGAGATACAAAGTTATAAGAATCAAGATTTCCCCATGTGTTTGCTCTTTCACATTTTAAAACCTGTTTCAGAGATTAATGACACTTTAAAAATTCACTAGTTATATCCAGCACAAATTAACTCACTTGGAAATACCTGCTAGCTTTCAGTTCTGCTGATTACATTGGTCATGTGTCCTGTTTCTAACTGATATAAATCTGATTTCAGGATATCCTGGGTTTGGCTGGGATGGAGTTCACGTTCTTCATAGTAGCTCTTATGGTGCTGTGTTTTTAGGATAAAAAGAATGTTCATGACACACTGATGTTTTAGTTGTAGCAGAGCAGTGTTTACATAGAGCCAAGGACTTTTCTGCTTCTCATGCTGCTCTGCCAGTGAGGAGACTGGGAGCGTAACAGGAGCTGGGAGGGGACACAGCCAAGACAGCTGACCCAAACTGTCCAAAGGGATGTCCCATACCATATGGCATCATCCTCAGCAATAAAACTGGGAGGACTGGGCCAGGGGTGCTACCATTGCCTGGGACATTGCTTGGCTAGTGGTGAGCAATTGTGTTGTATATAACTTGTTTTATTATTACTCTTTTTTAAACTTGTTTTATTATCTTTTTTTATTTTTTTCCTTATTAAACAGTACTTATTTCAACTGACGTGTTCTCATTCTTCTACCTTTCTCAATTCTTTCAAACTGTGTTTAGCTGCTTGCTGGGTTAAACCAGAGCACAGGAATTGAAGTCTGAATAAGCTTAGTTAAAATTTTGTAGTATATTTTCATAGTATTCACTATGAGTCTATTAGCAAGAGTCTATTATTTCCAGGTCTAACATATTGAAAAAAAAAAAAAAAAAAAAAAAAAAAAGCAAATGATTGCATATATTCAAAAACATCTTGTAATATTCATTCAGGGCTACAGGAGGGACTGTTTTGGTTTTGCTTTCTAAAAACAGAACTAAAACTGCAGGTACACAAACAGCAAAACATGAATATTGAGAGATTAAGAAGATACTTGGACAGCACTGAAGGCTGTGACACCTAGCAGTTAAATACTTCAAATTCTTAGTGCCAAGTTAGGTATCCAACTTACCTTCCTATTGTATGATTACAGTAATTGCTGGGTAACTATGAATGAAAAGTGCAGCTGATGATATGCTAAGCAGAGAAATGGCTGGGTGAGACATTAAGGCCACATCTAAAATTCTCTCTTTGCTAGTCTCTTTCTTAACTTTAGAGTTTAGTAAAATATCTGTGGAAAACTGAAAGTCCATTCTGAAACTGCAAATGTCTTCTCAGCTTAGACACCTAAGTCATGCCACTGGACAGTGTTGAACAATTCCTACTTCTAATAGAAAAACAGACTAAGAAAATATGGGAGTAGCAGAGTGACAGCTACTGCCTAATAGGTGAATATAGAGAAATTTTACTGTAAAAGCGCAACATCAAAATGTTGTTCACTGCTTGGCTCAAGGAAATGTGACAAACTGCAAAAGGACAATCTAGTATATGCTACGTAGCTGAATATACTCTGTCTGCTGCTTACTAATGCCAAGCAAGAAAGAGTCCTGGGAACAGTGAGAAAGGACATGGTTTTGCATTCCCATAATCAGGATTCTCACAGCAGAGACTCTCAGAAATGTTCCTTTACAAAATAAATAAATAAATAGATAGATGATAGTTAGATAGATAGATAGATAGAACGTTTTTCCTTACCTGTCCATGCATTGTGTTGTAGATATTGTATAGTATCATTGCCCTGAGGGCACTAACAGGTTTTACTGTCCCTGCCCAAGCCCTGGGCTCCCCTGACCTGCCCAATGATCTAAGGCCTAAGGCCATTGACACCTGGGCCAGTGAGGCAGAAGCAGGGCTCATCTCCAGCTTCACACAGCCCTCTCCTGCCCAGCCATGGGTCTTGTGCAAGCCCAGCCCACCACAGGTCTGCCTCCCAGCACAGCTTTGGCCCAGCCCCAGGAAGGTGCCTGGGCCTAGAGCTGCCTTGTTCCCCTGACCTTCTTATACCGTCTTTGGTTTGGCAGTACAGTTCAGCTTAGACTGAAAGATTAATTGTCCCCACTGTTGGGCTATTCTGCAGCTATAGTGTATGTTTCTACAAAGGGAAAGCAGAGAATTTAAGTTCAAGGTGCTGTGCCAGGACTGGGGCAATCCCAGATAGGAGTACAGGCTGGGAGAAGAACTCATTGAGAGTAGCCCTGCAGAGAAAGTCTTGGGAGTTCTGGTGGATGAAAAGCTTGACATGAGCCAGAAGTGCACGCTTGCAGCCCGGAAGACCAACTGTATCCTGGGCTGCATCAACAGAGAGGTGGCCAGCAGGTTGAGGGAGGTTATTGTCCCCCTCTACTCAGCCCTCATGAGACACCCAGGGGAGTATTGTTTCCAGGTTTGGAGTCGCCAGCACAAAAAGGAAGTGGAGATACATGAAGATGATAAGAGGGCTGGAGCACCTCTCCTATGAAAACATGAAGAAAGGCTGAAAGAGCTGGGGATGTTCAATGTAAGGAAAACAAGGCTCTGGGGTGACTTTATTGCAGCTTACCAATACTCAAAGGGGGCTTATAAAAAAGATGGAAAGCAACTTTTTGCTCAGGCAGACAATGACAGGACAAGGGGGAATTGCTTTAAACTAAGAGGGGAGATTTAGATTAGATGTTAGGAGGAATTTCTTCACTCAGAGTGTGGTGAGGCACTGGAACAGGTTGCCCAGAGAGGCTGTGGATGCCCCATCCCTGAAGATGTTCAAGGCCAGGATGGCCAAGGCCCTTGGCAACCTGATCTAGTGGATGGCATCCCTGCCCATGGCAGGGGGGTTGGAACTAGATAACCTTTAAGGTCCTTTCCAACCTGAGCCATTCTATGATTCTATGAATTTGGAACCCCATGTGCCAAGAAGGGAGCTGACCTAGTACTACCTCCTGCTACTAAACTGTTACACAGTGCTCATACACTGGCATTGTGTTTCTTCCTCTGGTCTTCCAGAGATTTTACCATGTCTGCTGTGTTTTGCATCACTGGAGTATGTTAGTCATGCCTGAGTTTCCTAAAGCAGGTAGCTCAGAGACCATGCTGGGGACAAGCCCAAAGAATGTAGATTTTCAGCAGTTTGGGCAGATGGTGAGCACCTAGATATATCAGATAAAAGGTAAGTGCTTCAGGGGCTGATTTGTAGCGGTACCTTTAGTGTCTAAAAAAAATGTAAGGCAAAAATATGATCTCTGTACAGGATAAGTAGTAATTTTACAAACTCAGCGGTCTTGTTTTGGATCTTGCCCTCCATTCATACTTTTCAAATGCTAAATGCTCCATATCTAGGATAGCTCTTCTTCAAGAGGTACATCACTACTGACAATTTGAAACCTCATGACAAGACAAAAATCTCCAAAAAAAACCTGTCCTCTCCTAAAGAGACATAACTTTAACAGAGCTGATCATTTTAATTTCTGTAATTACTATTCAAAAGAAGTTTACTAAAACAGCTTCTCATGGGAATGAAAATCCACTTCTTCAATCTTCTCTGTCTTAACATAATCACATAACATAATGTATTGATAATATACCTAATAAAAGGGGAAAATGTTCCCCCATATTTTTGTTCTTGAGAGGCAGACAACAAAACAAAGGTGATTTCCAACTTAATGAACTTATAGATATTGCTCAAATATTGTGCTAAGTCTGAGTAAGTGTCTAAGCAGGATACAACAGCTCTACTGAATTATCTACAGTGAATAACATGATCTATTTCTGATCCAAATTTACTTGGTAAATGTACTTCTGTATAGCCAGTTTTAAGGACATGTAAGAATAGAACTCCCTGTATGCGACTAGCAACATAGTGGAGTTAGAATCACAGAAGAGGTTGGGTAATGTTTTAGAAATTTAATTATTTCAATGACTGCTGAATGGATATCATATGGATATCTATAGATATCATATGGATATCAATCCTAGGACCATTTCAGGTGTGAATAAGAGACAGGGACTTAATCAAATCCAGGTGACAGGGAAACAGAAGCCTTCCAAAGCAGTGGCATAAGGCACAGAAACATAGGGAATGGAGTAGAGATAGGAAGTAAATGTATGCAGGGTTTATTCTTTGGAATGTGAACCATTAAATTAGATGAAACTTCAGTCCATACAGTACTTGTTTATTGTTGTTATTGATGATAGAGTAGAGGCTGGAAGGAACAGAAGAATCGGTACATGAAAACAATACTAAGATATTTGTTATTTAAAGATGTGAAAATAAAACATCTCTCATACATTCTAGGTAGTTTATAAACAGGACTTTTATTTTTTTATTTTATTTTATTTTATTTTATTTTTCAAGCAAGCTTGTCTTCTCTGTAACCCTTTCATAGAAAGACTCAGCAAAAAGAAAGTTTACTTTTGAACCTTCTCATATTCTTCATCCTTATTAGAAAAAAAAAAAAAAAGAAAAAAAAAAAGAAAAAAAGATGAAATTCTTAAACAATACAAAATGACTTTTTTAATAGTAACAACCTCATGTGTAAAAGCAGACTAGTGTTCAGAACCCATTAAGAAGCTGAGTGCTAAGAAGATTTGTGATCGACTCCATTTACCCAGAAGGATAGATGATTCTCCCCAGAATACATTGACCCCTTCCAGGCTCCAGAAGCTCATTCAGTGATCTTAAACATGTCTGTTTAGAAGTTCCTTCCCACCAATATAGCTTAGAAACTGAAGGGGAAAAGGCAAGGCATCTTTGTCTAAGACTTCGATGCACTTAGACTTAGCACAATTATTTTCCTATTTAGTTTGTTCGGTTGTTGTACAACTCAGTAGGTAAAACCAGGGATTAAAAAGCAAGAAAGAAAATAAGAGGTGGTCTGAGATAGGTTGAGCTGTAGTCTAAACAAGGAGAGAGTGACTGTGCATTATCTTCATGTGAATGGAGATTCCTGGGATAATGTTGATGGCTCTTAACTGGAAAAAAAAAAAAAAAAAAAAAAAAAAAAGACTTTACCAATAGCCACCCATTGTCCTGCTTTTGTCAAGACTGAAATAAGAGAAGATAGGCTTTTCAGGTCCAGTCTGTGAGGATGGCAGGGTGGAATGTGATTGGATTCCAGCCGAGCGTTTGATGTCTTCATTTTTGAGGCTTCTTCTGAAAAAGGAGCTGGCAGGAAAGTATGGCCTTACACAAAAAAAGGGTAAGTCCTGAAGCAAGTTGCTCCCCTAGTAATGAGTAGACATCCAATTCTATTATAATAATGTGCTTTCATTACCACAGTGGAGCTAATAGTTATGGTGACTTCACACCTGCTACAGCCTGGCAAAAAAAAAAAAAAAAAAAAAAAAAAAAAAAAAATTCACCATGAAATCTCCCAGAAGGCTACTGCTGTCTACAGGCAAGAGTGCAAGAGTGCAACTGACAGATAAAGTGTCTGACAATGAATGACATATCGCTTCAGAACTGCAGTGAAATGACTAGAATTTTCCTGCCACAGAAAAATAGGAAAGAACCAAAGAAATGATATATACAATTAAGCCATTTCTTTTCCTAATTGTCTGGTGGAAGTGTTAGTCTTACATCTGAGATGTTTAACTGAGATTTAAACTCCTCAAGAATGTATATGCTTATTCAGTTCTATAACTGTTTTTATTATTATTAGAAAAGAACTGTTACAGCCTTATAGTTTACATTCACTTACAAATGATAATTTGTTTTTAAAATGTCAAAATTAGTGAAAATGTTTCCAATAGCACAGGACTGCATTATTACTTTTCTCCAGATTCCACTGATAAACATGAGTTTGGTTTTCTTAAACAGCAAGATGCCATCTTTTTGACAGATACAATATGTAGTTATGTCACAGCATTAATGATAAACCTTATAGGGAAGACACAGCAGGGTCAGAGTTTCTACATTCCCAGCAGTTTCCATGAAAGGAATGTTTACATGACCCGCTGTGCAAAGTTTAAATATATGCAGCAGTTTTGCTGTTAACTCCCTGAACTTGCTTGCTGAGCAGCCTGTGACCAGCAAAATTCTGCTGGACTTGTTGTTACAGTGTTGCTGTTAACATTTTCCTGTCTTGTCAGCTGTTTTGGACATCTGCTGTGCTCTATAAAATGTCTGTACAGAGGTAGTTGAGAGGTTTTGTTTGGTCTGTTTTAGCAGGCTGAGGAACATAAATATTAGTCTATCCTTTTGTTTGTGTTGGTTGAGGGTAGATGAGAGAAGAGCAAGAAATCTTGGACACTAAGCCAATGAAAATGAGTAAGATTCTTGCCTGACAAGTGCTGTATTTGCCTTCTGTGACTCCTTTTCAAATGTATAGCATACATGCACACAAAGCATAGAGCACTTATGACCTAATGTTTTGTTAATGTGTGGTTTAACAAGACTGTTTCAGAACTCATTTTAGTCTTACAGTTTTTTTTTTTTTTTTTTTTTTTTTTTTTTTTTACATTTGTATAATTTTTATCTTTTTTTTTTTTTTTTTTTTTTTTTTTTTTTTATATATGTATTTACATATGTACAATTAATATCTTTGGCTTAGATGTGATTGCTTTATGCATCAGGAGTCTGCTGTATGATGAAAAAATTAAACTGGCTAAAATGCCTTGAATGCTTGCAGAGCACTTCATGTTGTTCTCAACAAGGCCTAATTAAGGAAGGAGTAGATAGAATAACAATGAGTGACTGGTTGAAATAGATGTACACAATATAGGCCAAACCCAGCCATGTTTGTTTTTCGTGCTAGAAAATCTTATTTTCACATTGATCGTTCTGACACTATTCTATCATCATTTATATCCATAGTCTTTCAAGTGATTTTAGAAAGGAATATTATTGTTCCTAGTCTACAGATGGCAAAAGGGAAGTGTGGAGAAAAGCACTTATTTTTCAAGTCCAAATGGTAGAACTAAAGTACAATTCAAAACTATGTCTGAAGTGTAGGATACAGCAGGATCAAGTAAATATTCACTGACTAGTTTAATACTGATTAAAGCATCAGAAGCCACATCAACAACAAAGATGAGTGTGGGCTTCAAAACTGCCCATAAATCATTACTCTAAGCTCACAATAGCCTCTTTATTGCTTTGGTTATACTAATAGAGGTGCCTGTGCTACCCTGTTTAAAGCTAACTTGATTATGCTTATAACATATTACCCTTGCTTTTGTGACTAATATACCAATTACTATCCAGAGAAGAATGCTGCTTGCATAGGAGTTCTAATTAGATTGCAAATTTTGAAGGACTTTCTGAACAAAAATCAAAACTCTGGGGAAGTGCTCATCACAGCCTTAATTTTGTGTCATTGTTTAAAACTTTATTTTATTTAAAACTTCTTTTAAAAGTTTTTTAAAAGAAAGGATAATTAAGATTGCAAATAAATGACAAATAATCCTTTCAGATTAAAATGTTGTGCCTTTGATTTATTAGAAATTTCTCAGTTGAAGAATTTGACCTTGCATAGCTGTGGCTTCTTTTATTTATTTTTTTTCTTTTTCTTTTGTTTCCTTGTTGACCTGCAGTTAAATTCAAGTATGTTTCATGCATTTGCAGATATTGATATGATTAGGATTTTATACATAGTGTGATGTCTATTGTCTTGCTTTTGCCTATGAAAAGAAGGGCTGCTTTTCAAGATTCAATCTCTGTTACCTCTTTAAAATAATTTTAAAGTATAAAGTAAATTCTTACCATTTCTTTTTCTGTTGCATCAATGTATACAGCAATTATCTCAGACAATATATGCTGTGTATATTTTTCCCCTTTTTGTAATGGCTATATTTGGAAAGTCCTCAGTAGTTTCAGAGAAACTGCAACTCAGCTATACAAACATGCTGTGTTCTCTTCAAATATAAATTTAACTAGAATTGTATCTTCAGATAGTGGACTGGGAGCTCTCTCCTTATGCATATTATTACTTCATTGCAGATTAAGGCCTCCAACAGTTTAAATTTCAGAAAAAAATAGGAAAAAAAAAAAAAAAAGTTTTATCACCCACCTTTCCAAACATTATGCACTAAATCAGCCATATCTGAAATCATGAAAATTAAACAAACATTGGTCCATCTGAAAGAAAATGCTAAATGAATGGCGATGTATGCCTCCTTCCTCAGAGTAAAAATTGTAAGGTAGCAACTTAATCATGCACCCAAGTTGAGATACTGACAATGCTGGCTGAAAGCTCAGCAGCCAGATATGAAGGAAATGAGGCAGAGGATAAATCTCAGTCTTATCCATGCTGCATCAATTAGCTTAGCAACAGAAGGGAGGGACTGGGTATTCTTTATGACAAAAATGTCAGAGATGGTCAAAGGAATGCTGCCAAGCAGCATTCCTATGGATGCTGCAGCACAACAGCAGTGACACCAAGGCAACTGCCTTGCCAGTTGCTGAAGGTGAACTGAAAGCACAATGGGAAAATGAACATCTTTCACGATCACATTTGAAAGAAAGGAACAAACGTTATTGTTTCCTGCCATACGCCTCTCTCAGACCTGCCAAATTACCTGGATTCACCCTGTGCTCACTAAAATTTGCTTATTTAGATTTGTGGTACTTCAGGGATTGTTAATCCTGGAGACTCACAGGGAGTCTCAGGTTTTGATCTCTCCACCCTTTCAGCATGTCCCACAGATGGATATGACAGCTGTTTGCATCTGACAGATTAAATCCAATAACCGAACTTGCTGTGTGTGCACTCAGCCAGTCCTTGAACCAGAACCCTGGGGGTGTACAGAAAAGCAGGTTTACCAAGTGAGTCAAAAGGGAGCTTTCCACTAATAGCTGTGCTAAACTCCTCTCAGTTTGAAGTCAGTTATTTGCAAGTTTTACAGCAGTTCTTTCACAAGGGAGATTTTTTCCTGTGATGAAACAAGAAGCAGAGCTGATGTTAATAAGAAGAGAGATGCTACACTTTGCCACATTAAAATTATGTGTCTTTTTCATTGCAGCAAGCTCATTCCTGTGAATGACAGCGTTAGTACTTTGGTATAGAAAAGTGATTTACAGCAGAACTTGAGAGGGGAGAATAGATTCTGTGTTCGCTTTTTTTTTTTTTTTTTTTTTTTTTTTCCATTTAATTAAGTGTACTCCATGTCTATACAATTTTAAAACAAGACAAAGAGCTTCTGTCTTTGTCACCTGAAAAAAAATCTGATCAAGACTGGTAGAGGCCCAAACTGTTCATTACAGAGGTGTAGATATCTACCTTATTTGCAACAACACAAGAGCCAAAAGGAAACTGACAATCTTAAAAAACAGAATCTACTGCTGATTACCTGCAACTGTTTTGTCAAGTGGATTTCAGCATCCATCTCAGAACTTTTAAAGAACTTGTTTCTGCTGACCTAGGAATAAATACCAATATTTTGACCATAAACCTTCAGTGATAAAAGGTCTTGGTTTCCAAGGAACATACATTATCAACTGCAGCAGAGCAGAGTTCCCTGTTTTATCTAAGGCCTACGCTGTCTAACAAAGAATCTACATGTTAGAGAAAAGTAGGAAACTTAACCTGAATGATTCCTCTGTTGCTATGGCTGAATGACTGTTGGTTCTTCCTTTAGGTAATGTATTTCTGAACAATGTAGCTAAGGTAGGCAAATAGTCTATCTTTTCCTTAAGGGACTTCTGCCTCATAAAATCTGCAGGAATTAAACTATGCTTATAATCAGATTTCTGGACAGACTTTTTGGACTATTCTGATGGTTTTCACCTGTGGAATCTTTCATAGTGGTTTGAGTTTTATGTTGTAATTAACTTAAATATTAAACAGGTTTAACAAGGGCAAGTGCAAGGTACTGCACCTTGGTCAAGGCAATCCCAAGTACAAATACACGCTGGGCAGATAACGGATTAAAAGCAACCCTGAGGAAATGGACCTGGGGATTTTGGTTGCTCAACATGAGACAACAATGTGTGCTTGCAGCCCAGAAGGCCAAATGTATCTTGGGCTACATCAAAAGAGGAGTGGCCAGCAGGTCAAGGGAGGTGATTCTCCCCCTCTGCTCTGCTCTCATGAGCCCCCACCTGAAGAGAACTGTGTTCAGCTCCAAGGCCCCAAGCACAAGAAGGGCATGGACCTCTTACAACAAGTCCAGAGGGGGGCCACAAAGATTATCAAGGGGCTGGAGCACCTCTACTACGAAGACAGGCTGAGGGAGTTCACAGAATCACAAAATCATTTAGTTTGGAAGAGACCTCCAAGATCATCGAGTCCAACCTCTGACCTAACACTAACAAGTCCTCCACTAAACCATAGCACTAAGCTGTACATCTAAATATCTTTTAAAGACCTCCAGGGATGGTGACTCAACCAGTTCCCTGGGCAGCCCATTCCAGTGCCTAACAACCCTTTCAGTAAAGAAGTTTTTCGTAATATCCAACCTAAACCTCCTCTGGTGCAACTTCAGCACATTCCCCCTCATCCTATCACCAGGCACGTGGGAGAATAGACCAATCTCCACCTCCCCACAGCCTCCTTTAAGGTACCTATAGAGATCGCTAATGTTGTCCCTGAGCCTCCTCCAGATTAAATAACCCCACCTCCCTCAGCTGCTCCTCGTAAGACTTGTTCTCCAGACCACTCATCAGCTTCACTGCCCTTCTCTGGACACTCTCACGCACTTTGATGTCCTTCCTGCAGTGCGGGGCCCAAAACTGAACATAGTACTCGAGGTGCCACCTCACCAGAGCCGAATAAAAGGGGGACAATCACTTCCCTAGCCCTGCTGGCCACGCTGTTTCTTATACAAGCCAGGATGCTGTTGGCCTTCTTTGCCACCTGAGCACACTGCTGGCTCATATTCAGCCGACTATCAACCACCACTCCCAGGTCCTTCTCTGACAGGCAGCTCTCCAACCACTCATCTCCCAGCCTGTAGCTCTGCTTGGGGTTGTTGTGCCCCAGGTGCAGGACCCGGCACTTGGCCTTGTTGAACTTCATACCATTGGCCTCGGCCGATCAATCCAGCCTATCCAGATCTTCCTGCAGAGCCTTCCTACCCTCGAGCAGGTCAACACATGCACCGAACTTGGTGTCGTCTGCAAACTTACTGAGGGTGCACTCGATCCCCTCATCCAGATCATCGATGAAGACGTTAGAGAGGACTGGCCCCAGTACCGAGCCCTGGGGGACTCCACTAGTGACTGGCCTCCAACCGGATTTGACTCCATTCACTAAGACTCTCTGGGCCCGGCCATCCAGCCAGCTCTTAACCCAACGAAATGTGTGCCAGTCCAAGCCATGGGCAGCCAGTTTCCTGAGGAGAATGCTGTGGGAAACGGTGTCAAGTGCCTTACTGAAGTCAAGGTAGACCACATCCACAGCCTTCCCCTCATCCACTAAGCATGTAATTTTTTCATAGAGATGTGGTTGTTCAGCCTGGGGAAGAGAAGGCTCCAGGGAGACCTTATAGCAGGCTTCCAGTACCCAAAGGGGAGTCTACAGGAAAACTGGGGGGGAACAGTTTGTCAGGGATTATGGTGATAGGACAAGGAGTAATGGTTTTAAACTAAAGGAGAGTAGGTTTAGTTTAGATATGAGGAGGAAATTCCTAACTCTGATGGTAGTGAGTTACTGAAACAGGTTGCCCAGCGGATTCTCCATCCCTGGAATTGTTTGAGGCTAGATTGGATGGGGCTTTGGGACAAATTAGGAAAACCTGATTTAGTGAGAGGTGTCCCTGCCCATGGCAGGGGTTTGGAAGTAGACGATCTTTAAGGTCCCTTCCCACCCAAACTATCCTATGTTTATATGATTCTATGAAACAAGTGAATTGACCAATATTTCTGATTTTTTTTTAATGTATTTATTTGTGTTTTTATTTTTATTGATATCTAAAAAGAAAGGAAATAGAAGATAAAGATCTCTAAGCTTATGTCCACATACACAATTGGTAAGGCTGATATTAGAAAATCCTATGTGCAATTCCAGTATTCACAACTTTGAAAGGAGGTTTAGAGTTGGAGATGAGAGAAGCTCAGAAAGGATTTGCAGTCTAGAGAAAATGTCTTACAGTGAGATATGTAAATGATTTAATCTGCTCAAATGAAAAAAAAAAAAAAAAAGTATTTTTCAACTTACTCACAGATCTCATCATACATGGAAAATATAGAGTATTGAAGACTTTATAATCTAGGCAAGGAAGCTGTAACAAGATTTATGTCTGCAAGAAGAAGCCAGAAATTTTAAATTAGGGATGAAGCATTTTTTTAAAAAAAAAACAAGTGAAGGTGATTAATGAATGGAACAACCCAGCAAAGAAAATAATTCTTTGTCTCTCAACATCTTCAAATCAGTAGAGGATGCCTTTTTGGAAGCTATGCTTTTCCTAAATACAAGTCCTGTTTTAGTCAAACACAGACTGTTGGCTTCAGTACAGGGGTAAAGGATGAAATTTAATGTCCTTTAATAAATGAGTAAAGTTATATGATACAATATTCTCCTGGCTTAATTTTTATTAATCTCTTATTCTTTTAGATATGTGTTTAAGACAAAAATGGTTAAAATATGCTTCTAAAAGTCATAATACTTCTATTTTATTATGAACATCTTCTTGAACTAGATGAGCATCTTTTTTTTTTTTTTTTTTTTTTTTTAATATCTAGGTAATCTATATTTGAGTAGCTGTAGTAGGCAAATACTAAGGTTTTATTTTCCCAAGCAGAAATAAATTCAGAAAATCCTACATCTCTGTGCTCAAATGTAAAATCTTTTTGTCTGTAATCTATGGACAATTATTATCTCTAACAATAGAGATAACCATAATACAAGCAAAGTTCTCTATTTTGTGAAATGTTTAATTGCATCAAGTCTTCCGCTAGAAGACATACATTCAGCATCAGATCACAGTTTGAGCTACAGCTGACTTATCACATCATTAGGTTTGCTAAACCTCTGCTGTGTTTGTAAGCATTGTCACTGTGCAGAGGATTCAAATAATGAAGACAAAGCGTGATGGCCAGGGCTTTCTAAAGTGCATTATGGCATTGACCTAACTCTGGTTCCTTTGAAATCAATTGAAGTTGTGCTATTGATATCATAGACTGTATCTTCACATTGATGCCAAATGTTTTTAATAATCTTAAGCAGTATCTCTTCAGTATCCTTCTTATTTTTGAACTGTATAGTATTAAATAACAGTATTAGAGGGAATCAATGACTAACTGTAATAAGAGTATTTTTTGACTTGAAAGGAACTAGAGAGTTGTGATATGATGGCAAGCACAAATATAAACTTGTAATTACAGAAATTCCCTTTGAGGTAGAAACCACTGTTACTGTAAGTGCCAGAAAGATATTTCCTTTTTCTTTGAGTTTTAAGTGGAAGGAGATAGAAAAACTTATCACCACTAATTCAAAAACACCTTACCTTTTTCTCTGCTCTCTATGGTTCTTCTAGACAGAGAGGGTAATAACAGAGCTTGTCACCATGAGAGAAGAAAGACAAATACTTTTAAAGATAGTTGATGACTGATTATATGAGTCAAGAGAAAAACATTTCCCTCTTCCCGTAAAATTTGCATTGTAATACATTTGCTTACTATCCCAGGCGGCTTTGGATTTCACATGTTTTCTAGGCCAGGCATTTTTTCCTGTGCTCCTCCAGTAATTTTCTGATGTCTCAGTAAAATTCTTGGAACATTTGATTTATCATTCTTGCCAATTTTTGTAAGTAATTATTGTCAACGAGTAAAAATTACTCAGTGTTTGTGAACTTTTTTTTTTTTTTTTTTTTTTTTCCTGCTCTCATTTTGCTAAATGAATGTGTGCCTTTTAAGTCAGTTCTGGTCCCAGGTCATCCCAACAAAGACTGTGATATGAAAATGAGAAATTTAAGAATAAAATGTATATAAAATCCTTATCAAAAACAACAAAAATACATGAAGGAAATATATATAGCTACTTTATCTATTTTTAATGTGTAGTGAAGGGTGACATTTTAATGCTTTACAGTTCGCTTACACAGGTAAAGATGTTCTGATCAGCTGTGGCTTGATAGGGCATAAAGGCATAAAAAGAAATTACTCTGTAGAGAAATAGATAATGTGAAATACATTTAAGAAGAGCAATCAGTTGGGTAAGACCTTGATCATTGATTATAATTCATCTAAAATCTTATGTAAGTATTTCATTTGAGAGACAAAATTATTCTCTGAAGATCTTTTCTGTGAAATTAATTTTTTGGAAGTACCCAAGTTACCTACAAACCTATATCTCTTGGCTTATGCTGCTAAACAACCTACATACATCTGAAAATGTTACCCAGGAGTGTTGTCAGTGCCTTTTATGTGGTTGTTATGTATTTCAGTTCAGATCTTATATATACAATATACAAATATATATATATATATGAACGTACACACCCATACTTGGAGCAAAGTACTGAATTCTATAATCCTTTGTTATTGCCAGGGCAAATATAAGAGAGATTTAACAGCACTTGGAAATTAATTTTTATGTATTTAACAACATAGAGGAACAGATCTTTGCAACAAAGGCAGCATGTTTAAAATAAAATAAAAATAATAAGAATATATGATAATAAAATATCTGGAGGGCATGATGCTTCCATTGGATCAATTTTTAGATCAAGTTATCCTCTGAATAGCCAATAAATATATTTGAATTGTTATTCTGTAGTCCTCTTTTACTAGCCTCATGGTCAGATTTAAATATCCCAAACACTTGTTGGAAGTTCAGCTGAATATTTCTATTGTGTCTGCAAACAGCAAGGATGATGATAATTTGCTTACATACCCTATCAAAAGAAAAAAATGTCAGACATTTCCCTGCATCTGGGGTAAGGGACACAGGGGAGCAATGTATACTACTTTCTGCTGCTGATGATGTTGGGCTGGGATTAATGATAAATGATTAATGAACAGATTAGTCAAGCACCCATGGGGAATGGAGTAAATATATTTGGAACAGAAAGATAGTGTAGGTGACTCCTCAAGGTTCTTTCCAGATCTATCTTCTGTTGTTACATTATAATACATGAGTCCTTCCTCTCATTTTAGGCTTTTCTCTTAGGGGACATCTCTTCAAGGTCACTTCTCTAGAATATGCCCCATGATTAATTGCCCTAAAATAACTCTAAGCTGGTTGAAAACGGAAATATGTAGGCCAAAATTTCAGCTCTAAAGTAGGGTGCTTCTGCTCCCTTCCCTGGAGATGCTGTAGTTCATAGCAGCTGAGGATATGGGCCCAGTACTTCAGCTTTCATCTCTAAACTGTAGTGAGCTCATTCTCAATATTTCAAGTGCCAGTGTGGATGAATTCCAACACTGGAAGCACATCTGAACTGGCAAACAGTAAATGGCTGCCATCAGGCATAAGCACTTGTTATATCAAAGCTTTGGCACATTATTTATGGAAGAATTATTCTAATGAGTTCCATCCACACCTAGCAGATGTGCAATCCAGGATTATGCCAGCTGTTTACCAGAATACTTGATGTCATGATTATAACATGATATTCAATTTTAATGTTGCTGAATAAGGAAACTTTGTCTTAATATCTTTATAGAAAATGAAAAACCAATGTTCTCACATATCCTGATTTGAAATGTTAGCAAAAAGTAAGTTGGTCCAGCCCTTATGCAACACATGCCCTTCTGTGCGTACAGCTGACACCAATTGCATCTGCACAAGGCTTTCTGGTATTCTTAACAATTAAATTTCATGCATAAAAACTGTGGCACAATAAAACAGCAAATGAATCATAAAGGAATCTGATTATCTAAATAACATTCACCATTATCTGTTTATTTAAATCCATTTGCAGTAACAATGTCTAATATCACTTATTGTGATATTAGCACAATGTCTAATATCACTTAATGATTTCAATTCTCATTGAGAAGACTTCTTTGCCACCAGAGATCACATTAAAATCAGTGGCATCCCTGATAACCTCATGTTTTACTAAATATATGTGAAGACTAGTTCTGATTTTTTTCTTGTACTTACAGAAATAGGATTTCCTGCTTTCTCTTTCTCTCCCTCTCTCTTAAAATCTCCTTGCAGAAATACGCCCTACTTGAACTGGTACTCCATTACAGAACATTGAAAAAATTTAATATTACTCATTCAACTTCTTGGACAAGAGTATTTCATTTTCAGCTTCATTGTTTGTAATGCATTGGCTTCATTGGACATTGTATTTATAAATACAATACTGATGAAAAGAATGATTAATTCTGTAAAGATCTATTTAGGCTGTGAAGGAAACAAAGACTTCTTGAAAGTGTTATGGCTTGTGAACTGATAAATATTTGTGATAACCTGCTTGGCTTTATAACTATATTTATAAGACATTGAATTAGATTAGGAAGAAATACAATGTACTGATAAGAACCCAAATACATATATATACTTAAGCTTCACAGCTTTCTTTTGCAAAAATGTTTCTCCATATGTTCCTAATCAGATAATAAAAAATACATCAAATTCACGAGTATTGCTCTCACTTACAGGAAAAAAAAAAAAAAATTATACATATATATATATATGGTATCTGTTCACTGTACTGCTTTTGTAAAAATGGTTATTTTTTTTATTAGCTACAAAATAGCTAATACTACTTAATAGCAAGTAGCTAAGAGTACTTAATTCATTTTTGTTCAAACTGATCATCAAATTAGGACTTACCAGGTCTAGATCTCAGGAAATTATAATAGTCACAAAACTGATCTTTTTGTCATTGAAATATTGGTAAATGTGCCCATGTCTGTGATTTCTTATATTTCCTACTTCTCTTAACACATATTGTTAATAAAAAAGATTAACTCTGATGATGATGGGACTGCATTGAAAATTCTAGTTTCTGACCTCTCAGCTTGCTATCCCTAGAAATACAACATCGCATACTGATGTACCAACACATCCATATGCTAGTTATAATGTATGTTGTGGTTGTTCAAAAATAGGACATAAAGACAGCTATAAAATATTCTTATTTATTTATTTATTTTTCTTGTAGAATAGTAGGAATACTTGAAAACTATCTGATTTTCTATTGAACTCGTCTTGCAAAGGTTGGGATCTTGCAGAACAGCTTCAGATTAACATTTTTGTATTGAAGTATAAAATTCTCAGGCTTTCATCTGTAAAAACATTGTTAGAATTCCTGCATTTCAATGGTGTTTGATACATGGACAATACTTGACAATACTTATCAATGTCTTTTATTCTTCTTCTGGTGGCAAATATGTATGTGGCATGAAAATTATCTTACACTGTCAAAACAAAATTTCCTCTGAAAGAGCTGTGTCCTTCAGTCTTTTCAATTGCACAGCAGATCCCATCCAAAACTTACTGAAGTCAGTAGGTTTTAACTGGTTCCTAATGTTCCCAGGTCATGAAAGTTTTCTGGTTTTGAATCTTATTTAAAATAAATAAATAAATAAATAATGATTGGCAAATGCAAATTTGTTCATCTGGAAATTTAGTTAAACTATACCTTATTCTTCATTCATCAGCATTGCCAACCCGGAATAAGCACATAACTTCTACTGCCTACGTACCTTCTTTTCAACAATGATTGAACAGTTGTGTATATACAATTTCTGTTACATTCTTTGAAATATGACATTAATGCTTTTAGGTTTATAGGAAACTATTATAACCTTTCTCACTTTGTAGAGCAAGGAGTACTATGCAATTCTTAATGAAATGTCCAAAAATATGGATTTTTTTTGATGATAGAAAAATAAGGTTTGCATTTAGACATGGATGCCTTTTTATTGCTTTGGGTCTGGTTAACATGATTGGCCTTTTATGAACAAGATGAATACCAGAATAAAAAAGTGTGAATTAAAAAGTTTGAATGACACCTTGCTGGAAGATTTTGAGAGTAGAGACTGAGTGAATGAAAATGTGGGGAAAGAGGCAGCGGGGAATCTAGTTGGAAAGGTATTTCCTGTTACTGTTATTAGTGCAGTTGTGTAATGAATTGTTCTATCCATTTCAGCAGGTTGCCTGGAGACAACTTAACCCATCCTAAAGACCTATATATGATCTGTGTCCAAACAAAAAAGCCTCAAACTCGTTTTGAGATTAGTACTTATAGTACTGGCAAATAGTACTTATTTGTTAATCAAGCCATATGCAGGTAAAAAGTTGCCAAGAGTCAAGACCAGACCAGAAATATCTCCCAGTCAATTATATGCTTGCATACCACTCATTTTTCGAAGCCAAACTTTAATAAACAAATAGTTTTGCCATTTGCCCTCATTGACTTAGAGCTTGCATTGTTAAGACTGTGCAATCTTTTTCCTAAAACTTTTCTCTTTGGATGTCTCCAAACCTCTGACAAGTAATAGCAACTCATTATTCATTCTTGTTTCATTGGCAAGTACATCTGCTGACAGCAGCCAGGGAAAACTGGAGCTTCCTGTACTCATAAACTTTCCAAGTGCTTGCTAGATAGACAGCATAGTCTCCCATATCTAGATATTACCAATCATCTCCAAGAATATAAAACAAAAAAACAGTGAGTGTAACAACAGATAGGAGAGAATTTTTTTACCTTATGAGACCTTATTAAAAAAAAATATTCTGACTTCCTGAAGCGGTTACAAAAGGTCATGCAGTTATATAGGCTTGAGAATATTTTGCCACTTCATGGCAGGGGCAAATCTGACGTACTAGGTTAGGTGTATCCCTTTGCATTTTAACTAGACACAAAATTGTTGTGATCAATAAAAAAACAAACAAACAAACAAACAAACAAAAAAAACACCTACTCTTTGGCGAGTAAGATACATAGTGTGAACATAAATTTAGTGCACTTGAAACTTGAAAACAGGCTACAGCTTTATGGGCTATCTATATAGATGCGACCAGTGCTTCTAGGAATTGTTACCAGGGCACTGTTTATATGTATTTTTATCTAGCTTTTATCTGCTATTTATAATGTCTTTATCTTTGTATATGCATGCACGTGTGTGGGATGTGTATAGAGAGGAAGAGAGAGAAAGAACATGCTCTAAGCTTGCACAGTGACAGTAAAGTGTCATAATCTTTTGTTAATACCTTGTCATTTACACTTTTTCCAAATGTAGATTCAAAAAGAAAAAGAAAAAGAAAAAGGAAAAGGAAAAGAAAAAAAAAAGGAAAAAAAAAAAAAAAAAAAAAAAAAAAAAAAA
>CM021767.1:78555832-78565975 GCA_011076525.1 Nettapus auritus | reverse complement strand
AAAAAAAAAAAAAAAAAAAAAAAAAAAAGCTCTCTTTTCCAGAAAAATTAAATAATTTAATGGAAAATACATCCCTGTTGACATTTAACATTTCCAGGGAAGTACTTACTATACTATTTACCAGAGACTATAGTATTGTATAGTCTCTGTTAAACAGAGACAAAATCTTCATTTTTATATTCATTTGCTGTGTCATAAGAGTCAGGTGTAGCTTACCATAGAAAGGAAATATTTTCTAGCCATTTATTTAGATTGTACTATACCTCCTTTGCATGCCACCCATGTATGATTCTACAGTTAAGGTATTGCCAATGAAATACAAGAATAAATGTGGTAACCTCTAATGAAGATGGTAATATTTTAGATGCAGATATTCAGACTTCCATAAAGTCAGTGTTATACACAAAAAGTAAACTAATACACCTGAAAGTAGCCTTCTAAGAATGAGGCTGGATCAGGGCCAAGGTGATACTGCTTCTGAACTTCGTCACCACATACTCATGGGTGGGGCGTGTGTAGTTATTGGCAGGTTAACTCAGATTTTTCTTCATTATCCTTTCCATTTTCTCTTGTGTAGGGTGAAAGAGTTTTACATGTTCATAGAGGTTTACATGTTTAAATATGAGGAAGACTGCAGATTTTCACTGCTATCTCAGTATAAATTTCACCTCTTTAATTAAATGTTCATCTGATTAGAGAAGTATTTAATTGCTTTAGGAACAGAACAACAAGGAAGTATTTCCCTAATTATATATTATTTTTCATTGTTAGCTGATGCAAAATAAAAAAAAAATAATAAAAAAGACATTTAAAGGTGATTAAAAAAATCTTATGTAGTGAAATCAAAACATTAAATAATGTATTTATGTATCATAAATTCTGGTAATTGATAATTGACTACCTAATTCCATCTAACCTACCTATTCAGATAGAATTTTAGGCATTTATGTTTAAGACTGCTCTGCTCAGTTACATCTGTACACCTTCAGTTTGGAAGATATAGTTCATTATGTGCTTAAATCTACATTCTAACATATGTTTGAAAGTGGCATCTGGTTCCCACCTAACCCCCTTTGTGATTCACAGATGGGCTGAGAAGAAGCTACTCATTTAAAATTCCCAATCTGTAAGATATAATCTTAAGAAGACAATAGACTCAGACAGTCTAGATTTTTAATTAAAAGCTACAGACGGATGAAGAATCTCATTGCAATTAGTTCTGATAATTCAGATTCTTATGTGGAAAGATATGGATGTGGATTCCAGAACTTCTGCACCACTAGAGACATCAGATCTACAACACCGACAACCGGGAGAGTGAGTTAATGCATCAGAAAACAAGTGAGGGAGGAACAACTTCGCCTGCATTCACCTGTTGGACCTGAGATACTCTAGTGTATAGACTGTATGAATTAGTGATTCAGAGAGTGAGACAAAGATTGTGTACTGCAGTCTAATCCTTAAGGCTTCAGGTTAAGTATACCTGGAGTCCAATCCATTTACATATAAGCATTATATATTTTATAGAATGATTATGTAATATAAGAAGCTAATGATTTATTAAATAGAAGCTAAAATTTAAGTCCCTGCTTTCAGTTCATATCTTGCCCAAGTGGACTCTCTAACACTTTGCTAGTCATGTCCAGGTCTAGGGACCCCAGCAAAAAAAGGATGTTGATCTGATAAAATGGGTCCAGAGGAGGGCCATGAAGATGATCAGAGGGCTGGTGCATCTCTCATAGGAAGAAAGGCTGAGAGTATTGGAGCTGTTCAGCCTAAAGAAGAGAAGGCTCTGGGGTGATCTCATTGCAGCTTTTCAATATTTAAAGGGGGCTTATAGCAAAGATGGAAAGCAACTTTTTAAATAGATAGTGATAATGTAAGGGAGAATGTTTTAAAACTAAAAGAGGGGAAATTTAGATTAGATTGTAACAGGAAATTCTTCACTCAGAGTGGTGAGGGACTGGAACAGGTTGCCCAGAGAAGCTGTGGATGCCCCATCCCTGGAGTTATTCAAGGCCAGGTTGGACAGGGCCTTTGGCAATGTTATCTAGTGGATGACATCCCTGCCCATGATAGGGGAGGTGGAACTAGATGACCTTTAAGGTCCCTTCCAACCTGAGCCATTCTATGATTCTGTGATTCTGTGATTCTGTGACATACATCTGAACATCATAGAATCATAGAATGGCTCAGGTTGGAAGGGACCTACTCTGCAGAAGGCTACTGTAATAAGGTTGCCCCATAGATTTTCACCTTTCACAGCTAGGTTTTAAAAGAAAATGACAGCAACTTCTGCGTTCTCTGAAGTATACAGTTCTGTTGATCAGTCTTGAATGAGCTGTCAGTGATTTCCCAGTATATTTGTACAGTGGATTCAAGCAGGGAAAGAATTTATATATATATATATATGTATTTTGTTCAGGTTTAAAATATAAAGCTATTCAGGCACATAAATATAACCTACACTGGGAATGAAGAGGCACCTAAGGAATATTTAAGTGTTAACATAACTCTATTCTTTGACATTCTGACAGTCAGATATCAGCTGGGTGGCAATTCTCAGGATCATAAATTTGGACCTAGATACACCTAGATTCTTCTTTACAGACTTTTGGATATATTACCTTATGAAACTGTTGCCAACATCTGGAAAAAAACAACAAACAAACAAACAAAAACACACATTCTCTATCATCTATATCACTGTATTATTTGGAATGTTGATTAAAGTGATTCTCTAGTTTGAATTTTGAATATTTTAATTAATTAAACACATTTACCCTTTTTGATTCAAATCACATAATATTTCTTAGATAATTATCATGTCACTTTATACACACATTTACTGAAAGATATTGCTGACCATCTCTAGCTTGGTCTGGAAATCGTAATTGAATATTATTATGAAGAAAAATATGACGATAGTTGAATTATTTGAAGCAAATAGTCTGATTTAATGTTTAATAAACTGCCGTTCAACTTCTTTGATGAAAAGTGCTTTGCTTTCTCTGAAAGAGAAATTCATAATGCCAAATCTGCAGTCACTGAAAATTACTACAACTCTACTTAATATGTGTAATTTCAAAGCTGAAAAAATATATAGATTCCTTTGGACAGGTTCTATTCTAAGTTAAAAGACTTATGCCCAACATATCATGCTGTAATGCCCCAGTCTTAATACTAACATAGCAGCAGCAGAATCCACTCGAGGACTCTCTGCCAAGCTGCAAAGGCTTGTTCACCAATCACTAGACATTCAAATGGAAGAAAGCAATCCCCTGTAAGATCAGCTAAAAGGCTGTGAAGTATTCCTTCTTCCATCTGATACACCTGTCTTGGATGTAGAATGCAGAAATTGATCAGAAAAATAACAGACAACTGTACCTTCATCCTTGAAGGCATTACATATATATATTGAAGTCAGGTCAAGTCTGAACTGTCCCTCTATCTGCTTCACATGAGCTATTGAACTAGATTTTGGTGAACTCCAGTATTATAATATGTTTTCTTGAAGGTCGCAAAACTTTCTTTTTGGAACAAAGCTTGATCTTCACGGTCAACCAAGTGGGATGGTGTCAAAGCCCATGTTTTAAGCAAATCAGTCATCAGTATACAATAACTGGTCCATAGCTTCCTCATCCTGCCTCCTTTTTTTTTTTTTTTTTTTTTTTTTTTTTTTTTTTTAAACGAGAAAGAGAAGAAAAGAATAAATTGAATAATGAATTGAATTAATTACCTTTGCTAATATATCTCTGATTACAGTTGATACTTTGGGAATGCTACCAGCAGAACGACCAATAAACAATTTGCTGATATTAAGCCAAGTTCTAACTCTGGCTGATAATTTTAGGTAGAAAATTTGTTTTCATTCTTAATATATATATTTTTTTTTCACTTTTGTGCTTTTAATATCCTTTGCTGAGTAAAAAGGTAAAAATGTTCTCCAGTCAACCTAAATAGATAACAGTACTGTATTTTTTCTACATTTGCTCAGTACTTATTTCCTAATTTTCACTTTTTTTTTTTTTTTCATATTTGAATAACAGAAAAAGTGAAATAAAATCCAATATTAACACTAGACTTACCTTATGTGATCCTAAAGGAAAATGTGTTTTTTAAATCTCACAGTTTTTGACAATGTGCTTCTTTGGAACTACTTTACTGTATTTATTTATATATATATTTTTGCCCCAGTTGGCTAGATTTGTATTATGGGAAAAACTACTAAAAGAAACACACAAACAACTGTCTTCAATTTTAAATTCTTCAAATTTTCAGTGCCTCTAATGAAATCTAAATTATTTTTCAGACATTCCGAGCTTCCAATAAATCAATAACTGTTAATTTGTGAATGTACACACACACAAAAATAACAACAAAACAAATTTCCATCCTTCATCCTGAATAATTTTTGAGTGATAGTTTCCCACTAATGTAGAAACTAGTTTTATATCTCTGTGTTTTAGAAAACTTGTGTCTTCACCTTTAAAGTAGAAATAATGAAATAAAAAATATAATTGAAAATTAAATATTTACTTGCACTAACTAGCAGATGGTGTTTGTGTTTAGAATAAGAAATACTCTTGTACCTAAATTGTAGACTTTTTCATTATATCTGAACAGGCATGTCAGGAAGATTAGTTAGCTAATGTTTGTAAAACTCTATACAAGTGTTAAATGTAATCTAATTATTCCTGTTTTCAGAAAACCTGACAAAAGGCTTTAAAACAACATGTAAAAATATATTAATGAGAGAGATATCTACCTTAGAAGAGAGATTGAATGGTAGGCCTGGAGGAGAATGGTTTTCTGATATATTTTTAATGGACTGGAAAGGACTGCATAACTCTAAAATTGAATGCATAGCCTAGAAAGACATTGTGGTGAAAACAAAGAATATAATCATAGAGCAGAATAAAGATGTGCATAGACATTTCTACCCTTTCTCTTCACTCCTGCCACTGGTGGTGGCAATGACACCGTTTGGCAAAACAGGCAAGTGCAATGAAAGCTGACTGGAAGGGCATGGGGTACTTGCCTGCAGAAAAACATTCAGAACCATTTGAGAAGACATTCTCTTGTTCCTGCCTGGCCTCCAGCTGCTGCTGTGGGAAAGCACATGTTATGGATCCTGCGTTAGATCTGCGAGTGCATGTAAATGTCTCAGCTAAAAAAGAATAATGCCGTATTATGTATACTATTTGCACAGGCTAGCAGATGTGACACAAGAAATGTGGCTTGTCTCCCTCCTTGACCAGTTAGACGCTAGTTTTTCCAGTGCTACTAAAGTACTTCCTGACACGTGTTTCTGCAATGCCTAGGAATCTAATCTAAAATTGTCTAAATAATTCAGCTTCACTAAGTGTATTGACGAGATTTCCATTACATGTAGTAGGATCTCCTGGTCTACAGCTGATGCAGAGATGTTAATGTAGACACCTACATTTAGGTGTCTTAGTCTGAAAATGAATACTGCCCGAAGAATTTCTTCATTGTGTCCATCATGGCACTGGATATAGAGTGTACAGATACTCACACAGATACATATTGTTCCCTTTTTGTTGTTGAATCATGTTAAGAGTGTGTTATTAATAGAAATCCCTTATGCAGCTTTTTCCTGCTGATTGCTGGCAGAACTGTACTGCACAGCATTTTCTGTTTAGCTGACCACCTGAGGTTTCTGCATAATCTCCAAATCTGTTGGGTAATATAGTTCTTGGCTGCCCCATTATAAATGTCTTCCTGGTTGAACACCAGGACACTCATGAAGTCAAAGGATCACGCAAGGGGTTCCTGGGCACCAGCCATGCTAGCTTATGTGCTCAGTATTTACTTTATTATTTTATTTTATTTTATTTTATTGGGAGAGGGGGGATAATTCTTTGTGGGAAAATATTATCTGTAGTTCTTCAGTAAGAATGAAATTGCTCACAAAATTTTTGTCATATTCTTAAAACATTCTTATAGGTATTAAAAATATTTCCAGAGATTTTGTTTTCTACTTTTTGTCCACTGTTATTTCATCAGATATTCTGAGCTTTTGCTTGCCTCTTGGGACTGCTTCCCAAGTGCCTTTATGATTTACTTCTTCAGAAAATGTTTTATAGAAGCCTAGCTTCTAAATGACTTTTTTTCTCAAGACATGCCTGAGTATGATGGCAATATTTGGCTAATTATACGGCTGTGTATCTACAACTGTTTGGGAGGATGTTACTAACAGAATGGGTAAGTCCAGTAAAATTCACTCATCTCTTTTATTATAAAGGACTCTCCTGGCTGTCATCCAACATTTGAAAAAACATCACCTGGACATAAAAATTGCTGAATAAAGCAACATTGCAAGATAAATAGGCTAAAACAGACATAAAGAGCAAAAGAAGGAAGAGATTGGAGATAAGACATTATAGTTAAAATTATATTTGCACATACTTTAAGATCATATTTTCACATACTTTAAAATAAACAATGGCATTCTGAGATGATCAGTATATAAGCTCTTAAAAAAAAAAAAAAAAAAAAAAAAGTTGTCACAGCAAGTCATCCACTAACTAAAGGAGATGAAAACATCTCTAATAATGCTATTACATCTCTAATAATGCTATTAGTCTTCATAGAAGGTCTTTCCATTGTTATTAAGTCTATGTGTGAATAAGAAAGAATTAATATCTATTTTTGAAAACAGATTGTGAGTAATAATCTTTTGCTTGCTGTAGAAGAGGGGGAAGATGTACCAGTGAGGGAGAGAAAACTTGCAGTAGTACAGGTACCGCTAAAGAATCGTGAGCAGAGAAGTAACGTAGAAATACTGAGAAAGTGAAAGGATAGAGGAAAATGTATTTTCTTCTCTTTAGCTAAGTGAGGAAAAAAAATCAGCAACAAAACTCTAGTTAATTAGAAGAGGGGCACAACAGCTAATAGCTAAAAAATTCCAAGTTCCAAACCTCCAACTGAAAGTGCCTTTGAGCAGAGGGTAATTCACTTAACCTCTCCATGTTTTCCCATCTGTAATTTGGAGATAAGTATTTATTTGCCTCATAAGAATTGTATGATGAAAATTAATAAATATATGTGTGTAGCTTGATGTTTAAAAGTATTTTGATGATGATTATTATTTTTTAAACAGGATTTGATTATCCTATCTTATGTGTCTTCAGTGATTTTACTGCAGTTGGTGTAAACAGAGTTGTGGTGTCAGACATTTTGATCCAAAGTCCTCCCACAGGAACTTTTAAATGAGATTTAAATTAACCAAAGGGGATCAAACATTGTTTTCTAAATGTAATAATCTCTGCCTTTTAGAATCACAGAAAAATAATTAAAATCTGAATATAAGGATTCCAATTCATGTTTCCCAGTTCATTCTTACATGTAACATTTCATACAAATCATATTATGTTGTTTAACTTAAAAATCACTGGGCCAGATTCTCAGCTGAACTGAAACCAATGAAGTGAAGCAGATTTACTCAAGCTGTGGGTCCAATCCATGACATTTATTTAACTTAATCAGATGTCCAAAAAAAAAATAAAAATAAAAGGAAGGAAGGAAGGAAGGAAGGAAGGAAGGAAGGAAGGAAGAAAGGAAGGAAGGAAGGAAGGGAGGAAGGGAGAGAGAGAAAGAGGGAAGGAGGGAAAGAGGGAAGGAGGGAAGGAATAAAGCATGGTAATTTCTTCAGCTTCATCATACTTTCATCATATATCACTACTTGAGAACCAGGCCTGGGAAAGATGTATAAAGAAAAGTTGGAAAAGAGAATTTGATCCAAATCACTTTTTTTTTTTTTTTTTTTTTTCCTGTAATTTCCAGGTTCTACTGAAGGGTGACTATCATAAAGATTTTTGAGTGAAATAGCAAATTAGAGTCAAGTTCCCTAGATGACTGCCCCCTGTCATGTGGGTTTTTAGTATATTCTAACCAGGTCCTTGTGGAGACAGTCAGACTGATCTATCAATAAAGTTTCCATGTTTGTTCCTGTAATTTGGAGGTGAATGAAAATTTGATATTAAAGTCTTGTCTTTAGGAGAACTGCATAAATCCTTTGTGCCTGTTTTTTATAGAGTACAGAATATTGTTTGCTTCTAAAAAAAAGAAAAACTGGGTTGCTGATCCAGCTGTTAAATCATGTCTACAACGTATCATAAACATCCAAAAGATATAAAGCAAGAATCTAATTGACCAGTACTTGGATAGTGTGTGACATTGTGTAGCTGTTTTAGCTGGCTTTGTAACATCACAGAAATCTATACTTCATACTTCATGAGTCACAATCAATAAACCTGCCATTACAGTCTCCAAAATCAATCTTGCCTATGTGCTCCTGCCCGACACACACACTTTAATTCATCCCCTTTTCCTTCTACTTCCCAGCAAAACAAAATTAACTGCAGTGAGAATTTGTAATCTTTTGAGGAAGTACAACGGATGAATTAGGAAAGTCAATCTTATGGGCAGAATCACTTACCACCCTCTTTAGGCCTGAGTGTTGAAATGAACAGAGTTTATTTCAAGAGAATTTCATAACAGAGTTAGCACCTACACCCATACTGGTATTTCACTGTAGCCATATGCCCTCATTCCTTTTTCTTTTTCTTTTTCTTTTTCTTTTTCTTTTTCTTTTGAGATCTATGTATTTGCCGTCCTACTTTTTACCACCCCAGCTCAAGACTCCAACCTTGTAGGTGCTACATGTCACCTACTTAACTCCTTAACCATATATCAGGATGTCTTTACCATATAAACATCATTGATATCGCCAGCAATTTCATAAGATCAGTCATTGAAAAAGCAATATATGACACTGCTGTCATTCAAAAATGTTACTACAGCGGTTGTGTCATAAGAGTAATTTGTGTAATGTTTCTGACCTTTTAACATATTCTAGATAAGAGCACATTAATGAGAAGAGCATCTCTGAATCTTTGGAAGTCCAAGCAATCACTTACCTCCATATTCTTAAGGTTTGTCTTAGATACCAGAGAAAAAGGGAAAGAAAAAATGTGAATATTCTCAATTTTTGAATGACCAAAATGGCTGTTAAGACTGCTCCTATGTTTCTTTCATAGGCGATTTTGTTGTTCTCTCTGTGCAAATGTAATTATTTTGTTGGCAATGGCTTGGATAACTATCAAAGTGTCTGAAGGAGTCATCTACAAGGAAATACAAGAACTATACATGAAAATAGTTTTAATTTGTAGAAGTATAGTAAAAAGAATTACCTGTTTTAATAGGATAGGGCAAAATTTCAAAAGCAGAGATGAAAAGTAATATGATCTTTGATTGGTTTATTTATAAAATATTCTGGTATTATTCACCAATGCAATTCTGCTGATAGATCTAAGAATTTATCTTGAAAAATGAATATACAAATAGTATCTTTTGTACATCATATAACTCCTGGGACTTACTGAACCCCAACAATCTGAATACTAATCTCTTTTGAACACAGATTTCCTATATTTTCCTCATTATTTATTTATATTTCCAAATAGTCCAGATACCACTTAGGATATAGTTTAATAATCTTGGCTCATACTGTCAAGCTATTATTGCTCTTGCAGAGAGTGTTTTTTTGGCATTTATTTTGCTGTGTCAACCCACTGGAGTACTTAACAGAGGTTGGTAAATGAGAAATATGAGATGGGAAGGAGAACAGTTAGCAGGTGTCATGCATTTGCAAAGCTGCACTTGCTACACTGGAATCTAAACATGCAATCCAAGAAAGATATTGGCCTGAAAATGGCATAGAGGAATGAAAAGACAATGTATGGCACCATTATTTTTTCTTGGCATTTTTTCACAGGTTCTGACTTCATTTTTGCCCGTTTATAGAACAGGCAGAACTGTTCCTCCACAGAAGGTTCCATGTCATCCTTAATTGGCTTCTCTGATCTTTCTGAAAAGATGTGAATTATTCCTAAAATTAATAACTGTGCATCTGTTAGTGCAACAGAGAGGAAGATTTGTGATTGATAAACCTACATATGCATGTGAAGAGATCAGTGGCACTGAACAAATCTAATCATGTAATACCAAAAAAATAATAAAAAAAAAATTTAAAAAAAAATGAATATTCTAATACTCATCCATGTCACTGTCCTTTCCTTTCCTTTCCTTTCCTTTCCTTTCCTTTCCTTTCCTTTC
>CM021767.1:78424753-78549685 GCA_011076525.1 Nettapus auritus | reverse complement strand
TTAGAGAGGACTGGCCCCAGTACCGAGCCCTGGGGGACTCCACTAGTCACCATATAGTGATCATATACGTAGGAACTAGCCTGTGTCAGTATAGATACTTAGATATAGATATAGCAGTTGTTCAGCTTTTGTTCATTTTTAAAATGTTGTATGGCAGTTTGATTTGCTAGTTTTTGGAGTCTTAATTTTTGGCTTATTAGTTCCCAAAGTTCTACTCCTTCAGAGGAAGATTTATAAGCATCTACCCTATAACAGATAGAAATTTATAACATATTCCCTCAGAAGATCAAATAAATCCTCTGGCAGCTTGTTCTCTTTTGTCACCACCCTCTCAAGTATATCTGTAGCATTTGAAATAATTGCTTTTGTAACTACAAAAAATTAAACCCAGTACTACATATTTCTGTATTATTTGAGGGAGAACAAAGGGAGAAGTTTCTAAAAACAAATAAATAAATACATAGAATATTTGTTTATTCTCTCAAATATACAAGATATAACTCAGTTTGAGAAACAGTAGATGTCAATCACCACCCACTTATTTCCCCCACTTTATAAGATTTCTGCTACGGTATGAATACTAATAACTCATACGGTCTACTCACCTGTCTAGAGCTACATACTTTCAGTATTCATATAAGGTTAAACATAATTCTGATGTAGACACATAATTGCTTTTGAGAATTATGATGGCATTTCAGTGAAGTTAGGATGTGGGACAAACAAGTGATTCCTTTTTACACAAACAGGTTTAACCAATTTACAGAGTTAGGGTTCAAATAATTCTCACTACTTTCACTGGTGTTGTAACACAGACCCCAGTTTAGACCTGCAATGAAACAGAAGTGGCCAAATGCATTTTTGGGTGCTAACCCTGACAGGGTAGTTCACCAAAGTCTACTCAGTTGTTGCCTAATCCTGAAAGTTCAGTATTTACTGGGATAGAGAGGAATAGAGGGACTGGCATCTCAATGCAGTAAATTGGACATACGCATCAGATGCTAGAATTCACTGCAGGGAATAGTGCCAAAACCAAGAGGAACAGCTGCAGTAGGAGGAATGCTGAGAGTCTCACCTTGCAAAACCTTACAGTCTCAGAAGTAAGGCAGTGCTGAAAAATATACCTATATCATGGAATCATCCATTTGTTTTGTTTCCCCCCTTCTGGCTGTTTCAGTTGTGCTCAATCTGTTTCCTGCTTAGTATGCTACAGTTGAAGGATGTTTTTGCTAAACATCCAGCTGTCCTCCTTAAATGCAGAGAGAGGTGCCCAGCATGGGTTTACAGCTTCTGAGGAGAGGCAGGACATATACGAGGCTAAAGACCATTCCTAAATGCATTTCATGGATCTAGCCCTTAGTAATTTTTCATTCTTAATGTGTAAAGTCACTCTGTCATAACCAGCATGCAATAAGAAGGTCTAAATTCTACTTTTAAGGTTTCCAATTAATAAAACATAAAGGAAAAGAGCTTTAAGGTCTCTCTCCCCCTTCCTGAAAAATACAATCATAAATTATAGTACTTAAGTGTATGCAAAGCTTCTTGGATTCTGAAGCATGAATTAAAACAAAGAATTTAAACAAAAGTTCTTTTATTAGTAGTAAAGGGAAATATGATATCTAAGAACTGTCAGATGAGAAAGTTTGATACAAAATGATTTTAAAAAGTTAAACCAAAAGCTGCCTGTAAGGAACTGCAAAATTATTTAACAATTTTAAATGCCATTGGCAATAAAGTGGTGATGAAATTTGATGAAGCACAAAGAAATGCACAAGGGAAAGAGTAAGTCTAACTATACATACACAGACAGGGACTCCAGATTCACTATTGCTTAAGAAGAAAAAAATACATGAACTGGTATTAGCTTTCTGAAAACACCAAGTCAAGCACTCAGCATCAAGTAAAATTGTGAAACAGGATATCTGGATGATTAAGAAAGAAGTAAACAAAATAGAAACATATATATATATGTATATATCACCATATAAATACACTGTATCGCTATATTACTGTATAAATACATTATACACTCTTATGTTGAATAATTCATGCAGCCCTGGTCATTCTATTTCAGAAGAAAGAAGGGCAAAATGGAGAGGGAAAGAGAGACAGAAGGATCTAGGACAAAATCAGACAATTAAACATAGTGCATCACCTGATTTAGGAAGCATTTGAACGGTACATAATGGATAAAAGAGCCCTGAAGATGCTTTGAAGTTGACTGTTGATGGTGTCCCTAATCTTTAGGGGACAGTGGAGGCCTTTCAACAACAGGTCTGGACCTCTACACCTGCCAGACACACTGGGCTATACGGACTCTGGGGTTGAGTTAGTGCAGTTATTCTTACTTTACGCACAACCAAGTATCCTGGAAAAGCTTATAGATAACAATAGGAAAGGATTTGCAGAAAAAAAAAATAAGCTAAGTTAAAAAACAAACAAACAAACAAACAACAACAACAACAACAAAGGAAAAACAGTCATGCTTTACTTTCAGTATATATTATAATGGTGTATTTTTTTGTTTGTTTGTTTGTTTATTTTTTTCAGCCTTTTTCCTGTAAGATCATGTAGCTACTGAAATAGCTGGTACTAAATCCCTTCCCAAACTTTGTGTGCAGCTTTGTCTGAATTCAGAAGGCATGTCAAACTGCAATTTTCCAGAGGTTATGGCACCTTTCCCAATTGAAATGATAGGGAATGATAGGTTGGTGATTTATTTTTTATTTTTTATTTTTTTGTAGCAAAAGTAGGGAAGATGTCACACAGTGGAATCTTCTCTCAGTGCCAGCACACAGATACACATAACTTCCATATCTGCTACCATGCCAGAATCAGGGGGAAGACTAAGCAAAATCCAGAGCTTGGATGACTATTATTAATAGAAATAATCACTA
The DNA here is from genome assembly GCA_011076525.1 of Nettapus auritus. Taxonomy (NCBI): domain Eukaryota; kingdom Metazoa; phylum Chordata; class Aves; order Anseriformes; family Anatidae; genus Nettapus; species Nettapus auritus. Next base: position 78,546,788 of record CM021767.1, on the reverse strand, counting down.
TGTTTTGATATTGCTTTATGCTGAATATATTATTGCAAAAAGTTTTATGTAACTGGTATGAAAATATGTAAAAATGATATGTTAAAAATACATTATTACTTTATTACAGAGAGATATTACGACTTATGACACTTTTTCTATTTTTGTTTGTTTGTTTTTAACAATACATGTAATGTCATAAACCTCTGAGCTACTTTTGATTGAAGGAGAGAGGAACCTATGTGGGGTAGATTTTGTAAGCTTACCCAATGGCTATATGATTTAAATTCAATATTACTTCACTAATGGATGAGAGACATAACTGATGCGGGCCTGATTCTTCAAGCATTGTTATGCATTGTTAACTCTCTATACCTGCTGTGTTCTTTATTAGCTACATTAACAGAATAGGTCCTGTCAAACTCATTGCTAAAATGATACCCTGAGGTGACAATAGGTTAGCTTAAGCAAAGTTCAAATTGCAGGCAATTAAAAAAAAAAAAAAAAAAAAAAAAAGTGCTTGGCAATTGCTGTTATCTGAGAATCCAGTAAGTCACCAGTTACTAATTTTTCAGGTATGATTTTCAGCAATTGTCTCCTGCTCATCTAGATGAATTATTTGAAATCTATCTAGAGTTGCCAATATGGACTTAAATGAGGCCATTGTCTCCAATATATTTATATCATTCCATTGCTAGAAGAGTAAATGTAAAATCCATGTATCATGTTGATAAGGTGTCTCAACAACCAAAATGTCCATTACTGTCTTCTAAAGCTTATAAGAAAAAAACACAAGTGGCAAGTATCTATAGTACCCTATAAACATCAACATTTTGAAATCAGAAGTACAAAGCAAAGTGTCTGTATATGCCAAAGTAGTAGAGTACTCCATTACAAGTAGTCTCTCAGCAATCATGCCAGTATGACACTACACTATAACTATGCCTAAAAACAGTTTCATTAGTTACAGAAATATTTGAGGCTTTCCAGTATGCTTTTGTTTTTTTCCCAGGCAAAATGAAAGAGCTGTGATGAGGATTTAAATGGAGACACACTCTGTAGGAAAAAAAAAAAAAAAAAAAAAAAGTTATTTCCTGTAAGCAGATCTAATTCTTCAAGAAGTTGGCAATATGCCTTTTCTCAGGGAGACATAGAAACTGGTTTTGCTCTTTACAGCCTGATCTGATATCACAGCAGCAGAGGAGAAGGAGGTGAGGAAGCGATTAGACTGGCCATTTTGCAGCTTTCTTATTCCTGAAGAACTGTTAACTTGGTAATCAGGGTAGTTTAAAACATCAGACATTCTGAAAATGCCAATTTTCCAGTTTACTTTGAAAAAGTGTTGATCTTTTTCGGAGAAAAAAGAGCCAATTCAGCATAATTAAAATTATTCCTAACGTTATAATATTTTTTCATTGAAAGTTATATTTTTTAATTTCAGTGAGCATTTTCCTTCCTTATTGTTTTAATTTTTTGAATACTGAAACAATTATTTTTAACTCTAAGAAAAATATATCTGATATTTTTCTTCTATATTCCTATTTCACTGTAAATGTTACGATTTCTGCTTCTTTCTGATCTAGAATGAAGAACATTTCAAAATGTCCTGGATTGGTTAAATTATTAAAATCTTCTTCTTAGCAAGTCCTATTTGTAAGTAGTGGCAAAGACTCCCATTGATTTGTCTGAATGAAAAAGACTAACTCTGCCACTTGCATCATCAGTAAATCTATATCATCCTGACTTAAACTTCTTCCCCAGCAGTGCTTATGGAAATGTTTGATTTAGCTGCTTCTCCTTCTCCTTTGCTCTTCTATATGGGTATTTTGTGTATAAGATGGGAGCTAAAAAGATGGGGAAGCAGGGTTATATCAGTATGAGCAGATTCCAGGGCAGGCTTCCAGGGCAGCTTTGCCGGCTCTTCTCTCCCTAGCAGCATCGCCATGTCCTGCTTCGTAATCCTGAAATCATCATGCTCTTCAGATGTAGTCTTTCATTCTTGGCATTAGTCATAATCATCAGTTTGTCAGGTGAGTGTTCTGGCCTCTCGCATACACCTCTGTTTACTCTTCCTCCTGTTGCCAGTCTGTTCCTCCCTTCTTCTCCATTCCTTTCCATGCTTCTTTTCTACATTTCCATCCTCTAATCCCAACTATAGTCCTTATGTGCTTTAAAAAAATGCCTCATAGCGTTCACTGTGCCTCCAAACCAATCTCATGATTTTATGGTTATAACTCTTGTTTTTGTTATAACTCTTGTTTTGCTTCCCCTTTCTGCTTCCTTTGTCTCCTGCCATTATGTCATTTCTATTCAGGCTGTCATCTCTTCTGGAAAGGGATTTTTCTTGTTCTCTGTTTTGCAAAGCACCTGGCATGTTTTTGATTCTGTCAAACAAACAATAACAACAGATATAAAATTGGCAGTGCAGCAGAATCCTGATATCAGGAAGTAATAGAGGCAAATTATACTATAATTTTCATCCCCATGTATATACCACTACTTGACAAAAATAATTGTTGGCTCACTAGGTAAACATCAATAAACCCAAAAATTCCCAAGCAAACAACTCTAACATGAAGGAAATGTAGTTGTTTCACATTTTTCTTAATGAGACAGAAGGTTATAATAGGCAATTTTAGTTGTTAAAATAAAGGAGATAAATGATGAGGTGCAGGTTTTTGTTGTTGTTGTTGTTGTTGTTGTTGTTTTGGATGGCTGTTTGGGTATTAAATTAGAAACAGGGAGAAGATGTTGATAACTCTTTAATACAGAGAAGCAGGAAAAGGGTGTAATGGGTGGGTTAATTCTGTTTAAACTATACTTAATTTTAAAAAAGATACATACGGTAGGTGTATAAAACAATAAGGTAGAATCTTCTTTAGCCTGATATTATTTGTATTGTTGAAGAATCTTATAAAATACTTTAACTGACTTGTCTTAGTCATTACACGATATTAGGTACCCCAGGAGACAATGTTTATTTTACTTATCTTGCCAAAAAATAATGCAAAAGCTTTTTTTTTTTGCTTTTTTTTTTTTAATGTAAATAAAAAGATGAAGATTTGCTGTACTTTTAGTGGCAGGTTGACCATATGGAATCTCTAAAGCAATATAACTTTAGGACTAATAGATTTAGGCCAGGATTTTAAAAATATATGTATATATTATACATATGGTTAGCAACCTCTTAGCTAAATTATTTGAAAATTCCTGAGAGAAAAACAATCTATTGCTTCAAGACAAGTCAATGTAGTACTAATACTAAAGAAAAATAAACCAGCAGAGGAATGTCCTCCTGCCATACCAACCAATATTCTTACAGTTGATTCCAAAGCAGTGTATGTTATTCCGGCACACAGATTAGATTATTTAACAGTGTGAATCAAAGGGGAGATACTTATTCAGGAAAAGAGCATTATTAATACATTATAGCGTGCCATATATCTCTGTCACCAGACTGGACAAAATGGCAGCAGTTTTATGATAAGCTGAGAAGAGGATCTGAAAACATTAATAGCCATAATATTTGAGTTTTAGGGAAAAAAAAAAAAAAAAAAAAAAAGCTACAAGAAGAAATCTGATGGAGTGTCATAACGTTTCTTCATTTCTAGTGTAGTATAATTTTGCATGAAGGGAAGGAACTAACTAAGCTACACTTCACTTCTTTTACCTTTTATTTGCACCTGCCCTTTGAAACCTTAGTAATGCAAGGAATGCATGAGAAAAGAATGAAGCAAGAGAGAACTCTGAGAAATTCCTTCCAAAAAGAAGACTTGTTTTTGACTCTTTTTTTACTATTTAGAAAGCAAGTATGTCTTTGAATTAGTAAAAATGATTGACATGAGAATTTATGCAAAGCTAAAGGCAACTGGTAGTCACAGATAGCTCTTAGATATATAGGTATTTAAAACCTCAGGTTATATTTTATTGGCAATGCCTCTATTGACCTTTTTTGGTCAGCACCAGGATGAAGGCCTTTCTATCAAGAGATTCATGGGATAGTGTATGTATATCCTGGGCTCTGGCATGGCTTTAATTTGGGCTACACCTTGTTGTCACTGCCAATTACTGCCTTTTATAGAGCAGAGACCAGGTGCAAGCTAACAAGTATGAAACATCAACAAATGGGACAAGAGGGTCCCTGTGTAAGACATGATAAATCAATTTGATTATTTCTTTGCATCTGTATGATCTAGCTATTCATTATCATAATGCTTCATGTCATGCTGCCCTGATGCTCAATGTCATTCCAGGCCTATATCTGTGGGAAGAAATAGAAACCTAAAATGGAAATTCAAGAAACTGGAGGCCAAAGAGTGGCTAAGCTGTCTGACAAGATATGCTGAAATTAGGGCAGAGCTTCTGTTCCTGCTTGGGTCAGCTGTGTGGTCAAAAGTAATACTCATTTATCCAGGTTCTGGATAAATACTCATTTATCCAGTTCTACATACCAAGGCCATACATGTATTCAATGATGGAACAAAAAGAGCACATGCATAAGTTACCACCCACACCCTAACCCCACAGAAAGTCAGTGTGAACTAGTACTCAGCACACTTAGGAGGGTCCTGGGTATGCCAGCATGCATCCCAGCAGTAAATCTGTTTCTGTCCTGATGAACATTTTTCAGGGATTCATAACCCCAAACCTTCTCTGAAAGTAGACGTCTAAATTCATCCTTTCAACAGAAAACACATTATAAAAGATCAAAGAGATAATAAATATTTTATCTAATAATGGAGAAATGGCAGAGTGATGTGGGAAAGCCCAGATTCATTGTGGTACCTACAGACCAAGATATTAGCTCTTCCAGGGCATGGCAGGCCACTCAACCTCTTGTGTGAAAAAACTCCAATTTACTTAAAACATAAGGCTCCTTGTTCCCAGAGAAGTGGCCTAAACACCAATTTCAGAATAAGAGGGAGAGTATTTATGTAAGGAAAATGTTGTTAAGGAAGGGAAGAAACTGTAAAGTGCACGAAAGAATTGTGGAGATGAAGTTTTGCCTGTGGAGCATCTTGCTAAGCCTAATCAACCTTTTTTCCAGGCAGCAGATGCAGCTCAAAGTGCCTGGCTATATGTACATATCTACAGACACTCATCCTTCCCACATGTTGCCTTTCTCTTACCTTCCCAAAGCCCAAAGCAATAGGATCAGTCTTATACTTACTTTGGCTTTTACCAATTTACATCATATTCATCTGCTCACTAGTACTCACTGACCTTAGCTAATAAGGACTTCAATCACCTAATGGCATTAAATAGGAAAACAACAACAATACAATAAACGTGTGGTCTAATCTCTAACAAAACATTCTGTTTCGCCAATGTATGCCTTAAGAGCTCAATGTCAAACATGTAGATGTTTGCTAAGATACATGCTTTCTGTTCTGATATCTAAAGTGAAGCACCATCAATTTAGACCTCAAAAATTCAATTTTTAATATCATGCAACAACTTGTAAAAGCATTATGAAATATGTAATATCCACTTCTCTAGGATTTTTAATTTAAATAAATTGACATCATTTAAAAAAAAAAAAAAAAAAAAAAAAAAAAAAAATTAAAACAAACCTGTTCAGAACATAAGCATAAAAATAGTATTAGCTGCTTTGAAGGCTGTCTTTAGAAGCTCCCATAATTATTAAGCAAATTTCCCGTACTGAAAATGGGTAATATTTCTAGGAAATAAATACTTTCAAGTTAGAAATATAATTTTAGTGTAAACCATATTTTTTCTTCAGCAAATAATTCAAAAGCAGGTAACACAGGTAAAGTATTCATTTCCATGTGACTTTCTATGAGAGTTTCATTAATTCATAAAGAGGTCCTCATCTCTCCTCCCCCCTACCCTGAAACAGTCCCCTCACTAGGTGGTCTGATTTGTCCCATTCAGCTCCTTCCACACTTATACTGTTCTATCAATGTGAAGATTTGGGTATTATTTTACTCCATTAGTTCATATAATTGGTGTTCCTGGGCAGTTCACTTGTAAGTTCACTTGGCTGATTCACCTCTTCTGTATACTTCCACCCCTCCCACTTCTTTAGTTTTGTTTTGACCAACATTATTGAATTCTGCATTTAGAATGTGGCACTGATCTCCACACCCATAGATTTTTGGTCACAGAAAGAGATGTAGGGAGCCTAGAAGCAGTACCAAACATGCCCACAGCTTGTGGTTGCTTTAAAGAGGAAGAGCATGACAGGAAAGAGTAGGGAGAACCTGCACAATCTATCTTGGCAAATTACCTAACAGCATGTTTCATCGCTGGGGTACTAAATATTCATTCCTCACTGTCCACTTCCACTTACCCCCCAGTGAAGTGTGGGTGCTGCTAGGTGTTAATGACTCATGCCAGCTAGGGAGAGTTAGAAGTAGAGCATACTTCAAAATTAGTTTCCCTCTTCATGGCTGGGAAAATAACCCTCAAAATTCAGAGACATCTCTGCACAAGGCAACAAGTACGGAGACTTGGAAAGGGGCTTCAGTGCTGTGACACAACAAGATACCATCCTGAGGACTGGAATGCACGTCCCTATGCTAAGCAAGGAATTTGATGTGATAGGAAACATATAAAGACTGAAGTTTGCAACAGACAGTACACAGTCTATCTGGGATAGTTTTGCCAAACATCAAAAAGGATTTGTCTTTTGCACAAGTTTAGGGAATTTAGTCATTGAAACACTTATTTCAATTATTTATCTTAAAAAGAGCACGACAAATAAATACCTGAAAGCTTTTAAAATTAATTAATTAATTAATTAATTAATTAATTAATGTATTTTTCCTCCAAACCCTCACCCTTGGCAGTGGATGAGCTGAAGTATGTAGGGAAATTATATAATAAGGTGCATCCTTATTATATAGCATTTAATTAGTTGTCCAATAATAATACTGAGGCCCAGCAATATAAAAAAGAATCTTCATTAGGAATCCCTTTCCGTGCCTTGCTGACCCAATTTCTTCCCGTAGGTAGGCAAAGGAGTTACACTTAAACCTAACACTTTGCATCTTCTCCAGCATTCTGTGGTGGCACGCTGTCTACGAGGGAAGAAGATACTTTTATTTTGTGTAGGGTAATGTAAGGGAGGACTTCAGGAGTACTCCATTAAAAGAGAAAGTAGATGGTCCTGGGATGAGGCAGGCTAAGGACAACGCGTCTACATGGCAAAGATCCTGGAAGAGAAGTACGAAGTCTGCCCAAAGTCACCCACAGGTCCACCTCTTTTCAGCCCCTCTCTTTCCACATCTTTCCCCATCACCCCAACCAATCTTCTAATGTCTTGACCATCTTACTCTTCCACTGATCTGATATGGACGCATTGCTGTTGCCAAGGTCAAACTAAATAAATGAGAGAGAAATCTTGGTCTAATTCTGTTACAGAATTAGTTTATTATTTATTTTTATTTTCTTAACAACTTGTACATTCTGCATTTGTGGTCTAGTTGAGAGTGACAGAGAACATCTTCTACCCAGAATACGCCATAATTTGGTAGCTTGAGTGTTTTATGGGGGAAAGCCACACACAGTAGTATTATAAGTAGTATTATGAAGACAGACCCATCTCTTTCTGAACAAAGAAGATAGACCCATCTTTTCTGAACAAAATCCTAGCCACCATCTAAAGAAGCTCATTTCTGGTCTTCAGGAGGTATCTGGATGCATTTTCTAAGTTTATTCTATGAACATTTCTTATGATATTTACTATGTGCAACCTCAAGGGGAGAACACATTTATGTTTTTAAAACTATGACTGAAAAGAACACTCTGGAGAGAACTAATCTGAGATCGCTGAACCTTCTGTTCTCAAACTACACATACATTCCTGGTATAAGCTGCTTGGTCCCTGAGGAAAGAAAAGTGAAACATTTTCCAGCAGACATCTTAAAAATAGACATGTAAACCTTCAGGAAGCCACTGGAAGCTGGCATACTAAGACAGGTTGAATGATAATCAAGAAATTGCCTGAACAATGTCTCTACAGACATGAAATGTGAGAGATCAAGGTGTATAAAGTCTGTATATAATTCTTCAGTCTGGCCTCTTTTCAAGCAAATTTTTGATGCCCTATTAAAACAAATGGATGATTTTTCCTCTCAGTGAGACTGCACCTTTGGAGCAAGATGTTTGTTTCTTAATACATGAGATGTTAATTAATTAATTAATTAATTAATTAATACTCATGTATTTCATGATAATTCTAAGGAAATAATTAGAAAACAATTGATATTGCAGTTGATCAACCTGGCTGACTCCCCGGCATTTCATTTTTGCTTGATATTTTTTTTTTTTTTTTTTCCTTTGGCAGAAGATAGGAAAGCTTTAGTTAAGGACTTGGGGCTTTATGTTGTCTGGTTTATAACTGGTTTTAAACAGCTCAGAGTCCAGAAACTCTAATATCAGTAGCATACATAAATCTTTGGATTTTAGCATTTAGTGTGTTTTTCAGTGCTAGCCATATTACAGTTCATCAGATGAACTCTAAGTTGTAGTTTTCCATTATTGGTATTAATTATTATTAGCAGCACAGTTCTACAATTCGTTATTTGGTTCAATTAAATACAGAAGCTTTGATCCATGGATGAATAGTTTTCCTGTTCCTGATTTAGCTATTCTGGCACTAGGAATTATGTCTTGTTTTGTCCAAGATTCATTTGGCTGGCTATACAAGTTTCGCTTGGTTGTGTCTCATCTTTTTTCATAGGCTATCAAGACATCAACTATTTTTTGACTTGTGGTTCTTTTTTTGGGCACTAATTAGACAATAATTTCACCCAATTTGTATATTATCAGTGCTAGAATCCACTATCATCACCCTAGATTTAAAGAAAACTATTCTAAAACATCCTGAGTGTAAATATCATCATTTTATATTTTATTTGCAGGCTTTTAATGTAAAATTCTCCTTTCATGTATCTTTCAAGTCTGCTTGAATGAGCTGCATATTACCAGTTGCTTTCCCATCTGTCTCAATTTAGTCTCTTTGACAAATTCCAATCTGGCCTGAGGAAAAATCAGAATACTGAAACCACTCCACCTTAGGTTATTAGGTATGTTTTATTAACAGCATCTCTTTACTTAAACAAAAATCTCAACATTCCTTAATTCCATTCCCATTATGTCTTGCCCTACAGTTTAGACATGCTGAATGACTTCACAGCTTTCTCTTTCCATTCACTCCTGTCTTCTGACTTTTCACCAAGAACAAAAGTGAGCATAGTATTTTGCTCTTAAGCCTTTAACCTTTCATAATCTCACTGGACACAACCTACAGCATATAAACTCCAAATGATTCCTTTAATCTTTCATAATCTTGCTACATGGTGTCTACAGCATATAAACACCAAATGATTCCTTTCACTTCCAAACTGCCTGACCCTTTCCTATCCTAAATGTGTGCTCAGAATTCTCTGGATATTGTAGACACACTAATTTTGTCCCTTTTGTTGTCTCAATAGGCTTTACTCTAAATATGTGTGTTGATTATCTGAACTTAAAAGTCTTGCAAAACCTAATCCAGAAAAGTTTTTTTTGTTGTTGTTGTTTGTTTGTTTTGTTTTGTTTGTTTTTTAAATAAATAAAATCTTTGTATCCTTCCCCCTCCACCCTCCCTCACCCCCATCCTTTTTGCAGGAAATTTAATTAATTACAGAACCACCTATTCACAAGTAAACAGAAGGCTGCATTATGAAAATAATAAAGATCACTTTTAAAAACAATTTTTGGATAGGTTGAATTTTTGAGCACTTTTTGAATCTCAAATCAATCATCTCAAATTCCATTCAAAGTTGGTGGGGAAAAAAAATCCCCCTTTTCTACATATTAGTAAATTCATATTGTAAAATCCTAACAGCTCCTGCATACATCCCATTTTGCTAATAGTTCAGCTATCTAAAAATCACTGCTCCAACTGTCCGAATTGTCCTGCAACACCTGCTGTCATAACTACTGTTAGGCAAGAATTTTTATTGTACTTTTCTTAACCTGGCCTTATCATTCTATCTGGGAACCTCCAGAAACAGCACAAACAGTAATTGTCCAAAATCAAAAAACAAAACAAAACAAAACCCCACCACGAAACAAATGTTGAACAAGTCATTATATAACTGTATGCAGGGATATAATGAGTTATGGATGTAAATGTTAGCTCCAATATTACATATATATCTCTACATGAAGGTGGAATGACCCTTTTTTGATTGAGTTGGCCTTCACTCTTCCCACACAAGTAGTGGACTGCTTCATGTCATTACTCAGCAACAGAGTGCCAGCTGAACCTGTAACTGTGTCAGCGTGTCTCAGCATCACTTGGCATTATAGCTGTAGTGACACAATCACCATCTTGATAGTAACCCAAAAGTAAGAGAATTTAAATCATTCTCAAAATTGCTACATATGAATTATTCAGAAAGTTAAGGACAAATTATTATTATTTTTTTATTTCAACTACTAACCAATAAATGTAAAAAAATACCACCAACAAAACAAAAATAAACCCCTTCATCCCCCACATTAAAGCAATAGTTTTTTCAACATTCAAAACAGTGGAAACTATTTACCGTGTATTACTATCAGTGGAGAAAAGCAAATTTAATTTAAAATATTTTTTCAGACTCCCTCAGTGGATGGCAGATGACTCCAGCTTAAACAAATATTAAAAACTCATTTTAAATGGAGAATAATACAGACAGAGCTCAATTATTGAGATATTAAGGGCAACATTCAATTTTAGACACATTTAAGCATCTTTGCCTCCTGGAGATTTTTACATGACAAGGCTTTAGATAAACATGGTTTTGCAAACAGCAACTATCATATCTGATCACATAACCTCTGGACTGAAGCAGTATGTCAGCAAATATTTCTGATTATTTAAAATATTCAGTAACTGTAATTTACTAGGCAGGTCTTCCTCAGAACAATCACAAAATGTATCAAGAATTAATACCCGCATACAAAAAGGATTTAGATGATCTGTTACAAAACTCTGAAACAAACAAACAAACAAACAAAAACGCACACACACACACACACAAAGCAAACAAACAAAAAACCATAAAAACAACAAAACCTCTCTCTGTGATAAAGCCCAGTTTAAATACATTCTGTGATGTACCAGTAGTGGAAGAGCTGCCTTTCTATGACACTCAGTTTGGGGGGAACTGTAGCAGCCAAGGACCTATAGAATAGGAATAATCTGGTTTTAAATATCAGATGCCTAAACTGAGCTAATCATCTGGGTTCCCTCTACAGGTAATGGAGATAAGTATTCCCAGAGGGAGTTAAGTTCATTTCTTTCCAGAACTGAGCTCATTTCTTTGTTTCATCATTTAGCTTTTAATTCCCTCTCCCAACTCTTTCTTCAGTTCCTCTCATGAACACCAACTTTCTGTGGCACTTTTTTCGTTACATTGGACTATGTTTTCCTGGAATCTGGGGAACTGAAACCAACATCAATATGTTACTGCTCTACCAGATATAAATCATGCATGTGCTCTAAACTGCAGTAGTGTTCTGAATAGATAGATACTATAGGGATATTGGTATTGATTGTGCTTTCTTTTCTACTCTACCACTTTCAAATGTGTAAGAAACTGTGGCAACATTAAGGCAGTCAAGGTATATAGATGAATGATAAAATATATTTACTATTCAGAGAAGTTGGCTTAAATCAAACAAGGAAAAATAAGGAAGAAATAACATTAGGGCTCTCACTTTTACATGTGTGAGCCTAGGTCACCACACATGCTTTGAGGCTTCTGTGCTTCAGAACGTTGAGCAGGTCCTGAAGGTGAAGCCTGGCCTTAACTCTGTTGCATTTAGGGTCTGTGGGTTCTCAGCAATACCAGCACTGCTGTATTGTACCTGGAATCACCAAGCCCTTAGGAACAATAGCCAAAGTTTGTAAGGAAGCAACTGTCTGAACTTAGACTCCTAAATTCACAGTTAGGTGCCTAAAGCAGCAGCAAAACTGACAAGCACCCTGTGGAGTTGCTCACAGATGCTCACCCCAGTAGTGAGGCACTTAGCATTAGTTATAACACAAAATGAATGCTCATTAATTACTAGTGTTCCAATGGCTACTGGAAGTACGTTAGCTGAGTGCTTGCATGCACTAATTTCAATGTTGGGTGTGCAGTCTACTCTGCATCTTATTTCTATAGCATTTTTGAAAATTAATTTTGATAGCTAAAAAACATCTTGAGCCACATACAGAAAATAACTCAATTTCTACCGACTGACAATCTAATATGAAATAAGAATAATCACCTTATTTTCTTACTCTGCCCAAATCCAGGCAATAAGTTAGGCTTCTCAGCATGACTGTAAAGTGCTGTGAATTGTATAAACAATCATATATGGACACTGAAAAATAATCCTTACGCACATTGCATTATAGTTCCAAAAATATATTTACAGTCTATTACAAAGATTACAAATGGAAGTGTCTATGTAACGGGCTTATGCTAATTAAAAGCTTTTTACAGATTTTGTTCAACAAGGTGGGGGGACAAAAATTGGTGTAACCAAACTGATTTTTCTAATGAAACAAATAAATAAAATGACAAATATAACTGTACAGTGATCTAAAAAGGGGTTCAAAAAAGGAGGGGAGAAAACAATGTGTTTAAGTTTTTGATAACTATCTTTGGTCCTAAATGTGGGAAAACACATTATGTATCACTGAATATATATGTTTGTTTGTGATGCTCTGCAAGTAAAATAGAAAAATATAGTGCATTTTCAATGTATTCAGAGCTCACTACACTTAAACGTGTGTACAAATCAAGACAGTATAAATAAAATTTACAAGTTTTACAAAGGAACATTTACAGGGTTTTTATTTTGTTTTTATTTATTTATTTTTTTGTGTGTGTGTGTGTGTGTGGATGCCCACATTATCAAGCAAGTCCAATTTATGACTGATCCCTTGGATCTTTCTCTATCAAAATCAATAGAAGCAGCCCATTCTCTTTGGAAGTACAGCATTTGACTGCTGGGGTAGTTCACAATTTTCAGAATTTTTTAAAGCATTTCCCTCTGCTTCATATACATTCCTGCAATATCTGTAAAGACATGCTTTGTTATTGCTTATGGTTAATTAAACAAAATACATATATAAGTAAGTGGCATACAAAGATATTCCATTGAGCAAATACTCTTGCATCTGTGTTCCTGATGTATGACTATTGTGTCTTTGTGAGCACACACATATTTGTTCAGAGCAGCCAAAGCCTGTAAAAAACATGAAAATTCTGAACTGCCCCTTGCCACATGCTCTATGGTTCTAATATAAAATCTACATCCTTATTCTCACAGTTGAACTGAATTCAACTTAAACTAATATAAAATATATGCCAGCTATTTATTTCAATTTGCTAATTCAGAGTATTGAAGAAAAATGTGATGTGCTCAGATTACATGGTTTAGGTAACACTGGAGAACTGCATCCGTGTTCTGAGACACTCCTACAATCACTTGTCCATTCAATGTAGTGCCTCAGCAGGTTTACAGTTGTAGATCTACATCTTAGAATATATCTCACTTTAACTCTAGTCCATTAAAATCACCTTGCAAACAATTTGCTAAAAGTGCCTAGAACTACTTAAGGGTCATTATTGCTTTTCTTTCTTTTTTATTTTTTTTAATATATTTTTTTTTGTCTTTTATTTTCTTTTAAAAGATAGTATATGTGTAACCTTAAAAAATTCTGTAAAAAATATCAGAGCTCTTGGCAACTTGCATTTTCCTGACTCCCTGCCAATTAGCTAGCCATGTCAATACGGTGCTGATTTAACAAAAGGAAATGGCACAAAAGGATACCAAAGTTTGGACAGATATACATTGCTTGGTCATGCTTCTTAAATCTCTACAAACTCAAATAATCCTTCAGAGGTACCCAGTGTAGTAATGTGTCATAGAATTAGCACTAAAAAGGTCCAAAGATATAAACATCATACTAAAAGAAAGTCTTTATGAAGAATAAACACAAATGATTAAAAAAAGATTCAGAAATCACAGATTTAAGGAAAATATTTTGTTGAATTCAACAATAATATCATGATTTTATCTGACAAATATATTCTTTTTTAAATTTTATGTACATTTAAAAAGTCTATTAGATAAAAAGGAGGTTAGAGAGCTCAAGGTGTTTGTATGTTTATTCAGGTAGTACTTTGTTTATTGTCTCTGCTGTTTTCCTTGCCACCACTGGTGGATCCTAATTCCCTTTTCATAAATTCTGGTGGCACTTAGGAGTTCAAGTCTGTAGGTGCTTCTTGTAGCTCTTCTATTCACTGCAGGAAGGACCCAGGAAATCAAGTGTCTTCTAGTAGCACTTCATATATACTGAAGGCCAGTGCTGTTCTCTCAGTCTGTCACCTCCCTCATAAGGGAGAAATGTCTATCACACTTGGATGCCAGTGCCGTGTAAATGTAGCATTTGTGCTCTCATAGTCTGAATGCTGCTCATGATTTTCTTTTGATGACCAACCAACGTGATCCCTAAACTCATCACATCCCTGGGGAAGATAAATGCGTACATTGTTAATTTTTCAACTTAGACTCCTACTGTATGGTAATCAACTGTGAGTTAAAGCTATATAGAGGTCAGGGCTATATAGGAACCTCAGCTCAGTACTGCGAAGTCCATACAGGCCCTCAGTGAGGACTGTAATTACATGGCGTGTGTCATGTAATTACACTGCATTGTGTCTCCACATCTGAGAAGGAGCCCACTGTTTTGTACTATGATAATCTTTTATTGTGACTTTTAAGGATGGCCAGAGCAAGAGACACTTTTCTTAAAAAATACTTTGGGAGGCTTTCGAGATTAAGTTAGGTATAAATAAAAGATTTGGGGGATTACATTCTGCTTCCTAAAGAGATGCCTAAAGAAAGTCTTTGCATATTGACCCATATCCACCATGCAAATGAAAGAGAACCATCTGTTTCGATTCCACCACTATTAGAGCTACTTACTACTTGCCAGAAGTTTTTGGGCTCTGTTTACAGTTCCCAAGCTATTGGCTGAGACCCCCAGTGATACTAAGCAGATAAGAGTGGGGCTGCAAGTCTGAGAATATTGTTTCAAAGTTATTTATATATATATATATATATATAAACAAACAAACAAACAAAAAAAAAACACTGCTCTGTAACAGGAATTGCAAGTGATTGGCAACTACAAGGATAAGAACATTGTTTTCAGGGTGTCAAGAAGACTTTTTTAAGATAGCAGTGCCAATACTGGCCATGATTGCCTTCAGAAAATTGTTTTGCTTCTATAGACTTTCATCCCAATGCAAAGTCATTTCTTGCAGGGCACAGGTAGACCCCAGCCAATTAGAAGAAAGCTCTACATCTTCCTAGAACACATATGGAAAAAGGTAGCAATTAGGTAGTGGAAACAAAGTGGTTATTTTCCTATATATACTTACTCTGAAGTGGGCTACATTCTCCCTCAAATTCTAGCCCCTTATTATTTCAATTGGTCTCAAAAACAGGGAAAAAAGTGTTGCCACACATAGGTAGTAGGGTATTTGCCTTTTCAAGGATGCTGTAATATAATATCATGAATTGCTAAACCTGCTGGCTTAACCCCAGGTACCATGTTTATACTTAGGGTAAGGTTTTGGAGTTGAACATTGCATATTGTTTCACCTAGAAGTTCCCTAAATGCAAGTTAAACATGCCCAGTACTAACTTACTCAATAGTCATCCTGGCAACTGATTCAAGAGAGTTGTAGCCTGCTGCTGTGAAATTATCCTTATATCTTTCCATCTTAATAGCTTGTAACCATTCGCCTACGGAGCAGAAAGTAGTAAAATCGGGAGTGTTCTGGTCCAGAAGAGGGCTAATTGGTCTACAGAGAAGGAAAAAGGAAAGTAAGTTGTTTCCAAAGAGAGTAAAACATCAGGGAATATTTAGCAAGGTGAGAGTTAAATAAGTCTGGGGTATTAAAAATGTCGAGTAGAAAGTTACAGCTTTTTTTTTTTTTTTTTTTTTTCACAGTTTAGATTATTCTGTGAATAGTTCTGACTACTCTGTAGCTCACAACATGTATTTTCTAAGATTATTCACGTAAAAGATGGGAGGTCAGAGTGAGCAATATCAGCCTAATGGACTATTTTTACTAACAGAAAATCAGCCTTATTACCTAGTGTGACAACAGCTGCAACTGAAGTTGCTGAAAAAAATAAAGATACTATTCTTTCAAGCATCTTAGAGAATACAGCAGTAACTATTCCCATTATTGAATTGGATGAGACAAAACAAAAACATGGAAATAGCAGAGACACAAAGTAAGTCGCTTAAGGTCACACAGCAAATCAGTAAATCAGTGAGAAGAACTGGAAGCAGAACACAGGCCACCTGATTCCGTAGTGCATTGATCTAGCTTGTGAATCAAAAGATTACCATGATTAAATAAATCATCTGAATGAGATGCAATCACTGAAAGGAAATAAAGACAGAATACAAATCAAAAAATCTCAAGTTTAGCAATGTCAAAGTATTTTGGTCAAACGTGAGTTTTATTGTTAATTATTGTTTCTACTGTATCAGTTCCTAGTAGGCAAGGGAAGCATCATATAAAACTACAATAGATGATGACCCTTGCCATCAAGACTTAACAATTTTAAAAGACAAAGAAAACAAAGACTGCTGGTGGTGAGTGTGGAAAGAGTGACAAGTAGGTAGTAGTTTACTGAGATGTGTGTTAGTTCCACAATATTTACTTTCTTTATTTTGGTTATTTTTTATGAAAAGTCCCTTTTGGTTTTGTTCAGCACAGTATAAAAGAAGGGTGGGGAAAAACAGGGAACAGGAAGAAGGAAGAACTGAGAGACAAATGGAGCAAGAGTGAACTGGAACCAGCCACCAACCACAACATTCAGAATCCAGTCACACGCACCATCATACAAGCACTCACTGAAGATTTTCTTACCTGCTACAGGTTCCCAGAGGGGTTTTCAAGCTGTTGGGATTCCTAATCATTTTGTCCAGAATACCAACTATCTGCTCAAACTTTGGCCTTTCACCACGTTCTTTCTGCCAACAGTCTAACATCAGCTGGTGTAGTCCTGCTGGGCAATCCATGGGTGCTGGCAAACGATAGCCTTCTTCAATTGCTTTTATAACCTAGTAGTCAACATAGTTAGTCATTTTTCATCAACAGCTATTTAAGAAATATATTTTGCTATCCAGTGCAAGAAAAGCAAAATAGTAATAGTAATAAACAAAATAAAATCAATCAACTAAAATTTGCCATCAGCATTGTAAAAATATGAATCTGTTGTTTTTACACTAGCCTTCATGTCTTCAAATAGTTTCCTGATTTTATCTTTGGGCTTATTAGGCATATTATTCTGTATGTGCAGAACATAGCTCTATTACCTAGTCAAGTGAACAGCAGGGAGCAACAATTAAATTTACCAAGGGAGCAACAGATAGATTGATAAATGGAGTTATTTCAGAAAGCATTATTACTTGCCCCAAGGTCTTTATGAGAGAGTTCTTGCTCTTCAAGAGGGAAATCTTAATGGCGCAGGAACGGTCTGTCCCCACGTGCCCAAAGACGAGCTGGCGGGGCAGAAGACCAGCCTGGCTAAACAGAGAATTGTGGCTGGAGCTTAGGAGGAAAAGGAGGGTTTATAATCTTTGGAAAAGTGGGCAGGCCACTAAGGAGGACTATAAGGATGTTGCGAAGCTGTGCAGGGACAAAATTAGAAAAGCCAAAGCTCAACTGGAGCTCAATCTGGCTACTGCCGTTAAAGATAACAGAAAATGTTTTTATAAATACATCAATACAAAAAGGAGGACTAAGGAGAATCTCCATCCTTTACTGGATGCGGGGGGAAACTTAGTTACAAGAGATGAGGAAAAGGCGGAGGTGCTTAATGCCTTCTTCGCCTCAGTCTTTAGCGGCAATACCGGTTGTTCTCTGGATACCCAATTCCCTGAACTGGTAGAAGGGGATGGGGAGCAGGATGTGGCCCTCACTATACATGAAGAAATGGTTGGTGACCTGGTACGGCACTTGGAAGTGCACGAGTCAATGGGGCCGGATGGGATCCACCCGAGGGTACTGAGAACTGGCAGAGGAGCTGGCCAAGCCGCTTACCATCATTTATCAACAGTCCTGGCTATCGGGGGAGATCCCAGTTGACTGGCGGCTAGCAAACGTGACGCCCATCTACAAGAAGGGCCGGAGGACTGACCCAGGAAACTACAGGCCTGTCAGTTTGACCTCAGTGCCAGGGAAGCTCATGGAGCAGATTATCTTGAGAGTCATCACGCAGCACTTGCGGGGCAAGCAGGCGATCAGGCCCAGTCAGCATGGGTTTATGAAGGGCAGGTCCTGCTTGACGAACCTGATCTCCTTCTATGACAAAGTGACGCGCTGGGTGGACGAGGGAAAGGCCGTGGATGTGGTCTACCTTGACTTCAGCAAGGCTTTTGACACCGTTTCCCACAGCATTCTCCTCAGGAAACTGGCTGCTCTTGGCTTGGACTGGCGCACGCTTCGTTGGGTTAGAAACTGGCTGGATGGCCGGGCCCAAAGAGTTGTGGTAAATGGAGTCAAATCCAGTTGGAGGCCGGTCGCTAGTGGTGTTCCCCAGGGCTCGGTGCTGGGGCCGGTCCTCTTTAATATCTTCATCAATGATCTGGATGAGGGGATCGAGTGCACCCTCAGTAAGTTTGCAGATGACACCAAGTTAGGTGCGTGTGTCGATCTGCTCGAGGGTAGGAAGACTCTGCAGGAGGATCTGGATAGGCTGCACCGATGGACTGAGGTCAACGGTATGAAGTTCAACAAGGCCAAGTGCCGGGTCCTCCACCTGGGACGCAATAACCCCAAGCAGAGCTACAGGCTGGGAGATGAGTGGCTGGAGAGCTGCCTGTCAGAGAAGGACCTGGGAGTGATGGTTGATAGTCGGCTGAATATGAGCCAGCAGTGTGCTCAGGTGGCCATGAAGGCCAACAGCATCCTGGCCTGTATAAGAAGCAGTGTGACCAGCAGGGCTAGGGAGGTGATCGTCCCCCTGTACTCGGCTCTGGTGAGGCCGCACCTCGAATACTGTGTTCAGTTTTGGGCCCCTCGCTACAAGAAGGACATCGAGGTGCTTGAGCGAGGTCAGAGAAGAGCGACGAAGCTGGTGAGGGGCCTGGAGAACAAGCCCTACGAGGAGCGGCTGAGGGAGCTGGGATTGTTCAGCCTGGAGAAGAGGAGGCTCAGGGGTGACCTTATCGCTCTCTACAGGTACCTGAAAGGAGGCTGTAGCGAGGTGGGGGTTGGTCTGTTCTCCCACGTGCCTGGTGACAGGACGAGGGGGAATGGGCTTAAGTTGCGCCAGGGGAATTTTAGGTTGGATCTTAGGAAGAACTTCTTTACCGAAAGGGTTGTTAGACATTGGAACGCGCTGCCCAGGGAAGTGGTGGAGTCACCATCCCTGGAGGTCTTTAAAAGACGTTTAGATGTAGAGCTTAGGGATATGGTTTAGTGGGGACTGTTAGTGTTAGGTCAGAGGTTGGACTCGATGATCTTGAGGTCTCTTCCAACCTAGAAATTCTGTGATTCTGTGATTCCGTGAGTGTAGTAGAAGCAACTGACTTGTAAATGGATAGGGATCTGTGCATGCACATATAAAATGCAAAAACCCTGAAGATTTTATAAAAGGATCCAAGAAAAATGTTTAGCAGACAGAAATTGTTAGGGAAAAAAAAGTTGTATTCCACGTCTAGCCATGTTACATTAATGATACAGAAGCAAAAATGTGAGTGAAGGAGAGCTGGTTGAATGGTATTTTAATATATCACCTAAACAGAAAGTTAGATTTAATAAGAGATGCTGCTACATGATGATATGATTGAAAGATATCAAAAATATCTTAACCAAGAATTACATCCACTCGTTGATATCCTTAGCCAAGTCCATTTGGATTTAAGTGAGAAAGAAAAATGGTTAAAGTAAAATCACAGAAAACTGCTGCAAATCTTGAGGGCAAGATAAGAAAGCACATCAGGAAGAAAAGCTTGTGAAAAGGGGCTATAACACTGGCCATGGGGGATTTCAAGTATACTGACATTGAATGACATAGCATATTAGAATTGCTAAGGAAGGGTGCTTGTTTCTGAAGGGTAGTACATAGGACTGTGTTCTCCCTTGTTTTTTATAGAAAGCAGAAACAGCTTTTCCAGAAGCTGTTCTGGTCTTACTCCTAGGAAACAGATCTGGTATGATAAATGAAGTTCAATATCCAGGTGAATATCCTGGGTTTGGTGAAAATAATAACCTCAGATATAAAATATTTCACAGGTTGTGTGAGAAAATGCAAAAGCAGTGGACTGCAAAGTAGACAGAACAGCAAAGGATACAAAATGACCTTCAAAAATCTAGCTGATATCTATGATTGTATCAAAACCTTTTTACAGAAATGAAGTTTGTGAAAAGAGGAGGCATAACTCAGAGGCAGAGCACTTTCTGCACATTTGTGTCACAGGATGTCCTTCTGACCTCAGGGATGTTGCCTCATCTCCCTGTAACTCAGCTTTCTATCCATACATTTAGAACGATAATACTGTCTTACAGTTCAAAAATGGCTGAGAAATATTCAGTTCCTTCAGTAACATCCACACCTTGAAGAATGAGTGTGGTGACCTAGAGACAGTGAAGTTATCTCTCAGACAGAGTGAGAAAAGAGGATTTCTGCAGAAGAACAGGAAAATTGCAAAAAAGAGTACTATATATGAAAGAAAACATTAAAAGCAAAATATAAGATCTTTTGGATCAGTATTAAGAGGAAAAACAAAATAATAGCACTGCATGACCAAAAGAGGCAGTAAAGTGGAGTAAAACTTCAAAATAAGTTACAGCGTGCATAGAAAAACTGGTGTGCTTTGAACAGTAAATTGGAAATTTTTAAGAAAAGTTCTTATACGGGGTATAAGGTTTTAAACACATGCATAGCAACTACTATTTGTTAAAAGCAAAGTTGTTTAAGAAGTCAGAATGCAGAAACAATCAATGAGGAAGGAAAATAATGCCATAAATAAAAACCAAAGCAAATAAAAACCAAATTATTTAAGAAACCTGGAAGTAACAGATGATTTAGTGGTGAAAATCCTAGTGGTGAAAATATGAACAAGATCAGGAACACAACTTTTCCATGCTCGCTATGATTTGGAAAGAAATCTGAGAGAGGTAGCAAACAAGGTGACAATATTTTTAGAAGGCTTTGGGGATACCATGGAATTGTATCCTCTTTGCCAGCCTCTTTGATGCATGTTCTGAGAAAAGTGAACATGAAGGATGAAACCTGGAAATATATATGAATGAGTTATCTAGAGAATGATGGAATGGCTGGGAATATTCAAAACACTGTAAAATCATTCCAAAATATTGATAAGTACAGTTGTGTGTGAGGAGGAGTTGTTTTTACATTTTTACAGATCTCAGATAATTTTAAGAATGAGTGTCTTTTTTTAAGACTTTCTTTGTTAAGAAAGGTGGTGCTGGTGGTCAAAAATCGGCATTCAGAAATAAATAAAAAATATATTTTGTGAATAAGCAAAGGCAAAGAGAACTCAGCTGGAGTTCTTACTAATAGAATTTATTTATTACATTTGCCACAATTTGTTTCAAATTCAAATGTTGCTTTTGCCACTAAAGAAAAAAAAAAGTAAAAAAAAAAAAAAGTTAAAAAAAAAGTAAAAAAAAAGTAAAAAAAAAAAAGTTTAAAAAAAAAGTAAAAAAAAAAATAAAAAAAAAAGTAAAAAAAAAAAAAGTACTGTTGAGAATCGGGTATGCTTCTCTCATAATCTGGCTATCTAAGAATGCAAAGTAGATTAGAAGAAGAGCAGGTCTCTGTGAACTATATATATTGGTTGCTAACAAAGATCAGAGAAAACTTAAGTAAGGGACTTAAGTAAGGGAAACCGGACTTGGTTTGTGGTTATCACACTTCTTCTGTGTATATAATAATAATAATAAGGTATTAATTTTAATAATAATAAAGCCAGGAGTCCAGAAAAGAAATAAAAAACACCACCAAAAATAAAAACAACAAAAACATGGAAACCTATACTCTTACCCTATCCTGGAGACCTAATCTTACTATTTTCTGAAGAACTGATCTACATGAACACTAGTGAGAACTAGAACTAGTAAACTCTGGAACTCTAATAGGAAAATAGTAAAGTACAGAGGTTTGAAGGCATTTGTTACCAACACAGATTAAGCTTAAAGAGACATTGCGGCATAAATCTGTATCCTTTATCAACCTAAAACAATGACTTATAGGAAGAGGGGTGGGATTAAAGAAGTGCCATCCAAAGCTGCAAACTTAGAGATTCTTCAGATCTGATCTGGTCCATGACTACAACCACATCCGCATTTAGGCAAAATGATGGACTTAAGATAAAAAAACTGCCTGGATGTGTATGCAAAAAACACATTTATCATTTTCACTTCCAGTTAAATACTCCCATTGATAACCATGGAGGGGAATAAATAAATAACCATGCTATGATTTTTGCATCATGGATTTGTCTGTGCAATTGATAGTATGTATACAGGTTTTGGGCGGTATGCTTTAAGACACAGTAAAAGATCACAGCATGCAAAAATATTCGAAATTATTTTACTAAGCAATTGATGCATCTTTTATCTATGTGCTATTGAAGATTACTATGTAAAATGTTAAAAATATATTAAAGTGCAAGAAATTATAACAAGCTATTTTATGAGAAAGGTTAATTCATGTGGTTTACTTGCAGCTTTCTATAAAGGGAATATTTTTCAAAATCCACCAAGATGCATGAAGATACTGGAATTTCCCCTTTATTTAAAAGTTTTTCCTTGTTCCCTGAAAGGGAACAGGTAAGGTTTGCCTTTGAGGCATCTTATATTCCTGTCAGACTTCTTTTATATTTGAATCTAGTACAGAAAGAAGGTGTCAAAAGAAATGAAAATCTACTGGGTGTCTAGGGAATGTAAATATTTCTCTTTCTCTGCCCCAAGGACTTGTTTGCCCATATTTTGACAGTCCATGAAATCTTTGACATTGAGACCTGTCAAATATTAACAACTTTGCACTGTGCCAAACTGACTCATCATTTACACTTTTATCATTTTTTTAAACTCTGATGTCGATCAGTCAATCAAAAACTAAAATAATGATAATAACAAAGAAAGAACCCCAAGCCTTCAACCTGAAGAACTTTAAATGTGAATCTTTCTGACATCTTTCTCACCTGTATGGCTTTTCCCTGTATACTTTTTATGTTAATAGACACTCTTGTCAGAAACCAAGATTAACACCCATCTGTTCTATTACTGCTGACCTGTTGCTCTAGGTCATATTTTATGCAAACAAGGATATTGTTAAATCAGCATAATTAACTTTAAAATGCAAAAGTAGGTCATTAACTGCCACTCAGATTTTTAACAACTTTTTTCAACTGATTAATCACTGCTCTGAGGTCAGAAACCTCACAATTAATTTTTTGAAAAAATTCATTCCTTCTATACTTAAGTATAATAAAGTAAAGAGCATATATTAATGTTTTGGACATTCCAATTTTACTTCATACTTGGGACAGAAACCTACAACAATCACATGGAAGAATAAGGATTTAGAGATGTAGGTAAAAAGTGCAAGCTTTGTAACTTTTCCTATTTTTGAGAACCTTACCACATTTTAGAATATCTTATTCCTAAAACAAAATTACATTCATGTGTAGGGAAATATGTGTATGCATTTAAAGTATGTAATATTTGTTTTTCTAATACATGTGTGCTCACAGACAAAGGATAACCTACATCTTGATTTGACATGTCCCAGTAAGGCCGTTCTCCATAAGACATTACTTCCCACATAACTATTCCATAACTCCATACATCACTGGCTGATGTAAATTTGCGGTACTGGATTGCCTCTGGAGCTGTCCATCTCACTGGAATTTTTCCACCCTATAGAAGAAAAAAATGTATCTTTTTTCTACCTCAAAATTTCACATCATCTTCCTTATAGTGCATTTATAATTATTTCTACAAAAAATAAACACATCAGTTATTGCAGTTTATCAATTTCAGATTTTTCAAAAGGAAGCTTAAACTTAAGCTCTTAAGCACCAGAACTGTAGAAAGTTAGGCACCTAAGCTAAGTTGGATACATTTCTCTGCAAGTGCTTCTCTCTCCATTGATTTTAAGGGGCTGCTTAGCTGTCTGATTTAGACTTGACATTTAACTCCTGGATGTCTAAGCTAGGTGAGGGAAAACTCAGTCTGTGTATATAAATTCCATTGGATTGTCATACGACTCCTCTGAAATCTCAGTCTAGCACTTTAAAACTGGAATCCCACTTAGATCCAAGTGGCAGGAGTGACATCAATGAATGCCTGTGTGCTTTCCAGATCCCTGTGCCTGTCAGAGCAGATTCCAGGGGCCCCTCCTTCCCTCAGCATGAGAAAATAGGTACAGTGAGGCCCCACAGGTGGGAAAAGAGCTGTCTCAACAAAAGAATAAAGAGCATAGTGTGCCCAATGAATGGTTATTTAAGAAAAGCATCCCACCCAAAAGCTAGGGAAAACACAGGAGTTGAGCTTTGTCCTGTCTAGCCTCAAGCTAGTCAACTTTTTGGTGAGATAAAATCTAGTCTGAAAAATAATAATACCTTACAAATATTTTAATTGGCTCATATTAGGTGAGATGACTAACCTTTCTATGATTAAAACTTCTGTACTTGTTCAAAAAGAGAATCATGAGGAAGGGAATAAAGATACCGTACAAAATATTTAGAACTTTACCAATTAAAAATGCATGCTGTTACAAAAGAAATCATACTCTACTTAGAGCCAGATTTCTGAAAAAACTATCTCACTTTTCACTGGTTACCATTTCTTAAGCAATGAATGTATTTCTTTTTTCTCTGCTTGCCAGAAGATATGCTTCTTCTTAATAAGCACATTTCAAAATGACTAAAAAATATCAATTTTTCTTACAGTAGTAGTGTAGACAGCCTCTGGATCATCTTCTACAACTCTGGAAAGGCCAAAGTCTGACACTTTACAAACAAGGTTGCTGTTGACAAGAATATTGCGTGCTGCAAGATCCCTGTGTACATATCCCATATCGGCCAAGTATCTCATTCCAGCAGCAATTCCTCTCAACATTCCCACCAGCTGAATGACTGTAAATTGCCCGTCATGTTTCTGGAGGGGAGAAAGGAGCAGCAATTATTGTTAGTATAGCTGAGAAAAGAAATAAGAATTAGTTTTACAACTTTAGGTTTCTACTTATTTATAACTTACGTGGCAATTTATCCTAGGGCAAAGAAATGCACTTCAAGAGCAAGTTTTATTTGTTTCAGAGACAAAGCAGTACATCCAGTTAAGAAATCCATGTTACTTCTAATGTACTAGAAGTAAAAAAACTTGCTAATCCCCATAAAGTTCTGACTAACTCATGGCAAGTCTTTTTCAAGAGAGCTTTCCTGATGAACCAACTGTTTATTGTTTGCCTCTATGCTCTTCCTCTCTCAGAATAATTGTATTTGTCAAGAAAATGAGAACTGTCTCCTTTTGCAACCCAAGCTACCAATAACTTTATTCATAGCTTGCAATTTCTCTCTCTCTCTCCCATCTCTATAGAAAGTTATACATCATTTCATACTGTACACCAGGCAAGGCCTAAGAAGTGTCCAGTTCAGAGCACACACTGAACAAGCACTAAATACTTATGAACTTGTTTTTATTTTTGCTTTGTTCTTCTCTTAAACGTGACTATAGTTAATTTAGGGATTCTTGTGTTTTGATTTCTACCATGCTCAAAAAATAAATACTGCTCCAAAAAGGCAGAAGACTGGGCTTCAAGTATCAGTCACCTCCATGCAGTTGGTGGCAGTAATAAGAGCCACCTTAAATGCCACTTAAAATTGCCACTTACATTCCTAGAATGTTTCCATATGATCTTGTCTGATCTTCTGGTTTCTGATCTGATTTTGCTGAAATAACTGAGAGAACTGCTAGTATTTGACAAGTTCAATTTCAGCCTGAAAAGGACTTTTATTTTAGTATCATCTATATCTGCATATAAATATATATAAATGCACATATAAAACAACTTATTTTTAAACATGATATATAAAACTATACATAGATATGTAACTTAAAATATGCTTATATATGTTTTCATTTTGGTACTCACCCTAAGAAATGCATCTAAGGCCCCATTTTCCATGTATTCTATTACAATCATGACTGGTTTCCCTAAAAGAAATGAAGGCACATTTTGTTTGAGAAACTGTAAAACAAATGGAGTGCATTTTTTTTATAAAACACGTGTTATGCCTTTGAAGGTCTGAATTGTTGAGACATGAGAATTTCTGAAGCCTCCAGCACTGTTACTGAGCTCTAATAAGTTCTTAAATGTCTGCATGGAACATGGTCATGATTCACAAAATTAAACCGTACAAATCAAATGTCAGTGTGTTCTCCTGACTCCTACTGTGTGAACAGGACTCTGGAATAATGACACTTCAGATAATATGAAAGGACATAATGTGGTGGTTTTACTGTGCTAGGCAGCTGAACACCACAACCGCTCTCTCACTCCCCCTCCTCAGAGGAGGAGGGGAAGAAGTAAAGGAAAGAACAACTCACGGGTTGCGATAAGGATAATTTAATTAAAGAGAAAAAAATATATATATATTAAGGAAATATTATTAATTAACAATTCAACTAAAGGGAAAAAGGGAAAAAGGTAAGGGGAAACGGAGGGGGAAAGGGAACAGCAAAAACAAAACAAGTAAAGGCTATGTGGAAGTGCAGAGGAAAGAAATTATTCTCTACTTCCCGCAAATGAGCGATGCCTGACCACGTCCTTGAAGCAGGGCCTCAACGCACGTAGCCGGTGTTCGCAAGGAGGACAGACGTTTTCGCAATGAAAGCCCACCCCTCCCCTCTTCCTCCTTCTTCCACCTTTTATTGCTGAGTGTGACATCATATGGTATGGAATATCTCTTTGGTTGGTTTAGGTCAGCTGCCCTGGTGATGTTTCTTTCTCACTTTTTGCCCACCCCCCAGGAGGGTTAGAGAAAGTCCTGATACTGTGCCAGCACTTCTCAGCAGCAGACACAACACTGGTGTGATAACACTGCTGTTCTAGCTACAAGCGCAAAGCATGGCACTGTATGGGCTGCTGCAGGGAAAGTTAACATCCCAGCCAGACCCAGTACACATAAGAAACCTTATCTCTCTGCATGGTCTTTGAGGCTAAATGAAAATAGAAAAATAATATATTTCAAAGTACTTCATCTTTTAATCATGCGTGCATCTTAATTTTTTCCTCAGGTTGTAGCATAAAGTAGATATTGTTTTAGTTTGTTACTCATCATGAGAAAATCTATTAGGAGTGTACAGTCTCTTTATAATTTGAATCTTTGACCATGAATAAACAAAAGTAATTTCTGACATTAGGTTGTTATCTGACTGACGAATCAAGCCGCTGCTTACCTCTGGTAACGACGCCTTCTAAGTGAACAACATTGGGGTGGTCAAATTGTCCCATGATGCTTGCTTCACACAGGAAATCTCGTCTCTGCTTTTCAGTGTAGCCAACCTTCAGAGTTTTTATGGCTACTGCAACATCTCTCTTGCCAGGAAGCTTTAAACGCCCACTGCACACTTCACCAAACTCTCCTAAAATGAAGTAGATCAACACTGAATTACTCTGGCTGTAATACTGATGCTCTTTATAGGCCTTGATTGAACTAGCTGCCAAAGTATGTATTTAAATTGAATACATGAATATTCATATTTGAAATGGATTACTTAAGAACACAAAGACAGGCATGTGCTCCACATGAATTGCTGACTGAGTACCCTACATGTGAAGTCAAACCAATCTACAGGACTACCTGAATCTTTGTAAAAAACTTGGTAGTAATTTGCTTTTTTTTTTTTTTTCAAAAACAGGAAATAAAAATGGTTTTCATAAGAAAATACTGTTACAGAAATACTAATACTATTTCTAAGTGAATATGTCATTCTGTTTCAAATGGTTTCCTTGCTATCTTTATATATAATGTGTTTTTTTTTTTCGTTTCTTTCGAAAGGCACCTCTTTCAAAGTTGCTTTTAATTTAACATTGTTATAGTGTTAAATGAAGCACTTCATTATTACATTCAAGAAGGATAATTTTCTTTGCAGATTATGAAATGAAAGGTGTGACTTATAATAATTTTGTTACATTAAACAAACACAAGTAAATGCTGGAATTCTGTAAAAGGTTTCTAAATTATCAGATAATTGGAACTTGAAGAAGCATATGAATAAAAAATGGCCAAACAGCCAGTAAGAATACAAAAAAATAAATTAATTAATAATAATAATAATAAAAAAAAAAAAAAAGAGGCCTCAACAACCACAATTTGGACTGCATTGGACAAGAAAGACCATTGAAATATATGAGATGTGGAACTGAATGGCAATACATTTATCACACTACTTTTGAGATTGTGGAAGACTGAAGGACTGCCCCTTGTTTCACAGAAGTTTCAGCAAGGAGAAAAAGAGAACCCCCATTCTGCAGCCAAGAAAAAGGTTTCTTGGGACATACAGGAGAATAGGGTGGTAACACCCTATGTTGAATAGAAGGGAACATCTATTTAAAAAAGTAGACTCTTTGCAGAACATTTAATTGTCTGGTACATTGGAAATTTATCTGGAATATGGTAGGGAGAGAGCCAAGTCCCTCTTCCAAATCAAATCAAGTCTAAAA
This sequence comes from Nettapus auritus, assembly GCA_011076525.1. Taxonomy (NCBI): domain Eukaryota; kingdom Metazoa; phylum Chordata; class Aves; order Anseriformes; family Anatidae; genus Nettapus; species Nettapus auritus. Next base: position 78,518,021 of record CM021767.1, on the reverse strand, counting down.
TTTATCTCCTGCATACCTGCAGAATGTCTTAAAATTAAGCTACTGAGTACACACAATTAAGCTATTGTGCAGACACACCTACATCCAAGACATGTTGTAGGATGAATGCTGAAACAAAAACAATGATTGAATTAGGAAACAGCAGTGTAGACTGATTATAGAATCCCTTTGAGATGTAGGCTGAGGTCCTGAGAAAACTGGTAGGATTAGGATTTAAGTGCAGATACACATTGGTAAGGCAGCAGAGAGAGAGGGGTGCCTGGGAAGTACTTAAAGAGGTAGATTAATTTTGAATTGTCATAATTTATGAATTCTGAGAAATCTTGTTTAAAACACTGTCACTGTCCAATGCTAATGTTTCCCTGCCACCCCCAACAGCAGAGCTCAGAGTGGACCTCAGCTTCACAGTCCCTCCAGCCCAGAAGGGTAGAACTTTGGCTGGATCACAGTATTTCCTAATCTTTGGGCAAACCTCCACTCAGCACAGCCAGTTTTCCAAATCTCATGGGAGATTACTCTCTATATAATTGAATTCCTCTCACTCTGACAGAATTTAAGCTAAGGTTAGCTCCAATCAACTCCACATACCTCTGTAATAGTGTTGTACCTAAGCTAATCAGACAGACAGAAGGCACTATTCCTGCCTGAACATCATCCCCAACTATCCTTGAGCACTGGGATTATGGTATGAACATCCAAGTCATAGTTATGAATATCATGAGAGACATAGGTAATGATCAGCTGTTGGACTGCTCATGCCTTTAGCTTGGTGCCTTAACCTCCTTCTTGTACTTTATGAGTAATGAGGATGACTATTAATGAATGCACCACTCACGTTAATCACAGCCCCTACCCACAACTGACTAAAGTACAACAATTAGTATAACAATTTTCTCTTGCTATACCTTCCAGAACTTTTTTTTTTTTTTTTTTCCCCACACACTGAAAACAAGATGTGAGTATATGTATGTATTTGTATGTGATATTTCAGAGCCAGGTAATTAGGATACTTGGCACGGAAGACACTAAGGCTTAACTCCTTTCCAGCTCTCTGGGATATGATTTTGATTGATTTCCAAAAGCAGATCACTCATACTCAGGCAAACCAGAAACTTGAATGTTTATATCATTCATTTCAGGCCAGGATGATAGCCAAAGAACCACTTTTATTCCCAACAAAGTATATTTAGCTGAAATGGTGCCCAAAAAGGAACCAGAAAATATGACAACAAGAGTGGGAACACTGCACAGCCAACAGCCATGAGCTCAGCATGTCAACAAGGAAGAGACTAAAACAAAGGATCTGTGGTATGAACAAGGACTCAACATAGTGGATACCATAATCTGTATCTGACAGGTGGCCACAGCAGGGTGGTAATGAAAATCTTGGCAAGAAAAGCATATATCCCTCATGCAAATTGAGCCCAAGCATACTTGCACCCTATTTGTCTGAGAGAGACATGGCACTACAGAATAGCTGATGTGGCCAGCATTACTAGTGCACACTGAGACTGTTAAGTGGCTTTCTGGTGCTGTCACCAGCAGAAATTCTGTGTTCTTCTTTGATGTATGAGTTTCAGCTGCTTCTTTTAGTCTTTAACATTCTGTTGAACTTGGACTGCATTTCATTTCACTCCTGCCTCTGTCTACTTCAACAGGTTAAAAAGAGAACTAAAATATTCTTTTACCATAGTACTTCTAAGTAACTTTCTTCAGGAATGACTACTGACACAAGCTGGATTTTTGATATCAGTTATTAAAATCAAGAATAAATTAAACTACAGCCAACTAAGTTATTATTATTTCCTCTGCCATAACATTGAAAATACTTGTGCCTTAAATTGCATCCTCTTTGCAACCAAAGCATTTTCAGAATTTTGCCCAGAAGGCATCAGCAAAGTTCAACTGAATACATCTTCATGCTCTGAACTATTGCTATGCTGATACTTTTTTAACTCAAAGCAAAAGATAAAACTCAATATTTTTTCTATGCTAATCTAGATTTTATATTTTGTATATTGTATATTTATTAGAAAAGATGCTGTCATTCTAGCATTACAAAATTACTAGTTAGCAAGGGCTGGATTCTTATGCTCTTACTCATCTGAAACAGTAATTTTCTCAAGCAATATTGTTAATTACAATGGTACTACTCTTTCATTAAGACGATTCAACGTGAGTGAGGTTACTTTAAAAAGGCATTGTGAATTCTAAGAGTAAGGATTTTTTACAGTTAAAACAGCTTATTTTAGAGATCCTTCTTCTCTTTAAAAATAATACTATGTAATTTACAGTGCATGCCAAACTACAGGGTGATTTAAAAGTATTTTAGTAATACTTTTATAAAACAATGGGAAAGCAAAAGAACATTTCCTCCAGGAATCCAAAGTATTTGATATTTTTCTTACCCACAGAAACTTAATTTCACTACATGGAGTAGTGCAATAAAAATGTCACATATCTTATTAATGCAAACAAATGAAACTGCCTTTTTATAGCACGAACACCACAGCTTAAGTAGGTGGTAGACAGTTCAAAAGGAAGAAAAGCAATGTTATGCTGGTGCAATTACAATCAGTCATGAGGATTTAAACAATAACTTTTTGTATTCATAAAATATCAAAAAGGAAAATGGCAGAAGAAAAAACAGCCTTAGGGAAGATTTTGTTATACAGAAACAAGACCCTCCCGGTCTGTATGTAAGATTTTGAGCTGCAGACACTTTTCCTTATTTACATGAAAAAAAATAATCAGAGGCCAAAAAACCTTCTTGCAAAAGGAAAGCAAGCAGAATTTGCACTCGTGCCTAACCCTTTTACTCTGTCAGTAAAGAATAGGAAGCAAATATACTTCCCACACCAAAAAAAAAATAAAATAAAATACATTTTTAACTGTAGATATATAAATTAGAAACTTACAACTTTTCAATGTCAAACAAAATTCTTCATTTACTTCTTGTAAGTGTGTGTGTTTGTGTCTGAGTCTGTGTGTCCGAGTCTGTGTGTGTGTGTTTTTCCTGTTTATTTTTACATTTTAGAAGTGAGTGCAGCTTCATTGCTCTTAACCACTGTGGTGAGTGCAAAAAGTTCTATAGTCGAGGTATAATTATTTGCCTGTCATTATGATGTATGAGTTTCAATCCTGGCTAAATGGAACAGTTGAATAAGGAAGCCACGGCAGCCTTACCTGCACCAATCACACGCTCAATTTTAATACAAGAGGCATCTAGCTCCTTGGCGAATTGATGGACAGCTCTATTTGGGTCCTCGTAGGTTTCAGGGTCAATGTAGGTTTTGGTGCCTGGAAATTTAACTGTAATGATGTAAGAAAGCATGACTGTGATGAAGCAAAGGCACTTATTGTGCAGTCAGCCCAGGAATTTCATTATGCAGAGTGCTCCCTGGAAGAGTGAACCTGCTTCCAACACCGCCTGAATCAGAGCTACTCTGAGAGGCAACTTTAGTTTTATGTGTCATCTGCAAGCATGCTGACACAAGTACACAATCCCGTCTCTAAAAATGACTAACATTAACATTTGCACCCATTCCTTTAAGTTAAAGTAATATATATTAAATAATGTTTAATGGAGTAAAATGCAAGGGCTAGATGGGAGGAAAAGTAAAGTGAGATGGGGGGAGGCTATAAAGGAGGTGAAACTTTATTTTCTGTGTAAGAACAGCTTATTCTCTTTTCCCAGGTTGAGTAAACAGCATTTCTTTACATTATCCCCATCTTCTAGAGGGATTTGAAAGGATCCGCTACCTACTTTAATTTGCTTGAACTATTGAATATATTTCTAGACTGTGGCAATAGCCAAGCTAAACTTTTCACAGCCTTTAGAATTTATATCCCTAGGTATGTGTGTTGCACTACAATACAAACATGAAAAACACTTGCAGTCAACAAGGAAAGGCACAGGAAGGAAAAAAAAAATGTTGTGGAACAATTATTTCCTTTCTCAAGCACCTAAGTGAATAAAATGCAACACCTTGGGTTTTGTTCCCTCATTTTCCAGTATAGCTCTTTGTGTAACTCAGGCAGCAAAGCACTCTGGCCAGCATGTATTTTTTTTTTTTTCCCTTAGTTTGCTGACGATTCAAAAAAATTATTTCCTCTTCTTTCAAAAGCAGAAATTTCCAATGAAAGTAGAGCAACCCTGAAAATCTATTAACCAAACAATTTTTATGAAATTAATTTAGCTCTCAAGGATTACAGACCTGAGTTTTAATTACATCAGTCAATTAAAACCCAGTATCAAAAAGGAATAATGTTTCTGTGCGATTTGATGCACTGATATATATGAATTGGATCAGAAGTCAACACAAAACATAGTTTATGGTTGCTTTGTAATCTCTTAATTGAACATTAAATATTTTAAAATTGAAAATATATTTAAAAAATGGCTTAGTAGTCATTTGTTTTTACATTTCAGATTGCATTACTGACAAAAACAAACAAAAAACTTATAAGAAGGAAAATGTTAGAGAAATTGTTAGAAGAATCTAATGATTCTTCTACACACAGAAAATTTATTCACATGACACACAGAAAATTTATTCAAGATTTTGCCCCGATGTTACTACTTGCTATATTATGTATTTAAATAAATGTGCTTCCAATTGTGTTGATAATGCTGCATATTTTTCAAATTATAAATGTTTGTTCATTAAAACCAAAAAAGACCAAAGGAGAAGAAATCGGTAGGCTACCCTCCTGTAATAGTGCTTTCAGGCAGTGAGATGGAGCATGAGCCATCCTCGCTGTGTTTGTGATGAGGCCTGGATTGGAGGTAACCTTGCAAATCTCGAATCGGCCTCTGATGGTTCTTTATTCAAGCTGTCGTAAAACATACTGACAGGCCAAGGCTATCTCAGCATACCAATGTGAAATAGTGCTGGCACAGATTTGAAGACATTGTGTTAGAAGAAAATGGTAGGAGGATGCAAAATGTAAATCTGAATTGCTTGAGTAAACCCCTCCACTGTTTTTGTACCTTTAAATGTAGCACTTGGGGCCACAGAATACTGAGGGGCATAAAAATGAAAGATATGATATTGTATTAAATGCAGTGCTATAAAAGCTGCTTTAAAAATAGTTACTTGTAAATTTTGGTGTTAAGTGTTCGTTGTAAGTTAAGTTTTTGAAAATCCAATCTAGCATCTCTGCAGGTAAGAAGGTTGCTTGGAGGTCCTGGAGCAGAAAGACACCATGCTGTTGTTCATGGCTCTGTGACCAAGCTGGTGACCACAGCCCTGTGTTCCATCTTATTCTGTATATGGTAATCAAACAAAATTAAATACTAAGCCTTCAATCAACAGATGATGAAAAACTAGCCTGGGAAAAAGTGACTTACATTTGGTGCTACAGTTTTAAAAAGACTGTGTATGCTAACTGTCCTGATTGACTTTCTGGATAGCCAGATTTCTTGAAAGTAAAATGAGAGAAACCATTGAGTGAACCACTTTTCACTATTTCTGGATCAACTACTAAATGTTAAGTAGCAGCTTTCATATTAATTTTTTTAAAGTTTCACAAAAAAACATCACAGATAATGGAGGTGAGGAAAGACATTATTTAGCTAGTATATTCCCTTTGTTTATTTACTCAAATACAAGAATACATAGTCGATATTTTCCTTCAAGGACATAATGGAGACTTAAAAAGTGAAAGCAGTAGCTCTTCTGAGGATGTGAAAAGTTCATAATGCATCTGTGAGAGGCAAATTTCTAAACCATCACTCCCAGAATAGCAACATTTAAGTTGCATCAGATTTTTGATGATTTCTTTAAAATCAGCTGCACTGCAAAGTGCATGATAAATAATTCTCATCCCATTATTATTTTCCACCCTTCTTGTACAGACTGTAAACTGATTGACAAAAGCTGCAATGATGTCACTACTTGGTTTAATACTCACTGCATTTAAATTTAAAAAAATAGGTAGCATCACATCCAAACTCATGGAGCATGAACAAATTCCAGCTGATCTGATTTTGCTAGGGCAGAAAGGTGAAACAGAAACCTTGAACTGATTTCCACTGGACTTTTGAGCTAGAGCTACTTCTTTAAAGAGTCATGCACTGAGAAGATGCTATAAAATTGTGACTAGTGGCTACTTCATTCTCCATGTGCTTCTTCATTCTCCATATTCTGATAATAGATCCTGATTTTAATAAATCAAAAAATAATATAAACCATATTGCTTTCATAAAAAGAAAAAAATATGTAATGGATTTAAACTGAAGCTGAAATTATTGGTAAACAACAAAGGCTGCACAGAGCATAGCCTGACTACATGGCACCTTCTACCAAAATGAGAGTTACCAGATATAGGACAAAACTGGAAATCCAGGCTTCTTATTTTTAACTTAATTTTATTTTTTTATTATCAGAAGTTGTAGTAAATTTTGTTCTATTATGTGATTTTCAATTTTGGATGAGCAAAATCATTTTGCAACTTAGTTTCATCATACTTCCTGAGTTAATGACTGATTTAGAACAATTTCAAACATTTTAATTTCTCATGTCAAAATGATAATGCAAATAAAATAAGAAAGGGCTAAAAAAAAAAGTTTTAAAATAACTCTCAGATACAAATGAAACTATTCTTCCTCTTTTATTGTATTTCTCTCTCCATATATATATATTTTTTGTTATTAACCCAAGAAAGACATATTTTATTTAATTTTTCCAGGTTTCTAAAAATTCAAATAGTACCTAGGATTTTACAAAGAGAGTTGTTGGGTGCTATTCTTCACTAGGAAAGTGATTCTAGAACAGAGAATAGCAGTGAAATAGCTGCTTTTCATATTAAATATTTTTAAGGATTTATTTATTTATTTTTAATATTGGTGCTATTGTACTCTCAGTAGCAGAAAACGGCTTTTAATCAGACCAACTTCATTGTTAGGGTGATACAGTGACTATTGCTTTCTTAATCTGAAGTTTGCCTGGGGTAAAGACCATATAGTCACTTAGCCAATGACCTCTCAAATACTGCATCTCAGAGGGACCATTAGGATGGTGTGAAACGTATTCAAAGGAACCAATAAAAAAATAAAAATTAAAATTAAAAAAAAGTTGAATGAAAACAATGGCATATCTATACATGTATAGAAATAAAATTGTGACAATGTTGACTTTAATCTGCATTCTTTTTGTGTAGGTCACATTTTTACAGTGTTTAACTTCCTACTTGTTATTTACACAGTATTTTTAAATTTCTTGCTACTTTGTATTTCATGTTGTGTTATTTTAATATTGTCCACAGTACTGCAGTTGGGGATTTTTGAAAAGGGGAAAAAAGCAAAACACTTACAATGAAAGTAAAGCTCTTCATCCCCTTCTTGATCAGCTTTGCTATAGCCACAATGCCTGAAAAGAAAGATGTCAGTTTTACTGGTAAATAATGATTTACTTCCTTACATATAAAGTCCTGACAACATCGTTTTTTCAGGCTGGGATTTTCAGCCTATGAGCACCTAGCTCCTGCAGGCCCTTTGAAAGTTTGAGCTACAATTCTCTTGACAGCAGAGGTTTAAATAAATCATGAGCAGTTGTAATCAAAAGGCTTTTGTATCAAATACCAGTTGGGACAGGTCCTAAAGAACCTTGTTCCTGTGAAAAGCTTCTATGGATAAAACAGGGGATTAAAGAACTTGAAAGTAGAACACTTTTACATGAGGGTATTCTTAAACTTAGTGCTGCGTCTCTTTTTCTTGAATGTAAAGTCATTTAAAGGCTGATAGATAAAGTGTCATGCTTCCCCACGTGAGAGAAACTAAATAGAAAGAGGAACTTTGAGGAGTACAGGTGAAGAGCTTGCTAAGGGTTCCTTTCACAGCACATTTACATAGGACTGAAAGAACATCTTGATTTAAGTGTGTCTTGCTAAAGTAAGCAGAAAAACTGTATAACTGACAAAGGGATTTGAATGAAAATTGTTCTTAAAAAACATGAGTTCCATTTAAGTTTTGCAAATTACCATCCCAGATTACAATATGGTTTAAAAACTCACAGAAGTGGGGTCAGATATGCTTATGCCTATGTAAGGCACAATACCTTCGCCCGATGATGAATCCAAACACCATGAAGACCAGAATGATGGTTCCTGCTACAGCAACCACAGCTATTATAATAACAGGATTCTGTTCACTGGAAACAGCCGTGGCTGTAAACAGAGAAAAAAAAAAGAGCAGAGATTAGCTCAATATTATTCCCTACAAAGGAGTTGCAAAAAAAAAAATTAAATCAACCTTAATGAATTGGAGACCGTTAGTTTATTTTTTCAGTTGCCTACAATTATTAATTTGATGAATTTAATCTAAAGGAATGCCTCTATCAGAAATTCACTCAAATGCTGGATGACTTAATGATCATCTACATGGAATAAAAAAGGACCTGTGCCAGAATTAACTTGGTCAAAGTGATACAACCATGTGTTTAAAGCCAGCACCAGCCAATTTAACTGCCTTCTGGTGTAGTGTCTTTTGCTTTGTTCAGTGGTTGATCCCTTCCTAAAAGGGAGGACATCTCTGTAAAGGGGTACAGTAGGAGAATGATTCCTGAAGAGTTCTGCTCCTAGCCACACTGCAAAAAATGGTCAGTATGACTTTAATGGTAGTATGAAATAGTATCTTAAGTATAAGAAGAATTTTTAAGATGAAACATTAACTATCTATTAACACAGACTTCTTAGCATATTTATCTCTCTTACTGCTATTAATCATTGTAAATTGATATTATCATTTAAAATTTGTTTCTGTTAGCAATGAAAAGGTGCTTCCACATATATAAAGTGGAATTCTCTATGCTTCGGAGGATTTACATGCCAAAATATCCACACACTGTCGCTCTTTTTATTCATTTATGTCAATGTTATTAATATATGCAAATGTATGCATGTCACATTAATTTAAACTGAGGATGTAAATACTTAGCCTGAGAACCCTCAAAGTTTGTTAAATACATTGCTTGCCATTCAGCTAATGAAGGTGGTCATATACTCAACTGTATTAAATGAGCACAACTCTACTGAACTCTATGGAGCTATAGTGATTTGTAACAGTGAGGATCTGGCGCAAGAGACTGAGAATAAAGGAAGAATCATCAGGGAGTGATGCTGAGAAAGGGACTATGGAAGTGTGAGTCACAAAAACAAAACAAAACAAAACAAAAAAACCACCACCACCAACAACAAAAAAACAGATACTAACAGCTGATTAACTAAACTGTAGATAATATGTTAATACAGTTAACTGGTTAAGTGGTGGTGCTACTTAAAGATGAGGATTTTATGAATTCCACAGAATCATCTGAGTGCAGATTTCATAGGTTCCCATAGAAACAAACCGACCAATCTTTTCTTTGCTGTGTCTTGGCAGAAGTAAACCAATCAACATGATTTATTTTGTCACTGAACTTATTACTAATTACTTAACCCCCCCCCCCCCCAATAAAACTTCCTTTGTTATGCTTCACTTAACAGCATAACACAGTACCTCTGCGCTGAGGTGAAATTCCTGTCCCCCCTCCCAGTTTTATTTCCTAAATAAACTTTATAATTTTTATATATTCTACCTGATGCAGGTGAGGAAGATCTCATTATTCATATTGGGCTTTAACTGAAAAGAATAAATGCTTTTTTTTTGGAGTAACTATAACTTTCTGAGATACCCAGGACAGTGGGGTATTGCTATAGGCCTGCACATATCCCATTTGTGCAACCTTTAGGAAATCAGTGGTGACTATCTTGTGACATAAGGGCATAAGTAATGGGGTATAAGTGCAAGGGGCATAAGTAATACAACTCAGTTCCTGAAAAACTGCCTGCCCATCAAACTAGACAGCCTCAAACATAGGAGTGTTGAAGTTATGTAAAATTTCCTAAAATATTCCCATTCCCTCTTAGAACTTCAGTGCAAACCTCACTTGGGAGTCAAGACAAGGCGGCATTTTATCCCAATGGCCAGTGTGCGAAGGTGTATCCATCTAACAGAGTTTGGAATAACTCTTTTCCAAGCTTGCCACCTAATCTAGCAGTCAAGTTGAGTGCATAGAGGTTGACATATGCGAGTGGGTTGCTCTGCATAACTTCCTCACAGATTTTGGACACTGGTACAGTCTGGAGGCAAGCCGAGGATGTTATTTGGGCTCTGGAAATACTGGGGCACAGTACACTGACCAAACGGTAAAATAGGTGGGATGAAGTTCATGATGTACTTTTACATCTTAAATAAATAAATAAACAAACAAGGAAAAAAGGTCTGGTTATGGGATTGGTCTGGTGAGAATCCTCTGTTCATGTACTGTCTCTGTGCTGCTTCTCCCATCTGTGTGATGAAATCAGGCTGTTACTTGGCTTATGTGCAATTACCAACTTCTGGAACATGGTCTAGCAGAAATAAGGATGCAAGAGTAACCTGAAAGTAAAGATTTTGGGGTGCAGATGATCCTTTCAGGTAGTCTATGGCATGGTTGCCAGTCATTGGTGTTGACACAGTAGTAGTGGCAGAGAAACATCAGCAGGACAGAGAAGTCTGCCCTTATTTCCAGTTAAGCTGTGCTCAGGTTCAGCAGGCAGTACAGGGACCAGCTACAGGTGACACCTAATCTGACACTATGACATCTTCTTATCTAAAGGAATGAGGCAGTAGTTAGTTTATACGAGTCAAGGTTACCTTCTAGGTACATGATTGGAGAGATGGGGAATACCCAAACACCCTGGAGCATTTAAAAGAGGAGATTAGCTATAAAAGCTGTGCAGCTCCTCCAGCAACAATTTTTCATGCAGGCAACCTGAGCTACAGAAAATAATTCCCGATGAAGTGCACATGAAAGCTTCAACAACAAATTGGATTCATGCAGGCCAAATGTCACATTCTTAAATATTATTATGTCTTCTATAAAATTTTGCAGCAGTTGTTTATTTCAGACATTATAAAGATATTTTACATCTGCATGCTACTTCAACATTGCTTGATTTAAAACTATTCATGGCAAAAGCAAAAGGCAAAATTTTATTCCTGCGAGGTTGCACTGAGTCCTTCTACTTTGCCAGTAAGACATGTAACAAGTGGCAAATTCCCCATCAGAGATTTTAGATAGTACAAAGGTGAACGGGATGTTGCAATATTGTAAATTATATGGTATATTTTGAAAGATATCACAATCAATTTGTCTTGCTGTGACTGAGAACATGCAGGAGGGCTTTCTGGCTTTCAGGAAAACAGATGAAAGCACCGCTGAAATCTGTATGTCCCCTGAGAGGTTGTAATAGGGAAGTTTTAACTGGTTTGTATATCTCCAGTCCTCATTGAAAAACAAAAAGTTTTCACAAACAATTGCACAATTATTTTTCCATTGAAATTCTTATTAGAAAATGCCATCAACTTTTTAAAACTGAATGTTTTCATTTATTCTTATGGTTTGTTCTGCTTAATATCTAGAATACAATGTCTCCCATAGTTTTGGAATTACAGAAAACACAGCAGCCTCTTCAGACCCACTGGCTACAAATAATTCAAGATATCTTTTAAATTATTCAGTGGATCAAAAAAGGTAAAATCACCAGTTAACTCTTTGAATTTATATTTCTTCCAGGAGGACTTCTGTCTCTTATAAATGACGTTTCCAACAACAAAATTCATTTACTTTGATCTGTGACAAACACAGCATGGAATATAAATATCCTACCTTCATAAAGCATTTTTGCTTTGTAATTTTATAATTTTAATGTAAACGTATGTATGTTGTCCAACACATAAAATATGTGTGCGTACAGGTATTAAATATGTATATTTTACATATCAGATTACATAATGGACATATACATAATTTGAGTTCCTCAAATACTGGAAAGTGGCCATGCAGTTTTGATCACATACAGAAACTGGAATATAATACAAAAATCTACTAAATCAAATTCACCAGTTGAAATGACAGGTGAATTTCAGGTAGGCAAGAGGACTATCTAACTGCTGGTTGAGCACTACAACTATACATATTCTTAAAATACTTTGAAAGTTTTGAAAGTCACATTCAGAAATCCACTGGAATAATGCCAATGACTCTTAACTGTAGCAGGATTTCTGCTCACCTGTATACTTCACCTGAGGTATATTTCCTAAAAATGATCCACTAAAGTTCTTATGAAATGCTAACACAAACATAATTTTATTAACCTGCATGATTTGATAATACTACAAATAAAATGAGACACAAATATTATTTTATTATTTTTTTTGTAAGAGAATTTCAAAATAATTTAATTAAATTTACTATCTTTTAACCAACATTTTAATAATTTCTGAAAACTATATGTTGAAAATTGGCATTGTTTATCATTGATAGGAATTACATCCTACAATTTCCTCTCAATAAAATTGAAAATATGTTACTTTTGAAATTTTCTTTTGTGAATGTACAGGACATGGAATGTCAGAACAGAAAGCTAGCCTGTGACAAAATATCTGCTGTGCACACAGGACCAGAATGTCAATGGTTTATATGTAGATTTTCATCACTCAAGTCAGAAAAAGGGTACATGATGCAAAAGGGCCAGTGATACATTTATTCTAAGATTTCCTAATTTTCCATAAATTAATCAAACTCCAGTCAAGACTTTTTACCTCAGAAATGGTCTTTGTTCATCTTAGTGGCTTCGTATGCTTACATGCAGTATATAAAAAATACTAATGTAATGAATTAAATGTTTGGGAAACATTTTGGTCTAACAATTTTAGATTACTATGGACAATAAATTAGATAATTAGCAGGAACATGTTACAGATTGTTAAAGCCTTTTCATTTGTTTTCCAGAAATTCACCCAAATATGAAATTACTTTTGTCTGTAACTCAGGATGCTGATTTATCTCAGGGATTCTGTTGAATTTTACTGCCTTTGTAAAGCAGTCTCTTCACAAAGTAAGAAATAAAAAATAACTACAGATGAAAAGCATGCTATCAAACACACGGCTAATAATAATGTAATAATGGTAATAATATTTTATTGTTGCTATTATGGCAATTACTATTTCAATTATGTCTGTCAGCTCTGTGCTGTTATTTGTTATTGACAGTTTTTATATTCTATGTGGAAACAAGGTTAAGATCTAACTTTTTTTTTTTTTTTTTTTTTTTAAGAATGCCCACAAATTCTTCAGGCGACACCTGGCTGCAGTTAAATAAGATGCAATTGTGTGTGCCTGTGCCTCAGATGTGATGCATAAAGCACAGAGAGCAGAGCTGGTACCTATGGCTTCCGAAACTGTAGGCTTTGTATTCTTAGCTCCAAACTTGGCTGACTTGTTGTCAAGCAGGCTGACTTGAAGCAAATGACCCATACCCAAATGACCAAATTTTGCTGCCAGGGATGCAGGGAGTTCCCATGAGCTGGCTCATGACTGACAGCTCTCACTGGTTCAAGAGTTTATTTACGAAGACCCCAAATCTGGAAGATTTTTTTTCAAGTATGCACGAATATTATCAGTAGTGAAAAATGTATCAGTAATTTTTAGACAAATAAGGGTGCATGATGGGTTTCAGCATCAAAGAAAAAGCAAACTCTCCCATAATGTTATCCCCCTGCTGAAATGTCACAGCCAGATTCTCTGGTGCACTGTACTGAGCAAATTCATGCTTTAGCTTCATACTCTCCATTATAGGCTATAGGAGGCTGGTTTTAGTTTACAAAGCTTGCAACTTTGAGCCCTAAAGAAACCTAGTGTCTTTGAGACTTTCCTAAACCAAATTGACTGGCCTAGGAAATCAGAAGATAGTAAGATCGGACATACGTCTGAAACAAGACACACACATAGGTAAATAAAACTATATATAATTTTTTGTTTGTTTTTAGTAGGAAATCACACAGGAAAAAAATGACCTGGAGAAGCCACCATGGGCTGAAATCTGCTCTTCCTTCCTCTCCTCAGTTACCGAAGAACCTAGTAGGGTTATTCAGCTCAACACTAATCTCTTATTTTGTGAGAAGGAAGTATGTGTTCAAGTGAAAAAAATAAAATTCTTTGTGTGAGAAGAGGACATCAGAGGAGAAGAACCTGACATGCTACATTTTTTCCTGCTTATTATAAGAGTACTATTCATAGTTCTATGGTAAAACAACTAATTGAAGTTCATCCCTCAAAATACAATGACAAAAATTCACCTTCACTTAGAATTTCATTTTTTTCCTAATTTTAATAACATTGCCTATGACTCTAATTTTTTGCTTTTTCTTATTACTTCTGAAAATGCAAATTTCCCATAAATCTAAATGTTTACCTGTGGCTTCTTCTAGTGTGGCAACATCCAGTCTAGGGCTATAATTTCCATAACCAGCAGCAGTAAAAGCACGAATCTGGAAAACATACACTGTTCCTGGCTTTAGGTTATTAATAGAAGCTGAAGTGGACTTTGTTTTTACTGTTGAATAGGTTCTCTCCCTTTGATCCTGGAAACAATAACACAAAAGATTTAAATGACATTTACAGGTCAGATTTGATCGTGGTTGCACATCAGCAACTGACAGGGGGGCGGGGTTTTTTTTTTTAATTTTTTTAATGCTTTTTTTTTTTTTTTTTTTTTTTTTTTCCAACATAAAAAATAAAGCATACTCTGTGGAGTTATTTATTACAAAACACTGTCATTGCAATGAGGTCTTAAGTGTAACATAAAATTCAAATGGGATGCTCATGTTGTTACTCATAAAATACCTAGACATAAAATGATTGCTTCTTTGGCTCTGATTACATTTGGAGCAATTTTGATTAAAAAATAACTTGAACAAAACTTTCCAGGGGGATATGTAGGGTTTAAACAATTTAGGGACAGGGAAATTTCATGGTCAGAACCTTTCTTTCCCTTCTTACATTCCAACACTTAAAAAAATTATAATAGTGCCAATGACTGGATCTTGCACAAATTCTGAGGTCTCTGTCTAAAATTTTTTAGGCTTTTCTTGGGTTTTGACTCTATGACATCATGAAGTACCCACGGAGAAAAGCTCAGTATGACATCCTCCAAATCTGAAGCTGTAAGATTACAGATGCTGAGTAATTGCTCACTTTCAAATGCTACTAAAGCTGTATCACAGATCCTTACAATATTCAAAAAGCTCTATTTGTTCATCACGTTTATTGATCCAGATTATCTTTCAGCATAGATATGTGCAGCCCTGTTGATTTTTGGTGCCAGATGCAACCCTGAATTGAAGGGCAGAAGAGATGAATTAACCAACCATCTGAATGCACCACATGATCAGAGAAGCATGAGCCTTACGAGACAGTGCTAATGAGTCGGATATAGAGGGAAAGAATAAATCTGTAACTCATTCCAATTTGCCAGCTAAAAATGATGGAGAACCTTTCCCTTTGCCGTCAACAAAGCAACAAAGGCTTTTGCTGAAACACAGGGTTCAAAACAATATATATGATTTCTTTTCAAGAGATTCAGTAATGGCTTCTCCTGGGCCTTGCCCACTCTGTCATTTGAGCAAGCCCATCAGCTCAGCTAGCAACAATTTTTCATATCTTATCCAAGAAAATTTAAATCATCTGTGAGGACCACAGTACAATGTACACTGGTGTGTGAGAAAAAACAGGAATGCTTGAGAGAGGAGAAAAAAGCATAATGAAACACTGTAAGTAGTCATATAGGTTCACAACTATAAGCCACAATGGAATTTCAGAGTTTGGGTTTTGATGCATAAATGAGGCTTATTTGAATTGCCAGTTCTTGAATTTAAATATATGTATATATATTTAAAAGTAACAACAAAGAGGTAAAAATAACCTTAGCTAGAAATATCAGAGGACAGGCTTACTTGGCATTTGGAGCACTTTCCATTCCAGCTCTAGCCAGAAACAAGAGGTGGAAGAAAAAAAAATGCCACTTAGAATATTTGATTTAATAGTTTGATTTAATTTGTCTCTAAAAGGAGCTGAAAGTCCAGATACGTGTGTTCTTCTTTATTTTTTTTTTTTTTTTTTTTTGAGAAAGGATTGTGAGGGGGCATAAATAATGGAACAGGAACAAAACTTAACTGCTTCTCTTGTTCCAAGCAAGAAGCTTATGAAGTACTTTTCAAGCTGATCTGTACTACCTTGAAAGGAAAGCAAGCATTTAAGTATTTGTTTTAAAATAGTCTCACTGAATTTAAGGTTTAACCTCATTATTTCATGATATCTGTGCCTGATTGTGAGATGAGGTTCTTATTCTCTTTTGTTAATTTTACTGTAATAAATAGTGAGGGTGATGGAGCACTAGAACAGGTTGCCCAGGGAGGTTGTGGAGACTCCTTCTCTGGAGATATTCAAGGCCTGTCTGGACGTCCACC
This sequence comes from Nettapus auritus, assembly GCA_011076525.1. Classification (NCBI taxonomy): domain Eukaryota; kingdom Metazoa; phylum Chordata; class Aves; order Anseriformes; family Anatidae; genus Nettapus; species Nettapus auritus. Next base: position 78,501,688 of record CM021767.1, on the reverse strand, counting down.
TGGGCAATCTGCTCTAAGGAACCTGCTTTGGCTGGGGAGTTCAACTCGATGATCTTTTGAGGTCCCTTCCAACCCCTTCAATTCTGCGATTCTGTGCTTCTGTGAAATAGAATACCGGTGGCTTTCCTTCATTTAGAAAAATAACACCAATTCTTGCCTTGGCAAACACAGGAAACTGGACATGAAATTCTGCTGCTTATTTAAAGTAACATTAATATGTAGAAAAAATAATAAAAGTTTTAATTTAACATTTATCATATATGAAAAGTCCAGTATCTTGGGCATTTTTCTATTATCTTCCTCATGATATTTACTTTTTTTTTTTTTAATAGAACAGAAACTATCATGGATACAAAAGCAAGCAAAATGGCATATATATATATATATTCTCTGTGTGTGGAGAAAACAGTTTTGCTTTTGGTAAATATGCATTTTTTGTAGTATATGGACTTAATTAGTGTGATTGTGTGAGGGAGAAAAATTGCTTGCCAAAATTAGTAAAATTATTTTCATAAAAGAAAGGTTTAGCTATCTGTATATATCTGTTAAGTTTTGTCATAAGAGTTAAACAACTTAAACTGGGACTTAAAATCATCAAATAAACATTTTATTCCCTTCCCAATCCGTATAAATATCTATTGATAAATATATGTGTGTAATTCAACACTGCAAATTAGATGCGACGTGTCCAATCTGGTCTGAATTTATCTTTGTCTAATTTTATGTTAGCTAGTAAACTGATGTGGTCTTTTTGATATAGAGATACTATTGCCTTGTTTGCAGAGATGAAATGTCTTCACAAGTGATCACAAAGGAGGTCCTTTGTTCATTTCTTTGTATTTTAAATCTTTCTTTTTTTTTTCCCTCCCACTATGCTTTATAAAAATATCAATATGCTATGTGCTACATTAAATTTCCTAGGGAATCTGGAGGAGCCACACTTAGTCTGGGTCCCATGACAAGCTTATAGATGCATAATCTTTCACCCCGTTTTCATCCAGCTTATGGTTGCTTGTCAGATTTTTTTTTATTCTGGACTACTTCAAAGTTATCATGAATGAAGCCTTAGACACACTGAAAGGAACTGCAAAACTCTAACTGACAATAAGATTGCAATTTCACTCTAACAGAAACAGAGATCACTTCATCTACTACTGAAAAGCAGCCCTCAATTCATTACTGCATTGAGAGAAGGAGTAACAAATACATCTCATGGTCCTGGGACTTCTTTTAAAAAGGACAAATAAGGAATACTTATCAGCTAAAACTGTAGGAAGTGTTCTGGAAGTTTTCAAACATCAAGTCTGAGCTTCTCAACTCATAAAATAATACCAAATGAAGTCAAGAATTGTATTTGATGTCTCATCTCAAGACTAGAATCACAGTGACACAGAAGGAAATGAAACAAGCCTTTAAAATGACAAATCTCATGGTAAAATCTCCACAGTCCAACTCAACAATGGAAATACTGTGTTAAAAAAAAAAAAAAAAAGAAAAAAAAAAGAAAAAAAAAAGAAAAAAAAAAAAGGATGATTTGAGTGGATAATTTACTTTTAGGATACCTAAATACAATATATGGGACATATGATAATAATAATAATTGCAGGGAATCACTAGTTATTAAAAGAGAGTGAAATCACTGTGACGGAAAAAAACGGGATAGTTGATAGCATGGTTATGGTTTTAACATTGTTCCACAATTTAGTGAGCCAACACAAGGCAAACAGCACATTGTTGTACATTACAGATAATCTAAGCACTTACTTTCTCATAATACTTGATTTCATATTCAGTAATGACTCCATTGGGATGTTCTGGTTCCTGCCAGGAAAGCTCCACGCTCCTCTGCAGCACTCTCTCTTTCATTACTCCACTAACTTGTGAGGGAGCTGTTTGGACAAGATGTATCAATAAATAATAAGCAAAATTGTTGGATGCCTAAAATCAAATGTTACTACTGATCCACCCCATGCTGAGCCACTTTCATTAAGGTAAAAGAAAGCACCTTTTCATAGCTCACAATTCAAAGCTAATGAATATTCAAGCAGGACCCTATTACTGTTCATAAACTTAGAATGGAAATCAAATTAAATTGCAAACAGCAAAAAGTGGAATTGTTTAAGTTAGCCCAAAACCCAGATTGATGGGACAGGAATAACAATTAGGTAAATGAATTTTGATTAAGATAACAAGATAGATTTTTAGATTGATCTCTGGTAAATTAAGAGTCTAAACATTTATTACATATGTTTCAGAAATGCTTATGAAAAGAAAAATAATGTGTTAGAAACAAAATTGCATTTTAGGCTGATTTCATGTAGTTACCAGTTCTGTTTAAAAAATAACCCATTGCATTATCTGATTACATCATCATTTAGTGGTGAAAACAACTTTGTTGAGAGAATAAACCCTTCTTTCGCATTTGTTCAAACCTTTCCAAGACATTCTTTCTTTAGTGCTGAAGTTTCCATCTTTGGTCTTGGTGTTTTGTGAAAGTCTGAGACAATTTAAGAAGCAGGTCTTATGAAATAAAGGGGTCACTCTCTTCCTCCACCTCACTGCACACAGTCACACGTACACACACACATATGCACAATTTCCTAATAAACAGCACTCAAAACCAAACACTATTTGAAATTTTTAAAAAGCAATGTATAAGCATTATAGAGACATTGTCTCTCACTTAAGAATGGTTAAGAACTAATGTAATAAAATAAGTGACTGGAAAAGTAATTTTCCTGATCAGGTTACTTCATGTTTAGCAAAAAAGAAAGATTTACAGCTGGTAGATAGTTCCAAAGGAAACCTAACATTACACTTTCCCTCAAACATACATGCTGCATACATGAACATGGCACAGAAATAGTCCTGTAAAATTATAGCTCTTTAAACAAATAAACACAAAAGCAAACAAACAAACAACAGCTATATCAGTTGAACTGTGCAGAACTTGGTCTTGTTCCTTTTCAATTTATTTGAAATAATTAGATTATTTTCAAGAGTGTTAACACCTCTCACATAAAAGACAGAAGATAAAGAGATGACTCGATTGCACATTCTCCTCCCCTGCCCCTACTATTTTGAACAAACATACTGATTTTTTTTTTTTAGGGAAAAAGAAAAGAAAAAGATCAGCTTTCTTTCAGAACTGCAGACTAAGCTTTCGTTAAGTAAAATTATTCCCATTGATTTCATACCAATAAAATTCTTTCACAGAACAAGGATATTTTGCTGCAACAAGTAGGTGAATTTCACCTTCATTTTCACCATTCATCTCAAAGTCTAATTAGATTAATTCCCATTCTAATATTCTTTAGCACACCCACTTTCCTTAATTTAAAGAACACAGAAATAAAATAATGAGAACACATACTTCTGTTAGCATGGATAAAACTATAGTGATAAAGTAAAAATCTTTACAGCACAACCAACATGATAATCTTCTACTAAACTTAACATTTGATTGTTAACTTCATATTTTAATCATGTTTCTAGCCTTTTGCATTATAACGTATATAGTTACATAGGTTTTAAAATTAAATGTATTTTCATTTCATTAAAGCCTCCAGGAATCTATGAAAATTAAGGATAGAAGCCATGCATGATAATTTTCATTATAAACTATTATGTGTATTATTCAATATGATCAAAGTTGATGACTCCTTAATGTAGGCTGCCTAACTGATAAAATCATGAAATTGTATTATGCAAACACCATGGGTTGATAAAGCATTCCAGAACCAGGATCTATCTCTTCTTACATTCTCTTTCTAAAAGCTTGGAGTATCTCTACTCTTTTTTTTTTTTTTTTTTTTTTTTTTTTTTGTAGCTAAGAGTGTGGAATGCAGCAAACTAATTTGCTCTGTCTAATTTTCAGTACCATGATTAACTATTTGTCTTCTTTGTCTAAATGGTCTTCTTTGTCTAAATGAGCAGCACAGTATCCTGGATGAATTTCAGAGAGGTCATCATGTATAATGTTATATCTCATCCAGATTAATGTTTCCAAACAAACAGATATCCAAAATTCTTAATGTTCCTACTTTTAATGAAACAATTTTATAGGTCATTGGAAATTGTTCTCAATATTTACTGCCTTTTGTTTAGCTTATCTTTTTTTTAATTATTATTATTATTTTTCATTCTGTTGGTCAGAGTGTTCTTTTTTTTTTAAACATAATAAACTCACTTCCTCTGGCATTAGTGAACTCCGCAGATGCGGGGAAGGAACAGAAATGTGGGGAAGGAGGAACAAAGAAGGGGAATATGTTAATAGAGGAAGTGAAATATAGTGTACAAGATTCCCACTTAACATCCGCACATGGTATACACAGGCATATTCCATTCTGAAGGGATTTCCATGCAAAAGAAAATCTGAATGATTTATCAGCATTGCAAGCTAACATGCAAAAAGTCTTAAATAAATTAGCTTTATTTCCTGTTAATTAATATTCTTTTCCTTCAAGCATGATCAGATTAAAAGGTTTTTGTTTGTTTTTCCTAGCTGAAAACATTCTGCCATATTTCAACGGTAGAAGCACCCACATAAGGTGGAAGAGAGAGCCCAACACTGCAGACTGAATATGTTGGTAATTCTAACCTAGAGCCTAGGTATGTCTTTGAAGCTCTGAAAATGATAAGGTTGTATATAATTCCCATAATGGATGATATTCCTAAAATGCATTAAATTATCTAATCTTATTTTGTGCACTTAGAGCCCTGACATTTGTTCTGGGAAGAAGGGAATTGTTGAATGGGTTGAAGCCAAAGTGTCCTTCCCTGGCAAAGTACACCAGCCTATTGCCTCTGGAAGAAAATCTCTGTAAACTAGAGCAACTGCATAAGCCAAATTATTGATGTTAAAGACTAGTACATGCTATCTTTATCCTGCCTTTTTGGTTGCATTTCTGTGCTTAATGAGAGCATACAGGTCAGAAGCATTTTATTCTTTTTTTTTTTTTTTTTTTCCTAGTATAATCATTTCCTCTGTACACTCTCTGTACCTTTCTTACAGACTGTTTTGCATTTGTGTTTTATTTGTTCTTGCTTCCTGATAACTCATTTTAAGCCTTTAGCCCACATCTCATTGCCTACCTATGTTAATTAATTAAAAACTTATGGTTTTGAAACAACTATGAGCAAGCTTGAAAATGAGTTAAAGCTTGCAATTCAACCCTAAATACAAATTAAAATTTGGTATTAAATCAGAATAAAATATATATCTATAAAAAACAGAATTAAAAATACCATTTTTTGTTCCCTTTGCTAGCTAAAATAATAAGTTAAACACTTTTTTTTTTTTTTTTTCTTTTAGTAATCTAATTTTTGCTACTGCAACTATAACAAAGTTGTTCATGATGAAGACACTTACAGCATTTGTAGACAACTAAGTATCCAGTCCAGACTGATTTGAGCATGCATAATCCCTACTGAATCTTTTCAGGTAACAAAGAAGCATCACTTGTCAGGATCATTATTTCCATAATATATTACACTGGGGGATACATGCTGTTCAAAACACCATTTGCTACCAACTTTCTTTCTGATATACCTCATCTCCTCCTTTACTCCTTCCAGCTGACACAATATCCAATGCATCAAACACACGCAGCCTCTCAGGGCTAACAGGCAGATGTACCTACACATGCTGCATAAGAAAGTACATCTAGAATGACAGGTACTCAGCACACTCATTCACCTTTTTAAAATGCTTCAAATATACCATTCAGCAAAAGGAAAAATTGATTTTTCACCAGATTTCAATTTCACAGCCACAGAGAAATATAACTCTGCTGGGCTTTACTGATAAAGCCTTCAAGTTATATAGATTTCAAGCTGGTCATCATTTCCAGATCAAGTTATAGAGAAAGTTAAAACTGAGGTGTCAAAAAGAGCAGGATATTCCAAGGAAATATTCGGTTCCAGGGAGAATATTGTGCCTGGTAGACTGATGTGCTGCATTCATACTGCTAAGCCAAGTATATGGTATATTATTATATACCAAATATACATACACAGAAAATTGCACTGTTGTTTAGAAGGCATTGCTTTTAGTCCAGAGTTCTGTAAAAATATTATAACATGATATTGGTAATGCCTTAGCTCTGTCCTTAACTATTCTCTGGCTCTCATGACTAACATTTCACTTCTGTGATGTGTACTTTCCAAAAATAAAAGACCGATTGAATTTTTTTTTTTTTTTTTCAATTTTTAACTGAAAAAAAAAATAGAAAAAAGTACAAAATACTAAAACCAAAACAATATAAACTGAAAAATGAAAACTTGTGAAACTGGACTTATACATACGAGAGAAGCTAGGTATTATGCATTAATTTCTAGCACAAAAACAACTCTAACACTGTTTTCATGGAAAAAAAGAAAAAAAAAAAAAAAAAAAGTTGTCAACAGAAGAAACCTACTTAGCTTTTTCTCTTTTCTGAGAACTTCCAACTTCTGCATCATGAATGTGTCTCAATTTCATCTGGCAGCATGGAGACTTTTCATCTGATACTTTTAAAAAAGTCTCTCTAGAAACAGCATTTCCGAATTGTTAGTAATTCACATTTATAAAACAAATTATTAAAAACCCTTAGGAATGAGGGTTTTCAATTCTGCAGAAAGTTTCCCAAATGAAGGTGAGTAAATGCTCCCAGTGCAGAACCAGAGCCCATGATGATAAATGCAACCAAATCTTCGTTTGCATCTCTGGTTTCATGATTTATTATAGAAAGACTAATGAGAAAACGGGCTATCAACCTTCCTTAACAATTTTTTCATTAAAAAAAAAAAATATATATATATAAATATATATAATAGCAGTAATGTGCTTATAACATTCGAAACTTTGTCTTGTACTGGCTAAAATCAACAGTAACACTCACCCTCATTGCACGGGACCCTTGCAGTACTTCCCGAAGGACAAAAATTCTAGCTTTGGCCTCTTTCCTTTTCATATCCTGAAGACGTGTAGCAACTATTCAAAAGCACTAGCTTTTCACACAGCAGCAAAGATACCAACTTTTATATCTCTGTAAAACTGTATCAACATAAATTGTACATTACATGAAGCATTAACAACCGTTTCCTGCAACAGCCTTCTGTGGCAGGTGGGTTTGCTTTGAGTATTGGTTCTGAAAGGGACATTGCTAACAGAAGTAAATAACGGAAAATCGGAGATATTAGCATCCCAACAGTTATAACATAATCAATTATTTCTTTGTAAAATGTCGTCACTGTCTCCTTTCTGAGCAAAAATCGTTAAGCAAAAGGGTTTCTTTGACTGTCTAGATCTTTTAACTGAGATTGGCACCTGGCTTCTTACAGAAAACAAACACAAAATTAACCCACATATATGTATATATATGTGTGTGTGTTTATAATGAAAACAGTAGCAAAGAATTATACTGTTGTTGGCTCTTAAACGGTTGTTCAGGAAGAGAATACAAAACTCCCTGTACTGTGTTACCATTCCTACACCACTGTTACCCAAACGGCACCCTTCCACACTGCTTACTAATTTGCTCCCAAGAGAAGGAGTGTAAATTAAGGCAGAACTTGGCCTTCCACTGAGCTCTGGTTTGTTCTGACGGGAAACGTATGCATCAGGATTGCCAAAACTGCTAGATAAGATCTGTAAGTGAAGAAATTATACACCTTGAGGAATTGCAGCAGTTGTTGTCTAGGGCCTGGGGTCAGCATGGGGCACCACGCTGGATTTTATGCTGGTATGAAGCAATGTGCCTCAGGATATGCCCTGTCATGCCCACTTTTGAGGAGCAATATAGATAACACCTAAAGCAAAACCTTGACAATGGTTTGCAGGTACTGGGCAAATTTTAAGACCTTGCTAATTTCTCTTATTCATTTATTCAATTTCCCATAAATATACAAAAGATTTATGTGAAAAAAAAAATATATATATATATACATTTCATAGCATTGCACCATGTTAGTGCTATTCAAGCCATGGTTAGCCACAGCTGGTCCTTTGAACGCTTGATAAAATTTTCCTACATTAATCCTCATGTTTACACTAATATGTAAAAAAATTTTCATATTATTTTGCATGATAACTGATACACATTCATACAGCAGAAAAGAGAATGGTAGCTCTTAAGCTGAACATTATTAAATGGATAAATGGAAATTTATAAGACTTTCTTTTTCGTTAAAGTGTATTTCTCTCCCCTCAGTTAAGTCTCCACATGACAAAGAAGCCCATGATAAAAGGTTATTGAGTACCACTGTATTATGCCATTAGTACCCATTGCTTTGGATCAATGACAGTGAAATTCCCCACTGTGTTTATAAGCTGCAGTGTTCAAAAAATGACCCAAATAAATCAGATATTTTACACTAACAATATCCTACAGAGAAGCCATTTTAACTTCCTCTCTGACACACTTTACTTTCCGGCTCATAAATATAACACAGTGTGCTTACAATGTTCTGTAAGCCATGAACCAAGGCACATGCGGCTCTCTGGGCACTTGGGGATGTCAGGAATATATGATAGTAGGCAATGTACTCAAGTAATACTTGACTGCATTACTCTATTGAATTTTTTGCCATTGCTCTTGTAGATGAAAAACTAAATTACTTGCTGATTTAAGGAGAGCAACAGAAATACTAGACATCTGAATACTTCTGCAAATCAATTAATAAATAGAAGTCAAAAATGAGAAAAAAATAATAGATTCTGATCTTCATTAATGTTACTAGAAAAGGTCTAAGAAAACTTAAGCTTAAAATATCCAATATATAGTCACTTACTAAGTTTATTTACCAATTCATTTTAAATAGTTAATTTTTGGTAATTCCTTCATCAGCCTCAATCCAGCCAGCTGGATGAGTTTTATATACTATCTACTATGGCAAAATCTGGAGGAAAGCAAAAAAAAAAAAAATAATAAAATAAAATAAAATAAAATAAAATAAAATAAAATAAAATAGAAAGATCAGGGCTGACAGTCTGTCTATCACATACTTTTTTGTTTTCATTTTGTTATTGTTGCTGTTGCGTTTTCTGGTCAAAGTCTACGTCTAGACCCATTCTATGAACTCCCCTGTTTCTTTTGCCTGACATTTGGTACAAATATTATTGTCATGTCTGTATCCCATTTCTTCCCAAACTGGCAACTTGGGCATCAATCAGTGCTGCACGGATGCTGAGTTGCGTAACAAGTGACAACATCGTCTCCCAAGGTATCCGTATTTGTGAATACGTTTTGACATGTCAGGCACAAACCTGATTCTTACAAATGTGTTAGACTAGCTAGCAAACCAGCCTTACAAATAACAGAGAGAGGCTTTTGTTCTCATGCAGCATTTTTTTTTCCTTTGCATAAGAAATATTTCAATGTTAATTAGATTTTTCTTTTGTCCTGCTTTTCTTTTGTGTGTGTGATTCATCTTTCATAACTTTTTTTTTTTTTTTTTTTTTTTTTTTTAAAGCTGAAACATCTGCCACTAGCCTTGCAGTAAATCCTTGACACATAGGTATTACTCTTCATTAACGAAAACAAAAAACTACAAAACTCCCAAAGATGAGAATACTCTTTTCCCTGGTGGGCTTCTCAGACACATTATGTTCTCCTTCTGTCTCCAGTCATCTCTGCTGGCAAGTGTCAATTGCAGACACAGGTTTTAGGGAATGGAAGGATAAAGCACAATTTGCAAATCCTTTCCTCTGGAAGCAGACAGGTGTAATGACTGAGACTGTTTGCTGTAATTGAATTTCATGCTGTCATCTATTCAGTCACAAAAATGTCAACTTCAAGGATGTTGCTCATGGAAAAAAAAAAAAAAAAAAGGAAAAAAAACACCTTAATGCATTCTTCTTGCTACTGTATAGCTAATATTATTATCCCAGTTGACTTGTCTAAAAGTAAAAGTTGCATTTGCAGCCGTAAAATATGATAAGAGGTGGTGACTTTGGAGGCCTATGGACCAGTAAAATTATGTTTATTTAGCGTAGGATGTCCAAGAGACAGTTGAATAAACTTCAGCTCAAAGAATTTTGTTTCAGACATAGCCAAGAAAAATATGGGAAATGTCAAGCTAAAAAGGAAAAAAAAATATTATCAAATATTAATAGAAAAGCATATAAATATTCTACAAAGATGTCATTACAAAACAATAATTATCACTGTGCCACAGGTTTGATCAAAACTGGTGCTCTCAAAGATGTAATTGTTCAGTAGTGAAAAAACATTGCTCTAGCAACATTCCTAAAGTGTGTACAACTTCTGTTTCAGCCTTAAAAATTCACATGAAATGCATTATAATGGCACTGCTAAGGATGGATGCATTTCTGAGAGCAGGTTGGGTGAGATTCCTTGAAAAACTGGCTTGCAATTTTGTTTAGTTATAAACCTGTATTTTTTTTTCTGAACAGTGCTACATCTCTCATATTTATATTTCATATTTTATTTATTCCATCTGGGAATCTCTACTACAGTGATAAGCAGTAGAAGTAACAAGCCTGAAGTTCATGAGTATGCATGGGAGTGAAACTCATGTCTATGAGAGGAAGGTTAGACACAGCAAACAGCCCATGACTCCCTTGGTAAGGGCTTGTCAAAGACGCAGTCTCACTGATGAGAGTGGGGTCACTACTGTGGAGAACTGCCACTGATATAAACACAATATTCAACATTTCCCTCAAAGTATAAAAAATCTCATACATTTCAACAACTGAAGAAACAATGAACCTTTGAAACAACGCTGAAAATAGCATAATGCAAAAGCAGAAGGAAAATCCATTATCTCAGAGGAAAAAATATTTTGTAAAGTGAAGCTAGTTCATTGATCTGAATATACAACATAAATTAGCACCTACATATTAAACAGTAGAATTACTATGGAGATAATGCACACATTTAAATGCACACATTAAAAATAAAATGCACAAAACTTTGGTTCCTTTAGATTTTGTCTCTCAAAGACCTTAAATTTTCTTCATTTTGAGTAGATGTTGGTTCTTTTTTTAAAAGAAAATAAAACAAACAAACAAAATGAAACAAACAAAAAGGAACAAACAAACAAACAACAGAATCACAGAATCACAGCACTGAAGGGATCACATATCCTGCATTGGATGAGACCCACAGGGATCACTGGGTCCTAATCCTGGCTCCACACAGGACAAACACAACAAATACTTTTGATTTTTTGTTGTTGTTGTTTCATTTTGTTTTGTTATTTGAGAACATGCTATGGTTCAACACGTCTCTAGCTTCTGCTCACTTGAAAACCTTGCACAAAGACTTGTCTGATGCAGGAATATATTAAATTGGAAATACATCAATCATTTAAATTAAAGAATTTACTATGTTGTTTTCAAAGCTGTACAGAATCATCATCTTTTACAGACTTTCTAGTGGCTTCACTTCTTTGAATGCTAGGAGGCTCTAAGGGGAACCCAAGTTCTTTATCCAAAGGTTAACTTCCTGGAAAGTTAGATTAAGAAAATGTCAATTGCACAAATTATAAACCCATTTAGTTTTCTGATTAGTTCTACTTTTAGCGCAACATTTAGGGCTCGATTCTGACCTCTCATCTATTATATTTTAGTTTAGCTACACTGATTTTAGCTAAGTTATCCTTGCTTTATACCAATGAAAATAAGATCAGAATCAGGTCCTAAGGGTAAAGTAATTAAAAATGTAATTATCACAACTGATCATCTAGAATTGCTACATAATTATTATTTTTTATTTTTATTTTTTTTTTAATCTTTTTATCAAAAATGTTTTGGCAAATCTTTGCCAATTTCACAGATAGTTTGTTACTTTTTTGTTTCAGAAATAGTTCTGGATGTGATCCAGACAATTTAACTTAGGCAACTTGGTGCACCTACCCTTTAGGCAGCTACAGCTCTCCTATATTAAGTGCTTAAATTCTCTAAATAGCTTCACGCCCTGTAACAGTGTGTTGGAGAGATCCAGAATAGATCCTGACTGTTTAAACTGAGACCCATAAATTTGACATTTTAAGACCTGGAAACAACTTTCTCCGTTGTATACACAGTGAATGTAGGCACTGATTTTAGGAGAAATTGATTACCTGGCACACCAAGTAAACATGACACCTAACACATAAATATTTTTTGTGAGAGGTGGACCCTCTCTTTTTCACACACTATCTAAAATTTACTCTTATTCCTTATATTTTCCTTCCCTCCTCCTTGAAGAGGATTCCTTGATCCTTAAATCTTCTTCAGGAAACTAGTCCAGGGTCTACTCTGACTTACCTCTCGTGCAAATCTAGCAAGATCCATCTTTCTACATGCAATGGTGTAAGTTTAACTCCCAGTGAGCTCAAAAGTAGTTCAGCAAGCCACTGGCTAAATACCACAGCTACTCACTTAACTGCAACTTCACAATTGTAGGCAATGAATTTAAAACTGAAAAGATTAAAGCATGAAACAACATTGGAAGGAGGAGATATGAGGATACACCAAACAGCTAACTCAGGGGTTGATTCTCTTTCAGTTTTTAATGGTGTGAGTAAGTAGCGATTTCAGTGAACCACTGGAACTTTAACCAATATCCAGGGTGAAAAAGTTGAAAATGGAGATCTTTGCACTAACAGAAGGCCATGTACAATTTTAAACAGGTTAAAGTTAAAAAAAAGAGAAAAAGTTGATTCTGTTAAATTACAGAATTACTCAGTATATTGGCCAAATAAGCAAAAGAATATAAACATCCTTGAACAGTTTATTATAGTTCTACTTATCCCAAATAACAGAACTGACTCAGAACTAACATGCCATTCTGTCACTCACAGTGAAGATACTGAAAGAGAGCAGGGTTGTTCTCTCTCTCACACTTTATATATTATGTGCTGTCTTGTTAAATAAAAGTATGGAAAAATAGTGTTTACATATCTTACGAGACTTTCAAGGTTGTAAAGGAAAGTAAAAAGAAAGTAAAACTGGAATGACACAAGAGAAATGAAACTTGAGTCACACCCACAACGCTATATTGTGTTTTAAAGAAAATTACTATTTTCCTACACAGAGTGCGTAGATCATTTTTCAATTACTGTTTTTCTATGGAAGAGGCTCCAGCTCTGCAGTACAAAATTATTGCTACCTGCTGGTAACTATAGTGCAAAAGTTATATTCACCACCAACGCAAAAAGACTAAAATTTAGTGATTCTAAGGCACATCACCAGTAGAGCAACTCTATTTACATGAATGAGAATATCATAAAATATAGTTTCTATTTAAACTAGCTAGAGACCATTTAGACACTGTGTTAATACCAGAACGTGCAAAACAGAACCTAAAGGTTACACGGTATGTAGACAGCACCAGAAATAGGCCTATATCCACTTTATATTCGTCTGTTGCCTTACTCATTTGAACATGTTCCAGTGAAATTATTTATTCTCACGAGTGTATTATAATACATGCATTAAAATAGATATACATCAGTATCAGGAACATCTATAGCTTGTTTCCTTAACGTATATGGTCTCAGCACTGCTTACAGTATGAAATGAAAAAAAATATTAGTACAGGAATTTTGCATGACAATAAATACATAATATATATAAATACATGCATATATACAATATATTCTGAATGTTCATTACTTCCTCTTAACTGTGGATATAAAAACCCTGCCTTAGAAAATAGCTATGCTAAAACTCTTAGAAACTGTTCTCTTGATCAATCTATTTATTACCCAGGTTACTTACTAATCAAAGCTGTACTGCACACACACTCAGGTATAATAAATATATATGTATATATACATGTATGTTCTGATTGACCAACAGTGGTTGAATTACTCATAATATAAAGCTGACAATTATAAGGGCATGTCTTATTTTAAATTGGAACTTTGTCTTTTTTCAATCTTGGAATTCCTGTAATCCAAACTACGTTAAAGGTCTATGAAATACACATCAAAAATCAGGTAATAAGAAGACTCATGGTCCCTTTTTAACAACATTTGTATCCTACAAGAACCAGTCAGAGATTCACATATGCACTGCGTGTACAGATTAAATGGGATATGCGTTTTCTTGCACAGCTAGTCTAGCCAGATGACATATTCTAGTGTTAAGTACATACTTATCCTCCTCTTTTTTTTTTTTTTTTTTTTTTTAAAGCCCTGTTGTAAGCTGCTGGCAAAAGAATTTTAAAAGTAAAAATAAAAGAGATAATTAACGTGGTATTTTAAAATACTTAGAATATGTTGATATACATATTTAAAAGCATGCCAAATCTAAAAGGACGGAAGGAAGGAAGGAAGGAAGGAATGGAATGAAGTGAGGGAGGGAGGGAGGGAAGGAGGGAGGAGAGAAGGATGGAAGGAAAGAAAGAAGGATAACATGGCACAGCAACACTCATGTTAAAATAAATGGAACACTCTTAATTAGGCTATTAATCAGCAGAGTAAAAGGTGGATCAACCACCTAGCATTTTCTCCAAATACAGATTGTCAGATTGTCACTGGTTATCCAGGTAGCAGCAGGTTTACAGGAATGATTAGTTTTGCTTAATTAGCACCCTTTGCATTAGTCATTACAGGCCTGAAAGTAAATTTCTGTTCTTTCTTTTGTCTACTCCGCAAGATCCTTTTTCCAGAAACTATGAATTTGGAAGAGAATCGTTTCACTTGAGAACCAAATGTATGAGTTTGTGGTTCTGAAATATCCACTGGTCTGTACCAGTTTTTCTTTGGACAGAGACACTGAATGGAGGTTGGAGGTTGAGAAGAAACTTTTTTATGGTGAAAGTGACAGAACACTGGAACAGGCTGCCCAGGGAGGTTGTGGAGTCTCCTTCTCCGTTCAAAACCCACCTGGATGCGTTCCTGTGTGACCTGATCTAGGTGTTCCTGCTCTGGGAGGGGGATTGGACTAGATGATCTTTCAAGGTCCCTTCTAATCCCTAACATTCTGTGATTCCGTGATTCTGTGATATGCACAATCGCCTCTTTTTCTTTGCAAGATAAAGCAGACAGGAGGAAGAAAAGTCAGCCTTCCTCCTATATACCTGTCATTATTTATTTGCTGTGAATTGAATGCCTGATAAGTCAGGTCTGATTTTCTTCTCTGTAGACTTTGTCTTCATTCCTCCTTCCCTTGTTTTGTCTGTATCGAAAAGTAAAAAGTGTTTCTAGCATTGACTCAAGTTATTCAAGTTATATTTCATGCATCTAGATCATAATGAACTCAAAGATTTTTTTTAAAAAGTTTTGGACATTGAATAACAAAACGGTAGAATTTAATGAAACGTTAAATTCTACAGAATTTGAAATATAAAAAATGGACAAACATTTTGTGTCTCTACTAGAGAAGAACCAAAAAGAAAGAAAAAGATAAACATAGTAGAGAAAAATTAGTGGTATTATAAGGAAAGCTATATAAAGCCACTTGAAGAATGGGTATGAGAGCTGACCCAAAGTTATAAAGTTACACTTCCAGGTCTCCTCTACTATTACTACAGAAAACTTTTACTTAAATGTAACTTAAGTGAACGTGAACAACTTAAACTTTTACTCCATAAAGAAGACTTTTTTCTGTGATCTTTGCCCATAGCAGTTGAAGAAGAGGATGAAAAGGAATGTAAGTAAAATAGGGATATAATGGTGCTGAATATTTTGATAAAGAAATTGCTACCATTGAACAGAAATTAGGCTCTTTTTATTATCCCATGGTTTGCTTTCATGCCTTTAACATTAAATGGCAAATTAATTTTGAAATAATAAACAAAACACAGTACAGTTTCAGGACCATGACCTAAGGAATGGAAGTGAGGTGGTACGTACCACTGGACTGGGGCCCCACAGCAGAATGCTGCCAAGGACTGGGAAATCGAATTATGTCTTTTAAACACTGGAAACATCCAGCTTCAGGTTAAATCACAGATCTGAAGAAAAAAAGGCGGTGGGGGGGGGGGAGGGGGGAGTATGTATATTAATGACTTCTGTCCGTATTGAATACCTGACTCTTTTGGCACAGTATTCAAATACAGTTTTCTTCTAAACAATACATAAATGCCTTTTTTTCCACTTTTTTTTTTTTTTTTCAAAATCCTAGAAGATTTGTTTTTCAGGTTAGTTCTTTTGAAATTGCCAGCCCTAACAATGGTTTATTTAATGTACTCTATAAAATTATTTCTGTCTTAAGGCTTATTCATTTATTTACTGGCTTGATATTTCCACCTTTCTTTTTATTTTTCTAAGTTTATTTTTCTGTTTGCATTCTTTCAAAGCACTGAGTTAAACAAAATGTATGTACCCATCAGGATATGTTTTTTTAATTGAAACTCTGCACAATGAAAGCTAGGCTATGGGCTTTCATTCAAGATATATCAACTGACAATGTTTTATTTTGTTTGGTTTATTAATTTTCTGGCCTGATTCACTGGAACATTAACCATGAATAGAAGCTAATACACCTGCTTTGTTTTAATGGCTCACCATGGCAAAAAATCAATATTAAAAATGACTTGTGTATTAATGACAAAAACAAACATACAAAAGTGTTAAATTGATGACCCTGCAATTAGCACATCTTTATTGAGGCAATGACAGAATATTTATAAATGCTGCTGGATGTTTATTTTGCTAGGATATTGATTTTTGGCAATTTGTGCCTTGAGAGGATACTATTCTTTCTTGAGCTAGATATAGATCTCTGATTACACATTTAAATGTTCTTGGGAAAACACCATAGCTTTCAAGTTTTGCATTCTTTTATTTATGGAAAACTTCTAACTAACTTTGCTGGAATAATTATCATTCCCAAACACAACAGAAATCAAAATCACTAAACCAACAAACATACAAAATCTACCAAAGTGGTGCTGATAATAAAATAAATCACTATATTATGTTTCTGTAACAAAAAAAAAAAAAAAAAAAAAAAAAAAGTAATGGTCACCTGAAGGCAAGCTCACCTAGCTTTGCAGTACAGTTTTTAATTAACCAGGCTCTACCACAGCAAGTGTTAATGTATTTTAAACTTTTTTTTTTCCATTTAATGATTCACATTTGCTCAGTCAAAAATCCATCTAAATTATGCATTGTTTATTGACATTTACCACAGTGTTCTGTGAAACACTACTTTTGAAGCATGTAGGTTAAAAAAGTGCAAGTAGCAAGAAAACTCAGTACTAACACAAATACAGTTTTGTTAGGTGATGAATATTTCTATCCAAAATGGAGATGAGAAACTGAAATACCTTGATCATCATCAGCTGCAGGCTGCCAGAGTTCCTCATTCTCTAGCAGTAACTCCAGATCAGAAAACATAGAACCATTGAATCATTAAGGTTGGAAAAAAAACCTTCAAGATCATCTGGTCCAGCCCTTTACCACCAATATCACCCATGTCCCTAAGCGTCACGTCCAAACTTTCCTTATACATCCCCTGGGATGGTGACTCCATCACCTCCCTGGGCAACCCATTCCAATGCCTGACCACTCTTTCTGAGAAGAAATTTCTGCTAATTTCCAACCTAAACCTCCCCTGAAGTAACTTGAGGCTATTCCCTCTTGTCCTATCACTAGTCCTATCACCTGTGAGGAACAATCCCAGTTCCCTCAGTTTTAATCCTTTTCCATTTTCTTTGTGCTGGGTCTGGCTGGGATGGAGTTAACTTTCCCTGCAGCAGCCCATACGATGTTGTGCTCTGCACTTGTAGCTAGAACAGCACTGGTATCACACTAGTGTTGTGTCTATTGCTGCACAATACTGGCACCACATCAGGACTCCCTACAAGACCCCAATAACCAGCAGGCTGGGGGTGGGCAAGTGATGGGGAGGGGATATCACCAGGGCAGCTGACCTAAACCGACCAAAGGGATATTCCATGCTATACGATGTCACATTCAGCAATAAAATGTGGGAAAGAGGAAGGAGAGGGGGGGGACTCTCGTTGTGGAAGCGTCTGTCCTCCTGAACGACCGCTACACGTATTGAGGCACTGCTTCCCAGGACATGGCTAAATATCGCTCATTGATGGGAAGTAGAGAGTAACTGCTTTTCTCTCTGTGTGCTTCTGTGTGGCCTTTGCTTTTGTTTGTTTGTTTTCCCTCTCCCTTTTCCCTTTAATTAAATCATCCTTATCTCAAACCTAGAGCTCTTTGTGTCGTATTTTGTCCCCCTTCCTCTTTGAGGAGGGGGAGTGAGAGAGCAGCTGTGGTGGAACTTGGCTGCCCACCCAAGTAAAACCACCACAGTCCTTATTTAGAAAGTGTATGCAAACCCAGCTTACCCAGATGTATTATATTTAATATAACATAGAATACACAAAACACTACAGATAGTGCATAATATAATTGTAAAATGCAAGAATGAATAACCAAGCTACTAATGCATTGACAAAAATCACTGTTCATTATTTATGTGCTATATGTTTTGGTTTTAGCCCCCTGCAAAGGCAAAAGCAGGCATACCATTCAATCAAGATCAACAAATATTTGTTTTCAGCAAAGTTCTCACTGTCATAAGAATATTTCCCTGGCAATTATTTTTATTATTTTAATATTAATTTGTTTTCTAATATTAGAAATATTTATTTTAAAAAAAAGACTAGTATAATTAAAAATGTCATAAAAGTGACTAGTATAATAACTTTGTTTAGAAAGCACAAATATATTTCTCTGTTTTTTTTACTGTAAGGTTTTAACCTCAAGTTTGGGTAAATGTGTACCTCATCAATCTTCAGCTAAATGATATCTTAATTACTTTAGATCAAAAAATATTCTGAATTAAACTTTTCCAAGTCCCCAAAATTTTACATAGTACACATAGCAAATCTACCCCAAATAAACTTGCAGTTACCCAAACAACTTTTGACTGCTTTTCTTAATCTAAATATAAAAAGCTATGTAATGTTTTTCCTGCCATGCCTAACAAGAAATCAAAAAAATTAAAAAATGTCTATGTCAGAGTTTTAGGAAAGAAGACATGAGAAATGTGTGTTGAACCAGTAGATGAAGATTTTAATCTAAAACAGTGGAAAGAAATTTGAAGAATCTATATTGTTTCCCAGACAGAACTGTTGTAGGTTGCCATAACAAATGAGCACGTCCTAATTACTTAGGAAGTTCCAGAAATTAGAACCATAGAGCTATCCTTCAGACTAAAGGCATTCTCCTGCTTCACCAGGCAGTAGGTTAGAATAAGTGGTAAACACAGCATTAGCATTTCACCTTGTCCTTGACAAAGCATGCCATTGTCACTTAGGGTAAAAGCTTTTTGGGTTAGAGGATGCATTTTTGTATGTGTATCTAATGACTACTGTAGTCAGACAGATGTCTGATGGAAGCCTTTCAACACTACTCTGAAAAGAAAAAAAAAAAAAAAATGTAAAATACTGATAATAATGCTGTCTTTCAGATAGTTTCATAGTGATGTTTTATATGTCCCTGCAGATGACAGATTATTTTAAGCATTATTCCAAAAATAAGGTGAAAAATTCACTGTGCATAACGTGATTCCATGGATTTAATAATAGCAAAAAATAAGGGAATTATACATACTTTCCCTTGCTTTATTCTTCACTCCTTGCCATTCTCTACCAGAAATTGCTGTGTGAAACAAGATAGGCTGTCTCTATTTCCATCTTGGTTAGCAAGACTCATTGTTGAAGAAAAGTCATAAAGCTGATTACTGAAATCACAAATAATGAATGTTCTGTATAACAGGTCTTATCACAGATTTTGAGGCAAAAACTTTTTTTGAGGCAAAATTGAAAAATAAGCCAGGAGAAGATGGCTCACAAGCAGAAAAGGCATAGAAATATCTGGAAAATACAAAAATCAAGCAGCAAGTTGGATAAATTATCATATCAAGTGAGTTCCAGTAAGAATATTCTTTCTAAAACTGTGTACAAGTATGTCACTAGAATTTGTACTTCATTTCTTTGAACATTTATAATATACTAACAGAATTCTCTTTCTTATTTTACCATTAATAATCAATGTCAGTGGTATATCCAGACAGTGATATTTATTACCAATAATGCATGATGTTGTGGATGTCCCATTCGTGGAAGTGTTCAAGGCCAAGCTGGATGGGGTTTTGGCCATCCTGATCTAGTGGGTGGCATGCCGCCCTATGGCAGTGGGGTTGGAACTTGATGAACTTTAAGGCTCTTTCCAACCCAAGCCATTCTATGTTTCTGTGATAACGCCAATACCAATGGAACGAGTAATTTGATATTACAGTAATGATTGTTCCTGAAATGGGTTTAATTAGTATAAACAATATAAAGGACATGGTAACATACATGCAATATTTAAAATTTACTGTTATTTTGGTTGCCATAATTCACAGAATCATTCATCAACACTTACGTTCATAAACATCTATATGATGTTAAATAACACATACCTTGATAAAAGGTGCATGAATGATCTGTACTGTCCAAAGATATGTGATTATGCTAGATCAAAACTGAATTTCATCAGAACATTAAAAAGAAAAAAAAGTCAGTAATCATTTCCTTGCTAAAATAGCAATTGCTGTTAAGTGTGTTGGTTCAAACAAATATGCATACATACATAAGTCATTAAAAAAACCTACCCTTTCACAATTCACATAATATTAATGATTTTGAAAGTCCATCTTAATTCTTTCACAAACTACTATGCAAAAAGACAGACACTCCATCAATCTGAAAAATTTTAGCCAAAAATTTAAGAGCTGGAATGTAAATGCTTAAGCAACTGTAAGTACTGCTATCGACCTTGCTTTGTCTTGGTTATACCTGTACACACATCTAGGGTAGGTTTATCATTAAATTAAATGTTTAAGGCAGCTCTAGCTTCATAAAACCAGATTTTCTTGGAGATGCTTGGCATTGATATTGCAGCAACAAGTGATTTAAACCTTTGTCATTTGAAGAGTATGCATCTCCATGGTCTAATTAATTGTAAATACATCTAATACATCTAATACATCTAAAAAATTATCATTAATAATAATAATAATAATAAAAAACACAACTTTTTTCTTAGTACAGAAAGCATAAAAAAAGAAGTCTTACCACATTTTAGAGAGAACTATTCAAAATAAATTCCATTTGTCATTAACTGGATCTAGTCATAATTGATAATAAGTCAAGTGTATGTAAAATGACAAAAAATGATGTAAATCAAAAATAGAAATTATAGTGGTTGTTAGCTAATGAGCTTTACTTGCTAATCGGCAGTACTGTTGAAAGTAGAGGTGTTTTATATCAAACAGAAGTCCACCATATGGTGCAAGGAAAGATGCATAATGATTAACCCTTAACAAAGGAAGCACTGCACACTATCAGCTTATGAATTATCTTCACATTAGCTAAATTTCAAATGCTGGCATAGTTTTAAACAAAGAAAAACCTTCAAGTGTCCCAGCAGTACACCTAAGAAGTATTATGGCTCTGACAACTCTCTGTGGATCAATATCTCCCTCTCTCCTTTCAGGCTTTGAGGCTAGGGTGAAAGATTTTAGGTATGCACTTAGACTAGAAAGCCGTTGTTGCACGGGAACCTAGAGGAGTTAAAATGTTTGCTTGTACTCTTTACCTCTGGATGACATCTAGGGTACAGCATACCATTGGGAAAACAAAAACAATTATTATTTTTTTATAATGCATACACATACAACACATTATTGTCTCCTCACTTTGTTGAGACACTTCAAATATGATAAATGTTCAGTATTTATCTGAGCTTCCATACTAGCAAGACAATAAGAGAAGGAAATCTGTGTTAAGATATCAAAATTAATATAACTGAAGTAACATTAAATATGTAATTATGTTTTACATAGCATGTCTACTTCCAGACTACTAGTGCAAATGAAATGGCATGCTAGTCAACTCAAACAAACACTGTACACTCTACTGCTATAAAAAGATAATATAGTTTCCTGGTATCTCACTAATTTTCTGGTATCTACAATCAGTGATACGTATTCTGGAAAGCTTATTTATGTACTTTGATATATGGGAAGGAGAACATTTTTTCAGAGGTTGAAGATCCTTTGTATTCATATGGAAATGTTGAAAACCTTTTATTCAATCTTAAATTTCAGAATTTTTCCTTACAAAAATGGAAGATTATTTTTTCTTGGGGGTGGGGGTAGGATCTCATTCCAGATAGCATAAATAGGTAGTGAAAATAAGTGAGAGAGAAGCTCTCTAAAGATATTGTTTTAAAGGAGAGATGAGAAAACAAGACTGAAGGCACAAAGAAAGTTGAAGGGGTGCAAATATACAATATATTCTTTATACTCCATGAAATGATCACTGTTTTGAAGCTCTTGAGGCTTATCACTAATGAGTGATATGCCATATGATAACTCAAAGCTTCATCTCAGGATCTACCCACTCCAAACCTTTACTGCTCTTGAAAACTAAAGAACTACAACCTATTTGTCAGAGGCTCACTGTATGGAGCACACAAACTCTTCATCACCTGCTCTGGCAAGAGTGAAAGCTTTGAATAAAACCAAAGAATGACTTGTTCAAACACTGCCCTTTATTAGCAGAAAGCTTTAGAAAGAAAAATATGACTTCTATTACATCTCCAAACTAAATCAAAATGATTCCACTTTTTTTAAAGCTGAAGGAAGAAAAAAAAAAGGGAGCAGGGAGGGGGCAGAAAGAGGAAGGGAGAGGAAAGGGGGATTGGAAAACGGAGTTAAGAGAAGAGGAAGCAGCAAAGCTTACAGCTGGGGAATGCAGCTCAGCAGATTAATATAGCCCAAACTGCAATAAATTCAGGATGTGATCTGCTCCAACCTCGACAATGAAATCAGTTTGCATGCTACTTTTCAAATCATTCAGTCATTCTTTAACAAGATGAACGTGTGGCAAGATCCTTTACCTCCCTGCCTCCTGGAAGAGATTACATTTTGAAAAGCTCTAATTTCTGAGAGTCTTCAATATGCTAAAATGTGGGCTGCTCCAAAAAGCAGCTTTAGCTCCATAATTCAACAAACGAAGTGAGAGTGAATACACAAAGAGAAAGATGATTTACACTCACTGTCTCTCACAGATTATTGTGGGCAAAGAATAAAAGAGCAAATAAAAAATAAATTCCAAACCACCCTTTTATCTTGTTACTTTGCTGAAATGTTAATTTTAATAAAAAATATCACAGAGATTGTTGGTTAAATCAGTGCTTTGCTACTCATGCTTCCAGGAATGAATGATTCTCTGTAGCTTAATTCGCCCTGATACAACTCTGGGTTATACTAGATTTGATTCTGTGCTACTGTGAATCAATCATTTACCTGAAATGAGTCACAAAGCCAGAGGAGGAGTTTTCTGCTTTTTTTCATGCCATTCCCCCGGGGCCCCCCCCCCCTTTTTTTTCCATTTGTTTCCATTTTCTTCATAAAAAATATCACTGGTAGGAAATAAATCATATATTTAGCAGTTATACCATTCTAAACAAATAGTTTCATTTTCTGATTCTGAAATTGTTGAATCTGATGCAAAAAATGTAGGCAGGAGAGGTAAACTGATTTTTAACCAGCTCTTCTATCAATGAATACTTTGACAGGCTTTAGTTCTGTAAATACTGAAAGCATGTGCTTACCTTTAAACAAAGAACCAACTAAAGTCAATGAGATTTAAGAATATGCTGACTTTAGCTTACCTACCTTGTTAAATGGTGTATTTTGTAGGACCAAGTCCAAACTAAATAAACCAAAAGTAGCCAAACTGCTTATTTTAAATGTGTTCCACTACAATCCCATACTCTCCCTAAACATTTAAAAAGAATGGACACAAACAAAACAAATATATTTGTCCTTTGTAACACAAAGCCTTGGGAAGGGAAAAAAAAAAGGATTAAAATATATCTTTAACTGTGTGCAATAAATATTAGATGATAGTGCTTAGCCAAATTCTCACTGAAGTTACTTTTGAAGTTGCCAGAGCACTTGGTGAAACATTCAGGGTTCTGCCTGGCATTTCTGGACTCTGTTTAATTTTTCCTTTCAGAGTCTATTTCTGGTAGCTTGCTTTGTGTCTAATTAGTTTCATACATGCTGCAGAGGGAACTGTACGGTGGGAATCCATCTAGAAACAAATACACCTATTATCACATTAACTTCAAGGTGAATTTTCATTAAGTTAGTCCTTCCTTAGCAATTGCTTTCAAGCCTTGAAAGGAAGAATAATGGAGTTTCAAATACATTTTTACATACAAGTTCTTGGAAGGAATATTTAGGTCAAACCAGAAATCCTACAATTAGATTAGTATTAGCTTTTCATAAGGTAGTTTTAAAT
Organism: Nettapus auritus; assembly: GCA_011076525.1. Taxonomy (NCBI): domain Eukaryota; kingdom Metazoa; phylum Chordata; class Aves; order Anseriformes; family Anatidae; genus Nettapus; species Nettapus auritus. Next base: position 78,477,428 of record CM021767.1, on the reverse strand, counting down.
TTATGTATCCTGCCTAAGAAATCACATTCCGTGTAACTTCCTATATAGCTTGGACATACCACTCCTATTTCAGCAAGATCTATTTCATAGACAGATGCAGACAATTCTAAAAGAATCATATATAGTATTCATAGGTTCATTCATTTATATTTATCATTGAGAACATATTCATATTTATATTCATTTTACATATCTATCTGTATCCATTTCAGTATCTTAGTTTCTGTCTGTATGAAGTCCAAGAGGTTTCTAACGAGATATATCAAATTAGTGGACTGGTCCTACTTTCAGTCAGCTTCTTAATTATTTTGAAAACTTTATCTATACATCATGATTCCATGTGTCAGTTAGGTGACTCAATATACTAAGAAGAAAAACAAACAAACAAACAAACAAACAAAAAAAAAACTGGTCTTATAAAGAGTTGCTTTGGTTTCTTGGTTTAAATCAGACTTATTTGGATACAGTTCAGCTGAAGTCACACGGTTTCTTTTACAACAGCCAAAGTAACTACAGAGGTATGCATACAGATACATAAATGCTCACCTACATGATTATTAGTTACAGAAACAGATCCTTGCTGTGAAAATCTTATGGGTTAGTCTTGTATCTTAAGCAGATCATTGGGATTCCTGAGTTTGCACTCCACAAATGTGTGATCAAATTAATCTTTCTTCCATTTCCTTTTTCTTGACTATGCAGATTTTTAGATGTGAAATCAAACACAATACTTCAAATATGGTTTGAAAATAGACTTTATGAAGAGGTGGAATCGGTTGTCCAGGTTCTCATGACTAACTCCCAGAGAATGACTAGTAATTTTGAGGGTTTTAACTTTAAAGATGTTCCTCACCTTAAGACAAGAAAAGGATCAGTTTCCACATTCACAATTCCAGGGACATAATTTATCTACTGTGAAAACTGTTGGTTTTAAGTGCACCACTCAGATCCTGTCCTGAATACCATACTCAGAAATAGCTTGTGTGCACATTTGTTTAGTCTCCTAACTTCTACATATATATATATATATATATATATATATATACAAATTTTATAAAGAGTTTTTTTCATACACTGGCCCCAAGTCAAATCAACCTCACAGAGGCTGATCTCTGTGCCATGGTATAGACAACTGATTCCAGCATCATGACACACTGTCCCAAGCAAGATATGCAACAAAGTCCATATCTTATAATAAGGCCCCACAACTGTAACTGTCAGTAATGTTTCTAGTTTAATACAACAGTTAAAATATTGTACTTGGTTAGTTTTAAGTATATCAACCCTCACAAAAAAATTATAACATGAAATTACCTGTCCACGATTGTGCTCTTCTGGGCTTTTATTCTGAGTAAAAAAACCTTTACAAACTAGAAGTCATAACTGACATTCAGACTCAGAGGGGAATAAGGACAGACACAAGAACATTCCTGAAGCAGCAGACTAGTTTCATTAATTCAGTGTACATGGCATGTAAGAAGACCCTGTCTAGAGATAACAGGGCTCCCACCCCTGAGAACTGCTTGACTGAATTGATGTAAAGATTCAGAAGAAAAATCTTTAAATTCTCTCATCCTTTTTCTTGAGTGGAACAGAAGATATTCAAGAAGGAATTCAATTGTCAAAATCTTTTGTTCTGTGCTTCTCACAGGAAAAAGCTTAACTGCTAAAACACCAGATCTCTTCTTGCAAGATGAGTCTTCAGTTGTTTGCACACAGCAGACATGAATCACTGGCTGAACTAACTAAACACAGATATCTGGTTATCCACTGCTAATTAAGAGTCCTTTACCCCTCCTCCTCAGTGTTCCCAGAATGTTTTGACGAATGAAATAAGAGCTTACCAAACTTGAATCTGACTATCATTGAAAAATTCACCTCAGGAAACAGGGACTGGTCATAGCTGCACCATTATACATCTATACATTACAACTAATGTGAATGGGACAAATAAAGAGCCCCAGGGAAATTTAAAATAGGCAAAGTTCAGCTTACTGAGGAGAAGTAACTCTCATATATTAGTTCTCTGCAGCACTCCATGAACTGCAGAAATTGTTTGCAGTATGTACCACGTATTCCCTGACTTTCTCCACTATGCTTTTCTACAAACAGAAGACTACTCAGTCTGAAGACTACCTCATAATGTATGTAGGTTCAGGTACCAAAACTGTCCAAAAGTTCTGCACTCTCAGTTCAAAAAGATGTAGATAATGCAAACATTTGAAGAAGCAGTCATGTTGTTCCCATCTTTAAATTGTTACATTTGCTCAGGAAGGACGGATGGTCATACACCAGAAAAAAAGTAAAAATAAAAATACAAATTAATTATGTCTGGAGTCCTGTGATACTTGAGAACAAGGGGCTCAAGATATTGTTGCGAATAAAGTTACTTTCCTGGGATGGCCAATAAAAACTACTTATGGAGTAAACAGAGCTTAAATGAAGAAAAGAAGTAGAGAGCACAGAAAAGCAAAATCACTACTCTGATGCTGGAAAGGAAAAAAAGACAGCATTTATGATCCTCCCTATACTGAGTTACGGAGTTTATTTTAATTTGTGGCTAGAAGAAATATAATTCTTTAAAATATGTGTTCCTTAAACTTGTATTTTATATTTTGTAATAACACATGAAAATTTATGGTGTTATCCCAAAATTTATATCTATGTGAAAGTGACCCTTGAGGCATATGTACTTTCTTCTCTCTGCAAATCTATTTCCTCTGGTAAACTCTGGTTTCCTATACCAGCTAAAGACCTTCCATTCTGCTCAGCTTACATTCTTTTTTTCTGTTGCAAACTATGTGGTAAAAATAATTGTCTGACTCCCATTCCAGGGCTTTGATTAGTGATTGTTATTATTGCTGATTTATTTTGATTTTCTTTAGTCTTTCTTTTCTCAAACAGTCAAAAAGTCTCCCTCTTATCTGCCAGTTTTGAAGGAGTATGTTAGCTGGAGACCCGGAACAGTGGCAATGCTTGTGGACTCAGCTGAAAACTAACACAGACAAAGAAAGATAGCTGCAATTATGGTTATTTATGGAAAAAAAAAATGTATAGAAGTACCAGGGCTGAAACAATGCATCAAAAAGCACATGAAAAGTTGCACAGCCAAGTTAAATTTATTCTAGGGGCTGGAACTCCTGAGAAGCTAAAATTCCTGTTCAAAATGGTGTTGAACGAGCTATCTGATGCTTCAAAACAACCAAACCTGCATGATCTCCTGCTTGTTGCTGACACAAGACTTTAACACAACCATGACTTCGAGTTTTTCCACCATCTTTTTTGTTTCTTGAGAAAGCGTCCTTCATATCAGGGGGTTGTTCAAAAAGAAGCCTCAGAAGCCTCTATTGAGACCATGTAATTTCTGTGGTGTGAGCTTTTCTTTTCTCTCTCTCTTTTTTTTTTTTTTTTTTTTTTTTGTTCTTTTTGACAGAAGGAATGAATTTGCCTTTCTTTCTGTCATATTCACATAGACTCGCTAACATGCTTAGGCATGTTCGGTTAGTCCTTCATCCCAAATTATTTCCTTTGAAATACCAAACAACTCAACTATACATAGATTTTACTCCTTTTTTCTTTTTTTTTTTATGTTATTTTTTAATGTCCTCTAAAATCCAGTCAGTGTTGACATTTCTGATTATAATCTACAAACATTTTAAGAAATGCCACTTCCATTGAGAGTCACAGCTTTACTTACAGATTCTTATTTGTGAAGTTGTCCATGGAACAAGCTAAAATAACGTGAAAATGTGTCTGTTTTCCTGACATAGTTCCTAGATCTTTTCCGTCCCTCCTCTCTTCAGTAATATGCTCAGTTTTAGGAAATTCTAGGAGTTAATAAATATATCTTATCTGACAAAGCATTGCAGTTCTGTGATTTGAAAAAGATCTCTAGCTCACCAAGCTTAGTACTCTGCAAACTACTTTGTGGTTAACATGCGATCAGCATAACAAGATGCAAAAAATGAGGGGGCTTGCTGCTTTTCTGATGGGAAGATTGCTCTAGAATGACACATGCATTGTTGCCTTATGCACATTTTCTATTTGCCTTTCTCTTGCTAAGCAAGCTAAGTATTTTCATTTCTCCTTACTAAGGTGAGACAAAATGTACATATCCAAAATTGCTAAATGTTCAGGGAGGAGTCACTAAACAATCATTTAGTTAGGAGAGACATTTGAGTGGGAGAGAACTGTTGCCTAAGAAGCCTGACACTGAAAGTGCTATGGTGAAGGAGATAGAAGTGAAAGGAAAGGAAGGAAGCAGTATCATTCAAAATCTGAACTTTAACTTCTTTACCAGATCCAAATCCCTGCAGTACGAAATACAGGCTCAAAAGAGGTATTCTTATAAGGCTGCTTTCTAGAGCAGCCTTATATCCATTGATAGGCCTATTAGGTCTATCCATTGATAGACCTATTTCTGCTGCAGGCAGATTTAAAGTAACACATCTTAAAGAAGTGAATGCATTTTCACTCCCTTTGCCTTCTTTCTGTCCTGAGTTACTGCAACATGTGCTTTTCCCATCATGAAGAGATGTGGAACATACCCAGGTGATTTACAGTTACCTCTTTTTGCATAGTGTGCCAGCTGCAGCATTGAAGCGGCCAGGCTACTCCTGAAGACTGTTCAAACCGTGAAAGTTTACCTTGGAGAATATGCCCTATGAGTAGAACAAATATTTGCTGACATCAGTGATGGGGGGATAATGCTGCTTTGGTTGTGCACGTAACTTCTTCCTTCCTGATCTTGGCCTTGGTCTTGACTGTCAGGTGGCTCTTGATCCACTGTTTGAAGCATCATATAGATTAATAATTTAGAATAGGTGAGACAAAAGATAGAGAATAGAATTAAGAAAGAGAAATGAGAATACCAATGAAGGGATTTTTGCTGAAAGAAAATGTATGGCATTTCCAGGCATTTCTACTCAAAATATGAATCATTTATTAGCCACACTGCCTTCCCCTTAACTAACAGCTTAGATGAATGCTCTTTTTTGTGTGTTGTTCAATGACATAATGTCAAAAGTAAAGGTAATTACATTATTAGTTAGCTACAAAGATCACATTAAGCAATCAGTATGATCCAAAGATTAAGGAATAAAACTTGAAGTTGAGATGTTTGGATTCCTGCACTCTGCCAATGATTTCATTTAAAATCTTAAGTAACTCTTAACATCTCTTCATCAGAAATTTCTACTCTAACATTAGATAGCAATTCTTGTCCCTATTTATGATGCATATTAAGATTAGAAAATAATCACTAGATCATATCTTCCCAGAAATTTTCCTGTACTTCTGGCATGAACCCTACAAGGCATATCTCTAAGAAAACATAATGTAATTATTGCATTAAACAAACAGGTCATTCACTGACCCAGCTTTGTCTGTTTAATAACTTTTCTGCAAAGATAAGACCATTGCTGATATTTGTATTTAGCAACAGTGTGCGAGGCTGTGAGATTATCCTTGCCTCTCTATACTCACCAACAATTTTTCTTCTCGCAGAGGTGACAACCACGAAAAAGACTTGCCTTGTAATACAAGACATCCTTATGATTTATTTATTGTTATTATTTAGCTTTTGAAAAAGCTATATTAGCCATAGATTCTATCATGACTAGCAGATAATAAATACATTAATCTGAAAGCATGAGATTTATTAAATTCATTATATTTTAACTGATTTATTTTCTAATTGCAGCAAGAGTAGATAGGGGCAGCTGGTTCCAGAATCTGCAAATGAATGAATCCATCATGACACCATTGTTAGGTTCTGAAGAGGCTGCTTACTAATATAAGAATCTTTGTTTATTGCAAAAGAGCAAACTAGGTTAAGAAGAATGCAGAATAAGCTTCCTTTAATTTTGTCCCAACTTAATCAACCAACCACTAACCTTTCATTTTATGTAGCTGTATATACTTTATCTTACAACTGAGCGTACAAAACAACAACAAGAAATACTGTGTTTGAAATTCAGTCCAATAAAAATGTTATAAGAAAAAAAATGTTCATTAGGCTAAAATGACAGGACCAGAAATGAAGAAATTTGACATGAGAACACCAGTCTAAAATATCTTTAAAATGACTTAGGCTTTTTGTACAACAACAACAACAAAAAACACAACAAAGGTTTTCTATTTTTATGTTTATCGATGTACATTTTTTATTTCCAATATCCCCAAAGCAGATAAAGAAGTAGTTTTGATCTGGCAGATGGAGAGAAGTGAACGAATAAACAAAAACTATAACAAACAAAGAAAATGATCACACAAAAGATCAAATTTTCTAAAGCTGACTATGATTTTGGCTTCCCAAAACACGAGCACACAGTCAACCACAGTCTTGCATTTATAAGTCCATGAACATATGAATACAGTAGTACACAATAATTCTGATCTACACTTGCCTATTTCCTGCATTTGTAAGAAGTATACTCAAACTCTGGTTGCTTTGAAGAAAGCCGTGACTCTGGAGACAACTGTCTCAAAGTTCAAGCAACAGAAGAATATGTGCAGGTTTTGTTTTATTAGTAACAAGTTCAGGAATTTATTATGATATTTTAATTAGTAGGCTGGTTTATTTCATCAATTAACTTTCATTGTATTTTCTAGTATAGCCCATTGTTGATTTATTGATGTCCCCATAGCAGTAGTAAATCAAGTATATCAGCATACATTTGTAAAAGTAATATAAATTGTTATGTTGTCACTAGAATTACATCTTTACATTTTTTATGTAAAACATTTTCTTCTTCAGAACACATCACATTGTTATTTATTTCTTTATGCATTGATATATTAAATTTTAATCTTCAGCTCCTAATCATGTCAAAAGATTACGCAAGGACTTTTATTGTTTCTCGGTTTATAACAGCTACACTTTCCACCCTGCACCACTAGCAGTCCAATATTTCCACCTATTTATAGAACCTAAATGAAATATAACAACTTTCTTAAATTGGATAATTCTTATTGTCTCTGTTATGCACTATTTTGGAATACACTTTTGATTTTGATAGCTTACTGTAAAGACTAAATACTGCTGACATACATAAACCTGCAAGGTATAGATAATTTGCATAAAGAAAGATATGATCTTAAAACTCATACACATACTCATATATATATATATTCTTGTATATTTCTACTTTAATATTCACCACCAGTTGATAGTGAAAACTACATCTGAATTTAGCTCAAAGTCCATCTGCTAAATTTCGGTTTGATGTAAACTATGATCTGCCATGAAAATGAAATAAAGAGATGCACCTGAGACTGGAAAAATCCTTTCTTTCACACCTGCCCTTAAAAAATACTGGGTTATTAAATACCCTGTTTCATTAGAAAAGAAGATAAATATGCTTTTAATATATTGAAATTTTAGTAAAAGTATATAGTGATTTCAGTGAAACGTGGAGTTCCAAAAGATGGACTTTATATTTCTATACCATGCCCTGAGGTTAAAGGCCAGTTCTATAATTTTTTTTAACATTAGTAACATTAGTATTTAATTACACAAGAAAAGAACATATACTTTAAATTTTCATTATATTTAGATGCCACATAATGATTTTCATAAGTGCTATGACATATATATTTTCTTGAAAAATTAACATAAAGCACAAATTGAAAAATAATAAAAAGAGGAACACTCTTTCCAGTTATCAGATTTATCTATAGTATACTAAACTGTATAAATGGCAGCATAAAAATATTTTTAACCAAAGTTTGCATACTGGTAGTAATGCTCTGGAACCAGTATGGTCCAACACAATTAGTAAAGCCCTGAAACAGCATTAAAAAGCCAAAAGGCAAGATAACAATAAGCTTATTGATTCATATGTCCCCAAAAGAACTTGGTCATAACTAGGACCTAATGCCATTCCAAAGGGGTTCCACACGTTTCCACACACTATATCAGTGAAACTATATTTCCCATCCTGTGGCATTGGAGTCAAACGTGTGACAAACCCACTGCCTAATAAAACATCACAGCTGTTTATCTTATTGTCTCACCATCTTTAAACGCACATAATTATAACTTCGTTTTATGTTCTTGCCCTGCCATTGGGGTGCATGAGTGCATACAAGCTTTAACATAAGCAGGTATGTGCTTTAAAAAGACACCTCACTATACTATTAAGGTGCCTTTCTGGCACATTTTCATTTTTGCAAGACTGGACTATGATGGAAATTGGAAAGAGCCCCAGGAGATGACAGTTGAGGGGGGCTTTCTGTATTAGAGCATTTTCCAAGGATGCCCAAATGTAAGAAAAATTAGAGTTTGCATGACGCTTCATGCTATTATTTTGTTATGGAAGGCACTGTTACATTTTAGTACACTGTGCATTCACAACCCACCAACAAAGAGGCAGCAGACATCACTGGTCATCCAGTAAAGCAGTTTTGTTCTCTTCAGATGGTAATTTATAATTCAGACATTTTACATGCCCAGCGAGATACTTTGCTACCTGTGAAATGACAACAAATAAAGGAGTCTGCTTTCGAACATCACATGCCAAAAATGACACAAAAATTTGTTGCTGCTTACATGATAGAAATATAAACGAATGAATCTTCACTTCCTATACATTACCCCAACTCTACAGGAAGGCTCCTGGAACAGATCACTGCTCTGTCAGCACTATGCAATGTTGTATATTATAGGCATGAAGAGAAACACATTCCATTTTTCTTCAGGGTCCAAATATGCACCTTCAATATTTGGGAAGAAGTTGCATGGAGAGAACAATAATATTGGGAAGAATAGTCCCTCTGTGAGGGAAGAAAAAATAATTAAGAAACTGTTAATCCCCTAAAAAAATATAATTCCAGAAATATTGCTGAAATCAGGGGGTCCATATTCATCCCAGATGTAAATGTATGAGATGTTACTAACCTAAATAGAGTAACTTCCTATGTTGTCATAAGATTGCTATATGGTCTAGGCCACAGAAACAGTACATTTGCATATATTAAGATGGCCCTGAGGTGTTTTTAATATATATATATATATATATATATATATATATATATATACACAATCAAGCTTTAAGTTGAAATCCTTGTTTGAAATGAAGTTTCAGTGTCTGAATATGCCTTCTTCCTTTGGGCTTCCTAGCACAGGGACTCTTCCTGCACTGTTTGTGCAGTGCCTAGTGCCCTGGGATAGCAAACCTCATTGTGTGCATTAGGCACAACTGTAAAATCATTATCTTCTACACAGAACTGTTCCATTCCTTTGGTTCCTCACTATTATTCATTTGCCCTCTCCTCTATCAAACTTCCAGCTCAACGTTCTCTGTGAAATAAGAGACTACATCGGTAAATATGAACTATGCAGATTCTGAAATCTGCCAGTAGAGCATACAAGATAATTAAACATCAGCAGATGTGTGTTATTTGCTAACTAGTTCTTAAATATCAATATATTCTGGCTTATATTCTGCACTCCTCAGGATATTTATTAAAAGATAGTAATAGCAAATGTGTACCTATTTTGACATTATTTTTTAATTATTATTATAGTTTTAAATGTTTTACTTCCCACTGGATTAAAATGATCCCTTTGAGGCCAAAGTACTAAAAATTAAAGAAATTTGCTCGTAACTGATCTAATGAAGTATCATCTCAGCTTCCAGTCATTGCTGCTTTTTAACATCTTTGAGCCTGACATCAGTTTTGGATGCAGCTAAATGCCAACTATCCCGATAAACATGTACACTACCAGCTGTGGCTCCATCTGCTCAACTAAACATTTTCACACCAAATCTGCCGGGGAAAAAAAAAAAAATGTTGTTGGAGTTGGTTTGTAACAACTGAAATATTAAAATCTTAACTCCAGGTGGCCCTTCACTTTTCTGTTTCTCTGATGAATATATTTAGAAGAAAACAAAACCAGCTATTTATAGCCTGCCTCAAAACCACAAAATCCAACTGAAGGAATTTGGTGCAAAAAGAACAGATTAGCAAAAAAAGAAATCCAGACCTGGTAAACCTTCACTCTGTGTCTCGTAGAGCTTCCCCCATATGCCTACATGTGACTGTGTGACCTGAGTGCTGTGCAGCAGTGTCTATACATAGCTCCCACCCCTCTGCCCCACCCCAGGGCAGACAAGGCCAGTGGTGTGTCCATCAGCCTGCTCTCAAAGTGCTGCAGTTCCAAACCCAGTGGTGAAGTCATCAGTTTATTATGTGATAGCTGTGGTGTTTCAGAGACATTTCTAAGAGAGCGTCCTCAATGATGTATCACATAGAGGTCTAATTAACTACTATTAGTGTCCCATTTTTGAATATTCAAGTCTTTTTGAGAAAAGCAATAGAAGTTCTCAAGAAAAGGTAAACAACACAACACTGTGTGTTCGGTTCTTGCTTGAATGTTCAAAATCATGTTATAAAATTTGGCATGGTAATGAGAGGGTACTGGGAATAGTACCTGTTCCTGTGTTAGGGAAATAGGTCGGATCTACCAAGACTAAACAAGGACCAAGGTTTAAACTGCACTAAGCCAATGCTTTCCACTTTCCACTCCCCTGCTGGGAATCCAACAAAAGGTGTTGGGCTGCTCTGACTCTGGCAGTGTCACTGTACAAGCCTAAATATCTGTTGTGAAGCTCAGATAGTACAGTGGCTAAGCAGAAGGCTAAGTCATGTGAAGCCCAAGTTTTCTTTTTTTTTTTTTTTTTTTTCCCTTATTCTTTTTTCTCTCTCCCTCTCTCTGTATCTATCTACACACACACACACACACATATATATATTTATAATAATTATTATTTTTATTATTTTATTTTATTTTACTTTTTACTATACCTGCCAGGGCCTGTAAACTGTTCCTCCTGGGAATCCTTGACTACACATTCCAGAGTCTGGAGGCTAACCTTACATTTTCATGAACAGTTTAAAAATAATGAACACAAGTCTACTTATCTTGAACCATCAGATGATTCGGAGTGGCATTTGTTTTATATGGTGTCATCTTAAAAGCAAAAACTGAGCAATTCCCCACTCCAGTTAGGGCTTTTAAACACCTTCAGTAACATAAGAAGTAAGAAAACAACAAAACAGTAGATAAGTAGATGACACTGGCTTAAAATTCAAAGGCATCCTAGTGAAATCTCAGAAAGGATGAAAAGATGTGGTGCTTCTCTAGCTTATGTTAATGACAGCTAAGAGTAATTTAATTGAAGTGAACGGAGTTTTGCCAAAATTTTCATACTAAAGAGACATCAGATACATTTAGCTCTGAAGTACTCCTTGAAAACTGAATCCACTTCTGTTTTAAAAAGTTTAATTGTATTTTGGATATTCCACATTCTTCTATACTATTATGAATATTACTTATGAAAATGAAAGAAAAAAAATCATGCTGCATCTAATAATTCCTTCTAATTAAAAAAAAAAAAAAAGTAACTCAAGAATGTGCTTCAAGTAGACATGACACACAATCAATAGTTTAGACTCTATATCAGAAAATTCTGAGCCTTTTTGATTCAGCATTCATATGATTTCCTTCTGAGTTGATTCTCACTACCAAACTCTAGTAGACAGGAAATCCAAAAAGTTCTTCCAAATGCTGGAATTAAATAATACAAATGAAAACAGTCACGAGAAGGATATCCAAATTCTGCATAAAGATTTACATTTGTATATTCTGTCCTTCTGGTTCACTCAACAATATCTTGTCTATCTGCACTAATACAAATATATCAGTAGAAAAAGAGTTTCAGCTAGGAAATGGTATTATATTACTTTCAATAATTTTATCACCTAACAGTTCTTACCATGGAACACATGACAATCTAATACTCAGTGCTGTGGAATATAACAAGTTAATACAACTGTGTGAAAAATAATTGTGCCTTTCTTTCCCTTCAAGTTTTTGAGTGAAGAAACATTAAAAAGAATCACAATAATAAGCCAAGTTGTGAGAAACAAGAGTCTCAAAAATAAGCTAACTACTATGTAGGTGTGTGTGGAGACATAATGTGTACATAACTCATCTTACTATGTTCTGCATTTTGAGGTTCTCCAAAAGAACTAAAGGGAAGCAGTATCAGTCAAAGAACATGGAAGAATGGAGCATGTTCTTTTTTTTTTTTTTTTCTTTAATAGTTAAAATAATAATAATAATAAAAAAGGAAAGATGAATATCCAGAATTGTATATAAATAAATTTGGTTTACTATTGTGCAATACCCAACATATCTGGCCTCTGGCTAACAGGAAATAATATTTAAAAAATAATCATACTTCATAGTATTTATTTTAGTATTTTGTTATTTAGTTTCAGTGTAGATATTGCATTGTTGTCTACATCTGTTATTTACCACAGAACAAAAAGTTCTGTGAAAGAACTGTCTGAGGAAAAGCTTATGAGCCATATAATCCAGCAAGTTCTTGTAATAATGACTTCCCATCTATATATTCATATATTATAATTTGGCAAATTTTCGCTTTAGTCCTTTGAGTTGTACTAGTTTATAAAGCTGGGGATTTTTACAAACACAAAAGCATTCCAATAAAAATATAATACATATTTCTCATCTTTTCTTAAGGACTGGAGGAAAAAGTAATATATCATCCAAGTTGGAAATTGCCTTTTTTGTTTTAACTACATGTTTCTGTGTAGCTATATCAAGACCAATAAATTTGCATCACACAGGGAAATAAAGCAATATTTTGATAGTCATCAGATTCTCCAGGAATTAATTTCAGAGACTTTGAAGCAAATTCTAATGCTGTATGCCCTCTCCTACAGATAAGCCTTATATTTACTGTGAATAAATCTACTGGAGATCTTCCAGCAGTGAAGCTATAAAGCACTAGGTTTTGAGATAGCCTTTTAGATATCTGGACCCAGACCAGATTGTCTCGAAGATAAGAGCGGAGACTGAAGTTAAGACTTATTCTCTAAAAAGCCAATGTCTGATGTGCTCATGGTAGTCTGAGTTGTTAAAATCTTCTGTATTAGATAACTTTCTCTACCCTATAAAAACTTATGTTTAGTTACACTGCGTAGCTCTTATCCAACGGAGAAGCAGAAAATGCTTGAAGCCAGTTCAGCATTCATTGGGATGAGGTCCATGCTCCTATCCAAACAGGAAACATGGGCAGCTTTATTTACCAGATGTTACTGTGTGGAAGCTTTAGTGTCAACACTGAATACAAAAGTACTCCTAAATTATGGACTGCAGTGATCGAGAGAGGATATATACCTTTCACTAAGAGCTACTGTACTGGGCCTGGAAACTCACTGATATGTTTCCTTCTTACTAGTACCATCTTGGTCTCATCTGGGTTTACTTTCAACTAACTGTTCTTCATCTCTGAGCTGTTTTCTTTCAATCTGTTGCCACCTTGGTAAAACAGGAATGGTCACAGGTCACAAAGTATAAAAGGAAGTGCATACGATCTGCATATTTTCAAACATACCATCCAACATGTTCACACGGTAGCTCAGTATAGATACCAAAACTGATTCTTGAAGGACACCAGAAAGAAGAACAGAAAGGCAGTCTGCCCTGACTGCTTGTTGGATGTGTTTGTCTGGGAAGAATGCCAATCATTTTAGTGAATTACTTTGGATCCTGCTACTTCTCTCAAGCAAGAAAGTATTGTCTTGTGATCAACCATGTTAAATGACTCAGATATGTCTAAAGGGATGAGAATAAATGTCTGTCCTTTCTCCACTGGCAGGAGTAGATTGCCTATTACACATAACTCTACAGCCATTTTTTTGCCCTGGTTTAAATTCAGATTTTGCTGGATCTAGGATTTTATCTTAATTTAGGTAATGCAGCTGGCCTTTGGCTATCTTCTCTATGAGCCTGCAAAGAGTTTCACAATTATTCTGTGTCTGTATATCAGGACAGACAAAAAGAGATGATTACAGTTAGCTCTAGGGTGAAATGTGAAAACTGTTATAAAGCACATGGAAATGCTATACAAAGGTTTCAGACAGGAAATGAATAGCTAATCCAACTGAAGCTACAGGGAGAATGAGAGGGATGTGAGACATAATTATTCAAACTGGAATTTGTTCAGAACACTGAGGTTAACACCTCTCCTCTTGCAAATTGTGTCAAGGCTATAGCTGACAGGACTTCAGGTTTTAAATTCATTTGAAAAGGAACAAATCCAACCACAAAATTCTTTTTCCCACAAGGGACAATGGGTTCAGTATAATGCAGTGAGAAAGAACTCATCCTTAGCACTTCTTTCAACATCTGGATCTCACTGCAGGTATCCCATTCAAGTATTTACTCAGCATAACCTTATCCTGTGTGATAAGTGGAAAGAAACAGCTTAGAGATGTATAACTACAATGAGCACGATTCAAATATCCATGTAATTTAATCCTGACAGCTAACTAGCTAAATAAATAAAAAGACATAGTGAACTAAACATTGAAGAATACACCCCAGAAAATTTATAGATTGTTTCTTTAAGCTAAAATAGGAACAATAATTAGACAAATGCAGATTACTAAAACTCATATAAATACACACAGTCACCCACATATAAATAATTTTATGATGTTCAAAAGCTGTACAAAAACTACTATATTTTTGTGGGATTTTGCTGATTTTTCAAAAATGACAAATCCATCTGTTAAAGGAAGAAAAATGGATTGAAAACCCACAATATTTTAAAAAGTAATTCATTTCACATTAATTATGAGCAGCAACGGAGAACTCATTTTTCTTTTCTATTTAAGCTTTAATAATGATATATAATTAAAAAATGTACATAAGCAAGTTGTATTAACATCCACATTTTACAGAAGTAGCCTTTATTTTTCTATTTTGTGGGTTTTTTTTTGTGTCTAAAATCATAATTTTCAGAGATGCTAATTATCTACATGTACAATGGCACTTCAGCTTCATGGTAACTACCCTTACCAAGAAGTCTGGCTGGTGTCTACTCTGTTGCATCCCTGAAGCCTGACTGGTTCAACTCAGTGCAAGGTGAACTTGAGTCCTATTGCCAGAGTTTCCTGCCCAAGCTTTTGAAAGGAGCAATTCCCCACAGATCACTGTGGAATATCAGGCCATGCACATTAGTCAGTGGGCATCCAGCACCACAAACATTCAGAGAAAACACAGAGAAAACACATTTTAAAACCTTAGTTGTATTTCTACATCAACAAGCAATTATGTCATGACTTACAATCCACAACCTTACAGACCTTTCTCCAGGGGTTTAATGACATAGAACAAGTTAATGACCCACTGCAAAATACCTCCTTATAATGGCATTCAAGACTTCATTTTAGCACCTTGACTATGAATGACATGCTGCTTGTTTCATTCCCATTAAGGTGTTGCGTCATTAGCAGCACTACATATAAACGTAGAAACTTTTCAGATGTTAGATACATAACATTAAAAAGCTAAGATAAACACAGTCTTCCAAAGAGTACCTTAATTTTAAAGATACTACAAAAGACTAAGCTATTATTATTATTTGTAACAGAAAATCATCTAGTTCCTATGCAATACAAAGTAAGGCAAAACTTGTTTACAATGCATTATAAGAATGAGTTACTGTTAAGGACAATATTTTTTTTCTGATGGTTTTAGGGCTACAAAGATGGTGAAGAGGAGAAGACATATGAGGAGTGGCTGAAGTCACTGGGTTTGTTCAGCCTGGAGAAGAGCAGACTGAGGGGAGGCCTCCTGGTGGTCTGCAGCTTCCTCACGAGGGGAGAGGAGGGGTAGGTGCTGAGCTTTGCTCTCTGGGGACAGCGACAGGACCCAAGGGAACATGATTCTAAATTATTAATGGATTAATATAAACATTAAATAAATAAATAAATTAAATTAAATATTCTAACTTAAATACCACTCTAAAGTAGTATTTTGGAGTACTCCTTTTACTGACTGAAACATAATCAAATGATTTGTCCTCCTACGCATTATAAAAAAGAAGTGTTTTGGTTAAAAATGGTGAAGTCGGAATACAGTCAAATGTATTCTTAGTATCATTGATACAGAATTTACAGATTCTTAAAAGTTAATAAATAAAACATTCATTTAAAACAAGCAAACCAGTGATAAGCCCTTGTTCTCCTTCTAAATTTATGCTGTCCAATAAAACAACACAGACTGTGCTTTATCACTTCTGACATCAATATTAAAACAGCTACACAAACTGCCATCATTGCTTATACATCCTTTCCATCTGTTTCAATGAGAACAGTGTCCCCCTTGTTTCTTGCCCTACACGTAGCTATTTCATCATCTCCAGTTAGCATACCATTTTCTAAACTTCTGCAATCTCAACAACAAGGTTTGGCTTTTCTATGACTAACCTCTCTTAAGCAATAAAAAATTCCCCCATCAAATTACAGATGAAACATTTCTGAGAAACCAGAGAACATAACAAAATAGAAAGTATTTTCCTAATTAAAAAAGTAGAAGTGGAAGGGTACTTTGGGATCACTGTGTCCGTTTACCTGCTGCCATCTCAGTCAACCACCTGGTATAATTCCTTCCAAAAAAATGACTAAGCTCCATCTTAAAATCAAATTATATCTCCCAGTACTCCCATCAAAAGACTGCTCCAGTATCTTCCTGCTCTGATGGTTAGAAAACTTACAATTTCCATCTTAAACATCTCATGTTACTAAATCAACCACTTGCTTTTACTAGTCATTTAATGCAGCTGCCAATTCATTTGTGATTTTTCCCCACATTCCCTCTCAGTGGATCTGATGGGGTCTGAATGGTAATCAGGTGGGGTTTCAGATGGGGTGTGAATAGTAATCTGTGGCAGCAAGGAGTTGCCCTTTGCTGTTCCTGTTGAATCTGTCACTTGAAAGAAAGGTAAGAACAGGGGAGGAATAAAATTAGGCACTGCACATAAACATGATTCTGTGGCCTAAAAATTAGGATATTCCTAGAGAAAGGATGAATGAAACACAGTTAAACCCATCAGTTAAAGGTGGGAACCAAACCTGACTCCCATATCACTACAGAATGATGCAGGAGCATTTCTGACCCAGAATGCCTTATTAACAAAAGGCTGAGTCTGATCTTTTCTCTAAAAGAGCATGGATACTGGCCCACTCACCTCTGAACAGTTTTTTTGGCTCTCAGTATATGCCAATGACAAATTAAAGGCAGAAGGAAATGAATTATGTTAATTTTCAGCAAACTAACTCCAACAGCTTTTCTTCCAGCATGTTTCTTCTGAACACTCTCCTGAGACACCTGACTTTCTACAAGCACCACAAACAGGAAGCTGTGGGTGAAATTAATATTATTTTTATTCCCTCCTAAATATGGGCTACTGATAAAACATTCCTATTCTCTCCTGTGCTCAAAACAACACTATCCCATTATTTCCTTTACATGAGATCTAGGAACAGTGCAACCACACGTAAGAGTAGCAGGAAACTTGCCTTCTGAACACTGCTGCCTGCATTATGAGGGCAGGACTCAGCACACAGATCATTTCAAGCACTCTGTGTCTTTTCTTTTTCAGCTATATAATGGAGCTAAATAGCACTTTTATGTAGAATTAAACTACCTCTTTGAGGTTTCTCCAGGCTGTCATGGGCTCACAGTTCTGAAGAAGTGCAGTAAAGATCATCTTTGGTGGAGTCCATGTTGTACCCACACTGAAGACTAAGTTTTATTTTCCATGTGGCTAACCCTGGACTTTTCATAAACAAAGAATTCTGTTAAACGTTAAAATATAAATGATTTCATACTTCTTAAGTAAAATCTAAGCAAATTATTTTGTGAAATTCAATCTAAAGTTTAAATATCCATTAAAACAAACAAACCATAACTGATCTGTAGTCAATTGCCATTAATCAACCCATTACCAAGCCTCTGCTTTCAAGCTTCTCTTTGTTTTTTCAAAGAGCAAGGGAAGACAGTAAAGCAAGAACGAAATACAGCAGCTAATGCCACAAAAGTGAAGTTACTTTCAACTCTTACAAGCCTGAGCCTCATCTATTTCATTTTTTCACAGTTAATCTCTACAGATATTACACTATATTAAATCTGTACCACCAACATATTTATCTTGAGATTTTCTATGTATGCTCATGACAAGAAAAAAAAAAGGAAAGAAAAAGAAAAAATCAAAATTCCCCAAGATGTTTCATATGATGAGTACATGAGTAATTTTTAATGCTCAACCTCGTACCAAAGTCTAATTACTTGCATATTTTGCTGTAAAAGATTTGTCTGGTAGTACTTCAAATTTATAACCTCTAAAAAAAAATAAATATTATTAAAAATAAAGGCTTTTATCCAGTGTAAAACCTGTAATTACCTTACATCATTATTATTATTTTTTTCTCTACCCTCCTCCCCCCCAAACAGATTTAAGAATATAATTCATGTTGGTCACCTAACATGATCATTTCCCAAAAGGTCAAAATATACTTTATAATGGTAATTTTAGGTGTTCTTATTGTGAAATTGCATTTGAGACAATTCAGTGCAATAATCTATAAATGAACATAACAGATTCATGGCAGGTTTTCCTACACTAGCCTGAATTTCAGTGCAATATGTGGGCAGAAGAAACTGTGAGCAGTTTTATGTCCAGAATTTCTAGAGTAAAATATAACAATTATTATGTTGGCTGGAAATGGATACAAATTATGGAAAAAAACAAACAAACAAACAAACAAAAAACAAAACAAAACAAAACAAAAAACCTTAGAGAATTTCCATTAAAAAAAAAAAAGTGAAACAAAAGATTATCTGAGATGTGTAGTAGCTTGCATACATGCAAATAATAACTACTGATGTCTATGAAGTCATTAATATTGTCAAACAGAAAATAATATTTGTAGTTGAACGGATAAGTCAGAAGTCGTATCACCTACTCACTTCAAGGTTAAAAGAGCAATGCAAATCCATATAGGTCCCTGATGATCGAGGTAGGATTAACATATTTTCACCTTCCCTAATAGAACTGCTTCAGTACAAATACATTGTTCTGTGCTGTCATGATGTATGGCTCATATTTAGAAATCTGACAGTTCAGGAGTGCGTTATGGAATTACATTAAACAGAATACATTTTTGTGCTGCACAGGAAAAGATAAAGAGGCTCCAATTTCTGTCTTCTTTTTAAAAACGAATGGTTTTGCTCTATTTTCTTACTTCAGTGGTGTAAAAAAAAAAAAGAATAATAAAAAAAGAAACTGTAGTATTTACTGTATTAGTAAGTTCTATTCTCTCTGTTTCAAAAAACACGTGGAAGATGTAACTCTATTCCATGCAAATCCTAACTCCTTTACAAGAATATGAACTATATTAATTGATAGTGGTGTCAGCTAAAACCCTTATTTATAAGAACAATAACATTAATTTTGACAACCTTTGAAACTTGACATGTAAGTGAATTGCAATGTTTTAACTTCTATGCAATATTAATGAAGTTAAGTGATTGTAAAATGCCAAAAAAAGAGGAAGAAGAGAAGGGGCAAGGAGAGGGGCTGGAGAAGGGAAAGGAAAGAAGATTAGAAAAAAACAAACAAACAAACAAACACAAAACATTGAAACTTCAGGTTAGTCCATGTAAGGGTAAGGATTTCTTAGTCCTATGGTGACAGGATAGTGCAAAGTTGGCCATAAATCTCTGGAATGTGTAGACAAGGAATTCATTTAATAACTTTATCCATTCTTGATAGTTCTGCCTTTGCTCATCATCACCTGGGGTTGTGGGAAACTGTGCTCAGTGTTTGTCTCTAAAATTAACTCTGTGGTAGCCACTTTTATTAAAGGTTTACATTTGCTGAATGTCTACAGTTTTATTCCTGGACTACAACTGACTTTAGCTGTATTCCAAATGAAAAATAAAAGCATCAGAATTGGTCCCTAGATTTTAGTATTGTCTGTTGTCCTTTGCACATACTTTTGTTTGATCTTAGAAGACCATCAGATTTAAAATTGTTTACCCCGGAGCAATTATAACAAAAGCTAAAAATTGTATGCCCATATTTTTGAACAATCTCTTGAACTTTAATGGTGTTGTGATGTGGCAGACAGGTGACACCTAAGTTTTGGAACACTGTCAGTATAAAAAAATCCTAAGGTATTTCTACACAAAGATATAGAGCAATGGTGCTGGTTTCCATAAAAAAAAAAATCTCTCATTTGGAGTTGTGGGGTGAGATAAAATATGAGCCATGAAAGAAAAATTTAATGTGACCAGTCTTGTTATTTTAGAGTACTATGTGAGCAGCTTATTAACTGCAACAAGAACAGATCTTTCCAGGTACAATTAGGGAATGGAGGAATGCATCAATATTACAGTTTAAAACCTGCTATGTTAAAGACCTGCTTTTGTCCCATGGGATACTTATCTAGAACATTGCATAAGGATTCATAAGGATTAGGTTGCCAATAAAATGCCATAATGATTAGAGATTAAAAGCGAAGTTCCAGCAAGAACAAACTATTTCAGAAAGGTCACAATCTCAGGATTTTTAAATAAACTTGTATATTATTAAAATATCCTTAAGGGCTAATCCTGCTACCTGCTCACTGAAACCTCCAGCCAAACTCCACAAGACCCAAGTTTTCTTAAAAAGCTGTTGATATACTGGACTAGTCCTGTTTACAATCTCTCTTTCGTTACAGTTCCCAGGGAAAACATAGAGGAACAAAAAAGTCTGTCAAGGGAAGTTTACAAGTATTCCAGTCAAGAAGAATTTGGTCATTTCTGAACAAAGAAGACCAACAGCTCTAGATTAACATGAAAAGAAGGGCTTAATTCCATTACACAATAACAAGAAAAAAAAAAAAAAAAAAAAAAAAAAGCAGGAAAATTGATAACTTCAACCTATCTTAGCACTTCTATAGCCGCTAGCAAAAAATAGTATCTATACACAAATGGATTTTTCTTCACAATGCTCCTTTGATGCAAGGAAGTCCCATTATCCTTATTCCTCTCATGAAGAACAGCAGCATGAAGAGATTAAGTCATTTATCCAAAGTAACACAAGATGCCTATGGGACTGACTGTGTAATTTATCATGGATCTCCAGAGCCCCAGTCCAGTGGCTTAACCAGTAGACCATTCTTCATCTCAACTGACAGAGCTGCTGTACATTACCTTAAATGACCTTTCAAAATGGCTATTTTGTACATGTTTTTTTGCTCTATCAGCATTCCAAAAGTTAAAGTCACAGTCTTGAAGAAAGACTAATTAAGTACCCTATACCTTGTCTCATCATCAGCTGTGACACTTGTGAACACAAATACTTTACAGACCAAATATTGTGTTTCTCTTCAAAGTTAGCAGCAAAGCAAAGCTGACAAAGATCTTTCATGCTCTGCAAATGACCATACTTTAATAAAGTCCTTTTGAGTTTTTTGTTTGTTTTTTGTTTGTTTGTTTGTTTTAGGCTTTTTATATTTCTGTGACTGAAAGCAGTTACTATAATAGCATTATGGAAATCTAAATATATATGGCAGGAACCATTACTTGAGTACTAAAATATGTTATTTCCTGGCAAACTGCAAGCAAAACTAAAGAGATCAGTTTATCACTTGGTAAAGCTGCAGGAAAACAAAACAAAACAAGGAAGTTGATTTTTTTCTTTTTATATGCATGAGACCAGGAATCGTTCTAGGACACTGGGTCAGTAACTGCCTCTAAAGATTCAAATTAATTAAAATATGGTATTTAAGGAATAAACTACTGAAGTAGTTTATTCTTTCTTTATCCAGATAATATGTACAATTACAAATTCTCTCTGGTGGTACATCAGCAATGTAAAATTCTCCAGCTACTACATTCACTTGAAGGGATCATAACCAGGAGTGAAAAGTTTACTAGGTCACACTCCTTTAATCTTACCTTCTCTTTTGGGTGACTGCCAAAAGCACTGCTTATGATGATGTTTATGAAAAAGAAAATGAACTGAGATCATCATTTAAATACCACACAGATCACAAACAACTGTCATATGGTAACAATTTTTGGTTACTGCTTGGGTTGACTGTATTTGAATTAGTGACCTAAAGGTGAAAGTTTCTGGGTTCCAGGATCAATCTCCATACTGTTCATTGTTTTCATTTTCTGAAGTTCAAAATGGAAGAAGTGAGACTTATATGGCCTCTGCTTTTCATCCAGTTAAATATTTTCAGATTTTTTTTCTCTTAAAGTATTTCTAAGCATAAGATACAAATATACCTAATTTTCTCATGTGTGGAAAACTTACAAATTATTATTATTATTAATAATAATAATAATACTTATTATTATTATTAACACTCCATTAAATGTGAAAGCAAATTTTCTGCTAGATAATCGAATTTTGATATTAAAGAAGTCCTGCAAACAGTAAAGAAGAAGCAGTGCTACAACTTCAATACTGCCTTTGTAAAACTGCTTATTTTAAGGGGTTTTATTAAGGATATTAAGCAGCTTGTTTTGGCTAACTTAAAACGATGACAGGAAAGAAAAATCTTGCTATCTTAAGATTTCGTAATTTCCTTTACAAATTTCATACTTTCTTAATTCTATTGGAAAACATTTTTCTAATTCAACAAATCTGTTCTGTACCCAATAAATGAACCTTAAACAAAGCACACATTCTTATCAGCTTCTGCTGTAGAGTACATTTATTTCCAAAGTCTAGGAAATGGACCTGTGAAAATTCACATGGAATTCTCAAGTGTATTTGAGGTAAGATGTTTCTGTCAAAACCTTTGTAAAATTTAACCTGTAAAAAATGTTCTTTGCTGGGTGGGAAGGGAATTGAGAGGAAACAGAGGAGATAAGACACTTTCAGAAAAATTGCAAAGGAAGTTCAAAAATAGACAGTAGTCTAAAGTCTATACTGAATGAAACATTCTCACTACAGCATTATTTCTTTTCACTCATGAATATAGCTTTTGTTCAGCTTTTCAAATACCTTTTTTTTTTTTTTTTCCAAATACCTACTCTTTACCATTTTTAATGAGACAGGCATAAGACAAATAATAACTTCTATGAATTTATTACCAGGATATTTAATCTGCTGATTCAAAAGTACATTTTTAAAGGTCTGTCTTTCACCCAGAGAGCAATGAAACACAAACCTGAATGCAATTGCAAATTCCTGTTCTGACATTGGGAGGAATGCATCAGCTCTACAAAGAAACTTTGGCATACGAGTTCATACTGTAAAAGCTATACGTTATTCAAGAGTGAAAAATTATTTTTGTTACCTAGTTTCACAACATGGTAACTATTTCTTCAGAGACTGATTGACTTTTATGATATTTGCTATTTTATCATTGTATTAACCACCATTTTCTACCAGTGCCCTTTCCTGCTCTACACTGTGCAAATCTCAGCTGGGTCAACCAAAGCAATCAGACCACAACATTAAAAAAAAAAAAAAAAAAAGAAAAAAAAGAAAGGGACCCAAGATTTGTTTCATGATCTGTTTGGTTTAAAAATAGACCCACTGCCTGTTAAAGCACATATAATTCAGAAGGCCTGCCTGCCAGCAATAAAGACTGAAATTGGATACTTTGTGAGATTAATTACCTAGATAGGGCATGATAATGCTAGTCAAATGGGAAGGTAATTAAAGTGCACCTTCCATGAAAATTATTCATTGCTGATGGATCAGGTGACAGGTAAATCAAAAGGCACTTAAAAAAAGCTACAGGTTAACTTGTGGAAGGCCTTTCCTCCCTGCCAGTTGCAACAACTATGACTGTTGAGTGCGACTCCATGTTGTTCCCATCCTAAAACAAAAGGCAGGATTGTAATGCAGCCTCTGAGAAAGAGGAACCCTTAGAGAAGTTATCAGTGTTATGCCTGCAGACAAAGGGTCAGCTAGAGTGGAACCAGTCAGCTGGCACTTTTCGGATTACTAGACCTCTCTGCTTGTATCGCATAAAAGAGTACTGCAACCGTAAAAGGCAGCAATTGATGAATTAATAAGTTGACTAGTCCCCCGGGTGCAATCCTTACAGATGGAGGACATGCTGTGGTAATCAAACGGGGTTATAAATTGTGTATATTGAATGGCACAAAATACGTCTCACTTCATCACCGTTAAGTCAAGACTTCCTGAATTTGTCATTAACTCTTTAACTTCAATATATTTATTTAAACAGTAAAAGTAAGAGAAAGAGCTTACAATAACAAAAGGGCAACTGATACTACCCAGTGGGATATACAGTCTAATGGAGATCAGTGACTCTTACTTTTCTGAAGTGACAGGGGTCAAACTGTACTCCTTTTACACCAAAGGTGCCTTGAGATGTACCGATTAAGTTGAAAACATTCAATTAAATGCATTTCTGAACACATAAAAAATACAGGATCAAATCAGTTTTTATTGCTTGCTTGTGCAAATTTCTAAGTATTTGTTCCCTAATTGAAAAAATAAATAAATAAATAAAAAATTACATGAGTAAGTATTTCCCAGATTTTAGAGGAAATGTCAAAACTACATTTCTGTGGATGTAACATTTGATGATTAAAATGTGTGAAAATGGATAACTGAATAATTACCTTCTTATCTCAATGGATTTTTGAGATCACAACTCTCTAGGTTGTGATCTAACTTTTCAGAGGAAGTTAAATGAAAAGAAAATTTATTCTATCCTTTTCTTTATTTTAAAAGCAGTAAATAGCCATTTTGAAGGCCTCAGAAGCCTACCAGGTTTAAAGAAAAACCTAAATCTGCCTTTGAGTCAGAGCACAAATAAGCAAGAAGACCTTTGAAATCCTCTACTTAATTTATTCTCTCCAAAATATATTTAAGGTTTTCCCACATTTTGAAACAATTCTGCATGTTTCATAAATAACTTCTAAACTATTATTTGTGTCCTCTGATTTTTCTTTCCCTTCCCTAGGCTTCATAGTGAGTTGTTGAAATGAAAATTTAAATGAATAGTGAAAACTAGTATAAACTTTGAAAAACTTCGAAAGTCCAACCAAAACCCTTTTTGTATGTACAATGTTAAACCATAAACAAATTTCAAAACAGAATTCGTGGCACTCAGCATTACTGTTCCCAATCAGCGTAAGTATTCTGTATTCACAGGAGTCTATAAGAAAAGAGGTTTGGTAACCATTCACTATCTTCATCATACTTGGTAGATGTGGTATTTCCCCCAGGAAATGAGTTTTTGCTGATTTTCTGCATAGTTTTGTCACTTTAAGATTACTGTACTTTCCAGTAAGTTAAATTTTATGGACCTCTTAATCTATAAATACAGCTCAGCAAACTTAGTAAGCTTAAACTATTTAAACTGTGGTAGAGTTGAGAATGGGGTATACACACGTTTGCTCATGCTGTTAGTTCATTAGCATGGTTAGCCTGTTGGGCACAGATTTAGCTCAGCTGCCTCCCTGCTAGGCAATGTTCAGACACAAGTCCTGACCATGGACCCTGGCCTTATTTCTGTGGGCATAGCTTTTGTGAACAGGGAATGTATGCTTCTTTAGGGTTTCACTGCCTGTCTGCTAGTATTCAAGGAGCATCTGAGCTCTTGGTTTTGATCTATAAATTGCTAAGTCTTGCTAAGGGATGAGACTTTTCTGACAGAGATCACCTCCATCCTTTACTTCTGCTGTAGTCAGCAAAGGTGTGAAAGGTAGTTTCCTCTTTGGCATCTAGAAATTACTCTCCAAAGCATCACAACTGTGATAACATTCTGGGAGCCTTAGGTACCTTTTAGGGCAAAGGTTGAAAAACTGCTCCCAGGAGGATGGTGAAGGAGTTCACTTACTCTAATTTATTGCTCATGGAAGGTTATCTGTTTGTAATTATTCTGTGCCACTGCACAGCTAAGCTAATTTATTGCCTACATGAATGTATATAATGCTGATGGGTGGTCATTCCTGCATTATTGTAGGTAAGATAAACTGTAAGGCACCTGCAGCCCACCTAATGGGGGCTCTTAACTGCTATTAAAGTAGAAAGAAAGCATAGAATAAATAATTTACATTTTTGAAACATTTTAACATTAGTGCTGTAAACTGCAATCAAGGGAATTACCCTAAAGACACACCTGTATGTGCATATCCTCATTAAATATCTCAGCTAATTCTGCTAATGGTAAAAAAGCTTCAAACAGTCTTAGTAACATGAATTACTATTAGAACTAGCAAGCTATTTTTTAAGGAGTCTTAAAATCCTGAAGAAAATAAATTATATTTTAATGCACTTGTTAAGTATTTTATAGAAAATAAAAAGAATCATGTAAATATTTACTGTTAACACTGTGGCAGAAATTAACATTTGCATATATGAGGGTGGGAGGAAGGGGGCATTCATGGCATTTTACTTTTGGCAGTTAATTTAGGTGACTAAATAGGGAAGCTTCCTCTGTAAATAAGGATGAGTCACTGCACAATTCCTAAATTTGGCTTCTGTTCCAAATCACTCCCAAAAGAAACCTATCAATCTCCACTGAATACAACAATGAAAATATCCACCAAAGATTTAAATGCTAATGTTTAATTCCAACATCAAAGAGCAGAATGTTTAGCCCTAAAATGTTTCATGAGATTAAATCTACACAATATAAAGTGCAATGACAGGTTTCCCTTTTCATTGATAGTTAAGCTGCAATATGAATACTTAGAACTAAGGGTGAAATTGTGATTTCAGCTACACAGGGGAATATTTGGAATAATTCTATAGGAGGTCCACAGAGACAGATCATTAGAGCATTGGCTCTGAAATATTACCATTGAATTCCTCATTTCACAGGCTTGATTAGAGACTCTATGAACTTAAATAGACTCTTTAGCAAAGTAAATGGCATTTCTTCACATAAGCATTCGATTTTACTGGCTCTGAAC
Organism: Nettapus auritus; assembly: GCA_011076525.1. NCBI lineage: Eukaryota > Metazoa > Chordata > Aves > Anseriformes > Anatidae > Nettapus > Nettapus auritus. The sequence continues at coordinate 78,450,637 of CM021767.1, read as the reverse complement.
CTGGCCTGCTGACTCAGCTACTACTATGAAAAGAGATTGTATGCTATGAAGAAAAATGAGCGCTCTGTGACACAGTAGGAAATGTGGTACTCAAAAAGGAGAAACACTTAGATGACAGAGACTGTCAGAAGGAGAGATGCTAGACACATCCATCAGCAAGTCTGAGAAAGAAGATACAGAAACTTGAAGGTATGCTTCTGTAAATGCAAACATGAGTGGAAACCCTGGATTCAGTGGGCAATCCTGTACAACTATGAACTGTTGAAGCATAGGTAAAAGTTTAGGAGAGACATTCTTAAAAAGAAAAGATATGAATAACAATGGCAGGACCTGTTCTTACAGCTCAGTTCAGAGGAAGTGAGATCTAGCTTAAAAAGTCTGGAAAATACAGTAGAAGAAAGAGAATTTTTTTTTTAAAAAGTGCTACAAATATGCATGTATATGCATATGTGCGTCTCCCCCTCTTCTCCTCTGTCTTGTTGTGCCTGTACATAGCTGAAATAAGATGGAAGAAAGATAAGAAACACCACATTTTGAACTTTGCAGATTTCTTTCATTAACATTAGAAAAATTCCAGCAGTTTTGTGAATAATTTTCTTACAGTTTTCTGTGTTTCAAGTGGATTCACTTATATCTGATATAGGATTTATCTCATTCAGTGTGGTACAGGTCTTCACTGTACTGCTAACTTCATGTAGGAGTTTAAGATTTCTACCATTCCGTCAAACGTAGTTAAAAATGATCAAAAATTGTTGAAAGGAGATGAAAGAAAATTGTCCAAAGAGATACACAGATACCACACTCACACAGCCTGGTCTCTTTCGGAAACTGAACTAAAAATAGCCTTTTCTATATTAGCATGAATACTAAAATGGCCTAAGTCATATGAATTATCCTGCTTGCTGTGTAGATTGTCCTGAAAATTTAAGAGTACAGATGAAAAATCAGCAAGTTTGGGGGTTTAATCTACAGCTGTCACTTAAGGCTGATTTATTTTGTAGGTTGCTATCACGGTCTTAACAAACTACCTTCTGGAAACATAAAATGCAGTTTGTTACAGGCTTGAATTTAGGACATTTATAATGGTTGAACAATAAGAAGATTTCGGTGTCATTTTCATGAGCATGATATAGTTGACTTATGTTCACAGGCAGACATAGTTATGTAACACGTAGCTTAGACAAATGGCTCTGTTCTTTATCTTCTCTATTCTACTGTAGTTAATGACCAAATATTGTTAAAAATTGGGACACTAATTATCTGATGTTGACATGTTATGGATAATTAAGAATTGCTCACTCTGAAGCCACACTAATTGTTTTTCACAGGTCTCCTTCTCTTGTCCTTGTGTCCTCAACAAGGCAAGCAGCTACAGGTTTGTGCATACATCTCTGTCACGTACTTTGTCACAGAACATACATCATCCTTTCTGGCTCATCCCCGATTAATTTTGCTGGCTTGCAGCAATTATCTCTCCCTTTGTGACTGACCTCCTGGTAAATGGAGTGCATGATACTGGGCAATTTTTTCCTGTGTAGTTTACCACTTAATTGATCCTTGTTGGCTGCCCACAGTAGCATATACTAAACTTAAGTCATAAAATGGTTGAAATTGAGAGAAAGTGGTTACCATGTTTTAACAATTGTAGCTGACAGCTGTAAAAATCAGATCTTGATAACATTCTCTCATTTACCCTATTACTTGGATCAGTTGGTTAAAGCTGTTAATGATCCGCTTGGATCAATGTCTTTTGCTTGTAGCTATAATTTACTGCATTGGTGGATTAGTACAGGTGTTTTCATAGATAGCTCTGCATCATTCCACCAGACTGCTGTCTGCATCAAATTTGCTTCCATTCATCACTAACAAAGCAAAGAAAAAAATAATCAGCATCTCCTATCTTAACATTAACTATTGAACTGAGGACAACACGTTTATTGTAGACAATTTGCAGGCTTCAACCATGGTTTCCTCAGTAAATTGCCCTAAGAATTTCCCGTAGAAATAGACACAATGATATATATTGACTACACTAGGAAAGAACTACAAAAATGCCAAACTGCACAAAACAATTCATAAACTAAAGAGTAGTAGATAAACTGTTCAATTAGGAACATACCCATGGAGCCTGGTCAAGCAAAGCCAAAGAAACTACACAGCGCAGCAAAAAGTCAGAGATGGCAAAAATTGTCTATTTGTACTAATTTCTGGGACTGTTCCAGAACCTGGAGAATCTGCTGCTGCCCGTGGAGATGTCATCACTGGTAAGTCATCAATGGCGATCACTATTATGTCTTCTCTTCTTACTACCCCACTAGCACTGGGAGGATCAAGCCCAGCTCTTCATGGACCTTTGCTCTAGCTTTCCAGACAAGCTTGGCTATCTTCACCCTTGCCTGCCAGGAGTGAACCACCCATTCTTGGGCTATCAATACTCCCCAAAACAGCTGGAAGGCTGTGGACCAGAAATGAAAGATTTGTATTTTTTCACTTAATAGCCTGTTTAGCTAAAACTGTGTTTTTCTTCCTAAAAAATAATAATAAAAAGAAGTAGGCTTGCTGGCACATACAACAAATAAAAATTAAGTAGCTGAATAACATATGATCTGTCCTGAAAGAACAGCAGCAAAACCTCTGACTATATTTCTAATGAGAATACATACATAAAGCAGACTGGAAATACATTTTCTTAAAATGCTGGACAAATCTACTTGGCATCTCTTGCTAGACAGTTAATTATGAGATTGAACCTCAACACTAAGTGGTGGACTGAACCTTGCTTTAAGCTCGTGTTTTGAGACATTCACTGCCCCTTCACACAGCACATTTTTGGCATACTAACTACACTAGCTGTGATAGATTCACCACGAAGATATTTCAGCTATTAAATAGGCACCAATGTGAGCAATCTCTCCCATCTAGATAGAAGCTGCACACTTAGCTATTCTATCATTTAAGCTTAATGGAGAAATTTCTTTAGCTCTCCCTGTTATAAGCTGTATTCTCTCTTTTAAAGATTTCCACAGGAATCATTATAGTGGTCTGGCTTGTTGCCATGCTGTCATCAAATGTTTCACTCTACAGAGATGTTACAGTTGAAGAATTTTTTAATTTAGTACATACAAGCTCAATTAGCATTTCAGTTATGATGGCACTTATGTATTTGCAATAGCACCTTTTAATAGTGTTCATTTCTCATTGAAAAGCATCTGTGCACTTAGAGGATTTTGTTTGTTCTAGTGACAATGAGACTTGAATTCTTCAACAGGTCTGAAAGAAACCATCAAATATTAGGAAATGCGGGATCAAAATATCTAATGTCTTATTTCACAACAACTATGATCTTTGAATCCTTTGAATTCTTTCTAGGCAACATAACAAACAGATGAAACGTCTTAATAATAAATTACACTACTGAAATACATTCTTAGAACTCATGAGTACAGCGGTTTTTGTTAGATTAATTTAAGAAGTTTATGTTATTCTGATGTGATATAATGATTTCAGTTTTGTTAATTGAAGGAGTTCAAATCTATTTTGTAAATACTTAAAAGCAAATCCTCCCCATGCTTTTATGAGGCAAGCTATTAGTATCACAGGCAAGCATCGCTATTAGGTACAACTGAGAAAAAAGAACCTCCACCAAACAAACAGTTTTGAGTACATTCATGTCAGGATCGGAACAGGCTTTCCCTTTTGCCAGTTTCTCCACTGTACTTCTCTATTCTTAGGCCTACATATAATCATCCCACTATTTTGCCTAACAGAAATTCCTAAGGAAATTCTAAAGTTTCAGAACAGATATTTACCTACTTCTAACAGTCATCAACATGAAATTATTTTGGCAAAGGAATGACATATTCGGCCAGTATACCAAATAAATAGAATAGAATTAAATAAATAAATAGAATTGCATTCATGAAATCCTACTGGTGGTGTTCAGCACTTAGATACTTCATCCAGATATTATACTACAGTTAACAGCAAGTAGAAAAAGGAAGATCTGGAGATGTGGTTCTGCTGCCAAAACCAAGTAAGTGAAACCTTTCTTTGCACATGGGATAACTAGTTACACTATCTGTGTATGCTGATAGTTACACTATCAGCATATATAAATGTATTGAGCAATTTCTTGTTTTTCAACTGCAGGTATCTTGAAAGTCTTTGAGTTAGTCCAGGTCTTTACAGAACTAACTGTTTTGCTCCCATTCGGTCTAAAAGGACCTACCACCATGAGATACAATCTAACTATGGATGAAGGAAAGAAAAAGCAAAGGGCTAAAAACTCACCTAGCAGGAGTCAGAAGTAGAGCTCTTATTTCACAAACCTTTCTGGAAACAGCCATAGAAAATGTGATGAAAACACACAGAAAATGAAAACACACAGTTTTCTTTTCAGGATTAGGTTTAGATTTTCATCACTATTTTTAAAAAGACAATTGGAGTAACTGAGGAGATGTCCATCTGAGGAGATTTCAGTCTATATTTGTAACGTTAGAACAAAAAGTGTCTCCAGGTCTCCTGTTTCACCCTGGCAAACAAATCTCTGGTTTCTTTGGATAGATTGCACTTCATATCACTTTCTTCCTCAAGTACATAGTTACTTGTTTTGTAACTGGTGGAAGTCTGCTTTAGTAGAACATGTTTGACTGTGATGACATAACCTGCTATTTCAATAGTTCAGTGCACGGGAAAGTAACAGCCCTGTGGCTGTTACGCTCCTCCCAGCAGGTTGTTACCAAACATTTAACATACCTAGCAACTTGATCTGTCTATACCTAAATCAGAGCTTGGACTGTGTGAAGCTGAAGCTTTACTTTGTCTTTGTGTAGCTGAAAGCTCTACTGTAGCTTCCTACTATGTTTATTTCTAAGTATTGCAAAATTCACAGTCTCTACTAGAACTCTCTTAGTATCTTGGCCAAATATATATATACATATATATCTGTTTCTAAAAAACTTTTATGGTAGAGCTGGACAGGGAAGTTTTGAGACCCATTTGAAAAACAAATTAAATCACATTTCTAGTATACTTGAATAAAAAAACAAATGTCATTCAGCCACAAACTGATGTGCAAAAACCTGCTACAGTCAGAGTCAAAATCTGATATGAAGTTTCATTTCAGGATGACAAAGTGCCCATTGCTTTGGTTCCTTTGTGTTCTGATAGAGCATAAGGTTCAAATCCTGCTCCTATTGAAGTCAATGACAAAACTTCCATTGACTTCAGCGGTGCAGGATCAGACCCTAAGCAACACAGCTAACATCTGTTTTCTTGCTTTCTCTCCTATCTTTCAGTGAAAAATATTAGAACAAATTAGAACTAAATATATTAGAAAACAACAAATACTATCAATGGACTATTCTGTGGCAAGCTTTTTTTTTTTTTTTTTTTTTTTTTTGACATATTGCTTATTATTTAAAGTTTATATATATACATATTACATATATGCATAAAATTGTCAAAACTAAGTATCAGATAAGCCATAGTTTATATAGTCTATATAATGGTTTCCTTCTTTGTGAAAATCCTAAAAAACAAGCAAATAATAATAATAATTTAAAAAGTACAACTAATCTTACAATAATGCCCAACCTAGCAATTCTACAGTATCTCTATAACCTTGTGGATTTCACTGCATTAAATATGACCTGATATAATCAGTGAATGAAAAAACTGTTTTCACCAATCTGATGGTATTTGCTATACAAAGACTGGAACTCTTAAGTTTTTATCCATCAGCTTAATTCAGGCAACAATTCAGTTACTACCTCCTGTCAAAATATCTGCATTATTAGCCTAGGGTAATGTGATTTAAGACCAACAGACAGCCTTAGTACACAGAAATCCATTTTTGAAATGTATTAAAAGGACATATAAAAAATAGAGAAATAATAACTACCATATGTTCATTTTTACTTTAATTTTACCCTTTTAAATAGGTGGCCATGGAGTGCAGAACATTTACAGTAGAACTATGTTGTCTGCCTACTAGTCCAGAAAAAAGCTAAAACAGATTAGAATGTATCTTAAATATTATTAATAATAGGCACTGATATCTTTGTAGCTCCCATTAAATAAACCAAGCAAACTAGAAACTCAAAGAACTGTCATTGTAACATATGTGCTTCTAAGAACCACAATTAAATGCAAGTGGTTAGGAAAAATTAGTTTTTAAAAATGTCTTTCTACAGGAAATACTTTTCCCAGGAAAACATTTGGTTAGAAAGAAAAGCGAAACATGTTTTTTATAATTGGAGTTATTTTTAAATGAAGAAATGGTTTGAAGTATATATAGAGGTAATGTAATCCAATCAATGTGGGAAAGCTGATCTGAGGTTGAAAGCTGGAAGATGAAGCATAGCTCAAAAGTAGTTACTAGTGGGAAATCAAATGAAACCTGAAGCCAAGGGAAGTCCACTGATATGGGAAAACATACCAACAGTGTTCAGTTGAACACTGAAGCTATTTGCAATAAGCCTTCATGTACCACCAGACATAACACTGGATGGAAGGCATAGATGAAAGTAGATTAAAACAACATGGAAGCAGAATGGGAAGACACTACAATGGTCTGGGGAAAGGAGAAGAGTGAGACTAGCACTGAACGGTGAGGTCAAAGTGACTGGGAAAACCACAGGCATAAATCTTCTTGATTGCTGCCTCTGATTTAGCACATGGCTAAAGAAAACTCAAGCTTAAGTGAGACTGACAGGGAACAGCAAGCAAACAGATGGTCAACAGTGTGGAGACTATTGCAGAGGAGACTTTCAAAAATGAGTAGAGATAATTGAGAGCTGGGGAAAATGAATACAGAAGCAAGGAAGAGAAAAATTACAAGTAGCAATGAGCAAAGCATAATTTGAGTATGGGGAAATTCAAAGCATCTCCCCAGTTTAGAAAGACTTCTGAAGTACCTAAGAAAGACAAAACCCATCACATGCTTTCATTCATTTCTTCTTGCCATATAAATCACTGGTACTTCTACACAGATAGGTGTGATTTTATAGCATGTGATGTTTTTCTCTTCAAGTTGTTGGGACAATGCAGCTTTGAAAGATTCAGGTGCCTTGTTTTGTTTCATTTTGTTTTGTTTTGTACCTACGTGAGATTTGGGATCTTCTTGTAGGGAAAGGCCAGAAAATAAGAACTCTAAGAGGTCAAAAAAAGGGAAAGGAAATCAGCATATAAGTTGTTACTAAAAACAATGATACTAAGACTAAAGACTATGCTTCAATTATGGAATGAATCAATTTTTTTTAACCATTTCAAGTTGTCATCATTAAGTGCATCTGAAAGGGCAGCATGAGCTAACAGTGCTGTGGGGGACTTTTCTCTTGCTGTGAAGAAGCAAGCATTAGGAAGTGTTCCCTGCATAAAGACAGAGAGCAGGCTTAGGAGCAGACATTTTAACTTTTGTTTGTCATGTTTGGTTACAGTAATAAGACATGATGAGTGTCTCCCTGGAAATGCTTGGATATGCTTTCTAGTAAAGACAATTCTTTCAAATAAAGACAATTCAAACTGGCTCAGTACGGTTGTTTGAATTTTCTCAGATGCTGCTGAATGACAAGGTTCATCCAACCCATCTTAATCTTTTACAGAATCAGGGTTGGATGGATAAATATCACCCCTTACCAGAGACCAGTCCATTGTCCATTCAGTTTTCAGAGGAAAGGATGTAGAAACATAGTTTTAAAAATGCATTATCTTTGCAAATGTGTCAAGAAAAAAAAAATAGACAATTATTACTGAAACATTTTTTCAGGATTACAAGTGTGTAAGTGCCAAGATCTGACAAATATTAATTTGCCATGAAACCTACACAATTCCATTAGACTTTTGAGTGTTTTATGGTAAAACTGTAAATTTGGAAATAAATTTGACAGATCAAAAGGAACTTCCAGTACCATCTGAAGATGAATATCCTAGTAGGGAAGTGGCAAATTTTATCTTCAGTAAACAACCATTCAATAAGCTTGCAAAGGTTGTGTTTCTCAGCTGTTTGCCAGCCGCAGCTCTTCAGTACATCCACTTGTTGTAACTAGGGCTTGGTCACATTTAAATCTGAATTCTATGAGGATGCAGGGGTTCACATAGACCAGCTTGCATTACTGGGATGACATCCTGTATTCTTTATATGATGCTGGATGGGCAAGATATGAAACAGGATGGTTTACTCCTTGGGGACTTAGGGCACTTAATCTTCTACACCAATTCTGGGTCATTTTTTTCATGCTTTTGAAAAAAAAAAAAAAAAAGTGAAACAAAAAGACTCACGGTTCTTGGCTGCGGCATAAAAATATGTCATATGACAACTGATAGCCTAGTCACAAAGACTTGAACACACGGAAATGAATAGTGGTAGGTCATATGTGAGCAGTGTGAAATGCTACCTTCCTACTTATAGTCATTTTATGTTATTTTTACAAATACAAATAGGTGGGGTTTTTTGTTTTCTTTTGTTTTGTTTTTTAATCAACCATCTGGTTCTTTTCTGTGACATGTTCCCTTTGTCACATCAGAAGCTTGTTATATGTGGGTGAAAAAACACTGAATATATCCCATAATACCATTCTTTTATCAATAACTTCCTATTATCATTACAAAATTATTTGAACATTGTGAATATGACCAGAAAGCATCAATTCAATTAAAACAAAGCTACAAAGGGAAAATCTCACTGCAAGTCCCTGTGCAACTGGTGAACCTAGTAATTATATATAGCCACCTATTGTGCTAGCATAATAACATGTGAAAAAGGTTTAGTTAGACACATTTACACACATAAAAAGCAACATGGGCATAGAAAAAGTCATTTTTGCCAAAACTATTGAACAGTTACATAGTAACTAATGAGAGCTGCATGAACTCTAGTTCACTTGGCTATAAATAAATCCAACATTTTCCTTCTCTCTGTGGTAAAATAAAATAGAAGCACAGAAGCATAACAGTCTCCTTTGAGCAACCAGTCTCTTTCTGCTCAATTATAGTCATCAAACTGTTCTACCTAAAATATTTTCCTCCTTGAGAAACCAAAATCAGTATCAGGATCCACAACATGCTGTTACAAAAAAAAAATAATGTAAAAGAGGTCTTTCCTTTTTGTGAATGCATTTGTTCTGAAAGACTGTATTTTCTTTAACATGAATTTTGTAATTCAGGTGAAATAGGCTGCATTTGTACGGCACTTTTAATCAGAAAATCTTGAAGTACTTAATGAAGATTAGGGTTATCTTCATTACAGAGATAGGGACAACTAAAAAAGAGAACTTAAAGCCATTTTTTTTTTCAAAACATATTTCTTATGTATGTTTCTTTTATATGCCCAACTGGAAACATTTTAATTCTGATATTCAGAAGTGCTAAATAGACAAAGTTTCAGCTGTACGAGGACCCTTTCTCTCAACAGCAACAGTGTTCAGACTCTGCAGCATTGGGAAATGCTTGCCTGTGCCTAATCCCAAAGCAAATTGGAGAGGACAGGGCAACTAGGGTCAGATGTCCTGCTCCATGTTCTTATACAACTTGTCTAGGTGGGTGAATGTCATTCCATTACTTGAAATCACTAGGTCCAATTTAGATGTCTTATGCAAGTTATAGTTTCACTAACATCTCTGGACTTGACGTAAGCATCATTTTGTAAAATCATATGGCTCATGTATAACATAACACAGGATAACAGTATCATGTCTCCTGCCTTAAAAACCCTATGCATGTGTGACTATGAGACCTCATGGGAATTAACTATAATGAATTTTCTTGGGGGTAACACACCAAAGTTCTGACAAAGACTTCTTCATCTTCCCAAGATGTGATACCAGTCACTGAATTATACTGTCTCTCCCTTTATGCTGTGTGCCACTGACTCATCTAAGAACATGAAATAAAGCCTATTTGATTTAGCTAAATAGCAAAAAGTCCAAATCCTCTTTATGCAGTAGTGCTGTACAGACATCTGCAGAGAGCAGAACACTGTCCACCTGTGTACATTTGAAGAATTACAGAGAATTATTTTAAAGATGAAGAGTCAAGACGATAAAGTACTGTAATCTTTGGAATAAGAATAGTTTCAGGGTAAATTCTCTGTACTCAAAAACTCAAAAGAAACCTCAAGAACTGAAAGAACACAGAGAACAATCCTTTCAGTCACAGAGATGGTTCCAAAATCATACGAAATGTGGATTTGGTATGAAGGTAAGCACTATGGGGATGTTAAATAACCCATAAATATTCCAGAATAACTTTAACAAATACATAAAATATCCTAGGTTTGTTGGTGAGGAGTGGGGAATGTGAATTGATGTAAATTTCTTGTCCTTTTATTTATTTATTTTTTAAGTGACCATCTTTAAGCTACAGCTTTCCGTTTGTTCGTTGTCCATATGGTAAGATTGTCCTCAGTCCCAAGCACTACTGTAAGGGAACAATTCTATGATAAATTATATATGGTTAAAAAAAGAATAGATTGATCACAATAAAAATTTTGCCCCAGATGTAACTATGAAATATCTTTTTAAACATTGGTTAGCAGTTCTTATAACACACATCAGTTATTCAGCTCATGCTTTCTTTTAAGGCATTTCTCTGGAAGCAAGATCTTGCAATTAATATTTGGTTTAAGACAAAAAGATAAAAAGTTGAGTTTTAATGTCCTCTCTTAGTACCTACAATGAACTACAGTAGATCCAGAGGCCTATGATTTTTAAGAAGAAGCAACCTATCATTTCAGAATCCCAAATCAGAGAACTCAGCATGCAGACAACTAAAGCCCTTTTCCCCCTGGGGCGATGCACTAGTTTGATTTTATTTTCCCTGACATTTCACCTGTCAGATTATGATAAGTAGAAGAAACAAAGAATAATCATCACATTCTCACTGAATCTCATAATCAAATGTCTGGAAATATAAGATAAATTAAAAATGTAATCCTGAGGGAAAACATGAACACCAAAAAAACTATAAGTTATCCAAAACATCTTCCAGTGACCCAGGACTCCTATATAGGTTTAAAAGATTCAGAAATGAAGCCTGCATAAGACTGTTGCATCTACTTTTTCTTCAAATACTAGGGAATGACTTACAGTGATATAAGAAAAAAATGTTGCATAATAATAATAATAAAGCTATATGTCTTCTTTGAGTCTTTCATGCCCCTTTCTGAAGTAATTCCTGAAGCCAATAAACAGAACAGATTATCATGAAATAGTATAAACTCAAATTAACTAGTTGGCAAGGTGAAAAGACTAATGAGCCAGAACACACCAAACATGCTCCTGATTTACTGCATCTGCAGTTTGTGTTCCCAATTTCTCTTAGTGTTGAGATTCATAAGTGATGAAAACGTACCTGCTTGACCGGTGGTAATACTGACAGCTGCAAAAAGCCTCTGGGAACGACTTAGGTCAGAAACCCCATTCACAGCTTCAACTTCAAATGTGTAGTTAGCATGAGCTAGCAGGTCCATGACAGTGACATAATTATCTACTAATCCAGTTTGCTGGGGCATATATCCAATGTTACTCCCACAGGAAACACATTCGCCCTGCTCCCAGCTGCACCTCTTGCACAAAATGCGGTAGGTCACATCATTTCTTCCCCCATTGTCAGCAGGAGGACTCCACTCCAAATTCACAGTAGTCTGGTTGATATTGAAAATGAGGTTCTGTGGTGCAGACGGAGGTCCTGTGTAACACACAAAATAGCCCAGCATCATGCACAGAACCACCATGGGACATGCGGCTAACATTCTAATTACTTAGACAGAAAATAGTTGAAGCATTTTTCTTCACATAAACATTTCATTATTTTTTACTACAAGCTGCATAAAAGCTTCCTTGAACTCACTTGGCAAGAGCTTTATTTATTTTCCATTAAGACATCAGGCTAACAATTGTCTGTGTATTTACTGCAACTGACTTGAGATGTTTCTCTTCTGTGCAATTAAAAAGATTGGTTAATGTACCTTAAAGGTTACCTTTTATAGTTTTCCTAGTGTGGGATTTGTTCCTTTCTTCTAAACATACAGAACCAACTTCATCTAGTTTTTTGTTATGAGCTCTGATGTGATTTATAGAAATATTTGGCACTGCTTTGGATTTAGGAGACTTCCACTATTTGAATCACCAATCTGTGCAGGCTAGTCTATTTGCAGTTGGAAGGTTAAGCCAGATCCAATTACAGTTCAATCAAAGCTCAAATCTACACAGGTTACTTTTCATGTTACTCATTTTTGGTATTATATCACATAAAGCATATTGTCTACAACAATTTTAAAGCCATGGGAAAACTGTGCTTGTATGCTATTACAATGAGTTACACATTTACCCAACATGCAATGTTTTCCAATGTTATATCAAGCAAATGTGAAAATTACGTTTATGCTGATTCCATATTCACTGTCAACTTTCTTTTTTTCCATCTGCCTTTCAATTTCATTTACTGTAGTAAATGTACCTTTCAAATATAGGAAAAGTCAACCAAAACTACCAGCTACAAATGGCTGCACCTGGTTGGTTAAGCAATGTCCTTTACTATTAAATTCATGACTGACTCACTTGTGCATGAGACATACGGTGGATCAGAAGGTGCTCTGTAATAGCTATCTTCACAGTCGCATCTTGAAGACCCTTCCTTGTCAGAAAAGCTGTGAGTAGGGCAGCGGGAGCACTGCAGATCTTGTGAAGATGATTTGTAGAACCCACGGCCACAAGCTAAGGCAGAACAAAACAAATTAAGATTTAGATTTGCACAGACCACTATTCTGATTTTTTTCCTGTCCCTGTCATATGCAGTACGCATTGCTAAGACCACCTAAACTATCCACTCCATTACAGTGGCAAAGAAAAGATACAGTCACAATTTCTTTTTCTTCAGTTGGTGCTATTAATGATTTTGTGGCATTTTTATGAATGCAAGCATACGCTACAAATACCTCAGCAGTTGGCAGTACAATGTTTTAACACAGAAGGCCACAGAAATGTAACAGGCATAATTTTTCACCAAGGAAGAGTACAATAATGGTTTGAAACAACTGGATGCCTACAGTAGTCCTAAACAAGGGAAAAACATCTGGAGAACCTCTTTTTTAAGGCTACTAAAGTATTTCTGGTATCTGAAGCAGGTGATTTGGAATTAATGGAGCAAAGGTTACTCTTCCCTGATCTGAAAAACCCAGAGAAGCTGTAAACCACTAGCAAACCCTGATCCCCAGGAAAGAATGAGGTGTGAACGCTTGTTGGACAGGCAACACTGGTATAGAACTAGCAGAAGGACTGGGAGGGCAGACATCATAAGCTGCACAGTCACATTTTTTTTTTTCCAGTTTCACAGAGAGAAAACTAGGATCAAATGAATTTAACAAAACCTCCAAGGAACAATTAGAAGGTGGATAACTGGAAATATGCATGCAAGATCATTTCATATTTTGTGTCATGGGCTGTGAACCCATGAAAGTAAAAATGTGATGCATTCCAAAACTTTTATTTAGAAATATTTTATCAGCTATTGTCACAGTTCCCAAAGCAGAAACATCCATAAAACATGTCTATAAGCAAGAGGAGTACTACTTAGAAAGCCAGCTTCAGAAGTGCTCAACTACATGGGGACTGGGGGAGAGGGAAGAAGGAAATGGAGATCACACAATGTTCAAACTGGAAACATATTAAGACTTCAATTCAGCGTTGAGGTTATGGGCACACTTACAAACACTGCCAACATGAAAAACAGATCACAGAAGTCCTCCAGAACTTTCTAATAAAACATTATTCTATTCAACCTTTTTTTTTTTTTTTTTTTCCCATCCCTCATAGACAGTCTAACCTTCTTCTAAGCCTCCACCTGTATGTAAAGAAAACTGTTGGTGAAACGTAGCATTGTATATCACAATATTAAAGCCAGTTAAACAGTCATTCTGAATTCAGAGAGAGAGAATTTACTTTGGTTATATTCATATTTGCTTGGATGTTTTCTCAGAACAGAAATGAAAAGCAGTTATTTCAGTTGTTGGGTACTGCAGTGATAGAAAGAGCAAGAAAACAATGAGCATTATCTAAATCTCACTGAAGTCGATGAAGAGTGTCTTTTACTTTAGTAGCATTTGGACTAGACTCACAGTGTAGTTGTGGCCACATGACTCTTGTTAATCTGTTGAATCTTATGCAACTGAGAGAAAAACTTGGAGGTAAAATAATAACAGATTAAAGTTGATGAATTAGTTAAAACATCACTGGATCACACCATTCTAAGATAAAAGGAAATTCTGACTCTGTACTACTCTCTATCAATATATTACCTCTCTAAAGAAAAAACATGCCTAAAGGACAGAAATTGCCATATCATTTAGTTTGTCATGCTGAAAAAAAAAAAAAACAGTGAATGCAAGCTAAATTACCTGGCAGAGAAAATTAGCATGCAAAGCATGTATCCTTTGACTTTGACAAAGGGGCATGGGTTTGCATTAGAAAAAATCAAGCTCTGCTTGTAAAACATGCTATGGTTTGATTCTACCACAGTAGCTGTTACATATAACATTAAGAAAAGGAGACAAATAATCTTAAGAAGTACTTCAGATAAACATAACCAGTGAAATCATAATTGTGGCAAATTTAACTCAGAATTAGCCTTTTGCTCCTTCATTCAAGATAGTTTCAAAATTTCCAAATCAGAGACAAAAAGCACAAAAGCTGAACCGATTTGTATTCATGTACCTTAAGACATATTTAAACTTCCGTCTGCTCTTTCAGTACTTGCAACTGAAATGTAGCTAAAATTACCAAATAATAGTTTCCTGCCTTTCTTAAATAGTCAGGCTTCTCTCATGCCGAGCAAAACACTGGACAAATACACTGGGTCTTACAGCACACAGCCCTCTGCAAAAGCAAAGAGCAACTTAAAAGGCAAAGATCCCTACTGTGTTTCCAGTCTGTCCTTCTCAGCAGGGAACATTACAAAGAAAAGACACAGAGGAAAATAGAGATTTCAGACAGAAATAACAAAACGTAAATAGAACCCCCCACCTTTTTTTTTTTTTTTTTTTTTGATGGCTTGATCAAGACATTTATATGCTTAGTCACTTACTATTTAAAGTAAGTGTGCATTTCTTATTAGAGTTCAAAGGATTTTAATGTCTGCAACTAGTTTGCATGACTGAAAGCCATTTTTTCTCCCGCACAGCACACCAGAGGCAGCAGGTTCAGGCAGTCGAACCTTGCTACAATTCCCCTACCCTTTTTCCAACAGGAAGCTTATCTGATGACATTTACTAACCATTCCTTCAACTTGTACACCCATTAACACAAGGGGCAGAGTACTCCAGCACTGAAATTGTTAACAGTAGAAAAAGAGTGCTTTAAAAAAGCATTTAAGAAACTTTATAGCTCTTTAGAAAGGAGGGTATGCAAGAGTATACATCATAATTAAAAACACTCATTGGAGGAATACGACTAAATTATTTTCCCATTTTGCTTCACAAATTGAAATTTATCACAAACAAGTGTTCAACCTCATAGCAGACTACTTCTGTTGCTCATAAGTGAGGGTGCAATGAATCTTCACCTGTATTTAACATATATCATTGTCCTTGCCAAGGAATTTACAACTGAAAACTCTACCAAGACAGACTGTTGCATGGACCACTGACCAAGGTGTGATGACTTGCCAGGGATCTATTATAGAACAAAGGTTGAAAAGAACTGCTCTAAAATACTTTTTTGCATGTTTTTTTCCTTTTGTCCTATCTTGCCAAATTCTCATGGTCATTTTATATATATATATTGTAAATAATTTAAATACATTGTTTTGCTCTCATCTATTTTAAAACCACTTAATTTGACCCAATTTAATTCTTTACATAGTATTTTTAAGATTATACGGATAGGTGGTATAACATCCACCACTACCTCCATGAGCAACATTAAACAAACGTTAATTGTAAAAAGATGAATAATAATTAGGCAAACATTACTTGGAATTTTGTAAATGCAAATTAAAGGTAGTAAATCTAAAAATAAAAGCTGTATACTGTTTCAGACAAGTATCTCATTGAAAAACTTGAGGTAACTCGAATTGTATTGGATCACATTCATTTTAATATTTCAGTTCACGGGTGCAGGAGAGCACTCAGCAGCAGCACTTCTTGCCTACAAAGAAAGTCTTTCTTGTAAATCAAGCAATGATGGGAAATATGCTGTCATGTGTACCTGGTGAGGCAGAACTATGGAGGTGTAGCCATAATCCTTGCTAGTGCTGGTTTAAGTAAAATGCAAACTCTTTGCTTCTCACCCAAGCAAGGTAAGATCCAGGAGTGGTTTTGTTAATGAAGGGCTTCTGGGGTACTGGAAAAGGTGTGGGGGAGAAGGGAAAGAATGCCAGCACAAAACAAATTTACTTCCATTCAGTGTGACGTGTCATTTTCAGCTGGTAATTTAACAGAACAGCTTTCCCCAGCTGAAGCTCCTATTTTGTTCAAACACCTGCTCCAAAGTCTTACCCATTCCAGGAAACAGTTTCAAACTATATGCAGTTGCACTTTACTGACAGCACAGAGGCAGAATAAAACTTACTGGTCTAACGTAAAACAGTCTTCAAAATTTAGCCACTAATTATTTCTCCATGCATTCCAAAACCAACAACACATAGAAGAGGGAGTTGTACCTCAGACAAGTCACAATTTTTTCTTACTTTCTTGGTGTCACAACTGCTAGGGACTGCCCACCCATGACTACGCAGCATCTTGGACTTCTCTATTTGCCTGTGGCAGCCACAGCTGCTCCTCAGAGCAAATCTTCCCACCTTCCCTACAAAGCAAAGAGCTTTCTTTTGTTCAGAAGCTGGCAGAGTTCCACTGTGAAATACAAAGATTATGTGAAATGCCCCCAGATGGGGAAAGAGACTCCTTCACCGTAGAGCTGAAGTTTGAAACTGAGCAGGGCATTGTCATTTCATATTTAAGCCTTCTTTTCTAAAAGCCTTAGATAAAGACCTACACTTTTATGTCTGCATATGATGAAAGACCCCAGTGAAGATGATACTAACAACATTTCTTGGCTTGTACCAAAGTGCTTTCTTCTTCTACATCAAGCTACAGTCAGCTGTAACAGTGGTGTATCATGACAGCAGGATCTGGCTGGGTAAGGTTGCAGTGCCAGTGCAGGATACCTGTTCAAAGATGCATTTAGCATTTGCCATTGCAGTCAGTGTAATGACAAACATTTTGAGACAAAGTGTTTTGGAGTCATTTAAGGACTTATATAAATACTGTAAATAATGGAATAGTGCAAAATGACAAGTAAATACTGAGATGTAAACACACATTACTGAGAACTACGATGCCACCCCTGTGGCATACCAAGGCATAGCCAGTGTAACTAGAGGTGCTCACTGCAGCTTATGTAGAAAAATAGCAACTTCTCTGCTGTGAGCTCATCACATGCCTTAGTGGCCTGGCAGAGATCAAATAATGTATATTTTTCTTTTCATATTTATAAAATAAAATTTTAAAAAAAAAAAAAAAAGAAATTCCCAAGAAGAGAGAATAAAGGCAGCTGTGGAGAGCAGCAAACAGCATTCTGGAGTCCCACTTGTGGGACAGGAAAAAGAAAAAAAAAAAAAAAAGGATATGTTAAATACTGCTCATTTTTTATGTAACCTTTTCACTATAAACACTATGGATATTCATAGACTTAAACTGGGAGGGATGATGGAAATATGATAAGGGCTAAGAATGACATGTGTAACAACTGCTGTTTCTATAAACAAAGGAGAAATAGTAAACAATTGTAGCATTACATTAATCAACAAACTTATTTGCTACAACACTACTACAAACAAATTAAAAAAGAAATCTCAATTTGTAAGAAAAGTGAAAGGCTTGCAATTTGCATATCAACTTAAGACTTAAAGGGCATAAAATTGTTTCAGCATGTTAGACACTTGATTGAACATGGCTCTTGATTATATTTTTTTATTTTACATGAAAATAATGAAATCTAATGGTTTGCAAGGAGGTGACTGCATTAATTACTGTTTGATACCATTATAAAAAGTAGACTGGCACAAGGGGAAAAAATAAAGATGACTTACTGTGTTAGCAGAGTTAGATAGCTTGTCTGTTTATTCTGGTTTGCTCACCACTCACTGCATTTGCTGTCATAAGTAAATTCTAGTGGCCTACATGCCATAGTTTTATGCACACAGAAGAAGGTGAAACTAACATTTTAAACTTGATACTTTTTCAAAGTCAGCATCAAAGGATGGCAAAAATGTAATCACAGAGTTTCAACAACTTATGAAGTTGGGGTTCTCCCCTTGTCCTACCCAGAACCATGGCAAAATGACTGCCCGTCTCAGGAGAGCTCAGGCATTCTTCTGGTTCACTTGAACAAGTTGACTATATGTAAAAGTGCTCCTACACATTGCATTTTTTTCTTATAGGCAATGGCTAGAGTTTTATAACTGTGGTTATAAACATTTATAAAATGGTTATAAACCATTCTTGTGATTTGTGTTATCTTAATCAACTCCCTACATTTATACCCTCCCCATGCCTGCAAACATTAAAGACAATTCAGCTAACCCCCCTTTTCACAGAAATTATGTATACAAAAGGAGTTTGTGCAGATGTTTCCTGGATGAAGTTATGCAGCTGCAAAGACTTTATTAATTATAAAATGCAAAATGGATTGTTCTGTAATTGAAACTCTCTGGGGCTCTGATACATTTGAAAATTAATATACATACGTGTATAGTCAGGACATAGATGAATCCTGTTAGATTATTTATTACAGATGGATATTTTAGTTAATGCAGAAAAGACTGGTCTTTTTCCACTGGAGCTTTCAAATATTTGCTTCATATTAATGTCTGTGGTTCCATAACTCAGGACTGAAAGCACAGCTTGCAGAAACAGTACTCCCACTGCTAGTGTTGCTGACCTCATCTACGATGGACAGGTCCGAAATCTTTATTTTAATCCTATTGACAGTGCCTCAGTGGGAGTAATTATAACAGTCAGCCACAAATCCAGACCTCCTGTCACTGATACATTAGGGTTTTTCACAATGAAAATGAGCAGCAGACAAGGAGGATGAAAACAACATGGGGTAGTGATTATAGCAAGATTTGTCAACCCCCTTCTGTATTAACCTGCTACACACATATGACAATTTGGCATGGGAGACACCAGAAATGCAAAATGCTTAATATTCCACAGTATCAAAAATAAAATTTTGAAAGAAAAATGTTTGGTGTGTGTTGCTGTCTTATGACATACTTGGCTGATAGATCACAACATCAGCCACAGGTCCTTTTAAGCCAACATATCTGAACATTTTTAGATAAACTGAAAGCAGACCATTATAAAATAATTCCCAAATGTGGATTTCAATGTGAAATAGTAGACACAAGAAATCCAGTTACAAAAGGAGACTTTATAACCTCTGATCCCCTTTTCCAATAATTTGTGTACATTCAAGTCATGACTAAGTTTGAAACTGTAAATTACTTTTATAGTCAGAGATGGCATCTGTTATGCCTTCTCTGGCACCTAATATATATTGTTTTATAAGGATCTCAGACTGTAGTATTTTATTTGTCTAACTACTATGCAATGATAAATGTCTAGCTGAAAAAGATGTTTATTTTAGCTTGATTTTTAAACTGCAATAGCATCTAAAGATTATTCATGTTTGAACTGAGGAATTATGTTGTATGGTTTAGCTAGAGTAAACTAAAGACTCTTAATGGTGCCTCGGCTACAGTGTGAATGACATATCTAAATAGGGCTGTCCTGTGGCTGCATACCATCATCCACCAAATGTTTGCTGTTGCCTGTCAGGAATCTCTCAGACCTTGTATTAATTCCCCAAGCCTAACATGCCTTTGTCTAAAGTTGTCTAAAGTCCTGCTAATGTCTTCTGAGAGATGTTCACATACTTCTGGTCACACAATAAAGATCGCAAAATAGGGTGCTTGCTATGTAATAGTAACTTACCTATATATATATATATATATTAACCAAACGAAATGAAACCTCTACCTCCCTACAAATCTGCTTCAAAGAAATACTGAGAATACCATCACATGCACCTATTTAACCTACCTAGTTGCAAAGAAATTTTATAGGCATGAAGAACTATTCTATGGTGGTTTGCTGGCTAATTTACACACAAGGACAAAGCAATCAGGCTGAAGTACATAGTCCACAAATCAAAGAATACCCAATCTCAATATACCGTAACAGCAAAATTACTTAAAATGTAGAGATTCTAAGTAAGTATATAAAAGACTACATTTAAATGGCAACTAAAGAAACTGTAATGCAGTTTTGATCAGAATTAATAATTGGGTAGGTATATTGAACATTGTGCATTGAGGATGTGATACAATGTTTCTCTACATTTTCAGAGTTTGCAAGGATTTGAGCATTTTTTTCTCATTTACTTTCCTGGAAAACACAAATACAAAGCCACTCCACATTTTGGGAAAATTAACTTGAGAGACACAAACACACAAAACCACAGACAGACTGGAACTCCATCATGGTACACAGAATTCATATGTGAAAGGTAGGTTAGAAAAATGAAAGGAGCATACCTTGGCTTTCCTTTTCATTCTTTTATTTTTTTTCCCTCCTTTTCTTCCTCCATATCCACCCCCAAGATCAGTCTTGCAAGGTGCTGAAGTAGCTTTTGCACTGAGTTAAGGGACAGCTCAACCAATTATCCAGATTGGGAGACTAAAGACTCCACACTTTGCAGGACATTATGTAAAATCATCATAAAAATGAATCCATGCCTGCAGTTTGGTCAGCAGTAAAATTTTTATCTGTCTTCATCAGAATGTTCTCAACCAATTTGAGAATAAATGGAAAAATTAACTTGTTTTATTAATAACTTCTGCATCTTTATTTTTTGTTGTCTTTTTTTTTGTTGCTTATTTGGGGGGGGGTTAGTTTGGGCAATTTTTTTCATCTTTGACTTGGTAATATAAAGTTATGAACTTTTTAATTAATATTTTCATTAAAAATACATGTTTTTTGCTGAATAGTCACCTACAGTGACTACACAAACTTTACTGAAATTACTACTTTCATTTCTAAACAGATGTATGAAAAAATCATGCTAAAAATGTAACAAACCTCTGTTAATGTCTTTTAGCTTGTATAAAATTCAGTTCTAACAGAAAGGGAAAAAATACTGGTGAGAAAATGAGTTTTTTCTTTAACTTTTTACCTTACCTATTGTTTGGTTGTAGCTCAAACAATGAAACACCAAAAGATTACTAATGGTCTACAAGCTAGCTTGCTTTATACACTGTTCTCTTCTTGCAGTGCAATGCTACCCCCCAACTCCTCTGCCATCGGACAGGTTCTGTACAACCATACCTTGTCAGAACATACACAAATTAAATATTTGAGTTGCTTAATTCACATTCAGGCTTTTTGACTGAAAACATGTCCTGGGGAAGGTTCCCTGTTGTATCCTACAGAGAACAAAACACATCACAAAGAGCTCCAAGCAGTAATGAAAATAATGAAATTCTGAGTTTTTGTTTCAGTCTTGTTTTCAAAACAAAAATACAGTAAGACCCAATAACTGATAAATCACTTGGAAAATGAAAATAATTTTTTAAAAAATCTTTAATTTAAAGCCAACAGTATTCCCATGGTCATCTCATCTAAACTTCCAATGAAGTAAAGAGGATTTCATGAAAAAAAGAAAAAAGAAAAAAATAATAATAAAGGTATATATAGCAGAATCTGAGGTACTACTTACCAGGTAGGACCTACATTTTTTCCCTTTTTCCTGATTTTTTTAAACAACTCCATCGTTTAAGAATCTTTTATCATCACTGTCTTCACTCAAATGAAAAAAAAAAAAAAAGATTATAACCTTTCCTAAGAAGAAGTGGACTTGTCCCCTGACATGATCTTCTCTAATGTCTATTAAGCCCCCAAAGACAGTCATCTCCCCTACTAAATGAACAGTTATAGTCTTGACAGTTTAGCTGCTAGATTCCTCTAATCAAGAAGTCACAGTATTTTTCACCAGTTCCCACAAAAGCCATTCCACAATATTTGCTTAGACCCTGGTTGCACATTTTCTACCTTTCTGGGAGCAACACTCTGAAAACTCCATGAGAAAAAATATTAGCTGGTAAGACTTGTGATAACTTTTTTTTTTTTTTTTTTTTTTTTGAGCTGCTCCTAAGTTATCAGAAGAAGACTGGAAACAGGATTAAGACTTTGTCCATCATGTCTATAAGGTCTAACCAAAGAGGCAAAGAGGCATGGATGAAATTTCCAACTTGCCTCTCAACCTTCAGAGCCGTTACCTGATGTAAAAATCCCACAGCCATGAGGGATACACAGCCCAAGGAGGAGTGGATGCATGCAGCAAGGCTACCTTCAAGCTGGACATGCCCCTCTGCAACTTTCCAGGACATGCAAACCTGCCTGCCTGCCTGATCCCAACCGTGGGCAATTATGGGTGGAACGGTAGTGGCTCCATTCAGCAGATGGTTTTCAGGCCAAATTATCCTTTGCAGGAGTCCCTGAAGTTCACTTAGCACTTGACTCCTAAAAGTGTGTACACTCAGACACTGCAAGTTGCTCAAAGGCTCAAGACTGATGTCCAAAATACAATGTAGATGCAACTACACTGACAAAAAGAGTTCCCTAATATCAATATACTTATGCAAGACATAAAAAATACTTTACTGTACAAGCATGATAGTTCATATGTCACTACAGCCCTTTTTACAACACCTTCTGACATACTACTGTAAAAATAACTTCATGTTGTTATATTGGCTCCTCATTCTAGTTTAGTCTATGGCCACTAAATATCTGTGAAGGCATAGCACAGGAGCAGGGGGCTGAGAAATGATAGAACCCCTTCCTTCAGCAGCAATGTTTTATTATGTATTAATAAAATGTAAAGTTAGTAAAAAATACAACCTGAGTAGTTTTTTTATACTTACAAGGAGAAAATGGTGCTATGTTTGCTCATTCTGTCTGCATTTATGCCATCAATTCCCTCCTCACACAGAGGACTCCCTCTTGATGCCCCAAAATCCTGTCTTACAACAATTATCCAGTTACAAATACAATGGAGAACTTCCTATATAGGCCTAAGAATAATCTGAAATCATTTCCTAGAACCTCTTCGTCCCATATGAAATAACTGAGGTTTTGGGGCAGAACCTAAAGTATATGGTTAAGGACAAAGCTATCTGTAAAGGAAGTGGGGGAAATAGATTTGTTGCTGTACATTTTCTGAAGCTTTGACACACCCAACTTGATGGAGATGTTTAATTTAATTTAACTGTAATGGTGCTTAATAATTGGCTGGCAAGAAATAAATCTAGAGGACTTATTCATAAAATAGAACAGAAGCAGACATTTCTATAAGCTTTCTAATTCAAATTAAATTAAAATAACTTAATAACACATTTTTGTTTCCTTTGGACAGTGACCTACCATTACCATTCCAGGCCTGAATCCAGCAGAAATTTTTCATAGGTTTCTGTAACACATTCCTCAAGGCTATCATTATAGAACAGACAAATCCATCCAAACAAAAGACCAGCTTCTAAGAACCTTCAAAAGCAAAAAACTCCCCTTCTGCACAACTGTGCTACAGAATCTGAAAATAACGTTGGTTGCATATGCTGGTCTCAGATATTCTAACATTTAATATTGACTGTCTTACTCAGAAAAATATATCGTGCCTATATGCATGTACTTGCACTGTGATGCTTATGGAGAAAGAATTATACAAACAAAATAACTGTTATCCCCGGTTACATTTGGCTTGGAGGAGGAAGAAATAGAAATACTTCTAAAAAGGAAACAAAACATACACACTAATTTCTTCAAGAACGGATTCCCTTCCAGGTTCATAGAAGCCAGCAATATTTTTATCAGTGCACATACCACAAATTTAAACTCTCCCTGTAAGTATTTAGCTGTAATCTTTCAAAATAAAAAGGGATTTAACCTCTTCATCTAAAGATTAGAGTATCAGTGTGTTAAGAGATTACAAACACACAGCTCCCCTTTAATGAAGACTTTTTTTTTTTTTTTAAAAAAGGCATAAAAAGGAATAAAATGTGGAGAAACTTTTTTCTTGGTTTGCTTCAGTATGTCTGTGTTAAGAAAAAGCACAGCTAATTCTCTGACAGAGTTATCTGATACAAGTTTTTATGAGAAAATTTCCCAGATTCACACAATACTTTAATTCCAAATAGTACAGCATGAGTTGTGATTCAGTGAAATGAAGTTGTTTTTACTAATTGCACGCTTGGAGCAGAACTGTGTCTTACAGCAGCGTGTATTAAATCTGCCTGGCAGATCCTTATGATTTGGAAATGTCACTTTCTACTAAGCACAGAAAAATGGGGAGGGGCAATAAAGCAGCTCAAAGATAGCAGCCATCCAAAAAGATAACACGCTGAGGAAAAGCAGACAACAGATTGTGGAGACAGAACAATCACAGATGGAGGACAGGTGGGTGGGTCAAACATTTTTTTTTTTTTTTAAAAAAAAAAGGTTTGTTTTCATATTTAAACAGTACCCCATTGTGTAAATGTTCAGCAAAGGACTGATAAGAAAATGGATTTGTAAGTGCGTTTGAACAAACAACATGTCTTATAGTCAAGAGGGGCTTAGTCGTATATAATTAAGGGATAATGTGCATGGTTGAAGAGTGTGTGATACAACAAGCATTTTCTGCAAGTGATTAAACACCACTGCGAAACAAAAGAGCTAAGATACCCAAAGAAATTTTATGGAGCCAGCATGGAGTAATATTAAAATATGAACTTTCTTTTTGTTATAGAAGACAAGAGGATATTCATCTAACCATCTAAAAGACTTTTTTTCAGTGCAAATAGTATGGATTTCCATGCTGCTTCTGCCACTTAATCAAGCTCTTTAACTGAGATTATCACGCTTTCCATTTCAGTGTACAGTACTATTACATTTAATCCTTTAACCCCCTAAAAGAGCAGCTCTGTGCACACCCAATGCCCAGGTTCACTGGAACTGTGTGAAACCATAGTTCTCTACACATTTCTGAGAACTGGGTAGCATTACTCGTCTTGCAGGGTAGAAGCAGAGGGGACCTGTGTCCAAGGGCAGGTACTAGCAACCCCGATCAATCATCCATGTCCATCTCTTTACCTGATTTTCCCTCACAATCTTTTAGTGAATTTTCCAAAATACTTCCTCAAACTACCAAAATTCATTCAGGTGACTATTTACCTGGATGTTAAAACATATTTTATTCCTTATTAAAAAAGTATATTTGGTGCATGTTTCCACACAATGCCTCACATAGCTGCAGCTTGCATAGATACAGCCACACTGACAATGAATCTGGGTAATAATGACAGAAATGTGGTAGCAGTAGAGAACTCTGCCTGGCTTTCAAAAACTCAAGAAGCTAAATAAATAGTTTACCAAGTCCTCGGGACTATTTTGCACTACAGATTCACTCATTGTTTCATGCTTAATACTAGAGACACCATAATGAAGAGAAGAATTAATTCTTTATTTTTAGAATCTTTAATTGTTGATTTTGAATCAGTATATGAATTATCTCATACCTAGAATTGACTCGGGGTCCTAACTGTGAACAATTTGTATCTCACAATTATTTTTTCTCTTGTGCAAATAATTACTCAAACAGTTCTGTGTAACTTGTTAGAAAGAAAAATTTATACATATTAGTTTTTCAGTGTTCAAGAAACTGCACAGTTCTTTGAAAAAAAGAGCAAAAGCAAGATACCATAAGAGAAACAATGATAGAAACAAGCTGTTATAGTAACAATCAGAAAGAAAGAAAGGAAGGAAGAAAGAAAGGAAGGAAGAAAGAAAGGAAG
>CM021767.1:78349224-78424743 GCA_011076525.1 Nettapus auritus | reverse complement strand
AAGAAAGGAAGGAAGAAAGAAAGGAAGAAAGGAAGAAAAGAAAGGAAAATGCTGGGTTTTGTCAGCATTTATGCCTCATCCCAAAGGAGGGGGGCAAATTTATATGAAGTCCAGTTACAGATAATGGTGCCCAGTTTGTTCACTTTGTTTTCACATAATATGTGCAGATCCCAGAAGAAACACTCTCACTTTGGAGAACTGGCCTCACAGCCCATGGCAGAATTCATTTTTCCACTGAGGATGGAATTTAAAGATTTCAGTTAGGCAGCTCTATTCAAAAATAATATGTTCATTCTCAAAACAATGGACTGCCAAGGAAGAAATAAAACATATCTCAAGAAGGCATGAACGTCATGGCAATGGCCCAAGGGACAGCAGGTACTGTCACTGATCGAAAGCATTCCTTGTTATCTCTCTGGGCTCTAATACAGTTTTGTCTTCAGTTCTGCTACATTACCCAAAAGCAGACTGGTCCTGTAGCCTCTAGTACCACTTTCCTTCTCCATAATTGCAGTTTTCTGGGTTAAATATTATTTGTTTTGTTTTGTTTTAATGTTAGAAGTTTGAATACAATTAAACTGCAATTCAAGTTAATTTCATGTGAAAAACAAAGTTGGAACAAATTCAGAGTAGAGTGGCTTTGGAGGTCCACTAGGAGCAGAGAAATAGGGCTGAGCAGTATGAAACAAAACAGGCATGCAGTCTTCACTGAAGGCTCAGCTCTTCCCTTTCTCTTCACAACTTTTTCTAATTGCTCAGCTAGATGAATTTCCATTACACATTATCATTTCCACTTCATAGCATGGCTCCTTATCAGCAGCCAACACATTAGTCCAACAAACCTACTGATCTCACATGGATCTCCTCTTAGACTGCAACCGGAAAGCTACTGAAAGGAAAAAGCTTGGCCAGATCTGACACTGGATTTAAATTCAAAGTCAGACTGGGACCTGGGCATCCTCAGTCTGCCTTGTAGACCTGGGGAGGAAAGAAAGGCTGTTGGGAAAGAAATATCAACAGAAATTGTGGTAATGTGATAGACAGAAGGGATATTTTAGAGCAGAATTTGCCCAAAACAACCCCTTGATATCTACAGCCTAGCTGACAACAGGCCACAGACTAAGTATACAGGATGGGATTTCTTCCAAGATTTTAACACCTAAATTTCAGTGTATACATTAATGTTTACACATGTAATGAGCTGTCGCTGGAGGCTATGGAGACCCAGGGCTCAATTCTGAGCTGCCTAAACATATTTGTGTAATCCAGTCTGAGAAGGGCTATCCTGCCAGGTACTGAGCTGATGGCCCAAAAGAGTATAGGTCTTCTGTGATTCCTACACAGATGCCACATATACTATACACCACCTGAAACAAAACTAGACAATGTTTAGGAAATTGACATCAGCCTCTTGCAAATGGTCAGTGGAATGGCTCTCCAGGTGAAATCTTCAAAATAAATCCAACTTGCAGTTATTTTTCTTAGCATGACAACACAAAAAACACCCAGTCACATGAGTTACTATTAATCCTCGGAGGGTACCCATCTGCACGGCTTTACAAAGTATCTCCTGTTTTCATATTCAAGCAATTTATGTGGCATCCTATGATAGGTGGGTAGCGATGAGAAATAGGAACAGTAGATTATCCACAACTCTGCCTCTGTTGAGTACCAAATAGATCCATACACATAGTGTTGAACAGCTTTTTATAGCTTGTCACACAAAGTCTCAGTGACTGAACTGAAATGAGTAATGTATGCCTACAGGGGATGAGATATCAAGCTGAGGCTGGCACATTTGAGCCTTAGAGTACAGAACTGGTGTACGTTATCAAAATTCAAGATAAAATAGTGAAGTTAAGTTGTTTATGATTATGTTCGGCTATTATGACATTTATGTGGAAGATGATGAAAATTAGTTTGGCATGAATGCAAATGTTAGCTGGCAATATACTGCATTACAGCACTAGCACCGATAGAACACATTTGAAGAATTTTAATTCTACACGAACAACATGTGTGCATCTGTGTTTGTGTGCATGTGTGCACATGTGCACATGTGCATGCCTTAAGAACGTATTTGAATGATATAATCCTCTCTGCTGTCCTATTACTTGTTCAAACATGAATGGTAGAAGTAGAAAATACTGTTTCAGGGGTGAAGCTAAGAATAAGTGGACATTCTTGGTTATTTCTGGCCCCAGAAGACTTATTAAAGACTTTATCTAGTACTGATAGCTACTTAAAATAATAAATAATAATAATAATAATACTATTCTTTTTATATTCATCTACCTTCAAATGTTGGAATGAGCTAACATATGACATTGCAAAAATAGCAGATGCAAAAGTCTTATATTGGGCTTTCTGCCACTATATGCATGAAGCTACGATAAGCATTAATTATGGATACTTCTGGGAGATTTGGGAATCCCTAATTAGTATTCTATTACTTGCTCTGCAAAGGGTGACAGCTATTAAATCTTCTGTTAAGACCTTAAGAGACTTGTGTGCACTTTTGTGCCCTTTTGGTTCCTTTGCTGAAAAAAGTTCGTATGTGGTCCAAACTCTCCTCTGCAGTTAACCTGCAGCTTTTTAAGGTATTTGATAGTTACTGATAACTTTGCCAAAATAAAACAAAATGCCTTCCAGAGAAAGGGGGTTTAAGATGTAAAAGGAATATAAATCTCCCTGAAACCTTCCTCAGACCTCTCGGTTTTGACTAAGTGTACCCATACATTTGATGTCAGTGTCACAAAGGGTGACTTCAGTATACATATTTGCAAGTCTGAGCCCAAGCGTGTATCATCACTGCATGCATAATGATTTCTAATCATTACTGAATGCATAAGGTTTCTAACAAGAACCTTTGGATGAACTTAAACCAATATACTCTCTTCCCAGTCCTCTGAATGTAGACCTCCCAAGTGTACCTAAGGTTTCAAGCAGCCAGTACTTAGCACTGGATTTTCACACATCCTCCTTCAGCCCTGTACATAGCACATATTGTGGATTAGCAATCAAAAAAATAAATATAAATAAATAAATAAATAAAAATATGTTTCATCAAAGTCTGAAAATGGGAGCTAGTGGAAAAAGAAATGGAATTTAATGTGAAAATAGGTAACACTGAAGTTGCTCTACTGATGGCTTTTTTTTTTTTTTTTTTTTTTTTTAAAATACTGAATTCACTTACAGCCTCTGTTTTTTATTTGTAGTGAAGCTGATATAAAATTTTCTGTCAGCCATAGTTGGTTTGCAGAATTAAGGGCTCCTGCTGTACAATTTAGAAATACAGATTCTTGACCTTTTCCATGATGATGTTTCTACAACATCCTTTGGCAGCAAGGCCATAATTGCATCGATCTTACAGTAATTGTCCTAAAACTTAATATAAATTGTTTCTGACAGTGCTTAAGCACATAGCGTTTTTATTTATGTCCACTGACATATGAAAATAAATTATTCCCTTTCTCTTTGTAACATTCTTTAACTGGTTGGTAGACTGAAAGATTTTGCATAGAAATACAGAGTTCACGTGTTCTGCTTAAAACAACAACAAAACTTAAGAATGAAGACAACAAATGCCAAGTCATGCTGGTAGATGGATAGCTCCCCCCAGTATAAAAAATAAAAATGAAGCATCTCTTTCAAATGAGAAAATGAACTTGGGTCAAAGAAAGAAACTCAGAGTCACAATACAAGAAGATTACGTAGGGCTTATGTGGTTTTACTAGTGAATGAAATCCAGTAACACAAAACTTGAGGAAAGGATTGACTTTTAGTGTTATATCCGTCTATACTGTTCAGCTAAAGATTTGACAACTATATAATCCACTTACATGCAGCTCTTTGAATATGCAGAAAAATTTATGCCTCCTGCTCAAGTTTTATACCAGTTCTGTTCAACTTAGAAGACTGATTGAACTGCAGTTCTCATGAAGGTCAAACAGGTGATGGAAACTTCTATTGTTTTTTCTTCCTAATTTTTTTGGTGAAGTACCTTAATTCTGTGGGTATTTTTAGGTTAACTTTATTAGGGATGTAACTGTGCTCAAATACTTCACTGGAATGGGAAACAGCAATTTTTCTGCATAAAAGAATAACAAAATTTGCCACCTCACACATCTGCATTATCTATTTTTGCATCAAAACCAGATTAAACCCACAGTCTTCTTTATTCTCCATATCTCTAAAGAAAAGTATTTCACATTTTCAATGAATTTGGGTAAATTCTCCCTTTAGGTACCTATTCACTGAAAGAAGATGACCACAGTAACTCATCATCATGATAATTCATCCTACCTCTTCTAGCTTCTCATTTTTAAGTCAGAGGATCCACTTATTGTTCTTCACAGAGTTGAAAGGTAAGCTTTTCCAGGCTCTCCAGCATCTTGCTGCCTCATCTTCTTCAGCCTAACTTCCTAGCACTTGGTCCACTGAACCTATCTGTCAATTTTAATTGACTACTCCTTCACTAGGTGACACAACATACTTTTTATCTGCGTCTGTCTTCATCACAGGCCCTTACTCTAAAGTGGCTGAGTAGACAATAGCACCAGATGTACAACATCCCTCCATCACAACACAAAAATTACCAAAAAAGAGGTTTAGTCATCCTTTCATCCTTTGTTCCAGCTGGTTGCACGTTTAAATGTGAGCAAAACTCCAAATACTGATGGTTTTTTAAGTTAATTTATTCAAATATTGATTTTTGTATCGTTTTGGTAATAATAAACATCAAAGTATATAAGCAGATCTCAGAAAAGGAGCTGCAAAAATGTGGACATCCTACTTTGGTTCAGCTTAGGTTAGTCAAAATGAGGTACAGGATAGCCTGAATGAATTCGTGTTTGTTTTCTGTTTGTTTGTTTGTTTTTGTTGTTGTTTTTGTTTGTTTGTTTGTTTTTTCTTGACCTCTGTTCCAATCAATGCAAAACTACAAAGAAGAAGTGGACAAAATCTACACTTTATTTTGCGATTTCATGTTGCTACTCTGCTAACTACAGTAAGCATTTGGCCAGTTTTGCAACCTAAGTAGTCTGCTTAGTAGAATAAAATTATTTAGAAGGAGCATTGTTCAATAACAAGGATACCAAATCAAAATTTGTATTTGGGGTCTATTCGCTGCATAGTCACTTAACACCTTGATGGCCACAGACAACTCATTTCATTTCTCTTGTTTTCTCAATCTTCTCTGGAAAAATAATGAGCAACAGGAGCAAATGAGTATACATTCCCAATGAGCATATAGACAGTAGCACCTCAGAATCAGTTGATACTTCTCTTTGAGTCTGGTTGAATCCTGTGGGCATTAAAGTACTAAACAGCAATAATAGCCTTTGGTAAAAACTGTGCAGCTGCAGAGGAACTTAAGCTGCTCAAAGGAAAGTATCTCTAGGTTAAAGAATACTATCTAATCAACCAATAGAATGAAATGGAAGAGACAACTCCTGTACACCTCCACCAAAACACATATGAAATGATAAAGTGGAAAAGAATCTTGTCAGACATGGGATATACATAACATACAGGCATGTCAAAGATAAACATTTGCATCTGGTTTTTTTAGTGGATTTCAGGAGAGGGTTGTGAAACTAAGAGGGTAGATAGGGAAGGGGCTTTTATGGATTTTACGTGCTATTCCTGCTCTTGCTACTTATTAAAAGCCACAGAAATGCCTGTAGAAAACTTTTTCCATGCTTTTGCTGTCTGTAATACTGTCACTCCTGCCTTTGTTCATGTCCTGAAAGAGTTCCTTCAAGAAACACTTTTGCAACAGCAGCAGACAGACAAGTCATATAAATGAAGACAGTAAGATATGTATAAATACTTTGCACTATTCTGGATTCTCCTACTAATTTATGCTGCAGTTACTATCAGAGCTTAAAATCTTCAACCCACAATACTTCTAGTTAAGACCTTCCAAAACTACACAATGGCAAGAGAAAACCCATACGATAGGTTGTAAATGTCTGCCTTGTTTTCCTATGGGTCTTTTTTTCAACCAGAGTAAAATTCATTGCAACTTTCCTTTAAGACTTCGCAATGGTGTCAACAACAGTGGCAGTAGAGACGGCAGCTTTCCCAGCATCTGTCATGTCAGTACTAGGGCCATCAACATAAACAGATTGTGCAAGAGACAAGATTGTGCAAGAGATTCCCATGTGAATCAGTAAGACTCAGCCAATTCCCTTCATTCGGCACTGATCACTGATGAAAAGGATTTTCTTTGAATTGAAAGATAAATGTAAGAAGTTCCTTATGTACACACACATAAAATAAAATAAAATAAAATAAAATAAAATAAAATAAAATAAAATAAAATAAAATGTTTTATGCCCTACTTTCCCTGAACTTCTCAT
Source organism: Nettapus auritus (assembly GCA_011076525.1). Classification (NCBI taxonomy): domain Eukaryota; kingdom Metazoa; phylum Chordata; class Aves; order Anseriformes; family Anatidae; genus Nettapus; species Nettapus auritus. Next base: position 78,418,378 of record CM021767.1, on the reverse strand, counting down.
GATAAATTTCCCTGAGGAGAATCATGCATTCTGGCTGTCCAGCCACACAGAAGAAAAATCAACCTATGGATGACTAAATATTGATGAATATGATGTGAATTCTGAGGCAGGTTCTCCCCTCTTCTTTCTTGCACTTTCTAATTTACAGACTCTGTAGTATTTAGAGTCACAATGTCAACCAAAGTCAGAAGAAATAGAATTCCAGAAAGCATTACAACCATCATTAGCACACTCTATCCCAACTACTTATCAGACGCATATAAATCTTGATGCCTATGTGACTCACTATGATGAAATTAAATGAGAGCAAACAGATGAAAATGCATGTTCACTGCTTTTATCTCTAACCTAGTCAGACAGTCATCAATATATTTTCGCAACAGCAATATACTCTGTAATATTTCAAAATATTGTTATCATTTTATTAAAACCAAGTATTTACTCATTCTATATGTCCATTGTTTCCTAGCAGATAGCCCCCCTTCAGCACTGCCCAAATGATCCAAAATTTCATGCAATCAAATTCATTCAATTCATTCCTCACATTCTCCCTTTCCTAAAAACAATATTTTCAAAATATGCATTTACTACATGCATAATATGTTTCAAGGGGAACTAAAATCAGCATGCACAAAGTCAAGCAAGCAAAGCAGTTGCAAGCAATAAGAATGTCAAAACATGTGGTATCTCTGTTCATAACTGCATGTATTGTAAAAGCACAGAAGCGTACGTTCACACCAAGTCAGTCCTCCATCTACCCTCATACGTTTTAATCTGTTTCCTTAAAAGGACAAGTGCTGATAAAGATTTGAAACAGAGACTGAATTAAGAAAATGACAGGAAAAAAAGAATCCCTGCTGCTACAGCACTCTCACTGGGATTGCATTTCTTGAATATTCTCCTTCAAGGAGAGTAGCATATCATTTTTTATACTTAGCCAGGGGAGGTGATAGACTGAAATAAGGGCTGCTAAAACCAAGGCAGGTAGTGTGAAATCTAAGGAAGTACAGAATGGAGAACTTAAAAAGAGGAAAGGGGTTAAAATTCTTTTTCATCTTCAGAAAATCAGCACATTATTCCAACTGAGCTAACAGGCTCAACTGTACTGCAGGATTACAAGGAAGCTGAAGACAAAGGTTTCATTCACAAGTCTACCCTTTTACAAGAGATAACCTCCTGTGCAGATGTAAAGTCAAGTCATGTCTGATTAAATTCACTTCTTCTGTGACAGTGGACAATGCGTTGGGGATCAAAACAGAAAAAGAAACCATGATCCTGTACCAGTCAGTGTTCTGTATATTGATAAAAATTTAGTATAGCAAAGTGGCACATGTAAAATTCATTATAATTATGCTAAAAATGATGAAGTAATCGATAATGTTCATTCTAGTTTTGGTCCTTACCCAATAAAAATACTGACTCCTTTTAACAGCAAATTGTGAAAAACTTTGGAGCATCACTGATTTTTTACCATTAATTTTCTTCCATTACAGGATATATTTAAAATAAATTATTATCTGTGGTGCTTAGAAATCTCTCTTATCTTGGTATCTTACCTGAAGTCATTCTGCTTTGTAACATCACTATTAGATGTCATGGAAATTAATATGAGATAATAAGCAGAATACTTTCAGTCAATTCATGGTCCAATTAAACTAAGATTCAGGCCATTCACATCATCAAGGACAAGATGTCACCTTTTAACTTTAGCCCACAGAAACCCAGTGGGAATAGCTGAACCCATGGTGTCTATTTTTTAATGCAACAGTTGATATATGAATTCAGTGGGAGGTTTGGTATTTGTTTTCATGGAAACATGGATGAACCTATCTAATGTAAATAACCTGTGTGGCGGGAAACCATGCATACATTTGAATATTTTGTAGAAGGTGATGTATTTCACATAAAGCTTATGATTTTAGGAAACTGTTAGTTGTTCCAGCAGTCAAATTAAAAGGGCTAGTCTACCAATAGGCAGAAAATAACATTTGTTTGTCCCTGAATTACAAATAATTTTGTTTTGTTCTGAATTTCTGCAACTGTGCTGTAAGAGTTATAATAACATAAAGTAATGCTGTGCGTGTACTGAGGCAGCAAGGAGTACAACTCCTGGAGGGTTATCTTTTACTACGTAACTTTTGTAAGTTTGTCAAAACTATTTCAAATTGAAAATTATAATGTAAAATTACTATACCTACATTATACAATACTTAGCACCTAGCTTAGAAATCTAGCAAGAAGAAAAAAATAAGTGAAACGTTAAGACAGAAAGCTGACACTACACATATTTTTAATCTGTTTCTGCCCTGATATGTTAATATTGCTCATTTATCACAGAAAACGAGCATGTGTGCTGTCCTAGCAATGCAACTTTTTGTAAATGCACAATAGCCAGATATGAATGCCTTTGAACACTACTGGTTATTGTGATGAGAATAAATATATCAATGAGTTTTTAATGACTTTAAATGGAATGTCTCTGTGCAGCAGCAAGTATAGGCACAAACATAATACACTATGTTTTATTAATAAAAGAACAACCATTTTTTCCTCCATCCAGATGATCCCCTTCAGGTCTGAAGTGCACTGAAGGTGATAACTTTGTGACAAAAATAGAAAGACAATCTCAGTCCTAAAAGAGTATTCTCTAGAATGCATTACTTTCTTTCTCCAGAGCAAGCAGATTACTTTGGATGCTTACACAGCCCCAGACAAACAGTTCACATCTGAAAAACTCATTTCAACAACAACAACAACAAAATTTAAATTCCTAATGAATGACGGGCGGACAGAAAAGTTAGTAACAGGAGGTCTATCTCTACTTATTTGCAGTGGGGACTTTAAAATATGACCATTTCCATTTTCATTTTTTTTTTATTTTTTATTTTTTTTGATTGTCCCTTATCACTTATTATCTTCTTTTAGTATCCTTAGCATTTACCAAACATCAGAAGTTTTGGACAGCCTACCTTCTGAAAAAAATCAATAAAAGAAAACTGAAATGTATTTCTGCAGGACCTGCTATTGTACAGCAGCAAATAGATGTTGAGCTTATGATAAGACTACAAGATATACTTGCATGATGTGGCAAATTCAGACTTATTTTATAGTCCAGCATAGATTTACTGAATTCCTGCACTTCATTTTTAATACAGAATTAAAATTTGCTCTATTCCTCCCCAGAATCACAAAGGAATTAAGTGACTGATAGGATATCAACAGAATCTAATGTTTTGGTTAACACAGAGAGCAGGCAACAATAAATCCATGAAGGTTAGGTGTCAAAATATAGCAGAGCAAGGTTGTAAGCTTCTAGGGCTGTAGAGCACTGTGTGTTACTTAAGTGGAAGTAAAAAATGGCATGCAAAGTAGAAAATGCAGTGGCACACAGTTGTGAAATAATGACATTGGTATTACATATCTAACTATTTGTTTCTATTTAGCAGTGGTAAAAGAGACCAGGCATAGCAGCTCATAGCAAAACATCTGATTTGCAAGCTGAGGATTACTGCAGTCTTCACATGCAGTTGTTCCTGATTAAATCCATGTTAACAGAGTAAGACCTGTTCCTGTTTAGTTTAAGTCACTTTTAAAACTAGATTTCTGTTTTATCCTGCATTCTTGAGCATGCAGGAACAGGTGTGCCCTGACTAGGAACCTGCTGATGCTCAATATGGAAAGATATTTCCTTGCTCTTAACTTAAATTTTGCCCACAGGGATACTCCAATTACACAGACATTGAAATGCAAGTCCTGTGCTCCCTTGTGCTGTGTAGGAGGTGTGAAAGAGCCAGACTCATGTGCTAAGTGTCCTCTGCAGCCTGGCCATCGAGGGTGTTTTACACACAGAGGCTGCAGCACGATTTCACTTCAGAAGGGCCTCTACAAATGGTTATATGGGAAAAAGACAGCATGCTTATGGTCTGCTGGGTATGGTCTGCTGGGTGAATTCTGCAGCAAATTCTGCAGCTTACAAGAGAAAGGATGTCTTTGCAAATCACCAGCCATATAAACTCAGTCACTACTTACAGATTTTCAAAGCCCCACAGGCTTATTCCTTCTCTTCCTCATCAGTGCCAGCAGAGATTCCACAATTTTAGTTTTATCCCCTATTACACCTGTGAAACATACTTATGTTTCTTCAAACCTTTGTGACCTTAATGGTTTTATGCAGGTATAATCTAATAGAAGTTGTTATGATTATTCTAGCAGATCTTCATAAGCAGTCTTGTCACTGGTAAATGAGATGAACTAGGATCCTTGTCTTACTCTTTTGAGATACATCACTGGATCAGGGCTCAAAGCATTTAAAAAAAATAAAAAATAATAAATAAATAAATAAATAAAAAAAGCCGATGAATCCCAAAGTGCTCTGACCAAATATTAAAATTAATAAATAAATAGATAGATAGATAGACAGATAGATAGATAAAGCAAACAAAATTTGCAGCTGTTTAACATGTGGGCTTCAGATTCAAAGTGTGTTTGAGCATATAAAGTACAAATTTCTTTTTCCTTTTTTTTAAAAAAATTAATTCTTAAGTTAATTGATAATCTGTTTTAAATTCTAGTCCTAAAAATCACATTTTTGTTGTTAATTGTTGTTTCTGAATGAGCATCTAAACTCTAGCTTAAGGAAAATGATGCTTTCAGTCCTTGCAGTTTGAAAAGATGACACAATTATATTTCAGAGACTGAACAGATACATACACAAAAATTAAAGAATAATGGTTTCAAACAGTCCTGATTTTGTGGAGGCAAAATACATTTAAGCAAGCTATGCAAACCTGTCTAAAGATTAAGAAATTTAAAAAAAAAAAAAAAAAGGCAACTTTTCATATTTAGAACCCTTCTTCTTCAACTGAACTCATCTTATAATTTCCATGTTTGCAGGTGCTTTGGGATCATGGAGAGAGAAAAGAGGCATTCCGACCTGCTTAATGAGAAGCATAGAGCTCAATCGCCTCAGATCCAGATAATAAATTTAAATTATCTCTTTTTTTTTTTTCCTAGTGATACTGTACAGTTCCTGCCTCTCTTGCTGTGTGAAGAAAACAAAACAAAACAAAACAAACAAACAAAAAAACACACAGTGAAGACTTCAGTATGGATTGTACAAACCCCAACCTTTGTCACACCCTTTGCCATTGAGAAGTGAGGAGCAGTATGCAGCAGGGAAGAAGAATGCACTTTATTCTCCTCCTCTAAATAACAATATGGCTGCACTTACAAATGAGCCCTTCCTCTTTTCATTTAGTTATGAAACATATTTCCTCAACTCTTGTCACTGAAATTTAATCACTTAAAAAAAATAGTTAGTTTTGTGCATGTGAAAAGTACTTTGAAAACTCTTATGTAAAGAAAATAAAAAGAGGAAGTAGGCCTTAGCCCTTAGGAAAGGCAATCTCCAAGGCACTTCAAGGGGCCAAGGTCTGGCCTCACCTTCATTCTCATGCATTTGCATTATTGACTTTATGAAACAAAGGCAAAGCCCTATGTAAAGAACACATTGTGCAAACCAAGGATACATGCATAATCCTGTGTCACTAGCAATGGCAGCTCCCAGCAGAGACAGTGGAAGCGATGTTGGCTATTTGCGCAGCATTCAGATACCACTTTGCTATGGTATGCAAGTCGTTGAATGATACACCTACCACAGCAGTGAAAAGTCCTTCTTTAAAGTTGCATTCACCCATTTACACATCCACCATAAATATGTGGGGCTGTAGCGTTGCAACACCCATTATCCTCACAATAAAGCAGAGATTTTACTCTGAAGAACCAAAGCCAACTCTTCAAACAAGTGGTTGTCAAGGTGTTGCTTGCTAAGGTGCTCCCCACACCCCAAAAGAAGCTGCCTCTGCTCTTGGCTGCCCTCACTCCTGCTAACAGCAGAGTCAAGCAGAAGCCCCAGGCCTGGGAAGCAGAAAAGATGAACAGGGAGCAACCAAGAAAGCAAAAGGAAGGAGCAGAGGAAGGTAGGGAGGACACTGATATGTTTAGAAGTCCCCTCCACAGCAGCAGGGCAGCCTGGTTCTCCAAAGCATGAGGTAGAAGCTGGGAAACACCTCCAACCCCTAAGCCCAAAATCATGCCCTCAGATTGCATCCCCATGCCTGTCCACATTACTTCCCCATCCTTCCTTCCCTCTCCTCAATGCTTCAGTTTGATAGTAGGTCCTTCAATGCTTTGTGTATGTGGAGTAAATTTTATTACCAACTTTAAAAATATATAAATAAAAGCCACTTAGACAGTCTGTTAATATACAAAAGAGTAAAGCAGTACATTTAATTGAGACTTTTTCCCCATATGGCAAATTTAATTTGTTGTAAAATCACATACTTCATTACGAGCAGGTTATTTAGAGTATTCCGATCTGTCCAGCAAAATGGTACATAATTTAACTGTTCTCTTTGAGGTGATTCTTTCTTAGTCATATAATTCATTTTTTCTACCAATTAGGGAAGATGACTCAGTACTGAATATTCTGTCTCCTCAGTCAATTGATTTTTTGTGCTTTTTTTTTCCTCCAATGTTATTTTCTCTAACACCATTTCACTGGTTATTCTTTATTAATATAAATCATCTGCAGATGTGCTAGAGATTTCACAGTACAGCTTCAAAGATCTTTTCTAGAAGCTCCAGAGAACAAAGCAATTTTTCATACGTAATCCTATTCTTCTCTTCCCCACTGATATAACTGTCAAAGAAAATCACAGCTATGCTGACAACGCAATACAAAATGAACTCGGATCCATACAGACTATTTTTGCAGAAGCCCAGAGTCCAGAGGTAAAAATTGTCTGTTATTGTAAACAGAACCAATCTCAAAAATCTGTTGTTGAAGCCCTCACCCCTTACAGATGAGATTAATCAAGAGTAACATCAAACTAGCTCCAAGCAAGACCATCAGATTCCCATCACCTGCCAGGCTTCCTCTAGGAGAGCAGGTGGACACTGCAACAGTATCACCAACAATCCAGCTGTTGATACTGCCAGGCTTATTGATGCCTTCAGACAGCAATTGAGCCAGAAGCTGCTATCTCCCCACCCCCCCACAGTTCACAGCCGGTGGTGTCACTGTCGCCCTAATGAATCTTCTGCTGACATTTAGTCCAAAGAATGTTTTGGTTTGTTCTGTTTTGTTTAAAACAAACACACAAACAAACAGGAAACTACATTAAACAAAACACTTTCAATTTACATTATTTTTGGATCACTTCTTCAGCAGCCTCCCCATGGAAAGCTAGCATTTTTCAAGCTTTCAACTAAAACACAGTGTTCAATACCAATAGGATGAAATGAATCAATCTGACCATGGCGTAATTCACAAAGGCAAATTTCTCTTTCACAGTCCCGTCCCTGAAATAGGAAATAAACTTGTGTACTTCAGTATCCATTTCTGATGGAGGAGAGGGCAGAACTGGGTCAGGTTTAGTTTTTATTTGTTTGTTTGTTTTTTCATTCTACACTTTTCATAATATAGCCCGACAGGCTATCAAAACTCAGCCAGAAATCAACTGATTTACAGCTGTGTAGCAAAACCAAAACGTGACTCAGAATTTGGTTAATACTCAACATAATTTACAGAATAAATGGGCTTTTGTTAAGTCTTAAACAAATTAATTTGCTTGCTTAGCAGTCTTAGGGCTTGTTAGAATCCCAGTAAGGTACCCCATTGCTCTCAATGCTCTCTGGCTCTTTGCTCTTCCTGCACTGTTCAGTGGCTGTCTGTATTTTTGTACTTCAGAAACTTTCTTCTAACTTCAGGTAATTTCAGAATGATTGTAGAAAGGACTTAATATAGGACTGATAAAAATAAAAAATAAAATAAATAAATAAATCTGCTTAATCTATTTGGACAAATTAGACCTATCAGACACCCCATTAAAATTGGTCCAAACTGAAAGTAGCCTTTGAGTCATTTGAGCTACATTACTGAGCCTTCATACGTCACAGCCAGCACACAAATAACCAGAAGTTGATGAAATACGGTGCTGTACTTCAAACAAAATTAATCATTTATTTCTTACAATTTCATCCAGAAATGGTGATTTTCACTTTTTTTTTTTTTTCTTTTAAATTTCATTTGATGTGAGGTAATATCAAGCAAAGGCATACACAGCAAAATCTCTAGCTGATGAGCTGCTGTCCAAGTAAATCTGTTACTCCAGAAAACATGCTCACATCTTTAACAGGTACAAATAAACACGACTGATGGGGAGAAAACAATCAATAAAATAGTTTCCAAAAATCCTAGGACTGTTTATCTTAAGATCAGATCTGAGAGATTTCAATTAGATGCAGATCTGTTCTGGTAATTCTCATCTTTGCCAGCTTGTCAGATAATTGCCTCCCCAGCAACATCGGTGATCAAGCACTCTCAGTTCAACCATTAACTCATTCTTTGACGACAAAAACAAAGCAAGAACAAGAAACCATGACACTGAGCTCTTTTTTTTTTTTTTTTTTCCAAAAGGACAGGTATGGATTGTGACTGAAAAGGTGCTAACTACAACACAATCATCATTCAAATGTATTTTATAAACCAGCACATAACAGAGTTTTCTCCTGTCTGCTGCCATGTTCTGCTCACAGTGGGAAAAACATGGACCTGTGAAGTTCATTGCTGGATACAGCTGAAAATTTTGATTAACAATGACTACTTACCCTGCATCTGCACTTTATTACCATAATACATTATGCTCATCTCTCATAAAGTAAGCACACATGCGAGAGAGTTTCATCTAATTTACAAGAATAAAAACAAACCAAACCACTTTTCACCTTCCATGTGTGGTACATAATCGTGTGCTTCCTTGAATCAGAACCAGTCTGCTGAGAAACACCACTGCACCTTAGAAAGAGCCCTAGTGTGTCTTCCTGGAGTTACAACAGATGTTGGACACTGGCTTTGACACAAGAAGAGTGAGGATGTATTGTGTTAGCAAAAGTCTGAGGAAAGTTTGGGGATCTATCTAGACAAAATGCACTGTTTAAATACGTGGTTATCACCAGTGCACTTCTGTCTTAGATAAACTTATGGCAAAGTAGAATCTATGAAAACTGTTTAACTTTCTGTAATTAAAACAATATTGGAATAATAATGTTTCACCATTACAAAATATTACTAGAAAGAAAGGAAGACTTTAACCATTGCTTGTAATAGGCCTTTCAAATAAAAACCATACCCAGGAAAGCAATAATGTTTTTTTACTTCTTGTGATATATTTTCCTTTCAAGAAAGTATGTTGCAAATAAACACTGTTCTTCACTGTACTCTAAAAAATGTCTTTTTTGAACTATTTGAACTATTTTAATTACTCACCATTTTATCAGCATAAATAAAATTTTCTCATTGACCCATATATTTCTTATGAAAGTAACCGAACTACTTCTCCCTGATCATTTAGTGCAGGTTAGTATGACTTTGTGAGCAGCATATAATGAGATGCAAACTAAAACCATAACTATGTGGATTTAAGGTCAAAAAGACCTATTTGTGGTTATTATGGAAATCAGTTTAAATGTGAGGTAGTTAAACAATGCGCCTTTGCATACCGGCTCAGCAAAAAACCCTAAACAACCTGCCGACATCTGCTTTTTGAAGTGTCAGATAACATTATTTCCAGGATGACATCAAGGGCCTTCATTGGCTATGCATAAGGTCAGTGAATATTAACTTCATTTACACTTGGCTGAGAATTGGCTGGTGCCAACAATAGAGGTTTAGCTCCTCTGCTGAGCGGGGTTAAAAACTGACAGAAAGCTGCCATTGAGGAAGATGGATGATGGTACTAGCTGACCCTATTCCTCCCCAAGTGTCACAGCTTCGGCCTCTTTTCTATCTCCGCAACAAAAGACCCTCTCCGAGCTTCCCAGTGGCCTTCAGCTTTATTGGTGCTAACAGGCCCAGACATTTTCATCGATTGGATTCTCTACCTCTTAAACACAAGAGCTTGCCCTCACTGGCTAGCCAAACCTTGGCACAGATGTCTTTTTTTGTAATTGCTTCTCTGCTGTCTGTTGGGAAGGATGCGATCGGACAGGCAAACACCATGTCAACACAGAAAATGCTTCACCATTTATCTCAGTTTCCCAAAGGCATTTTAAGGAAAGCGATATGCTGTTTGCCTGGAGGGTTTGATAGTTCAAAGTGTATAAATGCAGAAGAAGAAGTTGCTGTCACAAAATTCCAGTGCATTTGTCATACACACAGTTAACAAATTATGAATTAATTTCTCATAAACCTTTTCAAATGCACATTTCTAAATGCACAGAAATCAGTTTTATCTGTCTATACTTCTATGCCAGATCCTCAGGGGGATTTTCAGTCAAGTTCAAAATCTGCATTTTATAAATCATAAGGCTTTGTTAATAATATAAACATCTGTAGAATATTCAGACTTTAAATTTGAGGCCACAAACTTAACAAAACACAGAAATGAATTATGGGCTTAAAATGGATGAGCACATATCTATTGCATGGAAGGGAAACAATCAAAGCAATCAGAGCTTTTAACATTTTAATAAAAATGACTGGAGAAAGAATATAAAAGAAACATAACAGAGCCGTACAGAATGCTTTGGGGTTGTAGAAAAACAAAACTGATGTTCTTTTATCTTAAAAAATAAATAAATAAATAAATTTGCTACTGGCCATTGCTGGCAAAAGAGCAATGGATTTGACAAGCCGTTTGTTTGATCCAGTACAGCAATTCCTGTCTTTCTGCATACACCATGGAAACATACAGTCTCCTATCATAACTTTTATATTTTCCCAGATTATGGGCTGCACTGCATGTGCTCTGAGACAAAATGATTGTGTAAAGCCACCCTTAAAGGCAGTATAGCTAGCCAGGGAACTGGTCTCCCACTGAGATGCAGTCCACAGAATCATAACAACACTTGCTATGCTAAGCATACATTTATAGCCAGAAGTGAAGGAGCACAGACTTAATGCCCCTACTAAAACCTATGGCTCAAATTCTTTCTTTAGCATAACACTAAGAACTAAGGAAGATCTAAAAATGATACATGCAAAAGCCAATGATAAAAATGGGTGGGTGGCACCAAAACTGATTTTTTACAGAATGACAAGCTTTGTAATAGGTATTGTAGAGTGGTTCTCTCAAATACTGATGTAGGAATGACAAATACAAGGGAGGTTCCAAAGGTGGGAACAAAAATGCAATCCAGCCTGGCAGTCCAGCCTAAGAAGTAAATGGAAGTATCAGCCACCAAATCTAACCTTCTGCTATGAAATAGCATGGAAGTATGGATCAAATGATTTCAGTTTTCCAGTAGCACCTGTAGTTTTTATTTGGCAGGACAGAGAGCAGTGGTAAACTAAGTAAAAAGGCAAACATTCCCTGCTGAGGGAGAGGGGAAAAGCTGCACCTTTTTCACACTAGCCATGTTCAAAAAGGAGGTTTACCTCAGCCATAAAAAACTGTAGAAAAGAAAACTCAGTCACAATTCAGTCATAAAACCAAAAGAGATACTACAAAAAATATGCATGAAAGTAGCTGAAGCAATTTTTTTTAAAAATCTGTAATACGTTTATTTTTTTAAATTAGATGTTTATTGCAGCCTACCGCCATATAAAATAATGTAATTGTGTGATCATACAGCAGGGCTCATTATGACTTTTTTTCTTTTTTCTTCCTTTTTTTTTTTTTTTTTTTTTTTAACACTAGTGGTGGGGATATTACAACAATAATGAGGAAAATACACATTTTTCACGTCATAGTAACTCCTATTAAACAAACTGCCTTTAGCAAGGGCTACAAGACTGTGCACTTACTCTTTGTAAGATATGGTTATGACATGAGGCCAATTCATGTTTTTCTTACTCTCAGAAGTAGTCCCATGAGACTATTTATTTATTTATTTATTTATTTATTTATTTATTATGAGTAAAGCGAGCAAGATTTTGCTCAAGGGAAAATAAGCTATTTTGTGACAAAAATGTTTCAAAAATGTTTCAAGTCCCTTTCTCCACTGGGTAAAAGCAAGGAGTTTTGCCTCTTTGGTGTGCCATATCAGCCCCGCAGGAAACATTAAGGAATTCCAGTTGAAGGTACTTGGAAAGAGCAGGGAGAGAGAGCACTGGCATATAAGTATGAAATGATAACAGTGCTTGACAGGCTTTCCCAATATGTTTCGTAATCATAGAACCATTAAGGGTGGAAAATACCTCTAAGAACATCTAGTCCAACCTTAAGCTTAGCACTGTCTAGTCCAACATTAAACCATATCACTAAGCTCTACATCTACATGTTTTCTGAGGACCTCCATGAATGATGGCTTAAACCACTTCCCTGGGCAGCTTGTTCCAATACTTCACAACCCTTTCAGTGAATAAATTTTTCCTAATATCCAACCTAAACCTCCCCTGGTACAACTTAAGGACTTTTCCTCTTGTCCTATCACTTGGTGCCTGGGACAAGAGACTGATCCCCATGTCACTATAGCCTCCATTAAGAACAAATGGAAAACTTCACTATGTGTGCAGTTTTATTGACACTAGGTTGAAAAAGAAGTGCAGATCACGTCGCCCCAAATGATACCTAGAAGGAAACGGGCATTGTTTTAGCTGTTAGCAAATCCCAAGGCTCCATATTGTCACCCAATTACTTCACCTATGGAAGTCTCATCTGGATTTAATCTGCAGCCTGCAGCTGGTAAAAGGGAAAGTATCAGGACCTTAAAATCATAAGCAGGGTTAAAAATCGTGTAATCATACTGCATGAAAAGGTCTCCCCTGAGCCCCATTTTCTCGAGGCTGAACAACCCCAGCTCCGTCAGCCACTCCTCATAAGACTTGTTCTCCAGACCCTTCATCAGCTTTGCTGCTTATCTTTGGATGTGCTCCAGCACCTCAATGTCCTTGTAGCAAGGGGCCCAAAAACATCCCTGATATAAACCACTATCAGGGATAGAAATTGGCAAGGGATCTTGAGCAGCATAGTAGTACTTCCATCTGGGTTGGGTGGAACCACAATATTTTTCAAAGCAGACAGCTATGGAGGTTTTAAAAAGGACAAGAGAGATCCATTTGTTAGCCTACAGAGATGTGTAATACATTACATTCCCCTTTTCCATGACCTTAACGCTGGCCTTTCACTTGCTCCTCCCTTCTCAAGGCTGTACAAGTCACTGAGATTGAGAGAGTACAGTTTGTGAGAGTGCCACTGAGAGTAAGTACAGTTTGTGAGAGTGCCACAAGCTGGGGCTTCGCTTCACTGAATATAAATACACTGTTGACAGGGAAATCTGGTCACGCCTCACCTGGAGTACTGTGTCCAGTTCTGGGCTCCCTGGGACAAAAAAGACAGATCTCCTGGTAAGAGTCCAGCAGAGGAACACAAAGATGATGCAAGGTCTGGAACATCTTCCCTAGGAGGAAAGGCTGAGAGACCTGGGTCTGTTCAGCCTTGAGAAAAGAAGACTGAGAGCACTGTTGAACACCGTTATCATTTCATGCCTCTTATTAATGTTTACGAATACCTGAAGTGTGGGAGACAGAGGGATTTGGCCAACCTCTTTTCAGTGGTTTGTGGGGACAGGACAAGGGGCAATAGCCACAAAATGGGTTACAGGAAGTTCCGCACCAACATGTGAAAGAACTTCTTCACAGTAAGGGTGACGGAGCACTGGAACAGGCTGCCCAGGGAGGTTGTGGAGTCTCCTTCTCTGAAATATTCAAGGCCCATCTGGACGCCTACCTGGGCAGCCTGCTCTAAGGAACATGCTCTGGCAGGAGGGTTGGACCCTATGATCTCTTGAGGTCTCTTCCAACTTCTACAATTCTGTGATTCTGTGAAATGGAGACAACTCATATGGCTACAGATATTTAGGACTTGCTCCCGAAGAAACTATAGAGACTACAAGTCTGAAAATTCTCTTCCTTCTCTGCATTTCAATATAATATAAGACAGTCTTGGAGGATTTTTTCTCCTAAAGAATAAATTATATTACTTTGCATCCAAGCACTTTATAAAGCAACATCCAAAAATCTTGTTTCAGCCTGAATGCTTAAGCACCTCAGCCACTCACAGAAAGAAACAGCACAGTTGTACATTACCCATATTTACAAGACTCTTCTTAATTGACGACAATGGTGCTAAAAGAAAAGGTTTACCTTACAAATCGAATCTAGGATATATGGATGGATACTGTCCCATTAGAAGAAAGGACACCTCAAGCAAAAGATCTTTTTGTGCATTTGAAGCAGGTCTGTACTGTTTTTATAAGCTCAGATGACCTGAGCCACCTGTTTGTGCATAGTCCCAGAACATGTCCATCAATCAATGTCAATATTCTTCCAAACTCCATTTTGACTTGCAACTGACAGTCAGTTATCTCCTGAATGTTAATTAATAATGAATACCCTTGAAATTGCTTAAACACACAAAATTTCTTCAAATGTTAAAATTTAAAATATGGGCTTTGTTCTTTGAGAAGTGGTATTATATTTTCATTTAGTCCTGACATTAAGAAAAAAAAAAAAAAAAAAAAATCCACATAAAGATCACACATCATTTGGACCATCAACTTGCATTTTCTTTAAATATAAAAGTACTTGTTTCTACTTGTGTAGCACAATTTTGAATCTCATACCACTGTAAAAATTGCATATTCAGCCATAATAAATGCAACCATGACTGTGTAGCTCTACATATGACAGAAAAACTTTAAGATACAAAGATCAGAAGTAGATATGTCATTGTATCCTACTCTGTCACACTCATCCAGGAAAAGGTATGTTTTAAAAAGGTGTTATTTCTTTCCCTCATTTACTGTCATTATTCACTAGCAATTCCACTGATTTTTGTTTTGTTTTGTTTTTAAATAGGCCAAATAGTGTCTTATTTCGATTGACAAACCAAAGCAGACAGACAAGAATACACATCATAAAGCCAAAGAATTGCCCCCTTTTAATCAGAAAATGAAATGATATGCAGCTAATGGTAAGTGAACAGAATAGAAAGTCTCAGATCACAGACTGAATATTCATAAGTGAGCACCGTGGGACATTTTTCAACCCTGCTTATGATTTTAAGTCCTGATACTTTCCCTTTTACCAGCTGCAGGCTGCAGATTAAATCCAGATGAGACTTCCATAGGTGAAGTAATTGGGTGACAATATGGAGCCTTGGGATTTGCTAACAGCTAAAACAATGCCCGTTTCCTTCTAGGTATCATTTGGGGCGACGTGATCTGCACTTCTTTTTCTACCTAGTGTCAATAAAACTGTACACATTGTGAAAGTTTTCCATTTGTCTGTATAAACATACTACCTTTACATAATAGACATAAAGCAATACCACAATTATAACATACTCAAGAAGGAAAATAATCAGTAATAATATTTACTGAAGAGATACTGGTAGAGGACAAGTTTTCATTACATAAAATTGGACAAAAATGAAAATAGTGAGTTATCTATACTATTTATCGTGCAAATAAATCAATCAAGAAAAAAAAAAAAAAAAAAAAAAAAGCTGGCATTTTGAAATACAAGACCTCAAATATGCAAGATTAAATGTTTGGTTTTAGCTAGGCGACCATGTCATGGGTCTTATGTAACACAACAAAATCAAGTAAGAATACCTTATCGTCAGCTGGATTCCAATTGTACTCCAAAATTACCTCCAGTCAGCAATTCAAAAAGAAATACCAAAGATGATCTAAATATATATATATATATATATAATATTTTCATATATAATCAATATACTTATATTTTATATATATTATCGGATTATATATATAATGATATATATTATAATATGTGAAGGTCTGTACCCACATACACACACATATATATATACACAATTCAGAACCAAAAAGACTGGAATCCATACCTCCACATGAATGGTTTTAACTGCTACACTATGGAAAGCAGAATAGTTTTGTTAGCAGGGGTTATTAAAACCTTCAAATGCTGACTACATGGTAATTAATTGACATGCCTTATTTAAAGCAAGAGATATGAGTTCAAATTCAAGGGTGATCGTTGTGGGCGACTCCCTTCTCAGGGGAACAAAGAGCCCTATTTCTTGGCCTGACTCTACCCGTAGGGAAGTCTGCTGCCTCCCTGGGGCCAGGGTCAGGGATGTTGCCAGAAAGCTTCCCAACCTGGTTCGCCCCTCCGATTACTACCCACTACTGATAGTCCAGGCTGGCAGTGATAACACTGACGAGAGAAGCCTGAAGGCTATCAAACGGCACTTCAGGCGGCTGGGACGGTTAGTGGATGGAGTGGGAATACAGGTAGTGTTTTCGTCCATTCCTACAGTGGCAGGGAGGGGTTGAGAGAGGACATGCAAAGCCCACATGATAAACACATGGCTCAGAGGCTGGCGCCAACACAAAAGTTTTGGGTTCTTCGAGCACGGGGTGCTTTACTCGGCACCCAGCCTGATGGCTGCAGACGGGTACCAACTGTCTCCAAGGGGAAAACAGATCCTGGCCCAGGAGCTGGCAGGGCTCATTGAGAGGGCTTTAAACTAGGTAAGAAGGGGGATGGGGCTGAAAAAAAGCTTGTTGGAGGTGTGCCAGGAAGAACAATGGCAAGGCTGGGGGAGAAGGCAAAGGCTCAGCTGAAGTGCATCTACACTAATGCATGCAGCATGGGCAACAAGCAGGAGGAGCTGGAAGCCATTGTGCAGCACACAGGCTATGACTTGGTTGCCATCACTGAAACGTGGTAGGACCGCTCCCATGACTGGAGTGCTGCAATGTCTGGCTATAGGCTCTTCAGAAGGGACAGGCAGCACGGAAGGGGTGGTGGAGTGGCTCTCTATATTAGAGAATGTTCTGATGTCGTCGAACTTGAGGCTGGGAATGATAAGGTGGAGTCGCTATGGGTTAGGATCAGCGGAGAGGCCAACAAGGCAAGCATCCTGATGGGGGTCTGTTATAGACCGCCAAACCAGGATGAGGGGGTGGATGAGAAGTTCTACAGACAGCTGAAAGAGGTTGCGAAATCATCAGCACTTGTTCTTGTGGGGGATTTTAACTTCCCTGACATATCCTGGAGGCACAACACAGCCCAGAGAAAGCAGTCCAGGAGGTTTCTGGAGAGTGTGGAAGATAACTTCCTGACCCAGCTGGTTGGTGAGCCTACCAGGGGAGGTGCCCCGCTAGACCTTCTGTTCACTAACAGAGAAGGACTATGGGAGATGTGGTGGTCGGGGGCTGTCTTGGGCAGAGTGACCACGAAATGGTGGAGTTCTCGATACTTGGCGAAGTCAGGAAGGGGACCAGTAAAACCTCTGTCTTGGACTTCCGGAGGGCTGACTTTGAGCTGTTCAGGACACTGGTTGGCAGAGTCCCTTGGGTGGTGGTTCTGAAGGACAGAGGAGCCCAGGAAGGCTGGGCGCTCTTCAAGATGGAAATCTTAATGGCACAGGAACGGTCTGTCCCCACGTGCCCAAAGACGAGCCGGTGCGGAAGAAGACCGGCCTGGCTGAATAGAGAGTTGTGGCTAGAGCTTAGGAGAAAAAAGAGGGTTTATAGTCTTTGGAAAAGAGGGCGGGCCACGCAAGGGGACTACAAGGATGTTGCGAGGCGGTGCAGGGACAAAATTAGAAAGGCCAAAGCTCATCTGGAGCTCAATCTGACTACTGCTGTTAAAGACAACAAAAAATGTTTTTATAAATACATCAATACCAAAAGGAGGACTAAGGAGAGTCTCCACCCTTTACTGGATGTGGGGGGAAACTTAGTTACCAGAGATGAGGAAAAGCCTGAGGTGCTTAACGCCTTCTTTGGCTCAGTCTTTAGCAGCAAAACCAGTTGCTCTCTGGACGCCCAGTACCCTGAGCTGGTGGAAGGGGATGGGGAGCAGGATGTGGCCCCCACAATCCATGAGGAGATGGTTAGCAACCTGCTACAGCACTTGGATGTATGCAAGTCGATGAGGCCGGATGGGATCCACCCGAGGGTACTGAGACAACTGGTGGAAGAGGAGCTGGCCAAGCCGCTTTCCATCATTTATCGGCAGTCCTGGCTATTGGGGGAGGTCCCACTCGACTGGCGGATAGAAAATATGATGCCCATCTACAAGAAGGGCCGGAGGGTAGACCCGGGGAACTACAGGCCTGTTAGTTTGACATCAGTGCCAGGGAAGCTCATGGAGCAGATTATCTTGGGCGTCATCATGCAGCACTTGCAGGGCATGCAGACGATCAGGCCTAGTCAGCATGGGTTTATGAAGGGCAGGTCCTGCTTGATGAACCTCATCTCCTTCTATGACAAGGTGACACGCTTAGTGGATCAGGGAAAGTCTGTGGATATGGTCTTCCTTGACTTCAGTAAGGCACTTGACACCGTTCACCACAGCATTCTCCTCAGGAAACTGGCTGCTAGTGGCTTGAACTGGCACACATTTCGTTGGGTTAAGAGGTGACTGGATGGCTGGGCCCAAAGAGTCGTGGTAAATGGAGTCAAATCCAGCTGGAGGCCGGTCTCTAGAGGAGTCCCCCAGGGCTCGGTACTGGGGCCAGTCCTCTTTAACATCTTCATCGATGATCTGGATGAGTAAGTTTGCAGACGACACCAAGTTAGGTGCATGTGTCGATCTGCTTGAGGGTAGGAAGGCTATGCAGACCTTGATAGGCTGGATCGATGGGCTGAGGCCAATGGTATGAAGTTCAACAAGGCCAAGTGCCAGGTTCTGCACCTGGGGCACAACAACCCCAAACAGAGCTACAGGCTGGGAGATGTGTGGTTGGAAAGCTGCCTGTCAGAGAAGGACCTGGGAGTTTTGGTTGACAGTCGGCTGAATATGAGCCAGCAGTGTGCTTAGGAGGCCAAGAAGGCCAGCAGCATCCTGGCTTGCATAAGATACAGCGTGGCCAGCAGATCCAGGGAAGTGATTGTCCCCCTGTACTCAGCTCCGGTGAGGCCGCACCTCGAGTACTGTGTTCAGTTTTGGGCCCCTCACTACAAGAAGGACATGGAGGTGCTTGAGCGAGTCCAGAGAAGGGCTACAAAGCTGGTGAAGGGTCTGGAAAACAAGTCTTATGAGGAGCAGCTGAGGGAGCTGTGACTATTTAGCCTGGAGAAGAAGAGGCTCAGGGGCGACCTTATTGCACTCTACAGGTACCTGAAAGGAGGCTGTAGAGAGGTGGCGGTTGGTCTGTTCTCCCATGTGCCTGGTGACAAGACGAGGGGGAATGGGCTACAGTTGTGCCAGGGGAGGTTTAGTTTGGATATTAGGAAGAACTTCTTTACTGAAAGGGTTGTTAGTCACTGGAATAGGCTGCCCAGGGAAGCGGTTGAGTCACCATCCCTGGAGGTCTTTAAAAGACATTTAGATGTAGAGCTTAGGGATATGGTTTAGTGGAGGACTTGTTAGCATTAGGTCAGAGGTTGGACTCGGTGATCTTGTAGGTCTCTTCCAACCTAGACTATTCTGTGATTCTGTGAAATTCTTCTCAGCATAAAAAAATAATTGACTTAAGTCTGGAAAACTTGAGTTGAATGAGGTCATGTAATTATGATTAGTGATCACAACAGCCACATGTTGCCCGCTAAAACCATGTTCCACAGACAAGCTGGAGAACATCTAGTTTTTGAACATGAGCTGTTTGGCACATAGACTGCCAAACTTTTAGAAATACAATAAACTTTCCTTTTACATCTCAATTGTCAGCATTCTTAAAGCACATTCATGGTAGCTAAGCAAGGGCTTCAAGGTTTTGACTTAGTGATTTAATGAGGTTCTCAAGACCAACTGTCTGCCTCTGTGGACACAAATGGTTCAATTCAAATTGGCACCAGATGAACATTCATAGTGTTGAAAAAGATGGCACATTCAGGAAGTTAAAAGAATATTGCATTTACAGATCATACATAAATGAAGCTTGCTAAGAAGGTGAGAAATGGAGAGAGATTTGGAGAGCTGGAGGGCACAGGGAGTACTAACTTTTCAGGTGGGGTGGACTGGGTCAATAATAATAACAATAACAGTAATAAACAGCCAACCATTCAGTTTTTCCTTGAGCAGAAATGGACAAAGAACTCATAACACCCTGCACATCTTACTTGGGGGTTAGACTTCTAAGGAGAAATAAAGGCATGTAGAAAACAGGCATATACATGGTCACTTAAAAAAAATAAGTTCTATCAACTGTCACTGGACACTTGGCAATTCAGTTGTATCTCGAGGACATATCCAGTAAACTGAAAGGAACATGGAGCTGGTCATGTGACCTGAGGTCACCATATCAGCCACCTGACAGGAGAAGTTCCAGGAATGTGACTTTCAACGGCTAGCATAGCTCAGCCTACCGTGTGCTCAATCTACTGGAAAATCAGCACCAGTCACCTAGGCTGGGTGATATTTAATATTCAGTAAACATAAGGAAATAATTTAACAGGTTATATCCATTAATTATGCTAGAGTTTATGTATCTCTTGTACTATCCATTGAATTTTTGAGTCCCATGTATATTTGCTTCTCTGAACACATTTCTACCAATACAACGCCTACAACTTAAAGCACTCCTAAATCAAAAATTAATTTAAAGAAATTTCATCAATATAAAGCTTTAGGTTTATGCATATGCTTACAGTTACTTAAAACTTTAGCACTTTCCTCCACAGGAAAGTATTAACATACAGTGTTACACTGATGGAGTTCATAGGATTCTTGCCATTTAGCTCTAGGGATTAAGCCTGAGCCCACAGTCACACAAATAGTTTTCTGTGTGAGGCACTGCTTACTTAAATTAGTCATAGACTGATCTACTGAAAAATAGGAACCCTGTTTCAGGGATATACTTTCTACAGCATGCTGATTTATGGTAAGAGATACTATCAGAAATACTTTTGCTCATAAATCAGTAGTTAACCAGAAAGCTAGTGCTCTAGATTTGCACCAGCTTCTCGAAATCGGATCCTTGATTTATTTCATAACTACAGTAACAAACAATCTCTGATCAGTTCTACATTTACATATATTTAATATATTGTGAAATAATAGCAATAATTATATTTCTTGATAAAATTCTTCCTTTTTATAAATCAATCATACATTTGAGATCTGTCAGGTGTTATAAATACTAATGATTGCAGGTAATTAGACTTCTATTAGGAAAAAATGCTTGATATTACTGTAATAAAGCTGTATCTTGCTAAGAATCACATGTAACTAATTTAAACTATAAAATTTATGAAGGTAAAGTATCAATTTACCTACTATTCAAAAACAAACAAACAAACAAAAACACTGATGTTTCTTACAGATGTGAGTAACTTTATTCTCATTAGGATACGCAGCAGGGCCACCCAGCTAAATAAGGCTATATAAGTACATACATTGACAAGACCAGGACTCTAGAACTATAGTAATTGAACCTAATTCTTACCTCACCAACTTTTATACATGGTAGCTTTTGTTACTCTGAGCTATAAATTAGGTTAATATTAAAACAAATTATCTAAAATGTATATAGCTTCTAAAAATATTTTTCCTAAAAGGAAAATCTCTTCTTAAAGGAGAAAAACAAAAGTAAAGTATTTAATATTGAAGAGCTGTTTCGCAGTATGTTGACTTATTATGTTTATTTACTAGACTTGGTGAAGTCAGAAACTGTCATCAGTGGATAAGTGCACAAGAATATCCCTTCACCTGAGACACTCAAAAAATACTGGATTATTATAAATATGTCTGAAAAAAATAAATTAAATATGATTTCTATGATATGATATCTTTCTAAGATAATTAATTTCTGCTGTGAACTATTAGTTAGGATACTATTCACTTTCACACATAATGTACATTTGTCATTAATATGAGGAACAACTCATGGATACAGATACATGCAAAGGAAAGAAAAAGCGCTGAGGTAAAAAGCTTTTGTAAGTAAACAGGGGAAGTTTCATAAAAATTAAATATTCTTAATGTTTCATATAAATATGTTATTGCTGCTGTTTTCTCATTAAGGCAGGGTAATACAAAGAATAAGATATTTCATCACACTACAAGGAGGTCACTTTTAATGAAATTAAACAGTGAACCTGCCTTTTTTCTGCTTTATGCCACAATATCTTGTGAATGCCTACAGTAGAAAATATATTTTTACTGTCTCATGAACCATATTTCATATTTAATGAACTCCATTAAAATATTTTTAAATTACTTTAAGAAAGCCCATTACCAACTGTTCTATTCTCAAGTTGGTTAGAGTTTTAAGTTTTTATTAACAAAGTACAATTTACAGTATTTCTAAAAGGGAAAAAAAAAGCAAAACATAAACAAAGTATGTGTAATTTATAGAATTAAGTCCACTTAGAGAGAACCATTTTGTCTTTGTAGATATTAATTGAAGGTGTTTTACTTGTTTTTAATTTAAAAAGTGTTAATCCACCAACTTTGGACAGCTTACTCTTTTTTTTTTTTTTTTTTTTACTCAATTAGTACTGCAGACAGAGCTTGCACAGTTCAGGGAAAACACTGAGATTTAATGCTGAGAAATCAAGAACCAACAGTTAATCCTTACATTGTAGTTCAAGTGATAATAAGGATGATAGCAGCTGAAAAGCCACATAAAGGGAATAGAAAATACTATCTCCACAGTTTCCTAAGTAAAAACAGACAGATAGTCTTAAAGATTTAATTGTGCTTATTATATATGAACTACTAGGAGGAGACAAACATTTTCATGAGAAAGGATGAAGTTTGGGGGCCAGCAAAATTCAAAATCTAATCTAGTTAAACAAACATTTTGTTCACATAAATTTCATTTCTTTCATCCTCAGTATCAAGCATGGATTTCTCCATATGTTTATTCCACTTTTCTAATAAGAACCTCAACTTCATTCTTTTAAACAAGGCTCTTTGTTTTCAGAGAACAATTTCTACTTTGAACTGCACAGTTTGCTTGAAAAACTTTGTCAGCATTTTACCATCTGTGTAATAGATGTCAGATACATAAAGCAGATTAGTTAAACATATACTTACATGCCCCCACTTTTCTCTGATCAGTTCTTCTGTTAAATTCTCTCTGCTTTCAGCTTCCTCATATTCTCCTGATCCTCATTTTTTCTCCTGGCACCTAATTGGTTATTGTTTATTTTTTTAAGCAAATAAACAGTCCAATTTGATGGGATGGACATACACTTGAGATACAACCTAACAAGGTTTACATGTCACTCTTCTGCCATTTAGACTCGGAAATGAAAGAATATTTAAATTTATTTTTGTGCCTTCATTTTCAGAGATCAACAGAAACCCTGGACAAAAAGAAAGAAAGAAAGAAAGACAAACAAACAAACAAACAAACAAAAAGAACTTCCAAGCAAGGCATTTGCCTTTTTTTTTTTTTTCCTCCCTCATCTAGGAAACTTTTATACTTAGACAATAATAACAAAAACTATTGCATGCTTATTGCAACTTCTCACAAAAGCTTTCTGAGCAGAAAAGTTTGCTTCAGCAGCAAGATGTATAGTTCTGGGCAACAGACTTGACACCAAGAGATTCCAATTCTAAAGACCAGCTAAAGCTTTATTTAGAAGAAACAGATTTTATGGCTGAGGAGTTAACAGCCCAGCTGTTGAGCAACCACAGCTAATTCAGCAGTGGTATTCCAGACCTGTAAAAACACTCTGTAATTGAAGGATAAATTATTAAGGTTCTGTTTGACTTCATTGCTGTTTGTTTTTGTTTTTGTTTTTTTTTTTTGTTGTTGTTGTTTTTTGTTTTCAAAATTTATGATCAGCAATGAATCTGATGGGGAAAAAATGTACAACAAACTGAGTATAAGAAATTGATATTCAAAGCTCTAGCTAAATGCAAAAATAAAATTAATTCCTGGAGACAACAGAATTTGTGAAGAGGGAGAGGGAAAGAAGAGAGGTTGGAGAAGGGAAAGAGCTCACTCAACATTCAACTATGTTAACTAACAGTTATTTATGCTTCCAAGATCTGGGATCCTGGTTGCTCACCTGTATGTACTATTCCAACCACTGTCAGCTCTTCTGGAGCAAACCAACTAGTTCATGGAAAATTAAACCAGTCATTAGCTTTCCGGTTAATTCATTTGAGGGAACATTGATGGTATCATGGATGAGAGCTATCCAATTGCAATTACCACCACCATGTGGTTTGGTTCCTGATCACTCCAACTTAACATCACCTAGCATTTCATATATCTTCATGTCAGACTTGAGAAAGGCTTATGTTACCAAGACTATGATGGTCTGTAGTCACAGTAATCAAATTGATTCAGACACTTCAGGCAAAGGAACGCTACAAAATAAGAACAATCAAACAAACAAACAAAAAAGTACTTTAGGGTTGAAAGGTACCACAACACAGAGACCTGGAACAAGTGTTAAGAAGAATGGGGGTTCCAGCTGACATCAAGTTGCATATGAGACAACAGTGTGTCCTGGCAGCTTGCTGAGAGAAGTGATTGTCCTCGTATAGACTCTGCAGTGGTGTGGCCTCACCTTGACTACTGTGTTCAGTTTTGGTCACTACAGTGCAAAAAGGACATAAAACTGTTAGAGAGCTTCCAAAGGAGAAGTTGGGGGGATTGGGGGGGGGGGGGGCGGGCAGGGAGGGCAGTGAAGAGCAACTGAAGTCACTCACTTAGTTCAGCCTGGAGAAGAGGAGATTGAGAGGATACCCCATGGTGGCCAACAGTTTCTTCCAAAGGGTGAACAGAGAGGCATGGGCTGATCTCTCCTCTTTGTTGACAGTGACAGGGCCTGAGAGAATGGCATGAAGCTACATTGGGGAGATTCATACTGGATATTAGGAAAAGGTTCTTCACGGAGAGGGTGGTTGGACACTGGAACAGGCTCCCCTGGGAAATGGTCATAACACTGAGCCTGTCAGTGTTCCATAGGTGTGTGGACAGCGCTCTCAGACATACAGTTTAATTTTGAGGTTAGTGCTTTGTGGAGACAGCAGTTGGACTCAATGATCCCTGTGGGTCCCTTCAAAATCAGGATATTCTGTGAAGCATGAAGGTACAAGTTTCTTCAGGTGATGGCTAGCTCTGACTACTGAGAACACAAGCCATTTTCTGTTATTTCACTTAAGATACATATAATGGTAGAGATAGTTCTCACCTCTGTGCTGATACATTCATAATGTTGAATGACATGAACAAAGTAGGTCAAAGAAATGAGAATGACCTAAGGAGACCGATAAATTCATGAAAACCTCCTTTATGAAGACTAGACTGTTCTAAAAGAAAGATATAGCAAATAAAAATAATAATAAAAATAATTTCTACATCTCTCTGGCAAGAAGGGTAGTCAGAAGACTCCAGGGTAAAAGAAACCAAGACACTTAACTGTCTGGAAACTCCATAGGAGGATGGAAGTAAAGATTACAATTCTGCATTCATAGTAAAAACATCTTCAGTACTCTTGACCATCTAGCTCAAATTTTTCACCTGTAAGTATGTTATATTTTTCTGAATTTTGAGGAAAGATACTTACGCAACGTATTTAAAAATCTAGTAGTTCCTATGTGGTTGTGTCTGGGACCTAATATTTGATCGCAATTACATTTGTTTAAAAAGGACCGGAAAACTACTGAATATCTTAAGTGGAGGTGGGAAGAAAGTAGGGACTCTCCTTTTGAACTCTTATTGGCTTTATAGAAAATAGCAAAACTGTCAGAAATGTCCTCATTCTTGGCACTGGTTCAAGTTGCTGAGAATAACTACATTATCTTCACAAGAGCAATTTTGGAAGTAAATGGAGGAAAGGCAACTTTTTTTTTTTTTTTTTTTTAATGAAAAGAGTCTTGATAATACACATGCTGGTGATGAAGTTGTCTACCATTTTGACCCTTCTCCACACACTAAACTATTTAACTATTTTCAAACTGAAAATGCAGCAATGTCAAAAACGGCTATTCAATTAGCAGGTTACCCACAGGCTTTGGGACACACCACCTGGGCCAAACTCTGTACCAAATCATGCATCCTGTATCCTGTGTTTTTTAGAAGTATGGTAACTTTTATTTTAATGACATCTTATTCACATTACCCCCTCAGTTCATTGCCCTCTGCTAGCAAACATGTTGCATGTTCTTGTGTATTAAAACAAACAAACAAAAAACACCGCTTTACCACCAATATGACAAACATACGATAAATTGTTTTGGCATCTGTTATCAAGTAATATTTCACAAAACCAAGATATAAAAGTTTGTCACATCCTCCCCCCCCCCCCAAAAAAAAAAAAAGGAACAGATGTAGCTTGTAGTCTGGCACAAAGTATATCGCATAACAAAGCTTGGAAAGAAAAGCCTCTAGCTCCCTTTTTACCTCACCAAGACAAAATGTACAAATAGCTATAAATCCCTCCCCATTTTGTGGGCAAATAAGACAACTGTTAATGCTTATGGTGTTATAAAATGTTTAATAGTAAAATGCACCCGTTTGGCTTTGCCTTGAATTCTGGTTGTTTGGACTTAGTGCCAAATCATCTATGTAATTTTTCAGCTCAGTCATATTAAGAGATGCTTCCTACCTTCTGAAACTACCTTCTCTACTGCTCCAATTGAGTAAATATAATTCTCTCATCCCACCCTCAACTAACATGAAACAGATGGAAAATACATTACATTAGTTCTCAGAGAATCATTTTCTCATTCAAACCAGTCACTGACCCCAGTATGGTCTTTACATGTGCAACATATCGACTGGACTCCACTGTGAGAAAGAAATCAAAGTTACATCTCTTGGGAGTCTACTACAGATAGTGAGAATTTCATCGGGTTTTGGCGGTGTTGTTTCTTTCTTTTCTTTCCTTCTTTTTCTGGAACAGACACACAGTACATGATGTTGGAAACTTTGCTAAGTACCCTTCAGGTGCCTTTGTTAGGTACTTTCCCTGCCTCAACCCAGTGCCACACACCAGCAGCCATATGATCAATACTGAGGAGACTGTCCTTTGTAATGTCCCTCCCTCCCCATCCCCCCCACCAAAAAAACAAACAAACAAAAAAACAACTCTGCAATCCAAAGTTCACATGCTTATCTAGTTTTCTCATGCTTGTTTCACCAAACTTTAAGATTTTGCCTTACATGAAGACTGTGAGCTCTCTGGAGTTAGGCTCTCTTATTCATTATCCCACTAGACCACTGAGAAGTAATCAGTGTTCATCTGAAAAAGAGATGAATTCAACTTAGAAGATTGACCACTGAAGAATAAACACAAGGGAGATCAATGTCCAGGTTATGTGTTTCACCACTCATGATTGCTTCCTTACTTATCCTTCCCAACAGTGCTAGTTACTTACATTCATGCAACAACAACAAATTTTCTGGCAGCACATCCAGTGCAGAATTCAAATAAATCAAAATTCAATTGTTTTAGTATCTGAACTCAATAAATTTCACATACAGGAGAGAAGCTATATGCAAAAGGATCACATTCTTCAATCACAGCCAGCCAATCAAACCAGCTTAATACAAATGAAAAACCCCACTGTGTTACAGTTTGAAGAGCTACTTGGAACTACAATATGGCCATCTACACCTACCTTTAATACAATGCAGACAGATAAGGCATTATTCTGTATCTTTAAAAGGCCTTCCTATTGTGTTAAATTAATTCTGCTGAGCTATAGTGTGAGAGAGGAATCAGACTTTTGCCCATCCTGACAGAGCACAATACTTTCTACCACGAGTAGTCCCAAAGAAGTCACACAGCATGCCAGGTACAAAGTACTTGCAGAAGTGAGCCCTCAGACAGGGCTATAAAAGCTCTGGGTTAAGGAAGCACATATCGACTTGCTTCTGCTTGATCTGTTACACAGCTTGACAGTAACAGATAGCCAGTTGCATTAGTGTCAATGCCCAGATAAGTTTCTCTCAATATCTTGTCACAAAAAAACAGATGCTGTATCAGTGTACCAGCTGTATTATCGGTCACTACATAGTTGATCATACTTAATAACATCCTCAAGCACAGACATGGCTAACAAGCATCACAGTCTGCTATTACTATTGTGAGCCACAGTCACTCAGATCACCCTGACTCTGTGCTGCCAGCAGCGCACATTCAGCAAGCGGCTGCCTCCCACCTTTCTTCTCTCAAATACATTAACTTGCCTCAATATGGAGCCAGAGTTTGTTTTCAAACTTTTAACAGGATCACTGAAAGAAAATAAAAAAATACCATAAATGATCCTCTGGACTTTTTCGAGAGTAGTGTATTCTCTTGGGGATTGCTTTGGAAGCAAGCCAAAAGAAGTGTTCTTGCAAATGAGCATACTGTTATACTCAAGTACAAGTTATCATTTAATTCTTTTGTCAACATCTGTGTGGTTAGAAATTAAGAAGCCTGTTTAATACATAAGTTACTTGAGTTCCAGTTAGCAAACACCAATTTCTTCTCTATCTATCCATACCCCCAATGCCCCTCTTCCCCACTCACTTCCCAACATGTACTGTTGTCTTTTTTGGATACTTTCTCTTCTCAACTGAATGACAAATAAAATTAATATATTCATTGTATCAGCCATGACTAGGTTCCTAATGAAGGAAAAAAGAAAAAAGACAGTCACTCCAAATAAACATTTAAAAACATCAAAACAGGTTTCAAAATAGGACACACTGCTTAGTATTTTTAACAGAGCCTTAATACAGTCTGCTGAGCAGTTTCATGTGGGCAGTTTTTCACATCATGATTATTCCTAATGAGATCACCCTCTATAGTGTATAAGCCTTCATCCCTTCCCAACAAAACAATGAAAGATTTGTGCAAGGCTACAAAGGCCTCAGATCACTTCTACTCACTTCAACTCGTATAGAATTTCCTAGTAAAAAAAAAACTCATCAGGAACACAATCATGTTTTTCCCTGAGGACAACTTATTAATAATGAGCACATTTACTTTCTTTCCTTTAGGGTGATCCTAATCCTCTACAGATTTTGAAATCCTTACATAAACATCTCGGACTCACTGACCGCAGCCATCTTTGGTTTTGAGATTCTGTAGGCTTTTCCTCTTCACAGATTTGTGTGTTTGGGGGGGGGGGGGAAGGGGGACTTGTACCTGTCTCATGTAGGGCTGGAGGTGTTACATGCAACACCCGTGCAACTTACATGCCACATTTCTCACTAACATATGTCTATCATATGATAAAGATGTGACCATATTTTTTTTTTGTTATCGTATGATAAGGATGATATATAACTTCTTTTAAATGTATATGAAAATATATCTTTAAACAAACTATCTTGATTTTACTGTAAGCAGAGACAGTAAAATATCCTTTCTTACACAAAGCAGAAACTTCTTACGAATGTAGCCCCACTGACAGCAATGCTAAGCGTAAGTATTTTTCTAAAAATATGTAACTGAATCAGCCTGAATTAGAAAGTACAGCACAATAGTCTCTGATTTGCTAGTATTTTAAACTAATCACCATGATCCCCTGGCAAACCAAAAGTTTAGAGTTAGTTTTATGCATAAGATATTGTAGAAAGGAAAACATACTTCACCCTGGAAACTTGATATTCTGTTTGAAAGACCTAAAACAATATTCTCAATTTGTATGCACTCATGACACGAATCTGTAATACAGTTTTTATGTGTGCATTATTTCTGTTACTAACCACACCTCATTCTAAGTTTATTTCCTCAGTTTTAGTTTTCCTGTAATTGTCACAGACCACATAAACGAACAAGTTCTTTAACCACTCAGGGGTATTAATACAATGTCCTGTACCAAGAAGTATAAGGACTGTCACCTTAAATTGCTCAGAGTTTTAGCCCTGAATCAGTATTTATACTTAACACAAGTTTTTAAATGTAAACAGGAATAAAGTTAAATGAAGTACAACTGCCGATGTCCATACCTAGAAAAACTGACTGCTTTAGACTGGCCAGTGTAAAGTTTACAGATTGAAGATGTGAAAACTTTAGATGCAGACTGATGATGAATTTCTGTTGCAGAGAAATAGTAAGATGGTACAATATAAACCTATATTTGCACATATTACAACAAGCTGTATGTTTACTTACGTTCACACATGTCTCCTTTCTGCTGGTATCCTGCTTTGCAGATGCACTTTCCAATAGGCACTAGCCATTCTCCCTCTGCGCTACAGTGCATCTTCGGAGAGTTCTCAGCCTCTTCCTCTGCACTGCTGACGCAAGTTCCTCGTACTTCAACTAAAGAGGAAAACTCTGAGCCTGTCACTGTGTCAGGAAAAATAGCTAAGTTCTCAATGATGGACCAGCACTTCTTGTAGTAGACTTTGACAGAGACCAAAGCAATGCAAGCCCCTACATCCTGAAATGCAAGATAGAATCCTTTTTTGGACAAAGGTCCAATTTCTCTCACCTCTGTGTTAAGTTTCATTTTCCTTTCCCCCAGATCACCCTGGGTAAAACTTTCATCTGCTGCAATAGTGTCTATTTTTACATATTGGTTTTCTCGGATATTCCTGCCAGTGTCGTAGTCTGTTTCATAATAATACAAGTTAAAAGTTTCTTTACAAGTCCCCAGAACTCCAGGAAGACTGTTACAATCCCTCAGAGTGAATTTCAGTTCTACAAAAATCCTTTGTGCATTGCTTTTTGCAATCCAGTTAGTCCGAAGCCAGTTGTTTTGGTTTGATTCCATGACCTGGCATACCTGGTATGTTCGTATAGGAGTGTAGTTTTCATCCAGTCCACTAATTTCTTCCCACTAAAACAATAACAAGCAGTTAGTAATATAAAACAAATGACATTGTAACTATTGTGTATTTGGAAAAAAAAAAAAAAAAAAGCTTCACACAACTTAAGTCTCACTCCTTTTTAACAGTTAGGCTTCATAAAAAGTATGTTATTATTAAAATATTCTTAAACATCCATATAAGAAAATACATATTAATCCAACTGGAAGATCTTCCCCCATCTATATATTTCCCACATACAAAAAATAAACTTTAAAAATCATTTTTTAAAATGATTTAAAAAATCATTTTCACATCATGGACACAATACTAAAGGGGAAACTTCAGAAAAGGCTGTTCAACGTACCAAGCTCTAATTCCACACTGGGTTCTCCCACATTTCATTAAGGCCATGATAGTTTTGGGTAAGCAAAGACCAAAAGGCAGCTACATTTCCAGAAGAAACCTAAAATCAGTGAAGTCTTAGAAACTGAAATTGCCTAGTATGCAATTTCAGGCCTTGTGCATAAAACATTGAGTGGAGCTTTCAGTTGTATGGAAAGCAGAAGGCTCCTGAAACTTACAAGGTGTATGATTTTCACTTCTATGTGATGAAAGTGGCATGAAGAGACAACGAGAAAGAAAGGACAGAATTAAAAGTCTGAAAGTGAGAAAACACTTTGGTAGTCTTCTTTTTGTTCACTCCATGTTCCATTCTACTCACAAAACAACACATAATTGGATGTTCCTCAACTCAGTGGCTGCATCCATGTTAAAAGAAATGAATTTCAGTTGGCTGGGAGTTCAAATGAACCATTAGATTAAATATTCAGTTAAGAACAACCCACATGATTAAAAGTTCCCTGGTTCAAAGCCTGGGTTTTGTTGTTATTCCCTCCTTAGGGTAACAACTGCGTTACCTAAGAAGCGTGTAACAAACCTGCAGTCTTTCACAGAGTTTGGAGACTTTGAAATGTGCACCTCTGGCAACGGCAAACCTTCCCCTAAAATCAGCCAGGCAAATTTGCGCAGGTACATGCAAAACAATGTACATGTCACACTTCTTTTCTTATTTCTTGTAACATTAAACATACTGCAGAAACTGCAGCTGTAATAAATTAAGGGCTTGTGTTTTTTGAGCTATCCTCACCCGATGATATAGGCAACCATGACTTCTTATGGCACTTAGCCCTCTGGCCTTGTGTCAATAATGCACTTAAGCTCATGCTTAAGATCAATGACAGCACTTATGAGCTTAATGGTAAGCATGTGCTTAAGTGCTTTGCGGAACTAGGATATTCGGCACCTCTGCAGGACAGAGCACCCACTGACATTCCTCATACTGGTAACCAAGCAGGGAAGGCATTGGTTTTCCAGACTAAGGACCATGCAGTATACAGTACTTTGCAAGCCTATCTGACAGCAAATGAGATCATTTTATTGTTGGCCTACTGCTCCAAGAAAAAGCAGATGTGGCTAGAATGATGCTGGAAGTTATCACCACAAAATATATCATGACTGCAGATGCCGAAATGCACAGCGTTGTAAATATCAAAGTATATTTCAAAGATCTATTGTTAATATAGATGTGGTATGCATGGTATTATACATATATATACACAGTATTAAATTATTGAAATATTAAATGCTCATGGAGTCAACTGAACTAAATGCATATGGAACTGTATTCATGGAGACTATTTTGATAATAAATGTATTAAATCTGAAAAAGATTCTCCCCAGCTCCCCCTAAGAACTAGCACTACTAACGAGAACAGGCAAAAAAAAGGGACCAGGGCTACTGGCACAGTCACACTGAAGAATGAATGAATAAATAAATAAATAAAGCACCAATCCAAAAGTGACAAAAAAGGCATAAAGCCTAAAATCTTACTGATTTTTATAATTTCAGTTTCACATCAGGTGGAATATTTTTATCTTATGTAAGCAGGTCTCCCTGAACACACCAAGCCAGATTCTGGAATAAGACATTCCAGTTACAGAAAGTATCATATCTGTGAAGCATGAGCAGTTCTAATGCAACACAGAAGAGAATTTGACCCATCAGACTCACATCCCCTCCCTGGTCAAAAAAAAAAAAAAAAAAAAAAAAGCAAAATATATGTAACAAAAATCAAACTGCTTTCCTGTGACATAAAGGAGCCGTCATGCAGGCAAGAGCTCACTGTACGGGGCTAAAAGGGCTAAAAAACACTAAATTCAGACAAGAAGTCTTATTTTATGTTATCTACAGCTGAAGGCTGAAATCTAGCTTTCCACGTTTTCCTGAAGCCATGGAATATGCATGTCTTAAAAAAAAAAAAAAAAAAAAAAAAAAAAAGGGATTATGACTTAGGACTTAATTCAGTAATGACAGAACTATTACTTCAAATAGTCCATTGCATACCTGCTTCTCTATGGAACTAAAAAAAAAGCATCAGTACTTCAGGATAGGTCTTCACCTCTAGTTATGGTTATATGGTTCTATTATATAGTATTTAAACATGTTAGTTTTTTTCAACAATACTTGAGATCAGTGTTAGATGTAACATCTGCAGTTGAATAAGGTATTTAACAAGTGCCTGGGTGATATAATCCATACTACGGTGAAGTGGTAGCTTCACTCAAAAGGTATATTTTCTGTGTTTATTCTCATGAAATCTTTACTGCGTAGTAGACATTAACTTTAAGTTTTTTTTTTTTTTTTTAAATTACACTATTAAAATGGTATTCCTATGTTGATACACAGGCAACTACTTCTGATCATTTTCACACAAATATCCAGTCATTAGTTTTTATTCATTTTTTAATTTCATTGAAATTGTCTTCTACCTCTTAAAGTTCCCACTTTTAGCATTTATTGAATTTGACTCTACTTTCATCTTTAAGTATGCTGACATGTGTAATGTGTTGACATGTCTTTCATTATCTACAGGTTAGCATAACGTAATTGCCACCAACCTAATCTTTCAAACACCTTTGGTAAAGGCTTCAATCAATGTAAAACACTAATGCCGACATTATTAGATACCGTAAGTGTTGAGCTCACTTTACATTCTTTCTGAAGTTCTTACATTCGTTTCCAGTTTATGCTTGTATTGATTTTACGATCTTGCTTTTAAAGAAAGACACTTTCAGATTTTCATTCTTCTCATTTAACGGATTTGTTACACTTTTATATCCCCACTCACACTTCACGCTCTTCTGGCTCCAGATTTCTTAATGCGCTGAAGATTAAGGGCCTGATCCCCCACATCCTTGTTCATGCAAGGAGTCACAGTAGATGCTGCAAGACTGCTTCCACAAGTAAGAACTAAACATATAATTTATTATTTCTCAGACTGAACTAAGGTTGGACAATATACCCACTGTATCATTCTGAAAATGATCTTTCTTCCTTAAGACTTGAGAAAGAAGGGGTTTTACATCACTTTTAATTCAGGATGAAAGCAGTATTTCTCCACATTATGTATAGAAGAAATAAGACAATAGTACAGATGTTTCTAAATGTCTCATTTTTTATAATGATGTACTACCATAGAATGGTACGTTTCACGGAATACCATGAGATTAATTTGTAAGCAAGCTGGAGGTGGCCTTAACCACATAATTGGTTCCTGGTTCCAGATATCAAGATCCTCAAGACTTTGGGATGTTTCAAGTTTGGAATGTCATTTCAAGCACATCTGTAGTATAAATGTTTTTATTTTAGAACACTTCAATCTGTGCTATCCAATTACAAAGAAAACATCATAAACAAATTTATGATCGCCCATTATACAGAAAATGAAAAACATATTTTAAGAAAGTTTCCACACAGAAGTATATCTGCTGTTCCTAAAGGATAAAGGAAAAAGTGATTTAAAATACTGTGTTGTAAATATTGAGAGTTTTCTAGTACACCACAAAGGATTACAGTAAAAAGGAAAAGCTACTAAGGATGTTTAGGCGAGCTTCCGAAGAGACTCACTCCTCCTTTAAATTAGCATATGTTTGTACACTATAACCCAAGGTACACTTCTTTCCATTCAAAAAATGAAAGAGCCATAAACACTTGGTACAATTAACGAGAAAAATATGAGAGAGAGCTAGTTTAAAGCAAGTGTTGCAATTGCTTTGGTAAAATAACTACTCATCTTCATGAACTTAACTTTTACATGGAATACTTACCCCATTGGGAGGAGAGGAAATCCATTCCAACTCTGTCTGTTGTGCTTTAGAGTCCAGCAATATTACTAAAAAAGAAAAAAAAAAAAAAAAAAAAGAATTTCTACCATTTGTTAAATGTAATATGCAGGAATATAAAATCAAAGAACAAAAAATATTTAAAACTAATAAAATACTGGTTTTGTACAAAATAATTTTTGTTCATATCATTGAAAAAATCTGCAAGTACAACTATGCATTTACTTGTGCATAGATGATTAAATGCTTTTATACCATCCACATATAAACAGATATATAATAATCTTAATTTCATTGCTTAAATCTAAGCGTTATGTCTTTCCTAGTGCGCTAAAATTATTAATAATGAGTGATTAAGATACATGTTCCTTTCATCTCCTTTGTCATAGGAAGGACACTTCCCATACGCTGGGAAATTTACAATAAGCTTAAAAAACAAACAAACAAAGCATTTCAATACTTAACCAAACTGATTTAGACAGGTCTAGTCTATATCTTACCATGAGTTGAACTGCAGTAGCAATGGTTTTTTGAGTAAGAGAAAGAAAAACATGCCCTTTAAGTAGTAATTCCATTAAAAAAATGACAAACAGGAGTACAGAAAATAAGACTCCGCATTACTTCATACACTGCATATACAAAATACTACTTACACGAAGTCAAACTAATTCATTTCATAGCAATGGCTTACTAAAATCTTCAAGTCATTATACCCCAGTGACACTTCTGCAGAAAGACATCAATTCTAGTAACAGTGCAATTATTTGCAGCTAAATGTGACCCTGCTTCAGAAAGTGGTTAATCACAGCCTAATAAACCAGCTCTTAACTATTTTACAGTACATATTGGAGGATACTACTGATGTTCTATTACCTCCAAAGATACATTTATATGCCAGTTTTATATTTCAATTACAGTTCAATGCCTCTTTCTAAACATACTATTATAACTTTCTGAAAGATTTTCAAGTGATACATATATTAATCTGTGATGTCCAAAAGAAATACATGAAATCATTTGTTGTAATACTTCTTTTCAAACAGTCAAAGCTAAACAGTGATCAGCCATGTATCTGGGCTTGGCACTTTGAAGATTCCTTCTTCAAAACTGCATACTTAACTTCATACTTTTATTTGGTAAATAAAATGTCACATCTCTAATTTAAATATATTCAATATGGTTATAACTTTAAAGCTATTTATAACTTTACGCACAACATTTAAATAGTGAAATTTCAATGCATAATTTAAGGCTTCAACTTGAAGCAACTTTTATCAGGTCTTTTGCATTGGTTATAACTCTGCTTTCAGCCCTTTGTCCTGGTAGAATTTAATATAAAACTAAAATGAATTACTAGAAAGACTGGCACGACTTTAAAAAAACTATTTAAATGTTCATCCAGTAATATCTGAAATATTAGTTGAACACAAAACGGTAACTTCCAGGCCTGTATTTCAGTAATAAAGTCGAACTACTCATTAAAGAAGTTTGATAGTCTCTTTCTAGAAAGATTATCTGCTTGTTTCATTAAGCTTGGATCCAAGGGGCTTTACTTTGTAACAATTTCTATAGAAAAGCAGGTGGTGTATGTGGTGGTTTGTTAAACACAAACATTTCTAACGATCCTGGAAGAAAAGATACTGTGAAAATTTTAACCTTTTCAGCACCAGCACAACACCCCCCGGCTGCAATTCATTACACTTTTTATTTGGCACCAGTTCTCCAGCACTTAGCAACGGGCAGGCACATCCCAAAAAGAAAACAAGCAAAACAAACAAACAAAAAAGAAACAAAGGAAGAAAAAGAAAAGGCAGCTTGCTCTGCAAATATCCTGATAAACGCTGCCTTTCCGCGTCGCACCGAAAGTTGCTGGGAAGAAGCATCCCCGGCGGGCGGCTGGTGCACGACTCCCAGCCCGGGAGGCGCGGTGCCGCCGGGTGCTCCTTGTGTGAAGCGGCGGCGGGGAGGGGGCGGCGCCGCGCTTATCGCACCCCCGGCACCCGCGGGAGATGCGCACCGGGCACCCTCAGCCCAGAGGCGCGCAACTCCCCGCGGACCGGCCCTCCGCAGGGGCGCAGCTCGCTGCCACCGCCCCCCCCCCCCCCCCCCCCACACACACCCTCTCTCTGCTCCGCTGCGGGACAGAAAGCAGCAGGACGCGTAAAACCAGCGGCCTCGTGGAAGGGGCTCCGCGGGGTATGGCGCACTCGGGAAGCCTCTCGCCTCCGCGGGGAGCCGGGGCCGCGCACCCGCTCCGGGCAGCAGAGGAGCGGTTTAGGGAGGGGGCGTCCGTGGGGGCAGCCCCGGGACGAGCCCTGGGCAGGTAACTCCGACATCCCCTGTGCCGGAGAGCCCCGCTCCTCTCTAGCGTCTTTTATCGAGCTGCAACAAGGAAAGTCGGAAAACTTTTCAGCCTCGCCCCCCACATCCCTCTGCCGTCCCCCGAGGGAAGCGAAGGGAACCACGAGGGGCTGCAGCCGCGACCAGCGCTTTATGGAGGCCGGGGTGAAGCTGCAAAGTTATTTCCCCCCTACCCCCATCCCGTCTCTTTCTGCCGAGGGAGTTTTCGTAACTTGCGGCAGGTATAGCCGCTATCAATCCCTGTCTGCCGCTCGCCCCCTCCTGACCCTCCTGTGGCTAGGCTGATTTTCCCCAAACGCCCGCACGTTGCACTCACACACACACACCGTATATAAATGCATACATAAACGCCTCGGCACACGCAGCCACGAGGCAGGCTGCCGCCCGGAGACACAGCCACAGCCTCCGAGGCAGAGTGGGGCAAGCTGCCCGCACCCCTCCTCCTGCCGCCCCGGCCCCGCTCACTCGGCCACGCGTGACTGCTCCCCGAGTGGGGAGATCTGTGCATCCCAGCCCTTCCAAATAAACTTTGGAGACGCTGCCACGGGAAAGCTCTCTCCTCTTCCCCTCTCCAGCCTCGCCATCTCCTTCTTCTGTTGAGGGCAGAGGACATTTTAATTGAAGGATTTTTTTTTCTTTTTAGGCTTGAAGTGGTATTTTACTGCATGTCAATTGTTTGGTGAAAATATTGACGTATCCGACTGGGGGGGGGGGGGGGGGGGGAGTTAGGATTCCAAATGCCTTCATACACACAGACGCCGACAAAGCCCCTGCTTCCCCTCTCCCCTTCGAAGATGGAGACGGACCTTCGCCTTTGGCTGTCAAACGTGACCGGGGCGCCTTTTAAATAATTTCGGGTTTTCTTAGTGTGAGAAAAGAGATTCCCGAATGGACTTTGATTTTATACACCTCCATCAGCCTCCGACAGAAAACTGCCTGTTTTCTGTGTGCATGGGGAGGAAGAAATGGGAGGGGGGGGAGAAACAAATGTCCGGCGCTCGCCTTACAGATCCCAGTGTTGGTTTAATGGGAATTAGGAGGCCCCGTAGTGATGTGCAGATGGTGTAAAATATCCATCCCGAAACCTCTCCCTCTCTCCAGTGATGCCGGGGAACAGTACACGCGTTGCGGGCACACGACACCGGGCTGTGCTCTCCAAATGTATGCCCAGCCGGGGTGCCCCGGAGATGCAAGCCCCGATTTTGCACCCCGATGCTCCCTTCCCACGCTCCGTGCGCGGCCCCGGGGGGCAGAAGCGCCCCAGGCCCCCAGCGGGCAGCGGCACGGGGCTGCCCCGCAGCCTCCCCCCCGATCGTCCCGAGCCATGAAGACCCCAGCCCCTGCCCGGGGAGCAGCGAGGTGAGCCGCCCTCCCCGCACCTCGCCGGAGGATTAAGGCTGCCGGAAGGGAGCGGGACTGCCCTGCGCGGATCCCCGAGCCTGGGGGCTGCCTCCCCAGCCCCACGCTTTTCCATCACGTGCAGATACCTCCCGAATCTCATTCCCCTGGGCAAAGGGGGTTGTCCTGGTCGCTCTCACATACACATATATATAGTGAACGCCTTGCTCTTTCCTTCCCTCCGGCCGCAATTAAAATAAAAATAAATTAAGGGGGGGGGGGGGCTGACAAGCAGCTCCCAGCGGCAGGCAGGTCCTCCGCTAAGCCGCCGCACAGACTTGGCGTGCGAAAAGCAATAAATAAGCCCAAACTTTTGTTTCCCGCATCACCTTACCTTCTTTCGCAGCCTGTGCCTCCCCCGTGTGTGCAAAGCGGAACAGCCAGACGGAGCACAAAATAATCCAAGAAGGGAGCCTACTTCGCAGAACCATGGTGCAGGAGCGGGGCGGTTTTGATATTTCTAGCTATCTATTCCTAGCCGCAGCCGCTGCCGCCGCTTGCTGGGTGCTAGAGGACGGTGGAGAATTCGCTCTGCTAATCTCCGGCTCGGCGCTCCCTCCCTCCCGGCTGCTTTTCTCTTTCTTCTTCTTCTTCTTCTTCTTCTCCTTCTTCTCCTCCTCCTCCTCCTCCTGCCGCTGCTCCCACCTCCTCCTCCGCGCCGCTGCCCGGTCCCGCACCGGGCCGCCCGCCCGCGAGCCCCGACTGCAGCCGGGCCGCCCGCGCCGCGCTCCGATAATATCAATTAGGGCGAGGGGGCGGGACCACAGCAGAGGGGCGGCCCGTCCCTCAACCTGATTGACGGCCGACGTCCTCCAACCAGCGGCGAGGCTCTGCGCCCGGAGGGCCGAGCCCGGCGCTCGAGTGGCTGCGGGCGGAGGGGCGGGGTCGGAGGGGTCGGCCAATGAGCGGGCGGCGGGGTCAGGTTGCTGCTGGTGCTGGGGAGCCGCGGGATGAGCGCG
The DNA here is from genome assembly GCA_011076525.1 of Nettapus auritus. NCBI lineage: Eukaryota > Metazoa > Chordata > Aves > Anseriformes > Anatidae > Nettapus > Nettapus auritus. The sequence continues at coordinate 78,378,819 of CM021767.1, read as the reverse complement.
GGGCAACGGGGCAACGGGGCCGGGGCCGGGGCCCGGGCCCGGGCCCGGGCCCGGTGAAGGCGCTTGGGGTTCCCCCTGTGCTCGCCACCTGTCCCTGTCCCCGCCCCGCAGCCGCTGGGGCAGGAGCGATGGGGGTCCCGTCCCGTCCCGTCCCGTCCCGTCCCTGAACCGGTCGCACCCCCGGGTGCTGCCGCTGCCCGGAGGGAAACTTGATCGGGGGCGGCGGGGTGGCGCCTGGGGCGATTCTGTGCCCGAAGTCAACTTCAGCACCATGAGGGCTGCCAGCCCTGCTCTGCCGTGTCTTTTCCTTTCTTTTCCTGTTTTCCCCGTGGTTTTCCCCCAATTAATAATAGCTGCTGAACGGTCGTAACTGTTAGGTGGGGCGGGCGGGAAAGGGACCGGTGTTTTCTTTTTTTTTTCTGTTTCAGTGTTTTTTTTTTTTTTTTTTTTTTTTTTTTTTTCTCCCGTCGGGTGTAACCTGAAGCGAGGGTAACCCGCCAACGAGACTCTATAAATAGGAGGAAGGAGGGAAAAAAAAAAAAAAAAAGGGGGGGAGAGAAACTTGCCAAATGCCTTTTGTCAACGCTCACCCTGCACGCCCGGAGCTGCTTTTCCCGAGGATCCGTCGCGCCCCCGTCCCTCAAACCGGTTTCCCCTTTCCCCCAGCCCAACCTCACCCCTTCGGAGAGGAAGCGGAGAAAGCGCCCCGAGAACTTTCCGCAGCCCCAGCCGAGCTGCGGAGCTGGGGGCGCAGCGGTCGCCCCGTCCCCTCGTCCCCCCCGAGCGCTGCCCCCAAAGTGTCCCCCGCGCGCCTCCGCACCCCTCCTGCTGCCCCCCTGCCGCCGCCTCTACCTGGGAGTAAGGCACGGCGCGGGACTAGGTCGGCAGGGCTCCTTGGAAGCGCAGAGCCGTGCCCCTTCAGAGGATGGATATGCCAGGTAGACCCGGGAAATGGTGCTCGTCGTGGAGGCAGGCGAAGACAGCGAAGCGCGGGTGGTGAAGTCGCGGTGCGGTGGCCAGCTGGTGCGAGAATCGGAAACAGTCTTCACCTAAGTGGGGATGGTGGTACAGAAAATAAAGCATGGGTGGAAATTTAAATTGTGAGAGGTTCTTTATGGGGTCTTTCGGTAGACAGATTAGATTTTTAAAAATATTTTATTTTATTTTTTAATATATGCTCAGTATTCTCGGGTAAGCAGCCACCAAACTCTCCATGCTTTAAGCACTTTCTTCGTGGTCTCCTCATTACTCCTGAGAGCGGTGTAGAAGTAGCCTTAAAAATGCAATGTATTCTTTTCATTTGCCGAATTATTAGTGCTCACTACGTAGGGTGTGCCACTTCTGTGCATTTCAATCAGAATGCTCTTTTGATACACTGGATGCCACGACGAGTGTAGGCACTCTTGATTCCCTCGTCCTCGCTCATCTCTCATTCCCACTCTCATCATATACCCAGAAAAGGGAGCTGTACAGAACAGTGAATTTGCATGTATTCTTTTAAAAGACTTTTGTTTTAAATATTCCTGTACAGGTATTTTGTACCTGCTTTGGAAGTTTTCATAGATAAAACTTATTTTCATGTGATATATGCTGTAACAGTGATTACAGCAAATCTAGGAAATCCTTAACCTAGTTAGTCCTCTACAGTTTCCTAGCATAACGTGGAGGCATTTCAATACTAGACGACTATGCCAAAAAGACAATTTTCAGCCTACAGAATGTAATCCTTTTTTCTAAAAGTGGTTCCTATCGAGACTTTGTTCATAAAACTAAATGAACAAGATGACAGGAGAAAAGCATGGGTGGTAATACTCACGCCCTACATGTAATTTAGGCCAGCCACTTATTTTCAACTTCATCTGTATTTATACAAAAATACTACAATATTGTATAATCTAATATGTGTAGAGGGTCTGTATTCAAGTAAGGATATTTAACATTACATAAACATATTAACCATACAAAGAATGTATGAGAATTAAAAAAAAAAAAAAAAAAAAAGTTAAAAAAGTGTGTATTTCTCTCCCTGATCTACTCATTTGAAATGCTCTGTCTTCCTGATAATCATAACTTGAGCTAAAAATGGCATGCTATACATACTTCTTCCTAAAAATGACTGTGGATGTACTTACGCTTACACAAAAACGATTCAGATGCATTGAGCAGTCGTATTACAGATTTTTTTTTTTTAATTTTGCTTCCTACACATGATTTTTTTGTGAAGTTGACTCATAACTTGATATTCTTTTTAGTACATCCGTTTTTTCTTTTTCCTCTGCATCTAGCTCATGTTTTCTAATACTTCATTGTATTCTTTAGGATGGTACAGCCTCTGTTGTATCTCATCCAGCTGAGTGATGGATCTTTTGTGAACAAAAACAGAAAAGAAAAATATTACAACTAAACCAAAATACTCAAGCTAAATGGATCATAGCCTTCAGTTTTGGCACCAACATCTCTAAGGTGAGAGGAAAAAAAAAAAAAAAAAAAACTTTCTGTAGGATTAAAACTTTCTTTCTTGGCTACTTTGTACAAAGCTGAAACAAATTGAATAGATTCAGAAAGGTGTTGGAGGTTTGCATTAGACATAGGTTGTGAAAGTGATATTGAATCTTGGGTCTGTCTACACAAGAATGATTTAAAGCTAGTTCTAAGCAAAAACATTTGAACTGTGTTTCACAGTGTTGAAAGTGGACATTAGGCTTATGTAATAATAATTAAAAAAAATATACCTCAAATTTTGTTATAGTCATCTAATCTAAACAATCCTTTATCTGTGCACAAGATCTTCTATACAGTACACATTTTTGTCCAGTTTTTGTAGAAGTTTTTGTAGGATTTTTACTACAAAAATGCAGTGGTCTTGTGACATTTGACTTTTAAGTAATATGTGCATAAATTATCATATGAAATTTTGCATTTAGTCTTTCATATGTAATGGCACTTACATTCCAAATCTGATCCAGTGGTGGATTTTCCTTATGGTGGCAATTTCAGATCTTCTCATGAGTTTATGAGTCAGAACAGCTCTATTATAGAAATGAAGTCAATGCATTAAATAAATGCTACTAGTTCATAAGGAAATTGTAATGAATGGAAACTGTCTGATTTGAAAGGCATACTCATATAAAGAGTCCTTTCTTTAGCTGAAATTTCAGTAAATTTATAATTTTAACCCTTTTAGTTAACAAAAATCAAAAATAGTGCTATAAACCTTCACACTTTATAGCCTTCAAATACACCAGAAGTGTAGTAGCAGTTCACTGACAAATTTTCTCTTGGGGTTTTAAGGTTATACAGAGTGCTAAATAGTTATTTAGGTTCTGTTTTTCAAATCTATATATTTTCAGTACACTTGAAAATCCCTGTCTAGAAATTGAGGTAAGATGGTCTGTCATCTTGTCATTTAATGGAAATAAAATACATTCTACGGGACAATACAAATTAAATCCATGTTAAATACATATGTGAACATGAAATACCCCTGCCTTTCCCCAGGCACTGTAGCAGAGTTGTTCAGGGTCCAAGAATATCCTGCATCTGGATCCTGTAAGACTGTTTCTCCTGATAAATCTGAATTTGCAGACTGATATACTGAGGAACAAGGGCCTTTGGAGCACATACTGTCCCTCTGTTGATCACACTTCAGAGTCAGTTTGATATCTCACTGTACTGTGGATCTTCCCCTGGGAAGCCCGAGCAGGGCAAGCTGGAGACCTCATACCACAATAGCATCTGGAGTTATCATAAAAAAGACAATTTCTATGGCTTGCCTATGAATTAAAGGAATGCCTTTATGTCCAGGTGCTACATTAAATAACCATATACATAAGCACATTTTTGGTTTCAGTATTCTATAATGATTCAAAGTTTCAGTTTTCTAGATGTGTCATATAAAAAATTGCATATAGAAAAACCTAATAATAGGAGTAGCTAGTTCTAATTGTAGTTAATGAATTGTGTGTAGTAGGTAAACTCTAGCAATATATGCTCCAGTGGAGCCAGTATCTTCCTGTTCTTCCTCAGTGCAAGTGCCATCTGATCACTTCCATCTGTGACAGTTCTAGTCTCTTCTCTCAGCCCAGCTGAGGTGAAAAATCAGACCTGGTAGATTTCTTGTTTCGAGATATCACCTTCTCTTGCAGTAAGTTTCAATCTCCTTATGGTTCCGTGAAAGACCACAAATGGAAAAAAAAAAAAAAAAAAAAAAAAAAAAAAAAAAAAAAAAAAAAAAAAGGAAAATAAAAGCCTGTACTCTCAGTCTCTCTCTGTGTTATGAGTTAGGAGGGGGAGGATAAAAGAACAGATGTAATAACCCTTATTTAGTTCTGAAAGATAAACTACAGATTGCAATGGCAGGAGTCCCCATACTTTCACCTCTAGATCTGGGAGGTGCAGTGATGTGGTGCTTCACTACTGACAGGAATGCTGCCAGTGTTCATGGGAGAAGTTATTCCTTAAAGAGGAATAATTTCAGGATTGCATCCTTCGTTAGTACAGCCCCCTTCAGATCAGTTTCTGCAATTGTTCATGTCTCATGTGCTGTCAAGTTTCTATGCCCATATACTGCCATTTCTATCCTGGTCTGTATATTTATCCTCACCCCAAATCCATCTTTCATTATCCACTGCAGTTAAGCCAGATTCCTGACAGTTAATATACGTACTGATTTGTAGTAGTTTGTTTTAGCTAAAGGTAGTTATGCTTAGAGGATGTGACAAATCCCAAGACCTTACATGCTTTATCTCCTGCAAATGTGGAAGTTCGTGTGATAGTTTCACAGTAATGCTTTATTCACAACACGTTTACTTTTGGCTTGAATGTGCTAACTGTACTTTCAGGATGTGATTTCTTTAATATTTGCTGTAGTGTGACAAAAGTTAATAGAAGTACCTAACCAACTGTCTTTAGACAGTCAACTCTGGTTTATCTGGAGTAGTAATCATGTAATGCAAATGCAGGGTAGATGCAAATCCTCTGGAAAATTAAGCTGTGTAACTGCATAATGGAGGGAAAAAAAAAAAAAAAAAAAAGGTTTTGTTATATTTGATACTAAAGGACAAGCTAACACCTGCCTGCATCAGGAAATGCAGACTGAGAAATAAATCATAGTATTGCAAAACTGCCTCTGTAACACTTCTGTCCATCATGCAACCAGATTAGCTATCTCTGTGCCCATGGTAATGTTCATCACAAAACAGAGAATTTGACCCCAAACAATCACTACTAAGTGTTTTGTTTGTTTGTTTTTATTATTTTACATACACTTACAGTCATCTCTTGTCTCCTGTCTAAAGCCCCCATCTAGATAACGTGTTCCTCTTGTAAGTGGTTGCATTGATCTAGGTGAGAGTTAGGTGCTACTCAAGCTGAATGAGAGTGACACTCTTAGGTAAGCACTAAGCATCTTTAAAGCTTCTTCAGACAGAAAACACTTCATTTCAAGAAATCCTTTATTTATCATTTTGTACATCTTTTTTTCGAGGAGGTGATTTGAATGGTAAGCAGAAAGCAGGGTTAACTGATGGGATAGGGGGTGTTTTTTTACACACACACATATATATATATTTTCCTAAGATAATAACTTCAATTTTGTTTGCTTGTGTAGTTTGGGATTTTTCTTATTACTTTGATTGGTTTTGTTTGGTTGTGGGTCTTTTGTTCCTCCCCCCCCTCCCTGTGAGGGCACAATTACAGGTTGTCACTGAGCTGTGGTGTTGACGGTGACATCTAGGTCTTTCTCTTAAGTGGTTGCAGTAAATTTAAAGTCCATCAGTATGACTGAATAGTATTCAAAACCTTTTTTTTGTTTCCTTTTTTTAAAAACAAAACAAACAAACAAACTTATTTCTTGTGAAAAATGTGGCAGCTGTCTACAGTAATTAATCTGTAATTGCATTGCCAAGTTTCTTAGAGGTAGGGTTTCTGATCCTTTCCTAATCCTGACTAACCTGAATAATCTTTTGCCGCATCACTGTCTACCACTTCTACAGCAGGTAATAAATATATTAAACTTCACTACTTCTAGTACGTATCTTGGAACATCCTATAATTTTCTTTATTTTCTGTTGAAATCAACCCCTTACTTGTTAATGCATTTTATTTTCCATTTCATAGCCAGAAAGTAATTATTGACAGATGTCAACCTCACACTCTTTAATTATTTAGGTCTTAACAGTCTTTGGAGAGACTCAACAAATTATCTTACATAATTTTATTTTAAATTTTATTTTTACCATTTTAAATAATGATCCAAAACTTTAAAATAAAACCAAACTCTAATATATGAATTAACAGCATCTTCTATTTCCCTTTTCTTTTTAATTTGTTCTTTATCCCATTTACTAATATAACCAAATATTCAAATAACATTACACGAAAGCAAATGAAATGAATTAGTATAGCTGGCAGACTGAAACTTAAAAACATAACATTCAGATTTATGTTGTCTGTGAGGTAATAGGATTTTATTTTGTTTTCCACATACTTTATTAGTACACAAATTACCAGGAAAAATTATATAACTACCATGTTACTATAGTAGGAGGCCCCACAGTAACAAATCAACTTACTTAATTAAACTTCCAGTGTTAAGAAAGAAAGAAAAAAAAAAAATAGTCTTAAGTAGCCTTCCAGATCAAGTCATCTGCCAAGGACATATCAGCAGAATAAGCTTCCTGAATTCTAGGAGAAAAACAAACAAACAAACAAACAAAACAAACAAACAAAAAAGAACACTACATTTTTCTTCTTCAGTATTAACACATATATCTTCCTAATCATCCCATACAGATAGTGGGAGTTTTGTTCTTCCCAAAAAGGGCAGGGTTGTCAATGAATGTTGCTGTATAAAACACCCCATAGTGAGCCTCTTACAATTTACAGTCAAGGGGCATGGGAGCCTGGGAAAGCATTAAGTCACCTTCCTGTCTTTCTGATTTTGTGAGATGAAAATGCCCTCAGTGTATCCAAAAGTGCTCTGGGGGCCTGGATAAATGATGGCAGACTCCTAAGACTGCCTGGTGGGCTGCAGCACCAGTTTCAATCTGTCTTCTCCAGACCTGTATCAACCTACTCCCCCAAGCTTGCCCCTGGCTTTGTCCCTTGCTACAGTTTGCATTTAAGATTGTCTTTTAATACATCTATGCACAGGATTTCTTCTCTCAGACAGAAACAGTGACTTTAGGGCCTTAAGACCATTCCAGCCTCTTTGTCCTGCCTTATAATGTGCCTTGCATATAACCAGCTGTATCATAATTAAGCTGGATTTTAGGTACTTAATCAGGCTCAGCAAAATAGCATAGTTTGTCACATTCCTTCCAGCTGAAATCAGCACATAGCTTTAAGTCTGCACTGCCTCTACTGTACCTGTGAGTAACTGCTGTCAGCTGGCAAGAGTTTCATCTGAACTTGGATTCACTAGAAGATTAGTTTAAGATCATTTTATTTCAAAACAAGTACTGCAACTGTATCTGTTCAGACTGAGATTTTTTCAGTACATTTATTTGTAAAATGTGCATATGTATGTGTCTACATACATAATTTCCTCATAAATTCAATAGTCTTAGATAAATGGAATGTAGAGATAATATAGTTTCATGCACGCAATACTGCATACAGAGGGCCAGTTTCTTATCTCCTGTGAATTGACATAATTGCAACAACATTATGCTAGCTGGGGCTTTTTGGCAAGAATTCACGCCAGTTACATAATTCATTACAGCATATTCTAACCTACTGAAATCTAAGCATATTTTTAGACATAGCTTGTACAGTCCCAGTAATTTCTGCTTGCAAATCCCTTTAGACAAGCCCTCAGATTCCCCCAGATATGCTTCTGTCACTGTGTCACTTTGAGAGTCACTCTTGCAATTCCTCCATGTATGTAATTCTCACAGAAGTCAGTGCAGACTTTAAAGATAGTTATGCAATAGGTCTGGATGTTGGTCAAAGCACTGTAGATTCTGAGCTCTTCTAATTTTAATCTGCAGATGCTTCACATTGCTAAGCAGTGTGAGCTCAAGCCTTACCTGACTTGAACACCCTATACACCTGTTAAAATTTCTACCTCATGATGAATGATACCATTTCAATCTTTCACATTATGGGTATTAAAAATAATAATGATAATTAAATATATATATATAATACCAAGTATCTTGTTAATACTTTATTATTATTATTTTATTATTTTTAACAAGATCTCTGTAGGATTTGTGGGCATAAAGGGCCCTCTCTTTACCTCTTCTCTCATCAGTTTCTCACTTTCTCACCACTCTGTTTTTGTGAGGAGGCTGGGACTTGTTCCCAAGGATGTCTGCCATGCAGTTGAGATGGTAACCTAGAGTGGGACTAGGGATGTCAGAACTGCCTTCTTCTGCCCATCCTTGTTGAGATGCAGTGCTGCCTGTCCCCATAAAGCACCCTCTCTTACCTAAGGACATGGCAGGTCTACATGAGTCCACGTGCTTGCACCTCTGTTTCAAGACTGTGATGGAGAAATGGGAGGTGTGATAGAAGAGGAGGAGTGAAGCTTGTCTTTCCCCTGACCTCCCATCTGCTGAACTGAGGAAGCCAGCTCAAGGAAGTGGAGTAGCAGGGGTAAGCCACAAAAGGGGTAGGCTGCTGTTCTGTGCAGAAAAGTTATCTCTGTGGATACCGTGACATTCACCTAATGGTTTTGTTACTGTCTGACATAATTTATGATGTTGCCATTGGGTATGTTGTATTGTCTGTGTTATCCATTGCCTTATTCTCTCACCTTCAGTTTTGCTATTCATAGGGAATTAGCCAATTCTCAGAAAAGAGGTTTTTAACATTACTTTTCAAATTCAACTTTGATTTCTAAAAGTGTCTATCTGCATCCAAATGGTGGAGAACCAGAAAGGTTCATAAGGAGGCTGAAATAACAAGGTTATTTAAAAGTGACATTTGCTTATGGCTTTCGCTGTTATGTCTCCCTAGCATGCAGATGCGCTTGATAACCCCACTTAACTGACAGTTAGGCCACATTAATCAGGCTATATCTCTAACCGTTTCTTTCTACCTGCAATTTCATATTGTTTTCAAAAGGAATTCCACACTGTTAAGGACAGTTTAGAAACAGAGTTAATTCTGCACTGCCCTGCTCACCTATATTAAGCTGTTTTGCTATATGGAAATAAATTTAATTAGTTCCTATCAAACTTACACCACCTTCAGTAACAGGCAAAATCAGTGTGTAGAAGTATGAGCTGAATCAATGTATACAAATACAAAATTCTGAAAACCCAACTTTCGATGGACTGCTTAATGCAGCTCAGAAAAGCAAATCCCAGCACAGTATGGCACACAAAGTGAAATAAATGAATGAAAACTGCATGATTAAATGCTTTCATCTGGAAATTTTGTTGTAATATTCAGAAACACTATAAATTCTTCTAATTCATCATACTCTTTGTTTATTACTAATAAATTAATGTGCTGATGGAAGGAATTCATTACCCTTTCTACACACTTCACTAGTTGTAGGTCATTTATTAATCTGTGTTATCTGGTAAGACTAAAACCAGCTGTAATTACATTGTTAAACATTGATTAATAGGCAGCCGACATCACTAATATACGCAACAAGCAAGATAAAAAATCTTTTTAAAGATTTAGAGTAAAATTTAAACATTCTTTTGGGAATAAGGAAATCTAGATCTTCATCAATATTCATTTTTGAAAGATTGTATTTGCTTGTACAGCTGTATCTCTAAACACCTTTTGGAAACAGATTAACAAGCAAATTCAATTACACTAGAGTAAATGAACTACATTCACTAAATTGTATTAATGTACTCACTGAAACTTTTAGAATGAACTTTTTTTTTTTTTTTTGTAAATAGTCTTCAGCTAATGATTTTTTTTTTTTGCTTTGTATTCTTGTTTTAATCATGTAAGTAGGCACATCTATTTTAAATCCAGTTGTATTCTATAGATTTAGAAATAATATAGCAATTGGAAATACATTATTAAGAACACTGCAGGTTTCTCAAACCTGCTTTTATGGTTTTTCAGTAAAAACATTTTGATTGAAGTAAAACACAGGAAATTATTACATGTCAGAAATTTGGATTATCATTAAGGGTAAATATGCAGAATATTTCTGTCACTTGGCAAAATTGGGGGGACTAATTTTTTATGATATAGCTTTATGGAAAATAAAGGACATGGAAAGACAATGCCTTTATAAAAGATGTTTTAAGACTGTCCTCAATTAATCATAAATGACAAATCTTATTATAGCAGCACTATTGCTAAGGGTATGTCAGTATTTCCATTACAAACATATATTTCAAAGTTTTATAAATAGGCTATAAAAATTAAGCCTGGGTTCATATGTGTTCACCCTGGGATCACTTTTTCCTCACAAAACTGTAAGAAAATCCATGTTGCCTTTTTGTGCTGGAAGGCTGCAAAGGAACCAGAATTGAGAAGTTCAGGATGACTTTTTTGTTTTGCTGTATAGCTTTAAAAAGGGAGACAATCTAATAGATCATGAGAATGAAGATTCAACATCATAAAGAGGGCCTAACTCACACATTGTTTTTTCTTCCATCCCTTAAAGGATCATGTATTTTAGTGTTAGTTCAGCTTGTAGCGGGGTTGCTGAAATTCTCTTCTCACCCTTCTAACTCCTATGGGTCATTTCTTCCAATTTCATTACTAATCAGGGTTTTGACACCTGTTTTCCACCTCACCTGAATTTATGCCAGCCTAGAACATGTTCTGCTACTGGGATTGCATAAGACTTGTCAGTGGAGTCTCTACTATTTCTACAAAACTGGTTATCTGAACTAAAGTTAGCAGTTCTCAATAGTTTGATTAAATTAACTTTTTTTTTTTTTTTTTTTTTTTAATTATTATTGTTATTATTTTTAATCTTTATCCCCTTTGAAAGTTGAAGCTCTTATGTGTGGTGCAAAATAAGTGTTGCTAGAAAGTTCAACAAGCATAAAGCTCAGAATGTTGTGGATATTCAGTGTTATGTCTCAGGAACTAGATGTTCTATTAGACTTTGAACTCTCTGACAGAGAATTCCTTAAATACTTTTTGCGGAAGATCAGAACTGTGTTTTGGAATTTATGACTAAGTACTTACTACTCAAGGATAGTAGATGTTATCGAGTAGTTCTCTGCTCCTGATTTGAACCAGAATTTCCCTACTCATGAAGTTGGACCACATAAAACACTGTAAGGAGATTCCAGGTCTATCATAGTTTTCTTTGCCACTGTCCAAGTGTGTTTTAGTAAGTTGTGTTTGTGACTGTTGTCTGGTAACTAATTATCCGGTAGAGAAGATTCTGTATCCAACTCCTCAGCTGTCTGAATCATCAAACTAGGCAGCCACATCCAGGCTATCCATGGGGAATTGCATCTCCTCATGCCCACAAGTTGTTCAGGGAAGTGCTAGCTGGTCCTGGTCAGATTCTGCTCTAGAAATATAAATAATCAGTGTTTTACAAAATTCTCCAGTGCTGTTTTATTTACTAATACAGACATAGACTTTGAGGCCCCACAAATTCAGAAGAAGGGTAGAGGCTAGTTTGGACTGAATTGAGATGTGAAATCAAGGTGAAGTTTGCTAGTACCAAATGGGAGAATTCAGTTTCATAGTTCTAGTACTTCAAGTTGGTAAAGGTCATGTTACAAGCATAGCCTGTAGCCTTGCATGACCAGTGCATTGACATCACTGAAATCTACACATGATATACCTATTCTAATTCATGGTTATATTAGCAAGCAAAGGCACTATTTGAGGAGAGCTAAAATATTCCTCTGTCTGTCCTGGGTGTCCATAAAAGAAGTATAAGAGAATCTTTCAGCCACTGCTGCTGAGAGATTATGTTCTTTTCATAGCAGTCTTTGAATAGACACATATTAGAGATCACTGCCTACCACCTAGTATACCAAAAGAACCTGTAAATGAACCTACCAAACACTGCAAATGAACCAGACTCTCCTTTCAGTGACCAAATAAGAAACTGGCCTTTTTATCTTACCTGTGTGATTTATGAGTACAACAATATGGCACGTGCTTCCACTAAACATAACCCTTGCTTCTTGTTGTTTGGAAAGCTTCGCTGGCTGTTGATAGATAAGATCCTGAGAGCCAAAATTCAAACTATAATACCAAGAAACTAGATTTGAATAGGTAGAGAAAAGAGACAGAGACACACATACACAAACAGAGAGAGAGAGAGGGGGGGGGGGGAAGAGAATGTTCATACAAGAAAGCTATTAAAAATAAAATTTGCAAAAGGAGGGAGAATAAAATGTAAACTAGAAGACAGAGATTCCAACCAAACTCCGAGTTATCTAAAATAAAAATCAATTTCTGCTTACTCAGAAACTTGTCAGTTTGTTAGAATGTGCCCTCTAAAGAAACAACTTCTGTGGTGAACAACTTCCAGGTATTAAAACTGGAGATGAGATTGCTTTCAATGGAATTATTATTGATGACATAATTACTGTTGCTCTTAAAGTTACAAACCTATTATTTTATAGAAAACAGGAGATGTGAATAACAAAAGGATTGATCTTGTGTTTAGCCTTATTAAGGAAACAGCATTTGTTAGAGCTAAAGTCTCAGCTGGTAACTTGATTCAGTTGGACAGTTGATGCTTAAGGTATAGTGGAGAAAAAGAAATTAAAACTTTCTATTTCACTCAGAAATAAGTTACTTAATATTTCTTTCATCTTTTCTCTAGTTGGAGAGTAATCATGTTGTTATTTTTTTCTCATTTGTTATTTAATTGTCTTTATACAACCTTGGCCATGCTGAGGACAGTAAAAATTAAAATATGATGAATCTGAGAATACAAAAACTAAAGTGAAAAAGGATGAAAGTAACTGGAAAGGTAATAAGGTGAAGTGAGTCAAGTGAACAAAATAATAAATATTTGATAGTTTGAGTTTTTTATTGTGTTTTTGTTTGTTTGTTTGTTTTCCAGAAAGTATCCTCTTCTTCTCATGACATTTAAAAAGTGATAGTTTTTGAAATCAATAAACTTACCAGACATCTGTAAAAGCTAGAGTCAGAATATAGACCTGACTGCAGCATCCAGTGGATATACTCTGTGTCTGGTAGGTAGTCAGAAGAACAGTGGCCAAAAAATAAATTTCCTTTGTTTCATAAACATTCACAGGTAGATATGTGCTGATGATTTCTGAGACTGGAAGATCTGATAAGTGAAAAATTCAAAGATTAGTTGTGCAGATCCTTACTGGTTTCAGTTTATTTACATTTTAATGCATGTAAGTATTCCCAAAGACAGAATTGTTTCCCTTTATTCTCTTATTTCTACTGTTTCTGTCATGAAGTAGAATCAATTCTATGAGACTTAGGTGACTAATAAATTACTGACAATACTGACTAATAGAAACCATAACTTAGCTGAGGTTCACACACATCACTTCTGGCCTGAAAATTATTGATCCACCCAAACTCTAACAAAAGAAATCAGTGATTCATTAGTCAAAACATATCTAAATGTTTGCAGACTATGGTTAACCAATAGCTTAAATGACAAAAATTAAGAGGTATTACTGAAAAATGTTCCTTCTCAGCAGCATTGCAGCCACTTGATGCCTCATCTACAGATGTTATAAAAAAAGATCATTTAATTCATTTTTTCCACTGCTGAGCTTGTTTGAATGTGCTGCATTTGAATTACTCTTTTTTTTTTTTTTTTTTGGTTTTTTTTTGTTTTTTTGTTTGAAGCTGTATATTATTATTAAGCAGTAGTTGCATGTGAGTTGTCAGGACTGGCCAAGTACTTGGTGTGTGTGATAGTAAGTCTTTGGGGATGGAAACATAAGTGTGCCAATAGAATTGCTGGAGATATTACTTTTTTCTTATAGACATTCAGAGAAAATTAGGAGACAGTGGAGATTTAGCAGACGACCACAATTGACTGTGTTGTCCCTAGCCTGACTGTATAAGTTGCTGCTGAGTTGTGTTGGTTTGAATTTGTGCCTGTATCGTTTCTCAAGCGTGCTGCCTCAAACTAAAAACATCAATGAACATCTGTTAAAGAATTTCCTGCATATGAATAGGACTAAAGTTAGGAGCAAAACTGTAATGAGGATAGCCCTATAGGGTAGCTTGGGATGGTAGGAAAGTATGATATCAGCTTGTGAGAATGTCTGCTTTCAGCTGGTTTTGATGCATAACTAGCAGGCAGTTCTTGATTTACCACTCTTCTCTCATATACACACTAGTATGTATCAGTATGCCATTCTGTACAGTGCAGGCTAAAGGTAGCATGAAGAGTAAAAGAAAGAAGGAAAAGCTCTTATGTGCCTTTGAAGAAAATACTGAAGATTCTCTGACTGTGCCTTCTGTGCATGTTTTGAATGAAAAACATTCAAATTGCCACAGCTTTTCCACGTGTCTCACCAGCCATGTAATGTGACTGAAAATGTTATGGTATAAACTCTGCTGGCTTGATTATCTCACTTTGTCTCATTTTCTGCTAATATCATAGCAGGTCCTCTGAATCAGACCATGGGACCTGAACACCAATGCAGCTTTTGTATATTATGATGGTGTATTCATAGAGAAGCTGGTACTCTGCAGGACTTTCTGTCTCCCAAGGTACCTGGTAGTTGTGCACAAAGATTAAGATTTAGTTCCTGCTGAGCAGAAAATTAATTTTATTAAAAAATATATGTATATTTCAAAACAACTTCCACATGCCCAGTTTTCACATATTTTCTGTAAAAATAAATAAGTAAAAATATTTTGATGGTGGTAGTTGTTTTTTTGTTTGTTTTTGTCAAAGATATGAGTTTTTTTTATTATTTAAGAAAAACATTTTAAGTAGAAACTGTTTTGTTGCTTGTTTATTGATTGTTATAAAGAATTTTTGTTTCAAAAAAATCCTAACTAAAACAAATTATATATTAAAGCATTATTAAAGTGAAAGTGCTACAGAAATAATTATTAGATGGGCATAAAATAATTTAAAACAGTAGGCAAGATCACCAATTATGTATGTAGCTTTCAGGTATGGCAAAAATTCAAAAAGTTACATGTGTACTAATAAATTAAATAGTCTGTGGCCTGCTCTTTACTCCTGAAATTGTGGCAAAACATAACTTGTGTCTTTTCTCTCCTGAAACAGGGTGGCCTCACCAGCTTCTACAAACAGTCCTGACTGCTTCATCCCTCCATAGCCTGAGTAAATTCTGGCCCTGGCCAACACCATCCCAGAGACTCCACTGGAAATTAAGTGTGTATGATACAGAACATAGATGAACATGGGGCCCTGCTTGAAGCTATGACCTGATCCTGCTTAGTTTCTGAGCAAAGATGTAGCAAAACAAATAGATTTCTGCTAAAATTTTGGTACCAGTTTAACTTAGCTGCTAGTTTTGATCCTCGGTGATTAGAGAGCGTTCCTCATGTTGGGGAGCATCACTACAGATAAGCAGAGAACAGGAAATAGCTTTTGGCCTGAAATAGGAGTGGTCTGTTCTGAATGATCATTTTTAATAGACTGTGAATCACCACATGTCATCAAGAGTATAGAAAAATGCATGAGAAAATTCTGTCAATAGAATGCTATTTCCATGGACTCTTTTGTATCATTACAAATTTCATTTGCTGTAATAAGTTACAAATGTAATTTATTATGAGTTAACATCAGGACTGAGACAAATGATTAAAAATGTATAATATACACAAATTTGTTTCCCCTGATAAATGTAAAGTTTGCTAGGCTCTACTGCTCTCATTAGTATGTGACAGTGCCAGGAGACACTTTGCTCCAAAAGGCTAGATTTACATGCTGTATTTTATAAATGCATTTTAGTTTTAATAACAATCCAAGAGGTTCAGCATATTGCTTAATAAAAGATCAATGCAGTAATATGATTAACCACCCCGTGTTGCTTTCCTTCCACTTGTGAGAAAAGATAGTTCAGGAGCTGCATGGCAGTGAATAGCAAACTGACTAATTGACAAGCAAAACGAAGGTTTCCCTGAGGGCTTGTCCCCCTTCCCCTCCTTCAGGGCTTTCTTTGTTGGTAGAATGTTGTTAACTCTTTTGTTTAGGGTCTCTTACCTTTAAGCAGGCTTGTGGAAGAGCTTTTCATATTTTTTAGCAGTAGATTTACTTGCTGAGTAAATATAGCAGATGAAAGAAAAGCTGGTGATCCATAAAAGACCAGGCTGCAGGGATCCTCATTAATCTTCCAGTAGTTTTTGCTGTCATTCCTCTTTAAAGGTCCTTGCCTTGTAAAGTATTTGTGGAAAAAGTAGGAACACTTTTGCCTTCCACTAATCTATGACTTACAGCTAGATCCCAAGAAAAGCTTGCACTCCCTTTCAACTAGTTTTAACTTCAGCCATGTCACTGCGCAACGTTCTCAGCTATGAAAGGGAAAACACTGTTTTACTGAGTTTTACAAAAGAAGACAAAGAAGTGAAAGAAAAAATAGTCTTCTTGTTATCTGCTGATGGCAATGTGACTATTCCATTAAATGGATAAGCTAAGTGGGATGCAACAAAATGAAAAGATTTAGTACATTCAACCTTAAATAAGAGACTGCCCTTTGGAAATCTCGACTTCTCTTACAGAAATAGTGAAGCATATGGCATGAAATTGAGAAAGTTAATATAATTAGCTGTGATGGATTATGGCAGGATTATGAGAACATTAGGACTGAGGCCTAGAGTTTAGGAAGTATTCCAAATTTGGGATCACCGAGCTAATGGTCACTGAGCAGGGATCAGAGCACAGTCTACCCCTGAGGATGATCAAATGGACTGCAGTTCAGATTGTCCAGATTGTCCTTTCTATTAGCACTATCGAGCATTTTAGTCCATCTATCGGATATGCTACCAGCATGTTTTTTACCTAAGGAAGAAACCATATGGAATAATTCAAGCTCCTTCATAGACAAGAACAGAAACAAGGGAATCAAAGGAGTTTAAAAGCTCCCACGGTTCAAAAGGTAGGAAAGAGTATTAACCACCAAGATGATAACAATTTGTGCAAAACTAAGGGTAAATATTTTTTTTTGTTGAAGGGAGGGGAAGACAGATACAATCTTAGTTTTAAACTCTACACTTTCACATGGAGAGTGGAATGTCTCCAAGATAGAACATATTTTGGTCCTCTTTCAGCTATATTTGGCAGACTTATTTTCAGAGCTAGGTGAAAGTATTTTAGTGGATCATTTTTTGAACAAAAAAGTAAAATATTTGAACTTGGAATAAGTTTAACAAATAGTTTTTGCTGGGGGAAAAAATAATAAAAAATAATAATATTAAAAAATAAATAAATAAAAGGAAAAAGAGACACTAGAATTGAGTAATTTAGCATTTCTGCCAGGACAGAAAAGCAGGTTTAAGACCTATCTGAGCATATGTTGAACTGTGAATCTCTCTGCTGATGGTAACAGAAGTTTAGATGATTGTCTAAAACAAATCTTTATGCAAGTAGGCCAAGGTTAAGTGAAGTGAATCCCAACTAGGGTGTCTCCTCATCTAGCAGCTCCTTTTCTCTCTGTGGGCCAATGAATAGCTAATTTCGTATCCAGTGGGCAACAATTCCAGAAGAGGCATAAAAAAAATATGCCTCCATGACTGAGGAAGAGGAATTTTTCTAGGACACTTAAAAGACTTAAGGTAAATTTCTACCAAATGTCCTAAAGGAAGTATTTGTTCTAGAACACATTAAATGTTAATTTATCTCTGAAATTTGATTGTATTGTCATTCAGTTAACTATAGAAACCATCTAACATTATGCCCAACGCTATACAATAAGGTTATACGAAAACCATAACAACATAATAATATATTCAAGGAATGATTAATAGATCATTGTCACCTCTGACAATATATAAAATTATGATGGTCTTTTCTATTTTGAGGTTTCAGTATGGTCTGGAAATGTAAATTTTGTCTTTATTCTCAACAAGGAGTAATGATGAATCAGATACAGTGGAATATTTTGGGTTATATAAGCAATCCCTCAATGGCTACAGGCATGACTCTGTGGCAGACTGACTTATTCAGGGTATAGGTCAGATGTAGACAGATGTCTAGTCCCTGAGAAAGCCTTCAACAGTGATTTACAGGACTGCCTGAAGGCAAACTCTCTTCATGGAAATGAGCTCACCTCTTCCTCCATTCCCAAATTCCTAATTCCTGGAAACACCTGTTCCTTAACCTGAGGCTGCTTCACTCAAGAGAGTTATTTCATCTTGTTCTTTTGTAGCTTTGGCTTTGCATATATGTTTGTATCTGCTGCGGGGAGATGGAGGGATCTTTTTTTCAGCAAAGAAGATATTGTCTCTCTGTGGTGAGGTTTGGAGCTGTTTGTAAAGAACAAAACACAGAGGGTCTGACTGTAATAGGAAGCTGTTCCCATGATGCCAATAACATTAATCCTGTAGAGGAATAAATAAGCCCAGATGCTAGCATTAGTTGCTATTTGTAACAATTATTGTTATCGTGGAGCAGGACCTCCCTGGTTAGGCACTGCACAATCACAAGCGAAAATCTGTGCCTCAAAGACTATAGTCTATAGTCTAGAACCAAGGAATGGAAAATAATACCCACTGGAGTCATTGGTTTCATTTTAAAGGAATGAACGGCTCAGAGAAACAAGTGTGTTAACACAATCCAATTATTAACAAGCACTTAATGTTTAGGAAAGGCCTAACGCACTCTTGATTTGTATTAAAAAATCACCAGTGCAAGAATGTGCTTTGAACTGGAAAGATAAGCACCAAAAAGAAAAAAACAAACAAACAAAAAAACACCTCCAAACCACACATACATACACACAAAAAGAAAATAATGGCTTTTTCACTGTTTGTTTCAAGGTAGGCCAAAGAAGACCCATGGGAAATTCAGGCTGTTATGCTACAAGACCGGCCTACTCTAGAGGAAGCTAGCTTTAAGCCGTGTGAATTTTTAATTAATTAATGTATTTTTTTATTAATATTATTTTTATTTTTTTATTATTATTATTATTATTTATGATATAAATGGAGATAGGGATGGGACAATAAAAGTTAGGTGTAATAGATATTTTAGAGATCTGTCTTCACAAGATATTTTCAAGATGGTCAGTCAGTTCTAACATCATAGTTTCTGCTCCAGATGTTTGTTAACTACTCAGGCATGTTTTGTGACATGGAACTAAAGGACATGTAACATGTCAATGATTGCTCTTGCCTGGGCTAGGCTGAAGTGTCTGGGCTCTACCTCTTCTGCTGCCATTACAATTGCTTTCCAGATTGAAAAGCAAAAGTAAGAGACTGTAAAGAAAGTGGGGCAATAAGAATATGAGGAAAATACAGAAATACATTGAATGGATGCAAGAGGTTATATATTTTGTCATTTTGTCTGGTAACAGTCTCTGTAACCATATCAGTTACTGGTCATGTGTCCTTAGTGTGGACATCCTGATCAAAAGTTCCTAATGGAAAAGACTTGATGACAGGAATGATAACGATAACAAAATACAAAAATAAAAGTTTTTTTTTGTTGTTGTTTTGTTTTGTTTTGTTTTTGTTTTGTTTTTTGTTTTTCCTCAACCTGGCCTTAAACGCTTCCCCTGTGCCCTGAATAAGGCATCCCTGGAACCAAAGATTCCACTTCTTTCCCAGAGAACAACTTCTCTGGTAAAATTCTCATTATTACCATCTTTTTATTTAATAAACATGATCTTCACACAAGTGTTGAGCTTTATTAAAATCTCTGTTATTTGAAAAAATATATTTTTTTCCACTTTTATACCACTTCCACCTAACAGGGACTATATAATTTTGTGAAATTTTAACCTCTTTTAACAACTGAATTCACCATTAGAGAAATTGTTTAAACTCTGATTTTTATAATAGGAAAATAAGGAAACAATAAGGTATATTGGTCAGTATTGGCTCAGCACTGACAGCCAGACAGTTGGGAAGTGTTTTGAAAGCACTGGGGAATAGGGGAATTTTAATGTTTAAAGGAACATATTGAATTAGGTTTGCAGATTTTCGCAAGGATATCTTTCCAAGTGTGGGTAAAATAAATAAATAAATAAATAAAGGAACTAACTAAAAAATTAAGTAGCTGCACTTAACAGAATGAAAATGCCCGATATAAACCATGAAGACCCTTCCTTGAATGTGTAAGCAGGTAGTTAGAGTTCAGTGCAAGAAAGACAGGAAAACTAAGGGCAAGACACAAAGTGAGGTAGTCAACGCTATCAAAGTGATCTTTACAGAACCATTTTGAGTGAACTGGAAGAGAAGGAATACCTATCTTAGGGCATGACGTGAAATGCCAGATGACAAGAAAGAACTGAGATTGTTAGAAAGGTTAGAGAAGACTGCAACTTAGAGATACTTCAAAATATTTAGACAGTCTGGAAACAACAATTTAAAGAAAAGTCTAAATTGGTCTGAAAATATTTATTAAACTTAATTAACGACTGCTCAGCATTAATTGTTAATACAAGTTTCTATGACAGCTGATTGATAGATTTGATTGTCAGATATGAATCTGGTTGCATTCTTCAACAGAAAGGAAATAATGGAGGAAATATTTAAGGAGAAGGACAAGATGCTATTTCAGCCATATAGAGCTGATGACTTCAAGATATCTTCAAGACTTCTTGATATCTTCAAGAAGGCATCAGAGAGTTGAAAAAATATTTTGATTTGTACAGAAAACAGTTCTGGGTGAAGTAGGAATGTGACTTGCCATAGCAGAGACGGAATAAAATGAGTGTGTATGATCAGTGTGATTAGATAACTTATGGAGAAAGAAAAGGAGAAAAAGAGGGTCATTGAGAAAAGTGTGTAGATCCACCATACTGTGACTGCACGAGGATGAAGGTACTCTTTTGGAAAACTTACTGAAAAGACATTTAGAAGAAGGGAGAAAAGGATCTCTTTTGGTTTCTGTGATTCTTTTCTGGATCCAAGAAGCCAAGTGAGATAAAATTCAAGGAAAGGTCAGTTCTATCAAACAGAGCTGACAGATTAAGATAGAACAGGGCACCAGAAAATAAATAAATAAATAAATAAATTGATTGATAGTCCATAGACAAGAAGATGGAAAATAAAGAGTTTAAATTAGAGAACAACTTAGGACATATTTTATAAAGACAGTGGTCATTTAAATTAAAACCAGGGGAAAGAAACATTGATTTTTTTTCTCTCTCTCTTTTTTTTTTTTTTTTTTAAATTTAATTTTATTATTTTATTTTTAGTTTTATTTTTTATTGAGTGGGGAGATTAAATCATGTTTGTGTCATTAGGTGAAAAACAAAATGAAAATGACATCTTGCAGATAACAGGAAGGAACAAATAAGAATGACACATCTATGGGACTGGAGGGTACCTATGGTTCAAATAGTGAACAGAAGAAAAGGGCTTCTTCTATCCTTCTGAAAGGATAATAGAAGGGTAGGTAGGATATCACATAGCATTTTATCAGACTTTTCTTAGAAAAAATTAATGATAGTCAAATCTATATATAAAATTCAAATGTATGTATATATGTTTTTGTTTTTGTTTTTCTTCAAACACACATTATTTTAAAGTTG
The DNA here is from genome assembly GCA_011076525.1 of Nettapus auritus. NCBI lineage: Eukaryota > Metazoa > Chordata > Aves > Anseriformes > Anatidae > Nettapus > Nettapus auritus. The sequence continues at coordinate 78,357,235 of CM021767.1, read as the reverse complement.
TAAAAATTGTCTTGTAAAGTTGTAAAAATTTTCTTGTATGGTGCCATGAAGTATTTTGGGGAAATACTTGTATGGTGCCATGAAGTGTCATGAAGTATTTTGGGGAAATTCTACAAAAAGAAAAACTAAAAAATCTACCCCCTAATTTTTATGTAAGGCACAGCCAGATAATTCATAAAAAATTATTTATTCACAGCAATGTTCTGAAACACTTCTCAGAGTGCTATAGCTGCACTGAGAATGCATGCTTCTGACACAGAAGTAGCTAAAAGTATTAAAGTATATAACTTTTATTGAGTTTGTCTCTTTACTTATCATCCCTAACTTTAGTGAGCTTAGATTTACTCATTAGAAAATAGTAAGGCACAGTAATGGTTAAAGGTATTCTGCAGAAACCAATCTTTCCCCATGAGAAGCAATCTGCACACCTATGTTTCTGGCCTGCATTCTCAATCACTCTTGAAGCAGAGAAAGTGCAGCAAAGTACTCCTCAGGACTGGGAATGAATCCCGCCTCACCATCTGTTACTAATTTTGGAGCTGAAGACCCCATGCATTATTAAATCACTAAGTTAAAAAAGTTGTGTTAAGCTGGTGTTAACTTAACCCACTACAGTCAGGAATGTTAAAGTTCAAACTAGATTTGGGATGGGATGTCAATGGTGAATAGATTCCTAGCTTTATTTGTAAAGTGACTTAGATTTCTTTGGACAAAAGATGTCATAGTTAACAAAGAATTGTCTCACACTGTTCTGAGTACTAAAGAGGTCTTGAATAGTAGTATACAGTATTTAGTCTTTGCCACAATGCCTTAGTACATTGAAGTACCAAAACAGTGAATTACCGGTTAAGGTAATTCACCTTGTGTGATATATGATTCTATTCAGGCTGGGCCCTTGTGATGTGGTGGTTTCAAAAGGCTATCTGCTGCTTTACACATGTCAACTTTTTCTGGCCTTGCACTATGCTCTATATCTTTTCTTAAGTACCTCTGGAGGAGTACAGAGGCAGCACTGCAGGAGATGACAATTTGAACTTTATTTGGTGAAAATAGTGAGGAAGGTAAGGCAATAGTCCAGAGCAAGACCTGGGACTGAGTCCTTCATTCTGAATTCTCTAAATTCATGTAAGTAGAGGTATGCTTTCAGCCTAAGTAATTTATAGGCTTACCTTCTTTCTCTGCAGGATTTCCCAGGAGAAATACATCTATGTGCTTCCAGGAAACAATGGCCTTGCTGCACCTGAGCTATACAGATGGCCTGAATATGCACAGAAAATCAGATGCATTGACCTGCCCATATGTAGCAAATATGTATCTGCTGCTCCTCCAACAGAGCTGCCAGGCATCTGAAATTCTAAAAAAAAAAAAAAAAAAAAAAAAAAAAAAAAGTCCAAAATACTGAAATTCCACCTGGACACCATTTCTAGGATGAAAAGGAAAATGTCAGGAAAAAAAATCTGAACATGTGGCAGCCCTAGTATGATCAGAATAACAAACTATGAAAACTGCCCATTAAAATAATTTACTCTCTGTCTTTGTGTATGTGGCATACATGTTAATCTGATTTGGGGATAATTTTTAATTGTTTATTTTTTCTCTTTTTTCATGGAAAACCAAAAAAAAAGATAAAGGGATGTTCTGTTAAAATGCATTAGGTCTGCAGGCATCTCAATGTCGATATTTTCTATAACACAGAGCTATAATTTTCATGCTGTTCCCAAGGGTCATTATCACGTGTATGAATGTGTATGCGTAACAATTCAAAATAGCTACAGGAGTTCTGCAGCTCTTACTGCAGTTACAGAGCAAGCTTACTAATTCCATCAGTATTGTTTATGTTATATGTATATGGAAAACAATAACTACTTTATGTTGCTTTGCAGCATTAAGGTAATGACCCCTTTGAACATGGACAGACTGTGTTGCAATAACAGTATAGATTGCATATCATGAATCTGCAGTACTCAATGCAAGGTAAACATCTCAATGGCAAGTGGTTTCTGAAGATGTGCAGTAGCTGCTTTAAAACCACAACATTTTTTTTTCCAATTTAAAATACTTAAGCTGATTATTTTACATTCCAGGCTAATTGCCTGCAAAATTTCATTATAAAAATCACAGCTGTTTTCTGGTGCATGCAATTTTGTTGTTTGTTTGTTTGTTTTTATCCATTAGAGAAAAGGAAATATGTCTGAAACATATATATATATATTTTGTTCAGTTTTCAGAATCACAGTTATTATAAAATATTTAGTATAGGTCCAGTTTAAGCCTATTAAGACTGATAGCCTAACCTTGCATCCACACTACCTCTCTGTGCAGAACCTTACCAACATATTGCTATGGAATATATGCCTGTAAATCAATGCCTGAAGACACATATGGCTTCAAAGCATACCAACTCAATCTGGGCATAATTTATATAAAAGATGGACAGAATCAATTCTCATTTGCATATAAAGAACCACAGATATCTTTAGATATGAATCAGAAAATCCATTTGACATCAATAGAAGTGCATGCACTGAAACTAGCATATGGTCCACAGTTTGTGGAAAACAACTGTTCTGCCCACACTTTTTTTTAAAAAAAAACACACATGGACACACATGGACATACACATGGACACACATGTAGGGCCTATGCTTTGTACTTCTGTCAGCTGCAAGATGTAATCAATTTGATTAGCAAATGTCCTTTATTTATTTATTTTCACCTGATCTCTATAGTGTTCCAGAAAGATTTAGCTTTTTATCATTTTTTTTTTTTTATTTTATTATTATTATTTTAATGAGCTTTCAGGCAGATTAATAATTAACATTTTGCATAGAAAAAAAAACTGCTATTAAAGAACTAAATTTACTAGAGCAAAGGACTATGAAACTGATGCTTTAAAACTCCAATTCTGTTTCCTGTGTAGACAAGGGTATGAGCTGCTGTTTACATGAATGCCACTAGCAGCAACAGTAGCAACCATGGTATGCAAGCAAGATAAGTTTGGGAGTTGTGCCTTATATAGTAATTGAATCCAATCAATGAATCACTTAGTTCTGTGCCATCTCTTTAACTGCAGGCAGTTGCAGCTCCTTCCATAAAAGGCTAAGAGTATTCACACTGTAGCTGCAGTTACTACTAACTCAGTGACTTGGGGGGGGGGGGTTGTTCTGATAGACACTATTTAGTGACTTTTCAAAAACACCTGCGTGACTCAGAAGTTTAAAAGTGGCTTAAACACTTAGGAAAGTCAATAGAAATTATGCACCTCGGGGCCAGATTTTTAAAGGCTACTATCTTCCATTGATTACAGGAATTAGGAACCTGAATACCTTTACAAATCTGGCACAAGAGTCCAAATCACATTTGAAAGTCGATAGGAATTAGACTCCTAAGTGCCTAAATCAAATGAAAAAAAGGTGTGTTTTAGGAGTGAGAATCTTTATAATTGTATTCCCGCTAGTGTAACTGCAAATTATGGGTTCAATTATTCCACTTAGGCACAGCTCAGAGGAAGAAAGTGGTATGAAGTTGCAATGCCCCCAAGGAATACAGCCATTCCTAAACTCTTTCAGGAGATGCAGCATTGCTTCATGATTTTTTGACTTGTGAGAGAAAGAAATCACGGTTTCATTTTTAGTTTCTTTCCTTACACCATTAGATACAAATTAATGACACTAGTAGTCCTTATTTGTATTGATAACATTGTTCAGTATTATTTTTGTTTGTTTGTTTTAAATCACTATTTATTATTTCTTACAGTTCTGAAAGCTGATACAATAAGAAAAGCAGAGTAAGATATTTTCTTTGAGTCCAATAACTTACAACACAAGGGGACCAGATCCCTTTTTGAATGCTGATATGAGTGCTCCAATTACTTATATTAGTAGGACTGAGAAGTAACATTTTAACAAATATGAGGACTCACTATGAGCAAATGTGGCAAAATATGGGCATGAGTAAACTGAGACAAATCAGGTATGGAGTAAGAATATAAAGAAGTGAAAGGAAGAAGACAAATACCAAAAAGACCTAAAGAAGATTTTTGGTAAGAATACCTTGAAAGGTAAATTAGAATAGGTCACTGGCACTGAATTATTTTGTTTATAATGTTTATAATTATTTTGTTTATAATTTTGCCATAATTATACAGAAGAGTTAGCCCACCACTACCAATAGCCTGTGATTATACGAAAGGCCATCTCTCTTCACATTAATCAAGCAACTAATAGTGATTGAGATGATTTGGGAAAAGGCTAGAATGAGAAAGAGATCATTAGTCATAAATTGTAAGAAAATAAACAGGACACTTCATGTGTTGCAAAAAAATAAATAGTGAGACTCCAAAATGAATACCATGTTAATTTCTACTCTATCCCCCCTGGGGGGGGGGGGGGGGGGGGAGGATAAACCTGAGTTATCACTACCATATGCAAGAAGTTAAATAGTTTTAAACTTCTAATTTAGAAGACAAATTACAGGAACTGAGGGTGTTATATAAAAGATATTTAAAGGAGGCCTTAAAATCAAGCATGATATGGAAGAATTAAATAAGAAACTATTATTCTCCAAGTCTTACAATGTATCAATTAGGGACAATTCAATGAAATTTTCAGATAACAAACATAGAAAAGTAAGATTGTTTATTTGCCCCACAACATCTTTTTACAATGCATTACTTTTTGTTATATACAGTTGTAGAACTGAAGTGTAAGGTTGATCAAAAAGGGGCTGAGACAAATTAACGAAGAAGAGGTCTGCCGAGAGTTTTAAACCTGCTAGCACAGATGTCAAGTCTAAAAATCCCTAAACTTGATGACCGCTGGAATTCAGTTGGTAGAAGAAGCAACTTACGGAGGAGAGGAAAGAAGAAAGACCACCAGAAGAAAGTTCATACATCTCTTCTTCACTTAGCATAAATTAGCGTTTGAAGAACAAATTCTCCTATTGGCTCTTTTTATGAATATGCTCATGCCTAACCAAAAAAAAGTCTTCCCCAAAGCCCGCATTCTGTTTTCTGTTCCATAACATAAGAAAAAGGAAACCTCTGGAGCTGGTAGAATGAGTGGGGAAAATGAGAAAAGTACAGAGTGTGACAAAAAAGGACATAAACATAAGGACAGAGAAACACCAGAAGACGCCAAGTGTAGACCTCCAACAACACTCAATACTCTTTGAAAGAGTCATCAAAGAAATGGATGAATATTGCCTTTGAATATGATTTGTGAAGATGTGACAGGACAAAGTGACAGAAGTAGAATCTCCAATTTTTCTTTCCTTATGAAACATCTTTTCCCTGGTACGAGGAACAGCTAGGGCCAACAGGAAAGTGATAAGGAGGTTCCAGGTCATGGAAAGTCCACAAATGAGTCAATTGGTCAATTTTTGGTTCACTGTTCATGAACTGAAATGGGACCATGCTCCCAACAGCCATATTTTACCATCTCCTGATAGCTGGAGAGAATATCACTTAGTAACTATATGGGGCACAAAAGCGAGGAAAGAAGGTGAGAAAAATTATGTGTTGAAGAAGTGTTTTCCCAGTGCAGTTTAAGGACAGAGCAGCTACATTCAGGGGGTGGTTTATTTTGGAACAGGTATTTATCAGAGAGAGGTTAAATTTCTCTTCAGAAGTGTCTTCTTTGTCTCTGATGTTAACATGGATGAGCCCCTATGAGAAGGCTGTGTAGGAAAAAAGCAATTCCTGGAATAGTGAACATTAAAGAAAAAAGTTTTTATTGCCTGACTTGGTTCTGATCTGCTATAAGGGTAGCTTTAATAACGGACGATCTAGCTGTCAGACTGTAGTAATAAAATAAGCTTTTTTTTCCCACATTATATATATATGCATAACATTTAATACACTTTCAGGCTCCTCTTTTCCAAGTTATGGGGTAATAGACAATTTAAACTCTATTTGTATTGCTCCTTTAATACAATAAAGCCACCCTCCGAGAATTTCCAGTACTGCAATACTTCCAGAGTAAGTACTGCATTTCCTATACAAAATAAATCAGAAGTCATGTAATGCAGCAACAGAGTCTTGTCAAGACCAGTTAAGAATACAAGAGGATTTATGAGGTGTTGGCCTTCTGATCCAACAACACAAGGTAAACCAAATAACTCTGTGGTTTGATTTAAAAGCAGTGACCCCTGAAGTTTGCTGCTTAAATATTGTAAAAACTTGCTGCTAATTATCAGGGCCATTACTGTCAACAAATCATGTCTTAGAAAACTGAACCTAACACTGTCTAGTATCCTATTCATACATAGAAGATTTATAGTTGCAATTCACATCCTTGCAAATCCTTTCATCTGTAAAATGTCAGGTGTGATTTACCCATGTCACTTATATATTAAGCTTAGTGAAATTCCAAAGGTTGAATTCCTTCATATTTCTTTTTGCAAGAGAAAGACATTTCAAATATTTTTTCCAGTGTAATGACCTATCCACATTAATTGAGAAAATGTTGCATATGACTTCCACAGTTGTAAATGGAAAAGTAATTAGTATTTGAAAATCATGTGGCTTTTGTCCTTGTAGTTTAAAATACTTAATTGAGTGTTGATCTTGCAAACATCTGTGTACGAGTACTGTGATTAAAGTTAATAATGCATCTACAACTTGATAAATTGGATCTTTCTGTGATATATCCAAAAATTTCTTTTTGTAGCTTATGGGATACATACAGTAAGGTTAGCTTTCAGAATCAGTTGCTTCCAGTAGATGCTGGTTAAGAAATCTCAATGTATAATCAGTTAAGGACTTGTTTTCTTTCTTAAACTAGTAAGAGAAAATGTGTAAGTTTTATTCCTAAACCATGTGAGTAATTCCATTCGGATTGCTTATTAAGCACCAGAATTTATCAGCTATTAAGCATACTTATATTTCTGATTAATCTTCAGTTTCTAACTTAAAACAAAATAAAACAAAACAAACAACAACAACTACAACAAAAAACAACCAAACAATACAAAGAAAAATATAAGGACTCTTTTTCCCTTGTGAATATCAACCTTGTGCATAACAAGATATCAAATGATACAGTATAACCAAGTAATCCTTTCTGTTAATCTGTGACATGCAAGGTTACCCTTGTATTCTGAATACACCAATGTTTCTGTCAACTTGCTTTGTTTTCTTCTCCAATATTATAACCTCTAAATACTGTAAGCAATGAATTACATTTCTGATTGCAATAAATTAGAATAATAAGAATTCGAAGAGATCATAAGTATTTTTCAAATACATATTTATTCACTTAGTAAATCAGAATTTTCCACTTTTTTTTTTTTTTTTTTTTTTTTTTTTTAAATAGTTCATTTGTTATATTGGAGGAGATGTTCAATAACCTACCAGCTTTATATTAAACAGAGTTCCAAATGCAAATCCCTTTAGTGTTAATTAAAACATATAATTATGTGTGCAAGACTTTCCCATGTGCTGCCTAGTGAGCTGTCTATGATAGAAAGTTTCCAGTCTGGAGAGAATGCTATTAGGAAAATCAACAACAAACAAACAGTGAATGGACTCTTCTGGTAAAATAAGACAGAGTGTTATTGGTTATGTATTCAGGAAATATTTAAAGAAAAAATCGGGAGCTTATACTCAGTCTGTGGTTTCTTAGGACAATGGTATCATTAGTTTCTGTTGGGTAGCTAACAGTAGACTCCTGACAGTTTCAAACCACTGACAGGTGAAAGGCTCCAATGTAGACATTTTTCTGCACTTCTCACTCAGCTACTGTACCCAGCTACAATGTTCATCAGATCCCTTTGGAGTCAGTTCAACACACAGTTAGCAGAAAAGTGTCCCAGATAAGAAACACAGAAAGACAGATAAAAGTAATAAAGAAGGAAGAAGTGAAAGAGAGAAAGAGAAAGAGAAAGAGAAAGAGAAAGAGAAAGAGAAAGAGAAAGAGAAAGAGAAAGAGAAAGAGAAAGAGAAAGTGAAAGAGAGAGAGAAAGAAAGAAAGAAAGAAAGAAAGAAAGAAAGAAAGAAAGAAAGAAAGAAAGA
>CM021767.1:78324744-78349124 GCA_011076525.1 Nettapus auritus | reverse complement strand
TTTGTTTGCTGACTAGAGTGGGATCCAAACAGCTGACTAAGAATAGATAACTAATTAACTAATTGGTAGAAGACTAAAAAAAGATCTGAGATAAATTTCAGTCTTAGTGAAATAATGTTCAGAACACATGCAAGGGAAAATATGGTGAGTTTACTTACATTGTTTTACATAGCAACACACTGTTTGATTATTTGTTCCAGAGCTCTTTCTTCTATATAGCAAGGTAAAAAGATTGTTAATTGTAGTGGGCCACATAATCCTGTAGAAAGATAATAAAGAAACACATTATCTGAATTATTTCTCATGAATCCTGTACCTGTTAACGCACTTCCTCCAGTGACACTTCCAATAGTGATGAGATTTGCGGGTAATACTAGTCCTTCTAGTCCTTCTGCTGGGAATGTCTGTGGCTTCTTCCACAGACACATGTATCTGGTTTATAGTCTCCAGATTCCCAAGTCCTATAGTAAAGGAATGATTTTCCCATTAACCCCACATAAGGTGCCTATTTTCTGACACTGACTGGTGTTTTCATTTACTCCACTGGTGGTTGTTTTTATTGTGAATTTGAAAGTCAAAGATTTACAAAATATTTCTGGGCAGATTTCTGTCTTAATCCTTAAATTTATCCTATAATGTTATGTTTAATTCTGGTTAATATGCAAAAGTAGTTGAGCCATGTAGTATTTACAGAATCAATTTTCTTTAACTTAACATTTATTAAATCTGCATATTTTACTGATTTTCAAACTCCTTCATTTGAGACTTTCTTCCAAACTTGATTAAATTGTTGCTTAGGAAAACTGCTCTAATCCCCCACGCTCTCCCCCTCCCGCCCCTTTTTTTTTCCTGAACTTTCTTGAGAAGTAACTGGAACTGAAAATAGTACTCCAAAGTGCACTGATGTACTGCTAAGCAATGCAGCATAATTGCCTAGAGTGTTTAACATGACACTCCTAATAATACAACCCAGATAGCATTTACTGTATTTGAAATATGTCATGTTTTTGACTCATTTAATTCATCAACTGCTAAAATACCTAGAACCTTCTCTTTAACAGTGAAATTACTGATTCTCATACTCTTTATGTATGCATTTTTTTATTATTATTATTTTTTCTATCAGCAATAATTCATGTAATATTATTGGATTCTGTATTCATTTTCAGAAATTATATTCAATTTATCATCATTATAGATATATATATATAGTTTATTATTGATAGGACAGTCATACCCAGAATCCCTGGTCATGGTTATTAGCCTTCTGCCGTACCTTATACTAATGAGGTACTCACAGGCTCTGCCATTTACATCCGTGTTGTATCATCCGGATAGTTTGATTACTTTCAGCACTGTATTTATCTACAAATGCAATTAACATATTCCCAACTTTAGCCTCCAAGTCATTAATGAAAATATTGAATGATATTGAAGCCAGAATAAATTCCTGAGAGACCCAGCTTAACATCATCTGCCAAGCTGATGTTGAGTCATTAATAACCAGAGTGGAAGAATAATTTGTACCGACTAATTTACTGGATGAGCCTTATTTTTTCACATTTACTGATTGCTAGTGAAATGATCATTTTTAAATGAATATTACAGTTTTCATTAAAAAACTACTGTGAGAAATCATTGTTTACTACTTTTCTCTTGAAATAAAAGAAATTGCTTTGGAATGTATGCTTTAAATTGTGTACACCAACATCACAATTTACAACCTGTAAGTACAGAAAAGTCAGAGAGCAAGAATCAGGCATAATAATAGCATCTACCTTTCATTGATTCCCACTAAGGATATGCACAATGATTTCTGTCTGGCACCAACTACTCACTCTTAAAGGTGGTGTAGCTACGAATACACACAACATTATTTGTAGTGCACAATAATGCTGTATCTATACCAGTGAATTAAGTGTGCATGAGAACATTTTTAGGTGCAGAGGTCAACTGGCATTATGCTGCCCACATCTCTGCTAGAAAATATTCTTACCACTAGAACAGGGTGTTTCATGTAAACTGTTTATTGGAAATGAGCTAGCCTGTACAAGTTCATGAACCATCACTGGGAATGGTCTGGATTGTGGTAATTGGCATGAATCAAAATAGTGCCAAGGAACATTTAAGCATTTACTCATATAGACAATTGTGTTCCCACATCTGGAAACAACCCCAGGCATGACAATTTAATACTGTAGATACAGTCTAAAGGTTTGCACAGAATGGTTTTGTGGCACAATGATGTTTTAAATTCATATCCTACTATGCTTTTAATTACTTCACTTAGCTTCTCTAACTGTCTGTGTCTACGTACATCTAGAACATGCTTAGTTCTCTTCTCCAGTACAGCTTCCAGTATTAATTTTGCCTTGAATCATAGTCGTTGTGGAGAATCAGGTCATTTGGTGACTGATAACTCAATTCCCACTTTTCAGTCAATTTCACTGCCTTCTTTGTTGAGATCTTTTATTGGCACTGGCGATGAAGGAGATCAGCTATTCCTAAAAGCATATGAAACCTAATAAATATCCAATATTATCTGGATAAAATATAGAAAGTAATTAGGTACCTATGCCAGTGAAGAGAAAGGGATTGCTATTATCACTGCAGAGAGTGCTTTGTGGAAGTGTCCCAGACTTTTGTTGTTGAAACACTAAAAAACTTCTCTGTTCTTAATTTTCACAAGAAAAATATTCTGCATTTGAAGTTGGTTAACCTTCTATTTTAATCAAACAAATCATGATAAATTTAACAAACTTCAAATCCTGTTTCAGTATATCCACAAACTACATTCTGAACCTCATTCTGGTTTGCAGTGCTAATACTGTGCTCTTTCATAAGTTAAAATCTTCTCTCAACTTGTAGCAAGATTCAGGGGTAGAAAGAAAGAAAGTAAAAGAAAGAAAGGAAAGAAAGAGAGGAAGGAAAGAAAGAGAGGAAGGAAGGAAGGGAGGGAGGGAGGAAGGAAGGAGGAAGGAAGGAAGAAAGGAAGGAAGGAAGGAAGGAAGGAAGGAAGGAAGAAAAGACTAATGTACTTTTTATTTCACAGTGGCTGTTTACTAGCATGTCATTGTAAATTTCTCTTCCTTATTAAAAAAGGGAAAGGTGCTGATGGGCTTTAACAACAGCAACAAAAGGTTTAGATTTTGAAGGGAAAAGTTATTCAACAGATAGTGGAAGCAGCAAAGCCTTCTTTCCTGTGAATTTTATCCTGTGAATTTTTCCTTCTTGTCACTAACAATATTTACCTCTTCCTTCCCTTCAGTTAGATAGTTTTTGTTACTTGTTTGATGTTATGTTTGTGATGATACTTGCAAATATATGGACACCAAATGGCCTAATGTCTGATTCCTCTCAAGGGAGGAAAAGGGATAAATTGTGTTTGCTTTTGCTTTTCCCTCAAGAGAGACAGTGATTTGGGGTTCTTTCCTCTATCCAGATTCCAATTTCATACAAACTTTGAAAAATTATATTCTTTTTAAGATTGGCTGAAATTTGCAAGTGACTTTAAAAGTTATTTGTAGGACAGAAAACATGCTTGCAAAAACCTCTCTACATCAAGAAACCAGACTAAAATGATACATCTGGAATAGATATCAGAACTTTTGCTTATATATTCATGTTAGAATTTGTATAGACTTCAGCAACTTTCAGTTCATATAGTACAATAATTTCCAACTAATCAACCTTAAATTTCTCTGTTTTATGTGATCTGATGTACAAATCTTGTTATGTGATTCTTCTAGTGTTATTCAGGATGATTTACATTATTAGATCTTGACCAAGAAATATTTATGTAAAATGGCTCTATGCCAATAATATGCCTTTTGTTTAATAAAAATGCACTGTGAACAGTTTAAGAGGTGTCTGTGTTTAATGGTGAATAAAACACCGACTGTTCCTTTCTATGGCCAAGTTGCTGTCTAGCTTGAGGTGCTAAATAACGTAGAGTAAATTTTGTGGTCTCTGCTAAGCCTGAAACTGGAAACACAGAGAAATTACATGTGCAAGGGATTTCAGAGCAGGGCACAGAAAATGGCTCAGTGCATAAATGAAGTAATAAGAGCAACAAGTCTAAAAGATATTCAGAGTGATCAAGGATGTTGGCTCATGAATACAGAATGATTAAACTTAGGTGGCTGAATTGGTTTGGAGCACTCTGCCTTACCCTTTTATCTGAGGGTGCTGTCCTTATGGTTAGGACAGCTGTGTCTGCATGAGGTGACTCCTGAGTGGCATCATTTTACAGATGGCCATTTGCCTTACTATACTGGTGGCAAGCTGTTCTGGTCAAGAAATAGTGTGACCAACCTTCCCAGCCGTGAGACTTGCCACCTTAGCAAGAGGCAAGGTGAATAATAGCAGGAAACAGCTGCTTCAACCAGACAAGTTTAATCTACTTGTGTTCATGTCAATACCAAGATGGAGTGAAGTAAGATTGAAGGTAAAGCTTAAGGTGAGGTGTTGAGCAGCTTTCACTCTAACTTTAACCTTGCTTGAATTTGGGGAGTGCAAAGCACTTATCAGCCACAGAAAAATCATTTTTGAATCTTCCCTGTCTTCCTTTTCCTGTTAAAAAACAACAAAGTGCTAACTCCTGCTAGCCTTAGAGAGCAGTCCCTTCACACCTCAGGGCTCTGCTATAATAGAAATCATTTTTGAAGGCAGTGGAACTTTTTCAACAAGTAATATTTACTTGCACAGTCCTTTCTGAGATATGTGTTTGTATATATACACGTCTAGCAGCATTAGTACATCAAAGGAGTGATCTGCTAAAACAACCTGAAGTAAACCAAGAAAATATAATATTTCTGCTCTTGCAGCATGATCTAAACACCACAAAAACTGCTGTCAGGCTCTGAAATGATAATGACAGGCCTTCCGTCAGATTCTTACAGAAGAGCTTCATAAGTTTGTGTGTGCCTTGTACCCCTCTTTGCAACCAGAATCTTAGTTAAAGATTTCACCTTAGCTTTAATTATATTCTTATAGCTGTAAGATAATAATCAAAAGGGGATGAAAGTTCAGCTTGATCCATGCACATTTTCTGTGCATGTATTGCATATTTTTTCTGTACTGTGCAGATTTTTTTCTTATCATTAGGCATCTGAAACATTTTTCCCTCATCAATTTATATGAGATTAATATAAATATAAACTTTTCTAATTGTTTATTTTCATAATTCATTGGAAAAATCATTTTTAAAATGTTCTTATGGATAAACTGAGATCAAAAGCAAATTTTATTTTTTTCCATTTGTTTGTATATAACATGTTGTGTTTTGAATGCTGGTTCCAATCAGATCCACCCTTTAAGGTTACCAAAATAAGAGCTCTACAGGTTTGGGTTAAATATAAATGAAATGAAATGAAATGAAATAAAATAAAATAAAATAAAATAAAACAACTGGCATGTGTTTTCTCAGCTGGGAACTGTTTAAGGGTTGTGGGACAGATGATCAGCCAGCAGGAGAAGGCAGGGGGTAAGGAGAATGAAACACACCATTTCTTCAAAAATGCTTTCTCCCCAGAGCCTGCTTCAGCTGGGGGCCAGAGGAAAAAAACTTGGTGATAAAGGGGGGTGGGGGTGATGGGAAAAAAATCCCTTCATACCTACTATTAGGAGAGAGGGGAAAGAAAGATATTTTGAATTGGAACAAATGAAATGAGAGACATGCCATGTCCCACGTGTAAGCAGGATGGGAGACTATTTTCAGAGCAGGAAATACAGATAGATATGGAGGGAGAAAGATGATAGGACAGAAAGAGGAAACTGAAGATTATCTGTGCTTTAACCAAAGGTGTTACTGACAGAAGCACTTCCAGCACAGCATCAAGGTCCTCACTGCCTACGCCATGTTTTTCTGTTGGGACATTTTCACAACAGCTTCCAAATCTCCTTGGAGTTTTCCTTTCTTACCAGATTTCTTTGTAACTAACTGTAACTAAGGTGTCCTGACAAGAGCCTGTTGTTTCTGTGGGGCTGGTGGCTTGGCCAGCTGTCCCCTATTTTGTGCCAGAGGAGAATTCATCCCCTCAAATCCTTCCAGACTCCATTTCCAAAGCCGTAGTTGCAATGCCTGAAGAGGAACTAGACTGAGGTTAATGCCCCCAGATATATTTTCAGATGGTATGTAACCCTGAAAGACATTTTGTATTAAAAACTGCAATAAATCATATCCCACATTCTACATGCCTACCAAACCCTCTAGTGTTATCTTTCTGAACACTTATTTATCTCAGCAATTGTAGGGAGATCTAGTTCAATGTAAACTTTTATAGCACTTGAAAGGACACTTAATCAGTGACTCAATTGTAATTTAATTTTACTGTACTTTAAGATACTATAAATACAAATTTAGGGACTTAGCCTGAAAGTCTTTATTCATGCAAATAGCCCTATTGCACTCAGAAAGACTATTTCTGTGATTACAGAAGGAGCTCTTAGGTTATTGGGAAGCTACACAGCTGTTAATCAGACAATGTCATTTTCATAATAGTTGTTCAGAAAAGGGATCTATAAGTATTTCAACAGAAATGGAAAAAAAAATTCAAAGAGTAGGGGTGTGTGAGAAAAATAATATTTTTAAAAAAATATTATTATTACAATATGTAAATAATGATAACCTTTGGTGTACCTCAATTGCCCATTGCATACAAATCTATCTTAGTACTTATTTTTCAAGTAAGAATCATTATGCAGAACCAAATAGCTTATTTCTGTTTAGTCATCTATAAGAGTAACTTTTTAAATTTTGTAACGCGTATAGGACATTACGTTTAGTGTTATTTTTCAGTAAAGCTACATCTACATTAAAGAGTTACCATACCACCAGTGCCTATCTTGGTAACTGGTAAGATTACCCTGGAAAAGGCTCTTCTGGTGTAAACACTATTCAGATATATAACTTTTGGATAAATGCTTTGTAAGTGATATCTTTAGTATGATGGGTAATGAGGTTTCAATTTTTTTTTTTTTTTTCATGAAAAATAATATTACTTTTACAGTAACTCTTAATACAAGTAAGGAAAAGAGGAAAGAATATATTTAATGAAAAAAATATGTATTAATTTGTCTCCCTTTTAGCTCTGTAAAGGTTAGATACTTCTATGTACTTTAGTTACCCCTATACTGGTAAACCACAGAAAACCAGAATGTGGGTCTTACGTCTGGAATGCAGTCATTCACAGCAACCAGCTGTAAGCACATATCCTGACACATACTTTTTCTCAACCTCACTATTGCTTTCCAGACAATATCCAAGTACTGTGTGGGAGACAGCCTAAGCCAGGTACCATTCCAGTTGCAGTTTGGGTGCAACCACCCTGTTCCACCCTTTTTCAGCAGGCACAAGATTGTATGTAATTGACTGGAGGACTCAAACTGTGACATACCAGTTGGGATCAGGCCAGAAAGCAGTCCACATCCTTTTTTACTTTTTTATTTATTTATTTTTATTTTTATTTATTTTATTTTTATTTATTTATTTTTTAACTGATATACTTGTAGCCTTAGCCTTCTCATCCAGTATCTATTGTTTCAAGTGGCATTGGCAGTAGGTGATCCAGGCTGACTTAATATCATTGTCTTTATTAAATAAATTGTATGTCTCATTGACCTTAGGAGGCTCCTTACTGACTAGGTAAGAGGAGATGATATTGGAGGCAAAGTTCAATGAACTAAGACCTAGGCTGTGTCCGTGGTGAAGGCAGACCATGAAGCATTTTTGAGCAGAACTTTCAGTAGCAGCAGGCTGGGAGCTGCAGAGTGAAGATGAGGAAGGTGCCAAAGAAGACATTCATTCATGCTGCAATGTACTATAGATAAACTGCAAGGTGTTGTGGGAAGCTGCAAAACATTTGAAAGCTGAGAGGTAATTAATAGGCTTTTAGGGGATCAAAATAGTAACTATATATGTCTAGATAATTGTATATTATTAGGGCTCCCATTTATGCAGTAAGTGGGCATGTTTAAAATACAACCTGGGTGTATTTTTGTGAGGTTTTAACTGCAGTTTGCTTATGTTGTTCTTAGACATGAATAATATGTGCTAGGTGAGGTATGGATTTTGAAAAAATAAAATCATAGAGGGTGCTGAGAGAGCTGATGGACCTGATTACTGAGACACTTTCCATCATCTATCAGCGGTCAAGGTCAACTGGACAGGTCCCAGATGACTGGAGTCTTGCTAATGTGATAACCATCTACAAGAACGGTCATAAGGAGGACACAGGGAACAACTGGTCTGTCAGCCTGACCTTGATGCCAGGAAAGTTGAGGGTCATCTTGAATGTAATCATGCAATGTATGCGGGACTAATGCAGGATCAGGCCCAGTCAGCATGGGTTCATGAAAGGCAAGTCCTGCCTGACTAATAGCGTCTTCTATGACCAGGTAACTCGCCTGGGTGAATGAGAGAAAGGCTGTTGATGCAGTCTACCTGGACTTCAGCAAAGTTTTTGACATAGTCTCCCACACTATTCTCCTGGAGAAGCTGGCAGTCCATGGCTTGGACAGGTACACTCTTTGCTGCATTAAAAAATGGCTGGATGGCCAGGCCCAGAGAGTAGTGTTGAATGGAATTAAATCCAGATGGCTATCAGTCATGAGTGGTGTAGTGGGTTTACATGGCAAGGTTTTGGTAGCAGGGGGGCCATTTGGGTGGCTTCATTGAGAAGAATCCAGATGCTGCCCCATGTTAGATAAGGGCCCAACCACTGGCCAGAGCTGGGTCAGTAAGCGATGTTGTTTACACCTCTGTGAGAGCATATTTAAGATAGGGAAAAAAAAAAAAAAAAAAACAACAACAACAAAAAAACACCTGCTGCTCAACAGCATCTGGGAGAGAGAGAGGAGTGAGAAATAGCCTTGCAGACACCATGGTCTGTGAAGAAAGAGGAGGAGGAGTTGCTCCAGGTGCTAGAGCAGAAATTCCCCTGCAGCCTGTAGTGAGGGCCATAGTGAAGCAGGCTGTCCCCCCGCAGCCCATGGAGTACCATGGTGGAGCAGGTTTCCACACTGTAGTCTGAGGAAGAGACCACGGTGGAGCAGGTAGACCTACACTGAAAGAGTCTGTGGCCTGTGGAGGACCCCTGCTGGAGCAGATTCTGGGCCAGAGCTGCAGCCTGTGGAGAGGAGCCCATGCAGGAACAGGTCATCTGGAAGGAGCTTCTGCCTGTGGGGGACCCAGGCTGGAGCAGTGTGCTTCTGATGGAAGGCCCCCATGGTACGGACCCATAGCTGGAGCAGTTCTTGAAGAGCTGATGCCTGTGGGAAGCACATGCAGGATCTGTTTGGGAAGGACGGCATCCTGTGGGAGGGAATCCACATTGGAGCAGGGGAAGAGAGTGTCCAAGAAGGAGTGGTGGAGACAAAGTTCTATAGACTGACTGCAGCTCCCATTCCCTCGTTCCCCTGGACTGCTTGTGCGGAGGAGGTAGAAGAGGGAGGACTGGGGGGAAGGTGTTTTTGGTTTCTTTCCTTTGTTTATCACTTTTTTAGCTTGTTAGTAATAGTCAATAAATTTTACTGTTTCGCTACTCTGTGCCTGTTTTTCTGTCATGATAATTGTTGAGCAATCTCCCCATCCTTATCTCAACCCTTGAGCGCTTTATGTTGTGTTTTCTCCCCCTTTCCCTTTTAGGAGGGGAAGTGAGAGAGTGGCTGTGATGGAGCTCAGCTGCTCACCCGAGTAAAACCACCACAAGTGGTGTGGTGTTCCTCAGGGGTTGGTGTTGGGGTCCATACTCTTTAATATCTTTATTGATGATTTGGATGAGGGAATTGAGTGCACCCTCAGGAAGTTTGAAGATGACACCAAGTTGGTGGTAGTGTCCATCTGCCAGAGGGTAGGAAGGCCCTGTAGAGGGACCTGAACAGGTTGGATTGATGGGCAAAGGCCAATGGGATAAGGTTCAACATGGTTAAATGCCAGGCTCTGAACTTTGGTCACAACAACCCCATGCAATGCTACAAAGCTGGTGAAGGGTCTGGAACACCAGTCTTACGAGTTATGGCTGAGGGAACTTGGGTTTTTTAGTCTGGAGAAGAGGAGGCTCAGTGAAGACCTTATTGCTCTCTACAAATACTTAAAAGGCCTCAAGTTGCACCAGGGGAGGTTCAGGTTGGAAATTATGAGAAATTTCTTACACAGAATCGTTAGGCATTGGAACAGGTTGCCCAGGGATGTGGTGGAGTCACCGTCCCTAGGAGTGTTGAAGGAAAGGTAGGATGTGGTACTTAGGGAGATGGTTTAGAAGGTACTATTGGTGGTTGGGGAATGGTAGGACCAAATTATCTTGGAGGTTTTTTCCAACCTTAATGATTCCATGATTCCATTATTTATGTTGGAAAAGACCTCTAAGATCATCAAGTCCAACTGTCAACCTAGTCCTGCCAAGTCTATCACATGTCCCTAAGCACCACACATCTTTTAAATGCCTCCAGTGATGGTAACCCAAACAACTCCCTGTGCAGTCTGTTCCAATGCTTCACAGCCATTTCAGTGAAGATTTTTATTTATATTTTTTTTTTCTAATATCCAGCCTAAACTTCTCCTAGTTCAACTTGAGGCCTTTTCCTCTTGTTCTGTCACATGTTGACTGGGAGAAGAGACTGATCCCCACCTCTCTCTAACCTCCTTTGAGGTAGTTGTAATATATAATTTCAGTCTCTTATCATTATCAGTGTTAGAATTGGATTGCTGTGTAGTTGGAAAAGGTGAAAATGCTCTTTTTTTTTTTTTTTTTTTCTTCTTCTGATGGAATCTTGAATGTGCATCTTACTACTAAAAGCCCAAAATATCAGACATAAGAGGCACTGAAACTGACACATTACATTTCACATGCACTACATCATCTCTGTCATAAGCATGTAGGGAACCACATCACTAGCCCTGATGAACAGAGTATGTGACATTTATGTTATTTGTACACTCTCTCTGGGACTTCTGCACTTCTATTTCACATACCAGTCTTTAAGGACACACTCTTCAAATCACCTGACAGCAGTGAATGACTGGTAAGCAAGCATACAGCTTGTAATTCATGCAAAAGTGTTTTTACGGTGACAGCAAATGTCCTTTCTGAAGGAGCATTGTTGACGTGGAACCATCAAGATTTGTAGATGACTGTATGCAGTGATTGACAAAGTGCTTGTGCTGCTATTGGTGCATGTAGCTCCTCAATGGTTGCATAGGTATTATCAGAAATGCTTTAGTATTTTGACATATTGCTGTCCATTCTTAAAGCTATGATGCGTCTGACAATTCCAAGCAACTATGTTGTTTCCTCTCTAAGTAGTATAGTTAAAGAATTGCTTCTCATGAATATCACTCAACTGCAGGCTAAGGGTAGTAAGGAGACATCTTGTACAATGTGAAAGGTGGTCATAAAAGCTTGAATTTATCTTAGAACTAGCACACACTGGATAGGAGGGAAAAGATATTTAATGCTTGTTATGCATGCATTTAAATGAGCAATAGAGCCTCCACCCACTGTGAAGGCTATAAGCCTACAGTGCAGACTACGAATCCAGAGAGCAACTTCTTCTACAATGTGCTTTTCTCAAACAGTTTGTAAGAGTCACAATCTGTATCTTTATAGTAACTAGAAAGAATCTGGAGTCTGCTAAAAAATTCACAGAATTTCACAGAATTTCTAGGTTGGAAGAGACCTCAAGATCATCGAGTCCAACCTCTGACCTAACAATAACAGTCCCCACTAAACCATATCCCTAAGCTCTACATCTAAACATCTTTTAAAGACCTCCAGGGATGGGGACTCCACCACTTCCCTGGGCAGCCCGTTCCAATGTCTAACAACCCTTTCGGCAAAGAAGTTCTTCCTAAGATCCAACCTAAAATTCCCCTGGCGCAACTTAAGCCCATTCCCCCTCGTCCTGTCACCAGGCACGTGGGAGAACAGACCAACCCCCACCTCGCTACAGCCTCCTTTCAGGTACCTGTAGAGAGCGATAAGGTCACCCCTGAGCCTCCTTTTCTCCAGGCTGAACAATCCCAGCTCCCTCAGCCGCTCCTCGTAGGGCTTGTTCTCCAGGCCCCTCACCAGCTTCGTCACCCTTCTCTGGACTCGCTCAAGCACGTCCATGTCCTCCTTGTAGCAAGGGGCCCAAAACTGAACACAGTATTCGAGGTGCGGCCTCACCAGAGCCGAGTACAGGGGGACGATCACCTCCCTAGCCCTGCTGGTCACACTGCTTCTTATACAAGCCAGGATGCTGTTGGCCTTCTTGGCCACCTGAGCACACTGCTGGCTCATATTCAGCCGACTATCAACCATCACTCCCAGGTCCTTCTCTGCCTGGCAGCTCTCCAACCACTCATCTCCCAGCCTGTAGCTCTGCTTGGGGTTGCTGCGCCCCAGGTGGAGGACCCGGCACTTGACCTTGTTGAACTTCATGCAGTTGACCTCAGCCCATCGGTGCAGCCTATGCAGATCCTCCTGCAGAGCCTTCCTACCCTCGAGCAGATTGACACACGCACCTAACTTGGTGTCATCTGCAAACTTACTGAGGGTGCACTCAATGCCCTCGTCCAGATCATCGATGAAGATATTAAAGAGGACCGGCCCCAGCACCGAGCCCTGGGGAACGCCACTAGTGACTGGCCTCCAATTGGATTTGACTCCATTTACCATGACTCTTTGGGCCCGGCCATCCAGCCAGTTTCTAACCCAACGAAGCGTGCGCCAGTCCAAGCCAAGAGCAGCCAGTTTCTTGAGGAGAATGCTGTGGGAAACGGTGTCAAAAGCCTTGCTAAAGTCAAGGTAGACCACATCCACAGCCTTTCCCTCATCCACCCAGCGCATCACTTTGTCATAGAAGGAGATCAGGTTCGTCAAGCAGGACCTGCCCTTCATAAACCCATGCTGACTGGGCCTGATCGCCTGCTTGCCCTGCAAGTGCTGCGTGATGACTCTCAAGATAATCTGCTCCATGAGCTTCCCTGGCACTGAGGTCAAACTGACAGGCCTGTAGTTTCCTGGGTCAGTCCTCCGGCCCTTCTTGTAGATGGGCGTCACGTTTGCTAGCCGCCAGTCAAGTGGGATCTCCCCCGATAGCCAGGACTGTTGATAAATGATGGTAAGCGGCTTGGCCAGCTCCTCTGCCAGTTCTCTCAGTACCCTCGGGTGGATCCCATCCGGCCCCATCGACTCGTGCACATCCAAGTGCCGTACCAGGTCACCAACCATTTCTTCGTGGATAGTGAGGGCCACATCCTGCTCCCCATCCCCTTCTACCAGTTCAGGGAATTGGGTATCCAGAGAACAACCGGTATTGCCGCTAAAGACTGAGGCGAAGAAGGCATTAAGCACCTCCACCTTTTCCTCATCTCTTGTAACTAAGTTTCCCCCCGCATCCAGTAAAGGATGGAGATTCTCCTTCGTCCTCCTTTTTGTGTTGATGTATTTATAAAAACATTTTCTGTTATCTTTAACGGCAGTAACCAGATTGAGCTCCAGATGAGCTTTGGCTTTTCTAATTTTGTCCCTGCACAGCCTCACAACATCCTTATAGTCCTCCTTAGTGGCCTGCCCACTTTTCCAAAGATTATAAACCCTCTTTTTTCTCCTAAGCTCAAGCCACAATTCTCTGTTCAGCCAGGCTAATGTTTTATATGTTTTATATAAAATGTTTTTTTATATTAAATGTTTTATAGTAAGAGAAATTAATGACATAAATGTTACAGTCCTACACAAACTACCCACATACTTAGCAAAAATGAAGATGGTACGTGTTCATCTGGAACACCTGAATTAACTCCTTTGAGATATATGAACATGCTCATAGCTGATTGCTACATTTAAAATAATTACAATTCACTTGGGCTTTTTGCCTGTGGCTGGAAGTTTAAACGACATGCAGTTACACTAGAAACAAGACAGTTTTCTTAACACTGATAGTAATAGAATCAATGAAATAACTTATTAGTGGACTAATTTGATTTTATGGTAGATGTTACCTAAATCTGAATTCTATAAGACTTTAAAAAAACAACAGCAACAACAACAACCAAACATAAAGCTGTGGTCCAGAAGTTAACAAACTATTCTAGTGAAGTGTAAGATTTCTTGTCTATTGCAGTACACAAAGTAATTAATTTTTCTTTTGACACGTTATATATGGTCTGAGAATCATATTTAATGTACTGATTTAGTCTGGTTGACCAGTAACACTTCTCATACTATGGTTACTAGCTACTGTCGTAGTTTAAAAAACAATTAATGGAAGACTCCTAATTTAAAGCCAGACTGGATAATCTCAGTGGTTCTTTATGATACTGTAATATGTCAATATCAGTGTTGGAGAAAGGCCAAGATAAACTTCAAGGGGTCATTTTGGGTATGGTAATCAAGTAGCCTTCCTTCCAAGAAAACTTTTTCCCTTGGGACATTGAGGGAATTAATGATACCTTTGTGTAAATGTTGCCAATATTTCCCATCCCTGTGCTAATGGATTCAAGCCACTTGTAAAATAGGTGAACAGCTATGGAAAGGATATCTGAACATATAGAGCATGAACGCTTTCCTAAAGACTCTTAAAATGGATCAGTTGGACATCAAATGAATTGAGACAAGTAAATAAGGGATCCTGATAGTTACCATGCACTGAAAGATAAATGGACACTTCAGAGTAGAACAGCTACTTTCATACTTGAAGAGTACCTATGCAGAATAAATGTAAAGCAAGAACCATGCTGTAAACAGCAACAATAATAATAATAATAATAGCAATAATAATAATAAAAATAAAGTTTTATTTCCTTCTGCAAATCAATATAAAACTTACTCTTTTTACTTCCAGAGAAATATTTTAAATATAATCTCTTTTTCTTTTTCTCAGAAATATTGTTTTTCTTAAGAAAGTTGTTTCAGAAACAATTTCATTTAAACATTCCTGGAAAAATACAGAAGCCAATATATCCTAAGGAGAAATAAGGAAATAATAATTAAAAAAAATAATAATAATGTTGCAAGATTCATATTATTCTTGGCTTTAGGTCAGGGCCATAAGCAAAGGTGTGAATTACATCGTTGACAGGTGAGAACCTAAAAGACAAATGTGGGTGGTTAAAAGACCAAGCTCATGCTGGTAAAAATAGTTTCATGACTAGTATCTTGAGTGCCTGTACAATAGTGGGTGGACAGACACATACCATTTCAGATACACCATTGCAGCATGCAGATCAGTTAACTCTATTTTCCATTTGTTTGGGTTTTATATCTATTTTCTTTCTTTTTTAAAATTTTATTTTCTGAAATATGAAGCCTCCTTCTAAAAATCTGTACATATGTTTATCAGCTTCAAGCTGTAGGGTCTAAATTTTGCCATCATTTGCTGTTCTGAACACCCACTAGATTTTGTATTTTTAAAAGTTTATTATATTTGATCTCTTTTTTTTTTTTTTTTTTTTTTCTTTTAAATACATATATTTTGTGCCTGAACTATAAAACAATATTACCATACATAAAATTTAAAACAAAAATAATTGAGATAATAACAATTAATGAAAATATATATTAATCTTTGTTTAAAATACAGTTTTTCAAACTACTTTACAAACATTAATTGAGTCTTATAGAACACATCAGAAACATTTTTTTTTTATCATCTTATTTTACAGTGATGGAAACTGAAAGTTTTTACTCGAGTTCTGGTGCAATTAGCTATGGTAGTTCAGGACACTCACCAATGGTTTTTGCTAATACAAAAAGGAATACGTACAGGGAATGTCAGTGCCTGGTGGATGTCTACTTTATGATATCTGTATGGGTGAAATGAAAGCAGTGGAAACCATGGTACATGGACAAGGGGGGAAGCTAGAGTAAGTTCCAAAAGGTCTCCTTGCACAGATAATAATAATAATAAGTTAAAATAAAAAATAGAACTCTACTGTACACCGTGGAAGACACCAACAACTTGTTGACAATATGAAGCATTCTATCCATTTCGCCTGAGGGTGAAATTGAAGAGATTACATCAAGATTTCCCTTTTCCTTAATCTCACCATCTTCCTGAAGAGAATACAAATTGCAGTGGTTTTGCTCTGGATTTGGACTATACTGACTTTACATTCATAATGAGCCTTCTTTTCTAAAACATTCTACAGCCAGTGTTGTGCTCTTAACAATATCAGATGCTTAACCTCCTTTGCCACCTGCTCCCCTGGGACTCAGTTGGAGGAGAAGAAAAGATCTGAACATGTTGAGTCCATAACCAGAGGCCTCTTCTGTGAAATGTTTTATATATGTCCTTGTATAGAAAGTAGAATTTATATGACGGACATGTATTTCTACTATAAATATACAGTTCCCAAAAGTGAGTCCTACAAAAGCATCTTTAATCAGCAGAACAGATAAAAGTGGCATAGTTTAATAAAAACTTAGATAAGACAGCTACCAACAATTAGGTTCTCATATAGGTAGTCTCAAAATGCTCAGCTGCAAATACATTGTCCTAAGCTGGGAAGCATTGTTTTGCAGTATGCAACACTTTATATTTTGCCTATTTAGGGAATAGTGTGTCACAAGTGTCTGTAACACTAAGTATTCAGAAATGGTTCTTTATAAATATATATAATGTAAATGTTATATATATAGTTATATATATATATTTAATGGTTATATATATATAGTTCTAAATATAGTTCTCTTTCTAGTTAGTATTTGTAGTTAATATTTATATATTTATAGCTATATAAATTATATAAAGAAGTTAGTTATATATATAACTAAGTTATATGTATAATGTTCAGACATAATCTTTTGCTTTTCTCTTTCTTTGTTTCTGAAAATCAAAATGTGATGTCTGAAGCATGACTTCCATAAACATCATCCAGATGTGGCAAAAATTTATGGTGGTCGTATAGTACACATATCTCCCGTATATGGATGAACTAAGAAGGCAGGTTCACCAAAACAGTTAATTTCTAACTGCCTTATTAGTGATATGGAATGAATAACTACAAAATTACAGGCATTAGTTTTTTTTTTTTTTTTTTTTTTTTTTTTTTTTTTTAAGACACTAAGTGATTGTACAGTGCTAAAAATGCATAGTTTAAAAAGCAGCAGAAAAAACAAAATCCCCAAAGTGGTTTTGCATTAGAAATGACATATTACACTTTTCAGAATAGAGTAGTTAAAGTTTGAATCATAATTACATTTTATTTTAGGCCTTCCTAATTTTATTTCAGGTCATTATCTGAATATCTCTCATAATTCTCTATTCTGTCCATATATTGAGTTAAGTGCAAAATATTTCTTATCTTAAAATGTTGAGTACCATTTTTTTATGATGGAGAACAGATGGGTTCTTTAGTCTTTATTTCCTTCTTTCACAGAGATATTGTGACCTAAGTTAACTAATATTTGTTAGGTATTTTAAGACAATTTCATGAAAGTTACACTGCTAGCACAGAAATAAAACGTTGGATCTGTATCCTTCACATTTGCTGAAGTTCAGCACCATGTCGTGGGTGTGACAAGCACAGTTTGTGACTAGGAACAGCAATGAGCACTTCCAAAGGACAATTTATCCTTTCTATATTGGAGACCAAATTTAGGATGAGATGTGTCATGAGTTTATGTACTCATCATTTTATTCTTTTTTTTTTTTTTTTTTTTTTTTTTTTTTTTTCAATCAAAAAAAAAATGGAACTTCATTTTGAAATTGGAAGTTACAATTTAAGGGAAGGTAAGAAAGCTTAAAGTCAGTACATTAGTATTGAGAAGAATTATTCAATTATTCGGCAAGCAGGAAATATAATAAAAAATAAAAATAATAATAATAAAAAAATGAGAACATAGGAACTGTCATTGTCTTTTGTACTTTTTTTTTTTAATCTTACAATGTTTAACTTTAGCATAAGAACAACAACTGGCACCAATTGTATATGGTTGAAAATTCAAGTTATAATAGAAAAAAAACACAATAGAGAAAAAAAAAAAGTCTTAGATAAGATAGGTTTCAAGCTGACTTTCCTTTAGGAAATTGGCTGAAATAATTTCAGACTAGTTAATGGTCATCTTTGGGAAATGAAGAAGGACAAACGAAACATTGGAAAACGGAAAAAAAAATTGTGTAGCATAACTTCATGTGGTAAGACAAAAGATGTATACTGAATTTCAGGCTTTTGAATAAAAATTGTTCTATTTGTAAGCACTTAGAAGACAATAAGGACCAAAGCAACAGAAAACACAGATTTGTTAAGAACAATCATGTTAAATCAATACAATTTTGAACTTTTCCTTGAGGAAAAGAGTAAAGTGAATTTTTTTTTTTTTTTTTTTTTCTAAAGGATTTTTTTTTTTTAATTTGGTTTTTAATTACATCATAATCAAAGTAGGTAAATATGGTATAAATATGGTATATGGTATGGTATAAATAAAACTATTTTAAACTAGGTGGATATAGCACCAGAAAATAAAGCATAGATTTATTTTTTGCGCTATCAAAGATTTTTTGAAGCTGATTTGTGCAGATGTCTGTTTTGGGTCTGATACCATTTCTTTCTTAGCAATAATTGGGAGTACATTTATTTAATGATAACAAGCTGGAAAAGTTACAAATACTTTGCAGAGCAGGAATACAATTCAAAATGATCTCAACAAGCTGGAGAAACACTTGAAAAATAAGAAACAAATTAGAAAGGAAAAGTGTAAGGTGCCACATTTAGTAAGAATAGTCTGTGTCTACATGTTGTGATATGATTGTCTAGATAGTTCTACAGAATGTAATCTTAGATACTTAGATACTTTAGATACTTAGATACTTTAATTCTTAAACTCATTATCAGTCAACAATGTCACATGGCTGTGAAAAAGAAAAAAAAAAAGAAAAAACACTGTTTTGTTGGTACATAAATACATAAATAAATATGTCAGAAATAAAATAATCCTTGTACTGCCCACAGATAGGCTTAATTGGACACAATCCAGAGGACAGTAACAAGAATGATCAGAAGTGTTGAAAGGACAAGAACAGGAAGAAGGTAGAGTGAACTGTTAAATCTTGATATATGAGGAGAAATGACAACAGACAAATACACTGTAAAATTACTTAGAGAAATAGCCTGTTCTACAGGGATTAAAAAATGAAAAAATTAACTTCAATACTACCAATGAGAATTTAGCTTATATGTCCCCAAGGTTGGAGAATCTGATTGTTTGACCATCACAATAAAAATATATTTATTTTCTTTGAGCTGTACTTCAGTTTTTGCACATTGCCTTTCACTAGACATTTCAGTCCTTTCACTGGACACTTAAGTCTATATTTTGGTCCATAAATTATAATGAGTTTGGAGGAAATGCAACATCTAGCTTCTATGATGTTGCAAGAAAACAACCAAAGACAGGAGACTGACAGAATCTAATGGCTTAGTAATAACATATCTATCTGAAATCCTGTTCCATAAAGTAAGTTGAAAAGTAATATGTGATATTTTATTTCCTTTTTTCCATATAAAGTCAGTGAGAGCCCAATACTTAATACGGTTTTCATTGTCTAGCAATTTCATACTTTAATGTTCCTTTGATTTGTGTGTATGAAAACTTCATAATACCTAAAACATAAAGTTTAATAAAGTTACATTCTTTTGTACCTGATGAAATAACCTTTATCTTATTGCCACATAAGATATGAAGGTATAAAGACTCTTGAAATGTGCATTATTTTCCCCTTAAAAGTAAAGTAAAATAGTATTTTCTACTTAAGTAATACTCAATCAAAAAGTCCAATGGGAAGAAAAAGCTACTTTTCACACTACCTGATTTTAAATTAGTCAAAAATATCACACATTTTTGGTTTTACACTTTTCAAGCTTTGCTTCATTTTTAAGGAACATATGAAAATGTAAATAGGAATGGCGAATCAAATTTGGGCTTGCAGTCACATTTTACTTCAGCCTAAGAGCAGTTTTTTTGAATATCTGGAATATCTGAACTTTTTTGTAATTAATTAACCTTCTTTAAAATTTATAGAGTTTATAATACTTGCCTCAACATTTTTTAAATATTGAAATTTTGTGATGTAATTTTTATATGGGGGAAGCAGAAGTAAAAAAAAATTCCCTTTAATATATTCTCATTGACAAAGAGTATTTGATTTTAACCAATCTGAGAAAAGATAATATTAAATGTTTACATTCATAAGACGTTCTCAAGGTAAGAGAAAATTTAATGTAGCTATCTTCTTACTTGGTTATCTTCCTTGTAAACAGAAAACAATTCAGATATACTTTTTAATGTCTTTCTTATTAGCAGTTCCCCAACGCACAACACTCTAGATGTCCCTCTTTTCATTAACATCTGTATTATTCCCTGTTTCTTTTCAAACAGCCTGTTTAATAAGAAAAAGTTTTTAATTCTTAGAAGGAATGTGGCAATAAATTCCTTGTTAGGTTTCTTACAGTTTGCTTTTATGATTAAACCTTCTTGAACAAACTGCAAATATACTCAAACATGCTTTGATGATTCAGAATGTAAACCACTTCCATTTCCATGCTCATTATACTTGCCTTGTAGGTATATCTCCTTCAGAAAAACAAACAAGCAAATAAATAAATAAAAAAAAATAATTTCTTACTGTATTTTTGTGGTTTTACAATAATTAGGCTGAATGATGGTCTTCCTCCTAGTCAGAACTAGTTGAAACACCTTGCCCATTTGAACTCAGCTTACTTCAGATGACGAAGAGGAGGGCAATTAGGTGGTATTTGGTGCCTCAGGCCTTTGCTGGTTCTAGTCCTATGTTAATAATAATGATTAATAAAATAATATACTATTCTGCATACAGAAGGCCTGCAAAAATCTTGAAGCTGTTGAAGATTTTGGTGTTTTATCCACTGCTTTTTTATCGGAATCCTTTACTTGCCTAACTTGGGTAAATAGCCCTGCACTTTCATATATGATATTTAGGGTGTTAGCCATGGATTCACTTTTATCTTTCACTCATGGAGCTATTAGACTGTGAGGTTCTCAAAAAAAGGGGTAAGAATAAAATTTATAGAACACATACCTGAAATTATATCTGTTCATCTAGTGCATCTTTGAATAATTTATTTCACACACACACACAAAAAAAGTCAAATTCATCAGATAATCTGATCTACAATGAATACCTTGGCATGACATGGTATTATATGCAGTTCCAGTTGCTACAAGGCTACAGAAAGAAAAAAATGTCTAAATATCCACATGCCAGTTCTGCAGGAAAGGAATGGATTTTGAAGTTTGCCTTCAGGAAAGGTGGTTACATGTCTGGAACAATTGCTCTATGCATCAGAATAAAAAAGTTTTCAGATTACTTCATCCCATTTAACTTCTGCATACTACTGTGGTAAGGAAGACTTCTCTGATGAGAAACCTGACATCTTCTATCACTAGTGGGTGTCAAACTCAGTAGCAGAAACAGATGGAGCCAGGGAAATTGCAGCATCTGTCACATAGGCGGCTATGAAATGCATAAACATTTCTGTGAAGGTGAAAATTGGCAGATTAGTCTTCTGGTTGTAATAACCATGAGATCTGGGCTATAAAACTAGCTCCTGGATGAATCATTCTCACAGGTAAGAGTCACCAGTTTCCCTGCCTACACGCACATTCATCCTGTTCTAGATCAGGAGTGCATACAAGACAATCAAATAGCTGTGGCTAGGATAGATGATGGTTGGGGAGGTGGGTGGATAATGCTGGTAAATCTAAAGAACAGCTGAGTGAGTTAGGTGGTCTGCTGTGCTGGAAGATGGAGACTGCCCACAAGGTGATTTTTTGGATATTGCCAACACAGGTCTTCTGATTGCTCTACTGTTAATCTCCAGGATTTTACAGAAGTGAGAGTTCTTGAGTAGGGAACAGAGATTATAGATGTAATATCATAGTCCGGGGAAAATAATGCCTACATCTTACTTGACGTGCATTCACTTTCTGTCAAAACCTGTGAATGCCAAACAAGATATAAGAGTTCATAACATTCTGTTACCAAAGTTGAGTATTTCAGGAGCTGATTCAGCTCATGATTTTTCAGTGATTTGAAACACTACTTTTTAATGGACATGAACAAGTAACTGTGGAAAAAGTAATTTAAAGATAGAATCACTCTCCATCAAGTAAGACAGATTTGAACAAATTCTGAGACGGAAAAACAAACAAATAAAATAAAACCAAAAGAAAACAACAACAACAAAGAAAATGAAATACATTAAAAGGATATTTGAAATCAGAACCACTTGGGGACCTTGTCTGCAAATAAGCAAAGGGAGGAAAGAGACACTTAATTTGGCTGAGGTGAATTATCTGCCAGGAGTCGACACTAGTAAGCCATACATATATATTAAAAAAAAAAAAAAAAAAAAAAAGAAAAGAAAAAAAAAAAGAAAGAAAGAGAGAGACAAGAGAGACAGAGAATGATTAGGGATTCAGCTGATAATAAATCATTTTGCTTAGGCAATGGGTAGCACATCATATGTACTTTAGAAACCACATCAAACTGGGAACTTGATGATTAACAAAATCTTAATTGACAAATGCATGCAATTGAAAATGTAAAAATGCTTTACAATTTTAGATATTAGATTGTCATTCACTGTCACTGAAAAGTATTGTCCTTCTCATAAAAAGATAACATACTGTAACTAGTATGTTTTTTTGTCACTGACAGAACACATAATTTCCATTTCTACAGCCAACTGTCATGTTATGAGATGATCAGTGTGGCATCATTAAAAAAACAAACAAACAACAACAAAAAAACACCACACATAAAAAAAAAAAAGCAACAACAAAACAAAACAAAACAAACAAACAAAAACAAACAACAAAAAAAAAACCACACATAATCATTTAATTGTCCTTCATCACTCTATTTTACACAATTGAAAAATGGCTTTCAGCTCTCTATAGAGGGATAAAGTGTGGGCTCAGTCAGTCTTCTAGGTATTAGGTACACGGTAATGACATATGAAAACAAGGTATTTCAAAAGGAAAAAATCATGAAAATCTAGGTGAGGTTCTGTCCTCTTTTACAATGATTTGATCTGTAATGTTTTACTAAAATTCAATATAATAAAGTAAGGATATCAGATCTCTGACAGATATCTACTACAAAACACTCCAGTTAGTCTTCATGAAATTATCTGAGCCATTAAATCCATGTAATAAGTTAAATTTGAAGTATTAGAATGGTCCTAAGAATTATGTAACTTCAAATCCATGGAATAATTGAGATTACACTTAACATCTTGTTGACATCTAATCTTACACTCTATCAGCTGCAATTAGGTCTCTAACTCTAATTAATATTTCTTATTTTATTATTTCTGTATATTGACACTGAGTGTAGGAATACAACAGTGAAGCAACCCAAAATAGGGAATTTCAAGGCAAAAATCTGGATATAAATGCCTTAGGACTGCAGTGTGCAAATGAATAATTATTGTAGGAAGAGAATTAGATTAGACTGAAAAGTAAAGTTTTTTGGTTTAAGGAAGATTTACCTCAGTTCAATAGTCTGCATTATGTAGCTAGAATTGTTTCTTTGCTCCATGCTATGCCAATTATATACTTATACCCTTACTTTTCTAATTATATTTCTCATTTTCTGAATATATCCTGTTATTTAATTAGTAATTTTGTATCCACTTCTAAAATGTCAGTCTGAAGTTAAATAAAAGTGAATTCCCTATAGTTAACATTTATCTGTTTCTTAAACAAAATGTTATCAATATTAATTGTGAATGTTATTTCTACATTAATGACTATCATTAATGATAATGAATATCATGTCTTTTTGCTTTTAGTAAATTAACATATATTTTTTTCCAAAATATGTATTTTCTGCTCATTCATTCTTCTATGTCAAATGTAATGGGATACAAAGGTGAAGTTTACAAAGTATGAAATCAAGACTATACTTTGTTTGGATGACCTTTCATAAATTAATTTCATTAAATTTAAGCAGTGCTTTTTGTCCTTTATTGTACTTTGATAATTAACAGTTGACTAAAAATTGGGGCAAAATCTGAACGTCCTGAATTTATTGACTGCTGAAAGACCAAGAAAACAACTTTCTTGGAACAAGGATCCTCTGCTTGTAAGTCTGCCAGAACCTGAAATTACTAAGTAGAAATTTAGTGACTTCATTAAAAGATGAGCTGTAATTGAATAAAGATAAATTAGTAAGTAGATGCTGACAATATCAGTAGAACTTTACATTTAAACTTGACAATTATTTCCCTGATGTCTGATAATTATGAAATCTGTGTAAAACTGCTATCACTTGATACATTTAAGAACAGTTTCTGAGCATTGTGAAAATCTTTCAGCAGCCCTGACCCAATGGAGGTCTTTTTTTTTTACTTT
>CM021767.1:78267831-78324644 GCA_011076525.1 Nettapus auritus | reverse complement strand
TTTTTTTTTTTTTTTTTTTTTTTTTTTTTTTAATTGTGAAAATCTGTTAGTGTACCTTGCAATGCATTAGGAAGGAATATGAATGGTTATATACACCAGAGTGTATATTTCAGTGTGGGCTGTTTCTATTACTGGACTTTTTTTCTGAATCAGCATGTCTTTTCTTATCTCCTTATTTGACCCTTGAGAGCTGGAGTTCTTTTTCATGAAGCACTGACATAATTTTAAAGACTCTGATGCTTCCATCAGAGATCTATTTGTCTATTTTTATTTATTACTTATTTTAACAGCAGTGCATACTAAAGAGTATGACAGAACATGGAAAAGATGATCTCCAAGCTACAAAAGCAAATGAGCTGTAGCCAGATGTCTGAGGTAGACTTTGGCTCTAAGAATTATTGGACACATCAAAAAGAACTTAAGCTTCTAAAACACTGAAGTCCATAATTGTTAAAGTCTCTTCCTGTCCTGGGCTGAGGAATATGTTTCCCATCTCACTCGGTTAGCTGCCTAAACTCATGATGTCTTTCCATTTGATCTGAAATTTGTATGACATCTTTTTTTTTTTTTTTTTTTTTGAATAGACTGAATGCTTCATCTCTATAGATATGTACTTCTGATTGCCTATGGCTCACCACTTGGATCAAAAGGTTATAAAGGGCAGTGAAGAAAATATTATAAGTCCAGTCTCTTGAGAATAAGATTTTTATGCAAGCGATCAACATCTTTTCTAAAATAGGCTAGAAATACAACCAGACAATTTGAGATATATGTTCTTTTGTTCACTGCCATGATATTAAGTTACTGTAGTTAATATATTTAAATTGGAAGAAACAACATAGAAATGAATGGGAATCTTGTAATGTTTCCATTTGCTTGGGAAGACTTTATGTTAGAAATATCACTTCTCCCTATTTTCTTGTTCTATTCTAATTTGAGATTTTCTCAAAGTTGAAGGCCCTAGCTAGGCTGCATACATTTTCCCAGTTGAATGACAGGAAGCAGAGCATAGTGAATAATGCTCTTCCCTTTCATTGTCAGTATGTCTGTGTCAGAATGATTTGAAAATGAAATAGAATTTCAAAAGATGAAAATTTCCACCTTTATCGAGAACGACCAAATGTAAAACTTCTCTAATTAGTTATTTCTATGTTCAGAAAACATGCCTCATAAAAAAAAAAAAAAAAAAAAAAGTAATTTCTTGTTATTGTTTTTAATTTAGACATCTAATTTTGTAACTGAACAAACAAAAGAGTCTACAATTGTGGCTAGATGAAAGCTAAAATGCTGTACCAGGAAATGGCCACTCCCAGGTTGGCTAATTTTCATACTCTTTTCCCAGAACACTGATTACTGGACATTACTTGAGACAGCTTTTTGAGTTATATACCCTTTTCATCTGACCAGCTTAGCAGTTCTTGTATTCCTATTTATTTTCTCCTGAGAATATGACATTTTGCACACACTCAGAATGCAATGTAGCCTTTAGAGTATTTGCTGGAGGAAATTATATTTATCATAAATATATTTAAGCCAATGTTAAAAGTGTTTTAAGCTGGTTATACTTTGCACATATAGATCTTGCTAACAGATCAGAGAGAAGTAAATGGAGAGAAGAGAAGGCAGTTTGTAAACATCACCCTCATACAAGTAACTCGCATGAACAATTACTGAGTTTTCATTCTCGCTACATAAGAGAATTACTTAAAATTCATTATTTTGTAATCAGAAGACAAGGACACAGGATAAACATGTTATAAGTATACCCTTAATGTTGAGATTTGTCATATGCCAATATATGGAAATACTGTACTTATATAGTCTTACTGCTGTTCAGATTTATTTCCATATGGCATTTAACCACAATGTACACAGTTTGTTTGATGTAGTTGAGGTAATAAGGATCACATTTTAATTCCAGTTGAGTATTTCTGTGAATCTTTAAACATATGGCCTTGTGGTTGTTTTGGATATTTTCAAGAAATGTGGAGGTGTGTGTTTGAAGTTGGAAACTGACCCATAACAGTGTATAGTACAGTAAAAGGATTAAATTTCTTTCCATGATGGTGCATGCAGATGAACACCACAACAGTGTTATCTTTTTGTTCTATTTGATTACAAAATATATTTCAGAATAATGATCTCAGCCAGATATGTTAACCTCTTCTTTTTTTACATACTTCTAAAATGTTTGTTTATTTTTGAAACGTGAAGTGACACATATTTTAGTTTTCTGGGGGTAGGAATGGGGGGTGGGGTAGATCGGGGGGACACTAAACAAAGCCTCCAGCCCACTGCAACAACTGTAGTTTTTCTCCTCTACATACTCCTCAGATAGTTTGATCTTTAACTATTCTGAAAAAGTCATTTTGTGGTGGGATGGAGGTCAAAAGAAGAATGGAGGTGAACAGAGGGAAATAAAGAGAGGATATTTATGGCTAAGCCTAGGGAGCAGTGCCTACAAAGCTTAAAGGATCTATGGGAAATCAAGTTATGATTGTAACGTATCTGTGCAAAGATTAGTTCCCATCTTTCCTTTACTCCTGGCAGCACAAACTCAAGAGCTTTGCTGCTAATAGCTTCTCCAGCATGTAACTTAAGTGACTGTCCCTAAGCTCACTCCTTCTTCAAGCTGACATCCTCTCAACCTGCTTAATACCAGCCATGCTGTGTTCGCAAGGAGATACTCTTGGGGCCCTGTAGGTTGCTATGTAAACTGTTCCTACTCCTGTTGTTCTCAGGGCCACAGTGCTTCCCTCTGTGTTTCTACATTTCCCTCCAAGCAATGCAGCAGAAAAAACTTTTGACTAATTCCATATAGTTATTCCATATAGTTAGTAAATTAACATACGGAAATACAAATAAATTAGACAAATTCACAGTAAAAGGATTTTTCTTTCCATTAAATGGAGTATAGTATTTTAACCAGTGGACTTAATGGGTAATTTCTAGGGAAGTGATGATATTCAGTTGGAAAAAGGACAGTTTTAACTAGATGCACATAAGAAAATAATAGGCAACCACCAGTCAGGAGCTTTAAATTAGCAGTTAGTCCAGTCTCAGAGATTGTCTTACAGTAACGTAACAGTTGCTCTCTGCTTTGTCCTAAATACAGCTAAGTCCTTCTTATGTTGCTGCACTGTGCCAGCTCTTCATTTGTCCCACTGTTGTTAAAAAGGCACTTTTTAACTTCACAGATCTTTAACTTTCCAGAGTAATAATTTATGTAAATCAGTTCATATTCTTTTGTGCTCCTGCTAGTTAAAAAAAAAAAAAAAGTGAATTTGATTTTTCTTGAGACCTCGTCATAGAATCATAGAATGGTTTGGGTTGGAAGGGACCTTAAAGATCATCCAGTTCCAACCTCCCTGCCACAGGCAGGGACACCTTCCAGTAGACCAGAATGCTCACAGCCCCATCCAACCTGGCCTTGAACACTTCCAGGGATCAACAACCTCTCTGGGCAACTTTATATGAATTATTACTCTGTAAAGTATATAAAGAAGAATGTGTCACTTACTGAACAGATTGTTCCTCCTCACATTATGCATCAATATTTATGCTAAGGTGATCTTGTAATAGCACTTCTTTGATGTCCTGTTCTAGTAATTCAACAGCCTCGGAGTAAATATATATATATTTTAAATTTCCAGTGGAAATCTACCCACTTTAAACTAAATCCCTCTTTATAACCTGTTATATCCCTAATACTCTCTTCAAATCTAGATCTACCCTCTTCAGTTATGCTCTTGCAGAGTTCTGTACTACTTGCTCCTTTGGATCTTCTTGCTGTTTCTTGACCTTTAAAATGCAAATAGCTTTCCCCTAGGCTTTTTCCTTTTAGATTTATCCCTGCACCTTAGGAATGCCATGACTTTCAGTTCTAAACTCACTTAATACACTGATTATAGCTGTTGTCTCAAATTTCTTTTTGCCAAGTTGATCTGGACTACTTCCAAAACCAGTTCCTGTCTTTTTCTTGCTGGGAGGTCACTGATATGTCTCTAATACTGTCTTCCAACCCATGCTTCCTCTTTCCCTTTGTTCTCCCTGCTGATCTTCAAAATTCTTGCTCACTCTTTCCATAAGCTGGATGCCCCTCAGATACTTTAAACTCATTTATCTTTTGGCTCTTGACTGACCCTAAATTTTTCTTTCTTACTCATTTCTATGGGCTACTGTCTTCGTTAAGCACTATATTCTCTACACATCCTACACATTGCCAGCTTGTTTATCTTTTTATATATATATTTTTTTTTGGGGGGGGGGGAGGTGAGAGAGGGAGGTGGAGTTAGGGAGAGTTGCAGGGGGGAGGGAGAGACCTCAGATAATAATGATGTTAAGAAAAGACGTTCCATTTTCATCCCGATGATTTGCAGTTCAGATTTTATGTTTCTTGTGATTGAATGGATTTAATCCAATGAATTTAATTTCTAAAACTGTGGTCCTCTTTTTAACAGTTTCCTGTTCTTATTGACATCAACACTGTCACTCTACAACAGAAAGACCTTTTGTACTACCATCTCTTAAACACGATCCATACTCATAACTTTTGCAAGCTGAACTGTCTTAATTGAAAAATGTGGAAAACTCTGTACACTTCACAAAACTACATAGTCTAAACCTTCATAAAATAAGACAAACAAAATAGCCCCAAATAATTTTGCCAGAGTAATACATTTTATTCAAGAAGTGACTACGACTTGTTTTCAAGAAAAGTTCTGTGGTGTCTTGTCTGGGACTGCTTGCCAGAACAGTTCTAGTGTTATGCAATTATGAACAAATTCAGTACAGTCATGCATGTTGATATAGTATTTCTGAATCTGGTATTTTTTTTTTTTTTTATTTTGACACAATAATAATAACAAAAATCTTATTCAGGTTATCATCTCCCATGTAGATATCTCCTTTTTTTTTTTTTTTTTTTTTTTTTTAATTTTGTTTGTTGAATTTTGCCTCCGCTAAACCAAATAACACCATAAAAAAGTATTTATTTCATGGACCTTTGTCATGGACAGCTGAGAAGCTGTGACTGATAATGTAGTCAGTTAAACTACAACTGTGAACCTGACACAACAATGCTGCTCCTCCATTTTCCCATGCTTTGTGTGATCTTTGTATCTCTTTTGTTTTCTTTGCCTACTGCCATGTATAATGTTAGTCTGAGATAAAATACAAACTCAGCATCACACCAAGACAAAATGAAAGCACTTGCCAACACAGAAGACTCATAAAACTAATATTAATTGGACAAACACTGTGCAGATCACACTGGCTTTACAAGCCCATTGACAAACCTCAAGTTCAAATGTCACTGAATCTGTGGTCATAGTCATAGGGTAATGGGCATCAAAGAAATGTTATTACAAGAGCACTTTAGTGTAACTATTCGTGGGTAATGTAAGAAGGAACAATCTGTTCAGTAAGTGACACAATCTTCTTTCAGAGAGAAATCTGCCTGAAGAGTTAGTCTTAAAAGATGCTGGAAGATATGCTTCACAATCTGATCTTTGAGTTTTCTTTCTTCTAAATGTATTCTATATTTGAACTAATACTAAACAGAAATAAAAATCAAGATTGAAATTATTTACTACACATTCAAAACCAAAGCTCATATAAAGCTGCTGTTGGTGGTTTTTATTATTATTTTCATTTATTTTTAACAGGAATACCTAAAAACAAAAATCACTGAAAAACAAACAAAAAGATTGAAAAAACCACACCCTTGTTACTGTTTTTGATTGTGAAAATGTGAACCTCAAATAAGAAAGTTTCAGTGAAAAACTTACAGTAAAAATATAGTTTCCATCTATGTTCTACTGCTTTATTTACAACATTAAAACAGGGATCAGAGAACCTTTTTCAAACTTGGGAAATATCAAACTCCAGATAACACTTTTTTATGCCTGTAAATTCTAAGTACAGAGCAAAGAGGACTACTCCACATGAGCTCTGCTCTATGAACTATTTATTTATATTACATTATAGGATTATTTTTGAGGTAAGGTAACCCAACCCATAATGCTTTGTACTAGGACCCAAAGGATATGACTATACCAATGAATTAACAGGCACTGCCTTGTGATTACTCATGCTATTTAATAGCATGCCATGCTCCTCAGCTCAGCTTCTGCTACAAGTCAATTTACAATGTTTGAACACTACCTGTGAATGGCATGATTTGTAGATATTTTCCAAGAGGTCATATAGACTGACTGATAAGACAGCTTAGCTATGAAGACATACTCTGTTCCATGACATTCATGCTTAGGGACAGGTAATAGACCTTTGACATTTTATTAAGTAATACAGTCACAACCAAAGTTCTGGCTTTGATATTCTAATTTAATCTCTTAAGTGACTTTGCACAGATCAGCTTATTTGCCTGATTATTTTCATGATTCTTTAAAACTGGTCAGTAATATTGGTATAGTTGAGATCTACTGATTTTAAACATCGGAGAAATAAGGAGAGGATGGAGTCATTTTAACTCATGATTTACAAGAGTAGTAAATTTTTACTACATAGCACCAAAAGAAAATTTGTCTTCCCTACTTCTTTTCACTTTAAATTTTATTAAGGAACTTCCTCCTGAATTTCTATTCTTTATAATTTATTGAGAGGTTTTGTTTTGAAATTGGAAAAAGGAATATTTAATAAGTAATGGGGAAAGGGGGAGATCAACTTCTGGTTTCATTTATCCATTTTTTTTTTTAACTTTGAAAGTTTTCCATGGTTAAAAGGCAACATTAATAACAGGAAAAAAAAAAAAAAAAAAAAAAAAAAAAAAAAAAAAAAAGTGAAAATGCTTCCACTCTAAATTACATACTAAAAAGTTTTACATCTTCAACTGCCAGTGCTATTTGTGAGAAGGACCGTTCTTCCAAATAAATGGCAAAGTGCTTTGCTTTTGGAGTGAGATCATCTCCTTAAGATCTGCACAGCAACTGGGAATTCAAAGGAGTCACAGATGTAGCATTTAGGTGATGTAAAAGTTCTCTTTAGAGAAAAAACAGTTAGATACATGCACATAATGACCTTTCATTTTCTCTGTTCTAGAGAAGACATACAAAAGAAAATGCCTAATCTCTACTAATTCATGTGAATCCATCCATGGAAAAAATGCAAACCCATGCTAAGCCTCATCGGATGACTGAGACACCAGACTACAGAGGGAAGACTAATATCTTCTTAATCAGTGCAAGGAATTGCATGAAAAACAATGTGGTATGTACAAATATCCTTCACTGAAAAGTTTCATTAAATTTGATATACACAAAAGCTGATGTATTCTATACTCATCCTTTAAATAAATATAAATAATTGCAATCAAATTTCATGATTGCCTGAATTGCATGCTGTTTAATGATTTATGTCACCAGAATAATGTAGGTGGGACATGAGAATGTCTTAAACTGAACATTTGAGAGCTCAGATATATTTTTAATTTTTCACTTTATTTTATTTTCCCAATGAAAGGAGGCTTTAGGAACATGTTCTGTTGTGCAAGTATTTGTGTCTCTTTCCAGCAACTTTTTACTGAAAAGTCTAACTGTCAATTGCCTGTTGTAATATCAGTTGCAATGTCAACTGAATTTGACAGGGTGGAGATGTCAGAAACATTGTTTACAGATAAAAGTAAGAAGCACAATGGAGGAAAGTGGTGTTGGAGGATGACATGAGAGTGGCAAGAATTCAGGTTTTGAGGAAAAAGAAGAATCAATGTTTGATTTTATTTGGACTCTTGGAGTGGCAGATGGCAACCAGAATTCTACAACTTTCTAATTTTTGGTATCTGAGTTTTAAAGCTACATAAATGTATCTGTAGAAATGTAGTATCCTTGTTTTTGCTTCTTCTTTTGTAATGTATATATTTTATTAATAATTTTTAAATTTACGAAACTTTATCAATTTGTTTCAACAAAACTCTCTCTCTCTCTTTTTTTTTTTTTTTTTTTTAAAAAAAAGATGTTATTTCTGAACTTTATTCATTTTACTATTCCAACTCTTTGTATAGGTACATTGCTTTAAGCACTGGGAGAGATAATGAATGAAACCTGGAGATGCACTACATAGAATTATATGAACTATAAAATTTTGAGACAATCCTGCCCCTTCCTTCTTAGGCTGATTTTTGGAGTATTGATTCAGTTCATGATCCCTGTTGTGGTTTAACCCAGCTGGCAGCTAAGCACCACACAGCCTCCCCCCCTCCCTCTCTGGTATGGGGGAGAGAATCAGAAAGAAATGAAAGCCTGTGGGTTGAGGTAAAGACAGTTTATTAGGACAGAAAAGAAAGGAAAATAATAATGATAATAGCACTAATAATAGTGTGTACAAAACAAGCGATGCACAATGCAGTTGCTCACCACCCACTGATCGATGCCCAGTCTATCCCTGACCAGCTGCCCCCCCCACCCCAGCTAGCGACCCCTACATATTGTTTAGCATGACGTCAGATGGTATGGAATACCCCTTTGGCCAGTTTGGGTCAGCTGTCCTGGGTCTGTGCCCTCACAGCTCCTGCTGCACCCCCAGCCTGCCCGCTGGCAGGACAGAGTGAGAAGCTGAAAAGTCCTTGGCTTAGTGTAAGCACTGCTCTGCAACAACTAAAACATCAGCATGGTATCAACATTATTCTCATCCCAAATCCCAAACACAGCACCCTACTAGCTACTAGGAGGAAAATTAACTCTATTCTAGCCGAAACCAGGACAATCCCCGATTCTTTTATTTATTTATTTATTTATTTACTTATTTATTCATTTACTTATTTTTAAAGATTGAAGAGTATTTGTGTAGTGATTTTATGAACTTATATCATAAATGAAATTGCAACCTCTATATTCTCTGATGCCTTAGAATTAAAATAGATACCTTTTTGAAAACCAAACATCAGCGTGTAAGTGACTGGAGTCACTTGGAGGAAATAATATTAATGTCCTTTTAAAATGCAGGTGAATATAAAATGTGCAAACCATGAACCCTAAAGGGCAATGAATATATCTAGGCAGACCATGAAAAAATAACTAAGAAAAATAACTTAATTGCCAAGAGGCTTAAATTTATTATGCAAAAGTATCAAGAATCTAGAAACTTAAGCAAAAAGCCAAGGATACATTTCATATTGTATCAGCAAATAAAATGCAGATGGAGTTATACTTTGGATGTGTTAGGATATTCAGGGAGACTGTGCTTTAAAGCCCATTCAAATCAACAGAAAGAATAACACTAACTGAAATGGGTTTTACATTGGGTCAATAATGAGTATGTACAATGAGGACAGAAAGAGATCTAAAAATATAACAATTTTATGCTTCTCTCTGACTCGAACTTTCTGTTCCAGAGGAAGTGACTGTACCCTGTGTAGTTTATAAAAGACTTCTTCAGTCCCTTAAGACACAATTTCTCTGGTTAATTCTATTTTACTTAATTTTCAAATTTTTCATAACATATCCAAAACTGTTCTGCTGTGGTTTCAAGTAATACCTTCAAAAGTGCTACTCTTTGACTTATTGCTGATTTTTAATACCTATAAAAATGGAAGTGCTCGAATAAGTTGTAAATTAAATATAAATATAAGCTGTATCAGTGCCCAAATTTGTAAGTGAATACTTTCCTGTTATTAAAGTCCACTACAATTTTTAAAAAACTGAAATTGTTGAATGAGGTTATAGTGTATCTGATATTATAATCTTTTTCTAAACATACTTTGTAGACAAATTTTATATTGTTTTGCTTCTATTTAAATTAAAAACAAAAATAA
Organism: Nettapus auritus; assembly: GCA_011076525.1. Lineage (NCBI taxonomy): Eukaryota > Metazoa > Chordata > Aves > Anseriformes > Anatidae > Nettapus > Nettapus auritus. Next base: position 78,314,878 of record CM021767.1, on the reverse strand, counting down.
TAATAAAAAAATCTGGAAGCCTTGACAGTCAAAGTCATTTCTTGAAAATGATTAGCTGTATTTGCTAGCTAAAATCTCTCTATTAAACTTTAATGACCTAGCATCTGAGGATAAAATTTGAGAAAAATCAACAAGTCTTTGCTTTCTGTGTTCTAAATGTCTGCAGGATAGTGTTTTAAAAATTATCTTGACTGAGGTAGTAAATATTTTAATGTTTCCAACATCCATACTGAGGGAATCCATCCAGAACATTCTCCATTTCTTCTTCTTTTCTCAATTTCTCCATTTCTTCTTAGGATATTTGCACAAGTTAAAGAACATGTGCAGATATCCTAAGAACAATATCTGATATGTTTCAGATGCCTTGTTACTCGGAAAGATAGCTATAGGACAATCTGTACCCTAAGGTGGACCAAAAATTTTTGGTCTTGGCAAAAGAGACTCATTTTTTGTTTTCTTGACTCTTGTATTCCTAATCAGCACTTTATACCCCCAAATCTAATGCTGCCTTTCACCAAGGGCTTAATAATTACTGTACCTTTGCCCTCTTCTTGTCTTCAAATTCTTTTCTGTTTTCTCTTATGCTTAATGTATACATGAACATAAACACATGGAAATACACCTGCAGGTTAGTTTGTTCCTAATAATTGTGCTTTTATATTGGTCTCCCAAGAAACGCAAATTGATAAAATGCCCTACTGGCTATCTAAACTGCTAGTCCCAATTCATCATCTAAGCTACCAACAGACAAAGAGGCATACCTTTTTCCTTATTTAGACAGAATGGAAAGAAACTAATTTGTTCTTCATTCTAAAACACTCACACTAAAGCTATTACAATAATGCAATAAGTTAATTTCAAGTTTATTGTATTTAAGCATGTGCCTAAAATTAAATATATTGGTTTTCAAGAAGATTTAAGATTATATTAAGTTGTCACGGTTTGTTTATTGGACTGTAAAAAAAAATATATATATATATATTAATGATAGTGCTTGGTGACAGTAAAGAGTTAGTTTATCTATGGTCTGATTAGATCACATTCTGTTTCCACTTGGACCAAAAATATCAAACCTGATTATAAGGCAGCAACTTTAAAAATATTTCATTGCAGGGGCAGCCTCTGTGAGAAAAGTCTGGAAGCTGCCCCAAGGTAGATAAGGGCCAGTTTCAGCTGGCCAAAGGGACTCACCACTGGACAGAGCTGACCCTATAAGCAATGTTCCTTGCACCTCTGTGAGAGCAGATTTAAGAAATGGAAAACAAAAACAAACAAAAAAACCCCTGCTGTATGACAACATGACACCATCTGGGAGAGAGGACTGAGAACCAGCCCTGCAGACCCCCAAGGTCAGTGCAGAAGGTGCTCCAGGCACACAGCAGCAGTTCTCCTGTGGCCTGTGGAAAGGCCCCTGGAGGAGCAGGCTGTCCCCCTGCAGCCCATGGGTCCCACATGGAACAGATTTCCATGCTGCAGCCTGGGGAGGAGCCCCCAGTGGAGCAGGTGGATGTGGCCTTGAGGAGGCTGCGGCCCACGGAGATCCCCTGCAGGAGCAGGCCCCAGGCCGGAACTGCAGCCCGTGGAGAGGAGCCCCCGCAGGAGCAGGAGGTCTGGGGGGAGCTGCCACCCATGGGGAACCCATGCTGGAGCAGTTTGCTCCTGGGGGATGGACCCTGTGGAATGGACCCATGTTGGAGCTGTGCTTAAAGAGCTGCTGCCTGTGGGAAGTGCGTGTGGGATCAGTTTGGGAAGAACGGCATCCCATGGGAAGGACCCCACAAGAGGGTGAATCAGTTGAAGGAGTTTTTTTTTTTTTTTTTTTTTTTTTTGTTTTTTTTTTTTAAATTTTTATTTGTATTTATTTTTTTCTCACTGCTCTAGCTTGTTATTAATGGGTAAAAAATTACACTAATCTCCCTACACTGATCTGAGTCTGTTTTGCCCATGATGAATTGTTGAGTGATGTCCCTGTCCCTATCTCAACCCTTGAAACCTTTCAATTCAACCCCTTTCCCTTTGAGGAGTGGGTTGTGATGGAGCTCAGCTGCCCACTTGAGCAAAAGCACCACAGGTCCTCATGGCTGCAGAGAACAACAGGAGATCAAAACTCAGGTTGACTCCACAGGCTCTGAAAGCAACAAGTAAGGAGAATGGAAATTTGATTTTAAATTTCCTAACTTAAAAGTCAGTTTAATGTGTTCGGTTACCTAACTGCCTCAGGAGTTTCACATTTATTGGATCTGGCAATATCAAAATATGATTAGTTGTAGCAGGAGATATAAACTAGGACTATACACTGTCTGTATTTCAGAGACCACAACACCCACTGACATCAGCAGAAAGTTGGCACAGAAACCACAGACAGGATTTTATTTAATTATATGAATATTTTCTTCTCACATTTGACACTGAAAAATTCTGCTCCTCCACTGCCCACTGCTCTTTTTATTACATGCTTCTTTTTTTTTTTTTTTTTTTCTTTTCCCTCCCCCTTTTATTAACTTCCTCTGCTTTCTCTGCTTTTTTTTTACCACACTTTGAATCCTTCATTTCCACACCAAAGTGGTTTAAATTCCATCATTTGCCCACATTCCATGACCAGTGTCTGAACAGTAAATAGCAGCAACTGAGCTTCAAAGCTGATATTCCAACCAGCTAAACTGAATCAGGGGAGTTCACTTCACTGATTAGTTGCTTCAGGATGCACGCATACTCAGGCAAATATTAATGCATTCATTGCTATTTAAAACACAAATCCTCAAATTCTTGAGAATATGATTAAGGCTTTCAAGTAGATGAACATGTTAGTTATCTAGTTTGTCACATGCATGTTTGAAAATGTTTCAGTCTTTTCCCAAACCAGAGAAAGAACATTTTCAGGCTTGCCACATAAAGTTCACTACTGTTTCATGACTTTGTTCAATCCCTTCCCCAAGCCACTCCATATCCTGGAGGTGGTCAAGATATGATGCTCAAAAAGCTGAGGTACTTAATGAAAACTGGTCAACAATAAACCGGCAGTGGGAACAGTTAAGTTGAGTAGCTTGGAGGTGGGATCACAGGATAAAGGAAGGAGAGATTAGAGACTGCTGGGACAAATGAGACAATCTGTAAGTGTGACGGACCATCATCAGCACAGAACGCCGGAAACACTTACTATGTTTTCTAGTCACTGAAACATTCCATCAGTCATTAGTTACAAACCATCAAAATGAGAACAAAGTTAAAAATAATAACGAGATTTAGATAGAAAAAGGCAAACGTTTTTCTTAGACTTAGAGTCAGAATTTGACTACCTATGATATCAGAGTTCAAGATCATTCTATAATAAACATATCAGGAACATTATATATATATATCATATGTAATATATATAAATATATTATATTATATTATATATATAATATAATATAATATATATATATATGAAGCACACAAAAAAAATCATTAGGCAACAAATGTTCTTCAAAATTCCTTTTTCCAAATTCACATTTATTGGATCTGGCAATATCAAAATATGATTAGTTGTAGCAGAAGGTATAAATTCAGGACTATACACTGTCTGTATTGTAGAGACCACAACACCCACACAAATAAAATAATAAACATGCACATGTATGCACTCTGCCAGTTACTTTACTGGCATTTTTATCATATAGAAGGTTTTAGGCTACTTTTGTAATAAGTAGTGATCAAAAACAAGGAAATAAAGGAAAGATCTGTTTTGACTCCAAGAAAAAAAAAAAAAAAACTTTTAAAAATGACTTTTTTTTGCACCCCCCCCCCCGTTTTTTTTTTTTTTTTTTTTCTTCACAGCCCTGAAGTTAGATAAGGTATTTCAGAAACATGCATGCAGTACACCTTTTCACAGAATTCATATTCCTGGAAACTTAGTAGGATTTACAAAGTCCTTTGTAATTCCCCCTCACTTCCTGTAACGTACTCCTCACTTTGTCCACACTTGCAGTCAGACACTCATGCTCATGGAATTAAGACCCTGCTCAGCACACAAGCAATTTAAACTGTAGAATTTTTGTACTCCAGCAGTATATGCAAGATTGGAGAACTTCTAGAAATGATCCAGTGACCAGTTCGTTTGCCTGACTTTGGTCATATCATATTGCAAGAAGGAAATAAGATTTTTTTCAGTGTATACAATTGTATTGTTCTATCTCCACTTCCAGAGCTAAGGGATAACTTGCACTCAAAGATTGTGTAGGTTGAGCGTAAGTCCAAAGAGCATGGATGTGACACACACACACAAAAAAGTAGGTTGGGATGATTTGAGGTGGTGACCAACAGGCAAGCAAGCAAAGTCTACATACGAGATTCTACTAAACTTAATCTGAAATCTCTATCTAAAAATCACCTTAATATCCTGAAAAGCATAGTAGTCTTATTTCATGAGTGTTTAGACATGATCTCTACAAAACATGTTAAAAAAATCTGTTAAATCCCTGCAGAGCATCTGTAGTGGGTTTACGTGGCAAGGTTTTGGTAGGAGGGGGGCCATAGGGGTGGCTTCTGTGAGAAGGATCTAGAAGCTGCCCCATGTTTGGTAAGGGCCCCACTGCTGACCAGAGCTGAGCCAATAAGCGATGTTGTTTTGCGCCTCTGTGAGAGCATATTTAAGACAGGGAAAAAATGCTGCGCCACGCAGCAGCTGGGAGGGTGAGAGGAGTAAGAAACAGCCTTGCAGGCGCCAAGGTCAGTGAAGAAGGAGGGGGAGAGGTGCTCCAGGCGCCGGAGCAGAAGTCCCCTGCGGCCTGTGGTGAGGACCATGGTGAAGCAGGATGTCCCCCTGCAGCCCATGGAGTACCACGGTGGAGCAGGGTTCCACGCTGCAGCCCGTGGAGGAGACCACGGTGGAGCCTGTGCCCCGAAGGAGACTGCGGCCTGTGGAAGACCCCTGCCGGAGCAGATTCCGGGCCGGACCTGCAGCCTGTGGAGAGGAGACCACGCAGGAGCAGGTGACCCGGCAGGAGCTGCTGCCCGTGGGGGACCCAGGTTGGAGCAGTTTGCTCCCAAGGGATGGACCCCGTGGTACGGACCCATATCTGGAGCAGTTCTTGAAGAGCTGCTGCCTGTGGACAGCCCACGCTGGATCAGTTCGGCAAGGACTGCATCCCGTGGGTGGGACCCCACAGCACAGGGGACGAGAGTGACCAAGAAGGAGCGGCAGAGAAGAAGTGCTGTAGACTGACCATAACCCCCCTTCCCCCGTTCCCCTGCGCCGCTCGGGGGGAGGAGGTGGAAGAGGGTGGATGGGGGAAAGGTGCTTTTCGTTTCTTTTCTTTGTTTCTCACTTCTCTAGCTTGTTAGTATAAGCAATAAATCTTACTTTCTCTCTATGCTGAGTCTGTTTTGCCCGTCACGATAATTATTGCGCGATCTCCCTGTCCTTATCTCAACCCTTGAGCCCCTTTCATCGTATTTTCTCCTCACTCCTCTTTGAGGAGGGGGAGTGAGAGAGTGGTTGTGGTGGAACTCGGCTGCCCACCCGAGTAAAACCATCACAGCATCTCACTATTACAAGTTTGCTAATGAACAGGTCCCAGCATTTCATGTCTAGTCCTTTGTATTAAGTCTGCTCAAGATGACTTAGGAAACCTCATTCAAAGCTGCTTGAGCAATCAGTTTTAAAGAAAACAAAATGTCAAAATATAGGCAATAGAGCACTTTCAAAATATGACATCAGTTTCTCTTCTTCCATATCCCGCATCTCAAAACTTTGCATCAATTGCCTGAAAGTGAAGAAAACTCTCTCTGCTGCCTGAAAAGGTCTCATAAAGCCTTTCAAATGGAAATTATGTTTTCTGGAAGGACAGTTTAGGTTAAAAGGCACAAAACTGGGCAATAAATAACAGCAGAAATCTGGAGAAAGGTGGAATACTAGGGTTCTTATGTGAAGACAGTAGAAAGTGGACATAAAAGCCTATCACATGAAAATGTCAGCCTTATAAAGACACTTTACATTTTCTCTGCTCTGTTGAAAATAACTGATTTAGTACAAGGCAACAATGAGTTGAACCTATAGTATATAATCATCTTGAAAACAGCTCTGAAAACTGGTTGTACCTGATTCACCATTTTCTTTTTATGTATTTTATTTATTCATTTATATTTGCGTAAACAGTTACAAGTTTTCTAGAGAAGGAATTAAATCTCAGTAATTTGGAAACATTTCAGGAAAGACAATGTACACTTTAATATTTCTGGAGATTTCTGGAACTTTTTTGACCTTCATTTAGAGAAAACTTTTTTTTTTTTTTTTTTTTTTTTTCCAATCTTGTATAGTAATCAGTAATGGAGATTTAAAAGCCAAGGAAAATAGAACAATTTTCTTGTAACTTTATTTCACACTATAAAATTTGACCCCATCAGATGTTTTGCAAGCAAGCAAACATGCACACATGCACACACAGTTAGATGTACCATTTCTTTGATTCATGATTCTTAAACTTGATAAGGACTGTGTATGGTGTATTGCTGATAAGTGCAATTGGGAGGGAAGGGAAGGGAAGGGAAGGGAAGGGAAGGGAAGGGAAGGGAAGAGAGGAAAATATCTTAGTTCAGCTGGATGACAGGAAATTCCTTAAATAACCTTGCCTTGTAATTTCTGAACTCCACTGATGACTGAAGGTTCAATAGGTACAACATTAACACAATCCCACAAGAGACAAGTGGATCATTTTGCTATTTTCATGGTTGCAAATATTAAATTCTGACTGCACCCAGTTCTGTGATCATTACACTTTTTATCCATACACAAAGTCAATTGTTAGATCGACTGCTGGCAAAGGATCTCTCTTTCCCCTAGGCTCTGGGACTCTGTTGTGTACATATCCACCTGCTTTCTTATCTGCCCATAAGCAATGAGTGCCTCTTACTGATCATTGCTAACCTCTTTTAGACTTCTGTCTTTCTCATACTCACATAAATGCAGCCATATATGCATGGAAGGTAATTTCCTCTTTGGAAGCCATTGTAAGTTTCATTTTTGTTGTTTTTTCTAAAGGTTCTTTCCTCTGACATCTTCCAGATTTTATCATTGGTGAAGGCAGAGGAAAGTGTCTAGGCAAAAATGCTCTGCTCTAAATAGGCATTAATGAATAATAGTGCAAGTGTATAAATGAATGATATGTGCCTATTCTTAATTTTTCTGTCTGACTGAGAGTTATGCTGAGGAGTTATGCTGAGTTTGAGGTGTCCTTCTCCTTTATTGTAAACCATTAGAAGGGTCAAAAGCTATCCTTTCAGTTATTAGCAACAATTCAGTTTGTTCATTTGATACCCAATTACTTTGTCACTCAGGAAACACTATTCATTCTGGGCACTTTAGTGTGAAAAGCTGACAAGGAATGTGAAGAAAAGTCAGGATCATTGTTACCCAGCTGTGTTCCAGGCTTTATCACCATGTGAAAATACCTGGAGCCGCTCAACTCAGGGCTGACCATCTCCAGCTTTCTTTCTTTCTGTGTTTCTGAACATATTGGTAAAAGGAGCATACAGTCAATAGTACTCAGCTCACTTTTTGCAATTAAATGCTTCTTTTACATGATTTCACCAAATCCCAGAAATCTTCCCTTAAAGAATGTTTGGAAAATTGCACAGACTATTCAGTGACACTTTTGTGGCTTGCTGCTTGCACATCACCAGGCTTGTGTAATTAGAAAGTAATTCACCCATATTATAATCATTACACAAACCTCACTTGGTAAAGGATTGCATTTACTGTTTAAAAAGTTGAGACTGTGGTCACAACATATTTGTTTTCCACTTATTCTTCTATTTCATTATCAACTATGATAATTCAATGATAATTCAATCCGTAAAAACAATAAGATAATCTTTAGAACAGAAATAGAGCAAGTTACCCATAAAGAGAACTCCTGCAACTCTTTTCTAAAGTATTCTCATTCATATTTTATTTTATATCCCCTCAAGGAAGGGATTTGTCTAAATGAAGAAAAATGCTATATGAGAAAAGAATTGTGTTTGCAAGTTTGGGGAATCTACATAACGTTCATAAGATATATATATATATTTTTGGGGGGTGATGGTGGTGGTATTAATATCACAAAGTCATCTGTGAATATGGAAGGTGCTGCAGCTGTCAATATTGTGGCTCCAGTTTTGCAGATCAAGGCTGATAAGGAGCAGTTAATCATAGACATCCTTCAACTGCCTTAACAATATTTGCACTAGGAAAGATGACCATTTTGAACAAATCTGTTGGCAGAAGAGAAATTTTCTTGGGAAAGGATTGGTATAGGAGAACACAGTGAAGTGAAAGTCACAGAGCGCAATGGCAAGTTCAGAAGTGAAGATGATAGGGCCATACTGTAATATCAGGAGACACAGTCTGACTGCAATTTGAGCCAAGATAAAACACATCTATAAAATTGCATAACAGCTTAGCTTTGATGACACATAAGGGTGTGAATAGATAAAAGAGCCAACATCTGGAGAAGGAGAAATTATATATACCTGACAGTTATATACCTGACAACTTAGACTAAACTGAGCAACCCAGAACTATGCATAAAGAAGAATTGTAAAAAATTATGTAGAAATTAGTGTATTTTGTGTTAGGTAAAAATACACTGGTTTAGACTCTTGTGTGATGTGTATGTATGAAGAATTCTGGCTGTCATGTGCTCTTGTGTATTCAAATTGAATAGTCATAAAAACGCAGTTCTGGACTAACTGGACTAACTTATATGAGGGCCTCAGGAAAAGAGAATCCACCATACTTGGCAGCAAGATCACAGTTCCATTTCTACTGCAAATTTTTTTTTTTCTTCTTCACAGAATGGGTATTGTGGAGGAGAGGCGAAGAACCTGTGCAGACCAGTGGAAATACAGGAGCACATGAGACACAGTAAATATTATACATATAACCTGGGTATCTGGATACAGCATAATGGTCTCAATGGATCCATGTCCTACATAACAGATTTTATATTACAGCATTCCCAGCTTCATCAGTCACAATTTCTAGTTGACAAGTCAGGACAAGATTTTCCTAAGGCAATATTTAAGGAATAATTCTTCATAGCACTCTCTGTGTAACTGGAAATTATGTCATCCATTCCTAAGTAAGGGAGGCCTCATGGGGAGATCATTGTGACTTTGCAGGACTCCCTATTAGGTGAACTGGATCTGGCTGCCTGTGGGAGCAGATTTTCAGTCTTTAGTTTACTTTATACCAGTATATTTTTGCCAAATGTTACTTTCTGTGGCACTTTTTCCCCTATTGTCTTTATCTCTTAACACATCTGACATATATACGCAGCAACAATACCTGCACTATAACTATGGATGTATATAAATACTTTTGATATTAGCACATAGCTACCTCTGAAAATCGGAATATCTTTAAGTGACAGTTCTCAATGATTGAAAAAAATCCAGTATTTTAATTATTTGTAAAAATAAATGAACTTGTTTTCATGGAATTGGACCATATTCTCACTCTATGCTTATATATGCTCTTTTTAATAGTATCTTGATTTCTGTATTATTTTGAAACTTCTCAGAGTTAATGACTGATATCCATCTGTTGTACACAGGAGAATGAAACTCACTGAACATTATTATTTATATCTATTTTATGTATATATTTCAAAGAAGAGAAATCGGGCATGCAAAATAGCTTTGCCTTTGTGAAAATAAATATATAAATCAAATCACACTTTTAGCTCACTGATAAATTCTGAAAAAGCCTAGTTCTACAATGTAGTTTTTTTAATTAAATGTCATTTAAAAGACACCAAGACCAACATACTAGTGTTCAAAGACATTATTTTGAAAATAATGCAATTTTAAAATAAATTAAATCCTTTATTTGGATTACTTTAACATATTACATAGAATTTTTGAATAATATGTGTACACTTGGCTAGACATACAGCTTTTTAGAATTTATCAGAAATGCATTTCTGATGTGGAATTCTATTAAACAGTTATAGTACAAAAAGTTTTACAGGAACTGATTGTGTGAATAAGATGTGTATAAATGAATTAAAACTATTTATGAGTGGGAGCTTTAGCTATAACATGTTTCTTGGTTTGATAACAGTACAACTGAAAACTGAATTTACCCCATTAATAATCAGAAGTGGATAAAAGCATAACACCATTTTATATTAAAATCTGAGTTCAGTGTAATTCTCAGTGTAATTCTCAGTGTAATTCTCAGTGTAATTTTCAGTGTAAATCTTGTAAGATTTGAAATACTGTATTCTCTGCAAGAGATACATTTACATATTGAGTTGAAGATAATTGCCCTGTTGCAAACTCTCTCTAAATTCACTTTCAAAAAATATTAAAGTAATAAAAGCCCCCAATAAAACACTGTCAACCAAGGGGAAAATAAAATGATTGGCTGTTGTAGGATTTTTCAAATTAGCGTTGTTTAGCAACTCCTGCTTCAGCTCTCATTTCATATCTCTCCCAAGGGGGAAAGAAAATAAGACTGGTCTTTGCCACACTTGTAAAATTGCTATTCTGTAGGGAAGGGTGACAAGAACAGAGCTGATCAAATCAGCCCTCCTGGTTTCTCTCAAAATGTAACTGTGATGCTTATTTAAGAAATGGGCTTTTCATCCATTCCTTCTTACAAAATTTAGGTTAGCTGAGCGTTTATAATGAAATGTGTTTTCCATTAGCTACACCACCTAAACAACTGGAGTGGAGAGACATCTCAGCACTTCCAGTATTAATTAACCTGTGGGTTTCCTCTTGTGGTAGGACTAGCTTATTAAATCTTGTATTTCTTACTGCATAGTGGTACAAGTTCAATGGGTGGCATGGAAAGTGCCTTTCTCTTCCAGAAACTGTGTTCTAGCAGCTAGTGAAAGTTTGGGGTAGGTGAACCAAGTAGATCTGAATTCCATCCAGCTGAAGAGAGAACTCCTGCTTCTCTAAGCCTTAAATGAAAACTGATTGTGTGACAACCACCTCTTCCAGTGATCTTTTAGAAGAACATACATTCTTAGAAACCTTTATTAGAAACTTGCTACTGTTTGTGAAGGTGACTTTCAAAGACACATCCCTCATTTCCGGATTCCAGTGGGATGGAGGCAGAATAGAGAGGCAGTATTCCACATACCTACAGTGTGGAATTTTAGCGACTTAGCAACTTTAATGCTAAATGTGGATAGGACAAATGTAGGTTCTGTACATGTAGTTATAGGGATGCTTAAGAAGAATGGGGGAAAACCAGCAAAAAACATCTGTGATACGTTCGAAGTTAGATAACCTAAATTCTGCTTGTGTCCTTTTATTTATGCCAGTAGATTCATGTCAGAGCACAGGAAAAGACAGTGAAAAAATGACTGGGTTAAATTGCCGGTACACTCTCCACCACAACCTCACTCTGCTCCAACTAGCATGTGAAAAAATAATTGTCATGCATGCTTGGGAAATTAGCACAGAGTGGGGATCCTTCCCAATAGGCAGTTTGAATGTTGTTAGCTTGTTTTTGATGGCAAGAGAGCTTAATAGTAGCAATGTGCCATTTAGCATCAGTGTCAAATAATGCCCTAGGCTCTGTTTAGTTTGCTAGTGTAGATATTGTTTCTAACATCTAAATCTAACCTAAATCTTACTGTATTCAGCTGAGGTGGAGGTTGTTTTGAGAGGCTGTCCCTTGTGATTTGGAATTGATCTTGCAAACTTTATTCATGTAAATTATCGTAACCAAAAGTTACACTGATGTTAACAAGCTGTCTGTAAAGCAAAGAAAAGCATTTGTAAGTGAGGTTTTGCAAAAGCATCACATGGTGGGTGTGGTGGTTTTACTCAGGTGGGCAGCTGAGTTCCACCACAACCTCTCTCTCACTCCTGCTTCTCAAAGTGAAACAAGGAGAAAACAGGTATCAAGGGTTAAGATAAGGACAGGGATATCACACAACAATTATCATCATAGGCAAAATAGACTCAGCATAGAGAGATTAATGACTTTATTACCTATTACTAATAAGCTAGAGAAGTGATACGCTAAAAATAAACTAAAATCACCTCCCCCCATTCACCCCCTTCTACGTCCTCCCCACGAATAGAGCAGGAATGGGCAATGGGGCTGCAGTCAGTCCCTAATGCTTCATTTCCACCACTCCTTCACGGTCAGTCTGCCCCTGCTCCATGTGGGGTCTCTTCCACAGGAGAGACCGTCCTTCCTGAAATGATCCTGTGGGGCTTCCCACAGGCAGAAACTTCAAGAACTGCTCCCACATGGCTCTACACCATGGGATCCCCCCATCAGGAACAAACTGCTCCAGCACGGGTCCCCCATGGGTGGCAGCTCCCCCCAGACCCCCGGCTCCTGCGGGGGCTCCTCTCCATGGGCTGCAGCTCCGGCCTGGGGCCTGCTCTTGCAGGGGCTCTCCATGGGCCACAGCCTCCTCAAGGCCACATCCACCTGCTCCACTGGGGGCTCCTCCCCAGGCTGCAGCATGGAGATCTGCTCCATGTGGGACCCATGGGCTGCAGGGGGACAGCCTGCTCCTCCAGGGGCCTCTCCATAGGCCACAGGGATTCATGGAATGCCTCCTGCCCTCCTTCTTCATTGACTTTGGTGTCTGCAGGGTTGTTTCTCACTCTTCTCTCTCCCAGCTGTTGCTGTTTAGCAGTTTTTTTTTTTTTTTTTTTTTCTCTTTCTTAAATCTGCTTACACAGAAGCACAACTGGTGTCACTCATGGCTCATCTGTTGGCCAGAAGCAGGCCCCTTTAGTAGCTGGCTGGAGCTGGCTCTTATCTACCATAGGACAGATACTGGACTCTTCTCACAGAAGCCACCTCTGCAGCCCCCCACTACCAAAACCTAGTACAGTGGAACTGGTGCAAAACAGAAACTTGAAATTTGGTATCTGTGCAGTAGTGCATCATGCTTCCAGGCAGGCTGAAATCCTAAACACCAAAGCAGTCTATCTCACTTTTGGATTGTTTGTCTACACATCAGTTGATTCTGCAGCCTTTCCTCAAATCAGTAGTCACATGTCACATGTACTTAACTGTATTCTTATCCCCTTATGAGGACTGAGAAAAACTAGTTCCCTAAAAATGCTGTATGTAAGACCATACAGAAAAATAATATGCTTCTGTACTAGAATATACTACTGTGCAGTAGTTATACGATTTGTATGATTTCATCTTTTAATCCTTTCATCCTTTGTAAGTTTCTTATACTGTTTTGTATTTCCCTGTCAAGGAATTTCTTCCTTGAAGGAAAAAAAAAAAAAAGTAAAAAAAAAAAAAAAAAGGAAAAAAAAAAAAAAGAAAAAAAAGTTATGCATTATCTGTTGTTGCCTTAAATATTCAAAACTATGAAGCAAAATCTTATTAATTACTTAGAAAATAAAATTACTGACTGTCATTATTAAACTAAATTCCAGTTATGCTTATTATATTAAAAGCCTCCGTGAAGAAATGGAGGATCATGTTCATCATGTAACAAGCAGCAAAAATATAAGGCAAAAAGGTAAACCCTGAACTTCAGAAAGAAACAAGCAATGAATATACAAAAAACAAAGGGCCAAGAAACAGAATCAATTGGACTTTTCCCTTTCTTCTGCCACCCATACGCTGTGACATCTATCACAAATCATGCATCCCATGCTTTCCACACCCTCCCACACCTCTTTCTATTCTATTACAATATGACCTGTTTTACACCTTTCTCTTGTTGACCTTCTTTTGTTATTTCTGGTACAATCCTTCTGAGGAAGATTGCAGCCATCTTCGTACTGCATTTTCTAAAACAAACTCTCAGAGAGTCCTGACAATGCCTCTGCCATCCGTCTCTTGCATTCTCTGCTGAGAAAAACTAATGTACAGGGAACTCTCTTTTCTCAAATTGTGGAAACATTGAATCAGAAATCTTGACTGAAAGGAGTCTCTGGAGGTTGTCCAGATTTCCACTTGAATCAAGACTAAGGCAGCACTGGTCAGGTCAATGGTGTTTTGCCAAGTCCTGGAAAATTCCAAAGACAGAAAGTTCACCCTTATGCCTCACTGGGTAATTTGTCTGAGTGCTGCACTGCCTTGCAGAAGAAGTTTTACTTCTGTCCAGACTGAACATCCCCAAACATGGGTTGTGGCCTTGTTATGTGTTCTGCCACTATCATGAAGTGCTGTCATCCCTGCAGCACCCTTTCAAGCTGTTGTAGTCTGCTATTAGGTTGCCACTAGTCTGTCTTTTCAACAACTGTTGAAGCATAGCTCCCTCAACCTACCCTTAGAGGTGATCTGTGAAAATCTTGGCAGTCTATGCAAGGCCCCTATCTATGCAAGGCCCCTAAATTGTTCGTGGACTGAGAGGCTCCAAACTGGATGTACTCATGATCACAGAATCATAGATCATAGAACAGTTTGGGTTGAAAGAGACCTTTAAAGATTGTGTAGTTGTAACTCCCTCACCGTAGGCACAGATATATATCTTCCACTAGATTAGGTTGCTCAAAGCCCCATCGTACATAACCTTGAAAACTTGCAGGGATGGGGCATCCACAATTTCTCTGAGCAACTTGCTTTCAATTCTTTCATCCTTTCCTTTTTTTTTTTTTTTTTTTTTTTTTAAACTTTCTTACTCCCTTCTGGAGTTGACTTCATGAGTTCTCTCGCTCCCTCTCCCCTCTTTCATAGAATCATAGAATCATAGAATATCTCGAGTTGGAAGGGACCCATAAAGATCATCGAGTTCAACTCTTGGCAACACACAAGTCTACCCAAAATTTTAGACCATGTGATTAAGTGCACAGTCCAAACGTTTCTTAAATTCTTACAGGCTTGGTGCAGTGACTACCTCACTTGGGAGCCTGTTCCAGTGCGCAACCACCCTCTCAGTGAAGAACCTCCTCCTGATGTCTAGTCTAAACTTCCCCTGCCTCAGCTTCACCCCATTCCCGTGGGTCCTATCACTGGTGTTTATGGAGAAAAGGTCACCCGCCTCTCCACTCCCCCTCGCAAGGAAGTTGTAGACCACGATGAGGTCTCCCCTCCCATGTAGACCACAAAGAGGCCTCCTCTTCTCCAGGCTGAACAGGCCAAGTGACCTCAGCCTCTCCTCATATGTCTTCCCCTCTAGGCCCTTCACCATCTTTGTCGCCCTCCTCTGGACACTCTCCAACAGTTGAATGTCCTTTTTGTACTGTGGTGCCCAGAACTGCACACAGTACTTGAGGTGAGGCCACACCAGCGCAGCGCAGAGCAGGACAATCACTTCCCTCAACCAACTAGCAATGAAAAAGAATCAAACAAAAGGTACTAGAATCTTATTAGAATATTAGGAAACAGAAAATGCAACAAGAGAAAGGATCAACTGACTTCTAAGATATGAAAAGAAAAAAAAATGCAACCAAGCCCCAGAGGTCGTTGAAATAGTTTTCTTTATAATTCAGACAGTGCAACATACAGGTGGTGTGAGTCAGGAAACTACTGGGGAACCATGAACAATATTTACTTAGGCAGAGCAAAGTGAGACACTTCTTTGAAAAATATATATATATATATATATTTATATACTAATATATATATATATGTTATTTTAATTTGGTTTTCCTTTCAGATTTTTCATTTCAAAATTGGTCTCTTCTAGTTTGTATTCTAATAAAAACTTCCTTTGGATATTCAAAATCCTTTGGAAGCTTTTGGTGGAAAGTATGCAGGCAAATGGACTGAAATTTCTGAAAGACCCAGCATCCTGCCTAAATGCCTTAACAAAGTCCTGGCCTTGCAAAACTGTCAGCATCCACTTCCTCCTTCCAATGATATTCTCAGAATGAAAGCTGCTGGTGCAAATACTTTCTGGAGGCTCACTTCCTTACAAATCTGTTTCATTCTTCAGTCAGTACTAACATTTTTCTTTCTAAAATAATTCTACTTCTCCAAGTTAATTGATTTCCATATCTAAAACCAGCTTCTATTTTCTTCAACTCATCCTTCACAACCTCCTTCTGCCCCCATTTTTCTCTCCTTAGAGGACCTTCCCACCCAATTTCTTTTGAGAGAAAAGAGATAAAATATGTATCATTCTCATTCTTTTATTTATTATTATTATTTTTTTCCTTCTCTACTGTTGAGGATGAGGAAACTTTTCTGTTTCATTCTGTTCTCCTCTAGCTTCACAATCTGTTCTCAAAAGTCTCATCTCACTTTGGTATCCTTTTGTCCACTTTGACAACGTTGTTTGTTGTTGTTGTCAGTTTGTTTTTGTCTCACATATCAAACTTACTCTATTTCTTCCTATACTTGGAAAAAAAAAGTTCAAATCACCCTTTGCTCTTCCTTCACTGTCTTTCTTCTTTTATTTTGCTTGTTCTTTTTAATTCTAACACAATTTAATTTCTCATAAAACAAACAAACAAACAAACAAACAAACTGTTAATGCAGTGCTTAGCACTGCACTCTATAAAAGCTGTATCAGCTTTGCAATTTCTGATGGCAAATACCAGAACCAATGTTCCAGTAACATTCTCTGTCTGGCTTCCATCAGCAGTCATCTGTCTTCAACATCTCCATGCTTTTATTTATTCTTGAAACAATGACCTCTTTTGCTATGGTGACCCTGCCCTGCTCTAAGTCTCTGTTGCTGTGTCCTGTAAAGACTCCTCTTTATCCATTCATCACTTCTCTGTGGACTTATGTTTAATGTATCTCTGCTCTTGGTCCGTCTTACTCTTCTAAGCATTACTTGTAATCTTAACCATACAAGTCCAACCTCAATTCACAAATCTGCCACTTTACTGTAGAGCAATCTCCTTCTGTCCAAAGCAAGAATCCAAATCACTCACTTTTATTTTTTGTATTTTTTTATTTTTCTCTCTGTCCCCACCACCCTCCCATCCCTTCCCCTCCAAATCCTGTATCCACTAGGACTAGCTCATGTGGAAATATCCATGGTGCAGATTTCTCAAATTAGTTGAAATCAGTCTTGTTTCCTCTTACCCTTCTCTCTAACATTGTAATTTCTTTCCTTTGAATCCTACAAAAGGCAGGCTATCCTCACTTAGAGTCCACTTCAAAACAGTAATGGAGGGTCATTTTCCTGAGCTTTAACTTTGACTATATCATTAATATTTATACATCCCTTCAATAGCTATACCTTTCAAGTACCTGAAATCAAGTTTATGCAACTTTTCTTGCTCATAGCCTTTCATCTCTTATTTACTGTTCAGACTGAAACCTACATCCAGTTAAACTTTGCTACAACTCCATATTGTCCACTTTAAACATTTTTTGAACAAACTTATTTATAATTTATACTGGACTGTCCTGCATTTTTAAGGGAATATTCCCATAAACATCTACAATGCTGTAGAAATTATCGTTCTACAAAACCTCACAAAAAAACTTCTTCCCTGTAATGCTTAGAATAAGCTTCACATGTGCTAGGCTTCTGGTACACTGAACCCCCTGACCAAATTGTTGTTCAGCAACAATTCTACTTCTTTTCTTTATTTCCTCAGTTTGCTTCCCTTTGCTCTCTATATATATTTATGCAAGGACTGCTTTCAATTTGTATTTGCATAGCACCTTGCACAAGGAAATCTTAACTATGATAAGGTTTTCTAAATGTTAGGGATATTTATCTGATATCTCACATCAGTGCCTGGTAAAATTATGGAGAAGATTATACTTCAAGTTACTGAAGCACACCTGGGGGACAATGCAGTCATTGGTCCCAGCCAACACGGGTTCACAAGGGGTAGGTCCTCTTTAACAAATCTGATTTCCTTTTATGATAAGATCACCCATCTAGTTGATCAGGGGAAACCAGGTGATGTAATCTCTTTGGATTTCAGTAAAGCTTTTGACACAGTTTCCCATAGGATCCTACTGGACAAAATGTCCAGCATACAGCTGGACAGAAACATCATATGATGAGTGAATAACTGGCTGACAGGTAGGGTTCAATGGGTTATGGTAAATGGGCTGCATCAGTCTGATGGCTGGTCACCACTAGGGATCCCCCAAGGCTCCATTTTAGGCCCAGTTCTCTTTGATATTTTTATGAACTATTTGGATGTAGGTCTAGACAGTGTTTTGAGCAAATTTGCTGATGATACTAAAGTGGGAGGAGTTGACTTTGTTGAGGGTGGAAAGGCCTTGCAGAGAGATCTGGACAGATTGGAGAGCTGGGTGATCACCAACCACATGAAGTTTAACAAAAAAAAAAAAAAAGTGCCAGGTCCTGAAATTGGGAAGGGGCAACCCTGGCTATATGTACAGACTGGGAAACGAGACGCTGGAGAGCAGCCCTGCAGAGAGGGATCTGGGGGTTGTGGTTGATAGCAAGTTGAATATGAGTCAGCAGTGTGCCCTGGCAGCCAGGAGGGCCAGACATATCCTAGGGTTCATCAAGCATGGCACTGCTAGTAGGTCAAGTGATTGTCCCACTTCACTCTGTGCTGGTGCGGCCTCACCTTGAGTACTGTGTGCAGTTTTGGGTAACATAGTACAAGGACATGAAACTGTTGGAGAGTGTTCAGAGGAGGGCGACAAAGATGGTGAAGGGCCTAGTGGGCAAGATGTATGAGGAGCAGCTGAGGTCACTTGGCCTGTTCAGCCTGGAGAAGAGGAGGCTGAAGGGAGACCTCATCATGGTCAACAGCTTCCTCATGAGGGGGGCTGATCTACTCTCTTTAGTGATCAGTGATAGGACCCAAGTGAATGATGTCAAGCTGCGACAGGGGAGGTTCAGGCTGGACATCAGGAAGAGGTTCTTCACTGAGAGGGTTGTCATGCACTGGAACAGGCTCCCCAGGGATGTAGTCACAGCACCAAACCTGTTGGAGTTCAAGAAGTGTTTGAACTGTACTCTTAGTCATGTGGTCTAAAATTTTGGGTAGACCTGTGTCATGCCAGGAGTTGGACTTGATGATCTTTATGGGTCCCTTCCAGCTTGGGATAGTCTATGATTCTATGATTTAAATAGAGAGTGTTAAAAATTATTATTATTATTATTATTATTATTATTATTATTATTATTATTATTTTAAATAAACCACTTGGTTCTTTGAATATCTCCAAAACTCAAATGAACAAAATCTACGTTTTCTCTGGCACTTTGAAAATTTACTATGAATATAATCTTTATGCTGATTCAGTGGCATTGAATAGTGCTTTATTACTTAGTAAGAATAGCCATACATGTTACCCCATTCTTGTAGGTTAAGAAGGACGAACCTGCATTTTAGAGTGAATTTTGCAACTGTGTCTACTGGGAATGGCAAGCTATTTAAAGTAGTTCAGGAGATTCCTACCAGATAACTCAGCAGTGACAAGACACGATTTTGTGTCATATTTTAAGTTACAAGGAGACAAAATGACCTAAGAAAAAAATGATTTTCCCCTACCAGCTCTAGTGTTTTGCCTTCATATACTTAAACTGTTGTATGATGGTTTTGTTTATGTAAGCTTTTAATTTTTTATAAAGAAAAATAGCAGAATTATTACATTTCAGAAGTACATAACATTTGCATTGCATTAATTGAGTAGGTTTGAGTTAAATTGAGCATAGTTAAAGCTGAATTAAAAATAAAAACACAGATGAGTGGTACAGAATTGTAACAACAGATTAAGGAAAATATTTAAATGATATTATTTTTTTTAATCTGTATCATGAAAAAAATAAATTCGTTATGGGCACTAATGAATAGAGTATACATATGCTCTTATTGCCTTTATCTTCAGTAGAGGATATTTAACCAAACCCAGTATTTTCCCTTTCACTTTATTTATATAATCTGCAGACATATATATATAAGCAAACTTTCTTGTCAAGTTTATATAACATGAGATGCAAAAAGCTGTCACTTAATTTCATTAAGTTCAGATCCACCTCATAGGGCTGAGACATGAATTTATAGTGATTGATTGCAGCAGAAAGAACATCACACTGTAGCCTAGAGAGCCAGTGCACTTTTAAAAAAAATGAATTTATTTCCATAAATGTAAGTGCTCAACAACTGATTTCATTAAAAATTATGGATTTTTACATTTAGGATCTCTATTTGCATATTTTCTGAAAGCTCAAGCATTAGTTTTTGCAATTTAGGCAATTTTAACAGGGTGACAGATACAGATTTTCATTAGGGTTGCTTAAGATTTTAATTTTAGAGGACAAGCCCCATTACAAATTATTTTAAATTACTATTGGGATTTAAATCCACAGAAAGAAATATGTATATTCAAGGTTATGATACCCTGAAGTTTTAGTTCTTTGATAATGATGATGATATTATTATTATTATTATTATTTTATGAATTTATTATTATTATCATTATTATTAAGGTAAAGCTTGAAAAAAAATCCAAAATCAATAAATAAGTAACTTGCACAGAGTAAGATAAACAGAAAATATTTCATCTTGCTTTGATTTGACTGCCAACTTTCGGGGTGGAAAAAATCACCTTAGTAGAATAAAAAAATAAAAAATCACATTAAATTCTAGAGAGATTATGCTATGCTCTACTTTCTAAACTTGTAAATCCCTGTTTTTCACTCAGTGATTTGACTTTTTTTCCTGGCCATGCTCATACATTCTCATTAATCTTATGATACAGGTTCATAGATCTGTCTCAGAGGAGACCTCCACTCAGGTTTTGACTCTGACCTCTGTTTTTAAATGGGGAAATGAACATAATTGATAACTATGCTTGTCTCCCTTTGAAGCTCTTGAATATGGAACACAGTGGGGGAAAGAAAAAAAAAAAAAAAGGAAAAAAAAAAAGGAAAAAAAGTGGTTTGTATGTTTATGGGGGAAAGGAGAAAGGAGACTATGACAGGACAAAGGAAGAGGAAAGGAAGCTGGAAGATATAGAAAAAAAAATGGAAGAAAATCATGAGGGAACAGCAGCTCAAGATAAAATGCAATATAGTATCAGATTGCAATAACAGAAAGGAGTATAAGGAGAAAATTCCAAAAGGCACTTCCTCCAGAGATCTTGTGTCACAGATGTTACTACTGTTGAAGAAGAATAGGATTTAAACATCCATCAGAAACCTGCTGTTGTCCTGGTGGGAAAATGAATAGTTCAACATATTGTTCATCTAAACCAAAGTTACCCAGTAAAGGCTTAGAAGGCTGGGAAACTTGGGACTTTCCTCTGTTTTCTTGCTCAACCTGTTGTCTGCCTTTTTCCTTCTTTTGCTCTCTCTTTGTCTTTATCTCTATAAATATATGCAATATGTATATTTATGTACAATATATATGTACTCTATATTGGTATGTGTGAATGTATATGTGTATAGGTATAAGACAAATCTTATTTAGAAGCTGGCTGAGGTCCCAAGTGAGACTGCATGTAATAATTTCATGCCTGTGTGCATTCATGCACACACTGCTTTTTATAACAAATACAATGCTAATTTATTGGAGATGTCTATCAGAATTTGAAATATTTCAATTAGAAATATTATTAGATAAGAGAAAAATAAGTAACCTTTAAAGGTTTGGAATTAGATTTGGATTCATACCTAGTATTTACCTGTATTTTCATACCTGTATTTAAACAAATATAGCTGTTGAGTATTGTTTTTAAAATGGGCTTGTATGTGGGGTCATTTTTGCGCTTTTTCTGGTGGGAAACTAAAGAATTAGACAGAATTTAGACAAAATTGCTTGAAAACTCAATGGATCTTTCATCGTCATCCCAGGTAATCTCTGGCTTAGAAAGGTCTGAGAAGTGTAAGGCTCTTCCTCCTTGTAAAATAGTCCTTGTAAATCAGTCTTCTGAATATAGTATGAAAAAAAATGTCAAAGCCCCATTCTCAGTTTAACTTTACTGCTATTGGATTCTGTTGAAATACATTAAAATCATCAGATTTAAAGCCAAACTTTAATGTCTATGTTGCCTGTCACTTGAAAGAGCTGCTTATAAACTGGAGACAGCTCATGCAGAAAATACTCTCTTTCTATTAGTGTTTTCTTGTACAATCAAATTAATGGATTTTCTTAACTTAGTTTCTGGATTTGCAGAGCTGGTAAAACAAACAAACAAAAAAATTATTAATCCCATTCTTCTCTCTCTCTCTCTTTTTTTTTTTTTTTTTTTTTTTTTTTTTAACTAATGTCATAAAACTATTATATGGGTTGCTAATGAGGTTCTAGGCTTTTGAACTTTGATACTTGGCTGAGGACAAATTTATCAGAGTGGAGCTGTGGTACAGCCAGTTGGAGTCTGTTGAGATGTAGGAATCTATAGGCAGTATGTTTAAGTAAAAGCAATGAAAAGTACTGCTGTTCTTAAAACATGCTAAAAATTGTCTATGCTGGCTGAACAAAAGTTGATCATTTGTGTAGTTGCAGTCATTACTCCAGTGTAGTGCAAAGATGGTTCTGTAACATAACACAGAAAGTCACAGAAGAGAGCCTGTTTCCCTTTTTATAATTTTCTTTCATTTTTCCCTCCAAAACTCTGAGCATTACTTTGCCCAGACCCATAGTTTTCCAGAGACCCATAAACTAAATGCTATTTTATGAGAAGTTCTGACAAGAACTCGTGCAGTTCAGCAAAGTTCTGGCTTTGGGGAGGAATAATCCCATACGGCACTACATGGGATTTTTGCAAAGTTGCAAAGCAACAGCATCCTGAGCTGCAAGAGAAAGAATATTGCCAGTAGGTAAAGAGAAGTGATCTTTCCCCCCTAAATAGTGCTGGTGAGACACATTTAGAGTGCTGAGTCCAGATCTGGACTCGCCAGTAAAAGAGAGACACAGACATTGGAACATGTCCTCCAAAGGATCACAGATACGGCCATGAAGAGACATGTATGATGAGATAATGAGATAGCTGAGACCGTTCAGCCTGGAGAAGAGGAAGCTCAGAGGGATCTAAGTAATATGTATAAATACCTGATGGAGGGGAGTAAAGAAAATGGAGATGGGAGTTTGGACTAGACAATCTCCAAAGGTGCCTTCCCACCTCAACCACTCTGTGATCCTGTAATACTATAAAATAGATGGTCAGCCATCAGAAAATCCTACTGGGACTCTACCCTGCACCCCTCCTGTGGCTTGACAGTGCCATTACTGCAAATATCGAACCTTTGTCTTGGTTCCAGCTGTGGACAGGCACTCCAGTGAATAGTGTGGCTACCACAGATTTCCAGAGGCTGATTAAATGCATAACAGCATAACAAGAGGGTCAGTATCTCATCAAAATATTTAATTTATACTCTTAGTTGTATCAGAAGCTAGCTGGCTGGGGCAAGGGGTACCAGCCATGCTTAGAATACAATCATTGCTGTGAAGTTAGAGATAATCCCCCCAGCAGGCAGGTGTTGTGAGCCATGTCAGTCCTGAGACTATGCAGCCCTTACTGTTTTCTACATTGGTGGGTGAACAGATGTGTAGACATGGAGATGTACAGGTCTATTCCTCTACAGATATACAAAACTGAATAATACTGTGTATGATTATTTATATATTTATAATCATAAACCACTTTCTATCTTTAATTAAGGCAGAGTAATTTTAAGAGAGTGTAACAACAATTTGAGATGAGGTGTCTTCTAACACTCCTCTAATATACTTTTGTAAAGAAACTACCCAAGACTTTGGAACTGGGATACCTAAAAGTGACTTTTCTCCTGTCCTTATTTAGGTAGCTGTAAGGAGATTACAGTATATAGTGTAAATTTAATGTCACCCTGGCAGGAGGTGGCAGGTTAGGAAGCCTGTCAGTCACTGATTTACTGCTTAACAGTAGGGAAAGGCTTTAGAACAAACCCCACAGGAGCATTATAAGCACTTCTTTATTGTCAAGATGTCAGAACACAACAGAGGGTAGCCACTAAGCTTAAAAGTGATTTACGAAAAAAAGACCACCTGGAGATTATCTTATTTTTATCATTTTAAAAGGACATAAAAAGATCATTTTTGTCATATCTTTTTCCTGGTCAGTACACAAATACACAGAGGAGCAATTTACTCATAAAAAGGCCATTGATGTTATGAAATTGTTCTAATTTCTAATGTTGCATGTCATTTATTGCTGTTACTTAGAATGACCTGCAGTACATTTTACTAAGTTACTCTTTCCCTTTTCTCACCAAATTTTAAATTTACACATTCAAACAGTTGAATTTTCCCCAAGCTGCAGGAAATACTCAGAATCTGTTAAATATTTTAGTGTCAAGAGAAATAGAGACCTGAAAGCGAGAGTGTTGTTAAAGACTGTGGCATTTTGTACTAATTTTCCATCATCAGTTATGTTTCCAGAAAACTATAATTTAAGACATTCTAAAATCCTATTACCAATCATATGAAATAATAGCACTTGCTATAAAGAGCCAACAATAAAAATAACCTTTGTAAAGAATAAAAGCTTGTAGTAGAAGTTATAAATTGAAAACTTCATTGTGACTTGATTAATAAAAAAAAATTCCTCAGAATCCCAACAGGCTATGTTTAATGTCAAGGTCAGGACTCAAGCATAAAAACAACATAAAACAAAGCAGCGTATTATTTTTAGCAATAATAGTACCTAGTCCAAAGTTGCACTTTGAGTTGGTGTAATGTTTTTCTTGTTTATTTTGTTTTATTTTGTTTTATTTTTCCCTGGTATTACCTGGAAAATGCAGCTCAGTTTTGTAGCTACACTGTGTACCATTTAGTGCATGGAACCAATTTAGACTAAATGAGAAAATAATCTTCGAATGTGTGCCATGTCTGACAGAAAACTATTTTCAGAATCTAAAATATTCAGGGTGAACCAAACACCGTTTACGATTTCCAAGGAAAAATGTCCTTGGATTGTATATGAAATAAAACAAGGCCTGGCTCAAGCTTCTCAGCACTATAGACAAAACATAATTTTCCAAAGCCAGAGAGGAGGGAGGAGAGGGAGCCTGCTTGGAGCCTGGCCGAAATTTCAGGATGGGAGCTGGATCCCAGGATGCTGGGTGTGAAAGATGCTGGAGGACAAGTCTTGCTTTCACTGAGAGGTTAGAAGAGATGGAGATCCAGCTACTGCTTTTTCCTAATGGCACAGCAGTCCTCCTCTTCCCAAAAGACAGTCTCAGAAATTGAGTTTTCTAGGGCTAAGGCACAGACAAAATGAGTGATGCTCCTGACAGTCAGCTGCTACCTACAGAGTAGTGGAAAAAAAAAAATATGTTAATTCCCCGTTAATTGAGGAAATATTCCCATAGTTTCATTAACAAGTGGACAGAATGATTATTGTCTATTATTATTATTATTATTATTATTATTATTATTTATTCTTCTGGGTTTAGATGGAATATTTGGACTACTTCACCTCAGATGCACGTGACTAGCACCCCTCCAAAATACCAGAAATCAGGAGATAATTTTTCTTCAGACATTTTCTTCTCAGAAGTGAAGATATTCCTGGATATTCCAGGAATATGAATAGATTTTTATATCCATACTGAAACTGAAACATGGCTACAGAACTTTTTAGGTTTGTCAGGCCAAATTAGGTATTAGGAAATCTGTGTTATTCTGTGGTGAAGTCACTGGAAATCTATGCAGGGAAGGATGGCAGAGGCTGCTGACTGCCCTGCTCCATCCAGGGGATGCTCTAACAGGAAACCATTCAGGCAAAGAGAGTCAAGTTCTTATGCTCCCTGCAGCAAAGCAGCTGCACAAGGAGCTGGGCTTTTGTATGGCAATAAAAAGATGCGGGACTGCTTTTATACTCACTGCCAAAGAACCTCATAAGGATCTGTTATATTCTGGTCTTAGCTATTCCTTTTAATGCTGAGCTGGCATTAAAAGTGACATGAACAAAATCCTTTCATTTGGATTTTATTACTTTTTGTCACTCTGTCTTGAATTCTTTTTTTTTTTTTTTTTATTCTTCTATTAATTAATATTAAGAATCTTAAAAGTTTATGAAATTAAGACATTGTGAATATTTTCTAGTGTATGAAGCAATCAGCATAAACCAGACCAGCTGATCTGCAGCTCTGTTGCTCCTGTAGGATGAGGGAACACAAGGTATCACACCTGTAGTGATTTTCCATTTTGTCAAATTAGTATATAGATACAAATGGCTTACAGCAGCTCTCAGTTAAGATTTAAGTTGTTGACGTTATGGAAAGTTCTGACCTCTTTATTTGTTAGCTGATAATCAAACTATAGATTTTTTTTTTTTTTTTTTAACTAACCAGTAAAAACTTTTAACGTGTCACTTGATTTGTTTTATTTTTTTGAGTGATAAGTTAATTATTCTGTAAAGAATCTCTATAGAAATAAATGCACAAATAAATCTTGGCAATCATAATAAATTTTCTACTCTAGCAGGGAGATGGGACTAGATGATCTTTCAAAGTCCCTTCCAAGACCTAAACAATCTGTGATTCTGTAATCTAGTCCATAGTTTTATACCACAGAAAAATTTTAAAGATAAAAAAACAAACATGATTTCTCTTAATTATGACTCTAGAGAAATTTTCATCTAGTTATCTGATATTTTATAGTGAGTTTAACACTGTGAACTTGTATAAAGATATTTTTCATTAAAATTTAGATTTGTTCTCTATAACATTTTGAAATCTATTATTTTTTCCTCATCCAGAGGGTTCATTATGATCAAATTATATCCTTATCTTTAATTTTCCTTATTTACATGTAAGCAAAAGGAACTCTTTGTTTTAGAGTAGATTATTTTACAATCTTAATATCATTTTTATTGATTTTACTTTTTTTTTTTAAGAAGAAAGTTTCACAGAAGTAAGTTAAATGGTTTGTTGAAGGGTATAGGCAAGTATTCCATAAACCATTGGTGCTAATGACACTAGTCATTATATATTGACTAAATCTAATACACGAATATAAGTTTGACTCCCACACCATGATAACATTTTTGTCCTTCTAGAAGACTGAAAAATTTAATTGCTTCTATTTTCTCTCTTATTTCAGGCCAAGAACTAAGAAAGTATTTTTAAGAAAACTGTAATAAAGAAAATATGTTTAGATTTGTGTAAAGAAGTTGTTACACATAAGTTCTGTAAATATACTTTCTTAATGTTTTGTAAGCTATTCATAAAGAATTGATAATGTTACTTATTTTGCTCAATACAAGTATATCTTCTTCAATGTCATAATTTTCTTTGTAATATAATTCTGTTGTAAGAGCAATTTACTGGCTTTTAAGATATCTATAAAACAGCATAATACATGTGAAATTAAAATTGAGCATTAAAGGAATCAGTTGTCTTATTTTTCTCTGAGAAAAAGCAAAGTCACCAGCATAACTAAAAACTAATCTGTTCAACCACTCACACTTATCTTCAGGCTTATTAGTCAAATAATAGACATGTTTAAGAACATTGTTTTCACATTTTTAATAAAGGAAATGAGTAAGGATGTTAGGTTGAAGAACAGAAAAATAGAAAAAATAAATAAAATAAAGCACCTAGAACAGTAAAAAGGAGAAAGTAGCTCTCTGTTACAGCTTATGTAGGTGTTCCAAAGTGGTACTGGAGGCTGCAGAGGATTTGTTCAGTCTTATTGTATCCTCAGTATTTACCTACATAGAGTCATAAAACGGTTTGGGTTGGAAGTGACCTTAAAGTTCTTTGAGTTCCTACCCCTGTGCCATGAGCAGGGATGTCACCCATGCCACCCATCAGGTTGCCTAGGGCCCCATCCAACGTGAGTTTGAACACGTTCAGGTATGGGGCATCCACGAGTACACCGAGCAAAATGTTCTTACCACCTTCTCAGTAAATAATTTCCTCCTAAAATCTAATCTAAATCTCCCCTCTTTTAGTTTTAAACCATTGGCCTTTGTCCTATCACTGCCGGCCCATGTAAAGAAGTCACTCTCCCATCTTTTTTATAAGCACCCTTTGAGTACTGAAAGGCTGCAATGAGGTCTCCCCAGGACCTTCTCTTCTCCAGGCTGAACATCCCCTGCTCTCTCATCCTTTCTTTATGGGAGAGGTGCTCCAATCCTCTGATCATCCTCGTGGCCCTCCTCTGGACCCACTCTAACAGATCCACACCCTTTGTGTACTGGGGGCCTCAGACCTCAATGCAGCACTCCAGATAGGGTCTCACAAAGGTAGATCAGAGGCAGACAATCCCTTCCCTTGACCTGCTGGCCACCCGTCTGTTGATGCAGACCAGGATGCTGTTGGTCTTTTGGGCTGCAAGCATGCACTTCTGGCTTATGTCAAGCTTTTTGTCTACCAGAAACCTCAAGTCTTCTGCAGGGCTGCACTCAGTGAGTTCTTCATGCAGTCTGTACTCATGTCTGGGATTGCCCCAATCCAGGTGCATCACCTTGCACTTAGACTTGTTGAACCTCTTTGGGTTCACGTGGACTCACTTTTCTAGCTTGTCCAAGATCCTTTAGATGGCATACCTTCCTTCTGATGCATGAACTGCATGACTCAGCTTAGTTTCACTTGCAAACTTGCACAGCAACAAAACAGCACCAGTCACAAGACAGAACCCTGAAGGACACCTCTCATCATCTTGACAGATGGGTAAGTGGAAGTTAAAGCAGTTAGTTGTAACAGTTCTATATACATTTCTCTATGCTATTCACACAAGAATCTATTTTATTCTACAGGATCAAATTCAGCATTTTCTTAAATTTCTTTTAATTTTGGATCAGAGCCAATGCAGATAAAAGAAGAGGAATCAATTGATATGCATTGAACTCTACGTAGCAAGAGGATAGAATCAGACACACTAACACAGACATAACACAGACATTAGTGGATTAGAAAAACACAAATTTAAATCCAACTACCCATCTCACTGTGCTGTTTCTGTGCATTCTCTGAAACTAAGGTGTTCTGTGGTAGTCCTATGTCTCCTCTGTCCACTGGCTCAGAGTAGCCAACTAACTGCCAATCAAGAAAACTCCATCTTTTTTTTTTTTTTTTTTTTTTTTCCCAGAGTCAAAAGAATTTATCCAGGAGAGGTAGGAATAAAGGGTCAGCAGTAATTCAAATGCTGCTCCTGGTCTTTGAAATGTGCTTCATTTCTTTGCATCTGCTGATTATGCTTGCTGAGAGTTTTCATATTAAGGTGAAAGAAGACAGAGAAGGGACATAAAGCAGTTCTAGGGAAAGCAGAGAAGGCAGAGAAGAACAGGGAAAGGGAGTAAGATTGACAGTGAGAACAAGACTCAACATTTTATTTGATTTATCATAGAAAACAACCGGTGATGGTTTGTTATGGGATGAGGCACTTCCTCCCTCTTCCTTCTATCAGATATAGAAAATCAACCTAGTCTACGCAGACTACTATGAGCTTAACAGGGAAATGTTTCTCATTACAGATAAGTTTTTTAAAATTCCTCATTAATACTAAGGCACCCAGTAAGCTTTAGGACCATCTTGCAGATATTCAGACCAAGAAAAGAGGAAAAAAGAGCATTCTTGCAGAAATGCGAAAGTATATAGCTAATTGCAGCCACTCACAACCTGAAGCTGTATTTACCAGTTATCTATTTAAATAAAGGCATCATTGTAGACTAGGGTCCTGGCCAGTTGAGACATTATTTCATTTTGGCAGCTAAATAATTCCAGGTGCATCTCAATTTTTAGATGGAAGCCATTTGAGATTGCAGGTAATGTTAGCAAGTGCCAATAAGTCTTTTTTTTTTACATATGGGGAAGTGGAACACTGAGGAAAAAAGGTTTTGCCTAAAATGCACAGTACATTCCTACAACTAAGCTTTAAATCATAATATAAAGTGTATCACTTTATTAACATGGGATCAATTTATCTACTTTACTTGATCTGTGAATCTGATCTGTATCATGTTGTATTGCAGTTCCCAAGGTGTGATCCTAAATAAGAATAAAAGATTATTGTGATAGCTTCTAGTTCAAATAAATACATAAATAAATAAAAATGAAGGTAATATTCTAGATTTATGACAAAAGGCAAGTGCTAGAAGAGATGGACAGCTGTGATCACTGATGGCATGAGGAACATAAGTCGTAAAACAAAAATTGCCATGTGGTAATCAGTAATCTCAGTGAACTACTGAGCCATTCTGGAAGTTGTCATCCTTTAGGCACTTACTATATTACATTTTTCAACATGTGTTACAGAATTTTAGGGGAAATGTCTCTCAGTATTTTGCCTTGCCAATATCTTTTCTTGAAGATTTTTAGTTGGGAGAGAAAGATCATGTAAAACATATTGTTCTGAGATCATTAAATGTTTTAAAACCACACAGAGAGATAATAAATAAATAAATATTTAAACAAATCTTATCTTAGAGAATATTAAAGCTTTGAGGCCTATTTGACAGCATATTCCATAATAAAATGCTAAATCAGTATAATTTTGATTAATCTTTCTTGCTTTTCTTTTTTTTCCCCATTCCCTCTTGATTTTCTCTATCATGCAATAACCTGGTTATTTTTAATGAAAACTAAAACATAAGAACAGACTGTTTAAGTGTACAGCTCAACTAAGACTGCTGAATGACTTGATAAACAAATCTTATTTATAGATATGTTTTATCCAAATGCTTTAAATTCAAAAGAAAGTAACATTTTAAATATTTGAGCTGGGGCTTAAGAGGTATGTAGGAAATATGAAGGCCAGCTTGTGCTAGAAGGGACTGGTGGTGATTACGCTCTTAGAATGCAAATCTCTTATGTAGATCTGAAAATACCATTTTGACATGCTGCAACATTGGAATCATATCTATTAATTCTTCTAATATTTGTAAAGCTGTAGAATAGCATATAGTTTTTAGGGGGAAAAAAAGTTGAAACAATATGGTGCAAATCACATACATCAGTCCAATTGTTCTTCAGAGGAACTGAAGGTTCCTTTTGGGTGTTATGTTTCTTTATTCACATTGTTGAGATTGTCTGACTTTGAACAGGTAGAGTGAATGAAATGACGGTGTGAAAAAATGACAGGCATTAAGGGGGAGTCTAATGAAATGTGTAAAAAATATTAGTGGTCTGTGAACTCTTAACTCAGCAATGCACTTTTGAATACTTTGGTTGGCAAACTCTTTAGAAAGCTTTTCTCTTATAGGAAGCCAGTGTAATCCAGATATTCATATTCTACTTTCCAAATTTGTTGTTATTCCATTACAGTAATTCTTAGAAATATTCTCTACCATCTACTCTCTCCTTCACCTACTTCCTGACTTTGGTGGTACTGTGGCCGTGCATTCTCTGCCTCCAGTTTTGTTTTGGAGAATGCCCTTCAGGCTACTTCAGGCTCTCTCACTGTGCCTTCCCACTGCTTCTCAGTTCCCCTACCCCACAGACAAATGATGTGGTGGTGTGGCTCTCACTCAGCAGACTCCCAGCTTTATTGTGAGACAGAGGCTAACAGTTCTTGCTAAGTTCAGGATTCAGACAAACAGCTCTTTAGTACAAGAGGTAGTTGCTGCTGAGCTCAGGGGAGGAGAGGCTATGCCATCCAGTCTCTCAGGGAGGAGAACGGTTGCTTCCCTCAATTCTGGCAGCATTGACTGATTTCAGATCTCAGTGGGAGGTGTAAGGCAAGAATTCCTTTTGGTATGCTGAGGTACTTCTTTACTTGGCTTCTGATAAAACCTGCAAGATGGACTTTTTCCTCCCTACTTACTGCGCTCAAGTGGACACACGGCCATCTTTAGGGAAAAAAAGTAGGGGGTATAAGTATCATACTGATACTTACTGCTGATACAGAGCAGCAGTGAGACCTGAAGACATTGCATATAGCAGCAACCTGAAAAGTAAAGTAAGAATTGTACAGAATATGGATCAGGAAAGAAATGTGCACTACTCTCCTACTGCTAGATTAAAGGTGTAGCAACAGTAATAAGAATAATCAGTTAAATACAGTGGTCATAAAATGACTGCTAGGATTAAATCAATGCGCAAGTTGGATTTCATCAGCTATGTCTCAAAGGTCTATATAAATAAAATATATTTAGAATGATAAAAAAGTGCATGGGAAATGACCAAACATCAATATATGTTGATTCTGCAATTGGAATAAGAAGGGCTTCCACCAGAAAACATAAATTGTAGAGAGTCAGTCCATCCACTGTGAACTCTCTGAGGATGTGGCTCAGCTGTGAACAACCAATCACCCATGGATATTGCTATCAGCCCTAAGCTTCATAAGTAAATGAGTAAGAAGTATACAGAAGCCTAGTAAACAAGCAAAGATCAAAGTAGCTAGAATGGTTTCAGTGTAGTAAATAAAATCTCTCAGTAGAGTTACAAAAAAGCTAAATATCACAAATGCTGGGAGATTAAAAAAAAATAAATAAATCTAGCAAGTCCAAGTGGAATGGGATGCACCATACCTTGTAGGTAAGAATATAACTGGAAAAAAAAATCCTTAGACTACTTATGAAATTCATCAAGCTTTTCATCAAGGTTTAAGACAGGAAGTCTGAATTTGAAGAACCTGTTAACAGCAATCAGTTAGCTGAAGGTGTCTGGGTAAAAATTCCTGTTTATTCTCAAAAGTGTATTTTCTGCCTACTATTTCAGGGTGAAGTGAGCTGGAGAACATTTGTGCCTACACTATATAAAGCATTGTTGGAAAAGACCCAAGTCCCAAAACACCATGCTGTTCTTCCAATGATGAATCTTCATAGCTTGAGGAACACTGTTTCTTCTCAGTACTTGCAATATCAAAGGTATTAGGTTAGTATATGTCCCAATTAAGGGCATTGCATTGCAGAAATTGTTATTGTAGGATCTGAATGGCTAAATTTCTTTTTCTCATCTGTCTTATTTTTCACATGTAGTTTTCATCACTAACAATTGTTTTCAAGCACAGTAAGCAGCAATCTGTTTCACTCATACCTACACCTCAAGAGGATAATAGCAAGGCTGAACCTGGCATTTCTCTAAGCTTTGTAATACTTAGACTCTCTAACTTCCAATATTCAGGTATCCCTGGACAAATTCTTGCAAGAGGGCAATTTTTGTTCATTTAATGAGGCACATCATCTCATAATGGAAGCAGTAACAAAAATATTTGGTTATGCATAGCATATGCACAACAAAATGGAAACAGTGGTCAGGAAAAGAATAAATCTGCCTTAAGTAGTGTTTTCATTGCTTGTATCCAATGACTGAGAATTTCTACTTACTCTGCTGCTGAACTTACTTCTGGTTGTCAAGGAAGACAGACACTATGCTGGAGACATGCTCTAGCATACAGGAAGAAGCTGGCCATGCCTTCTGCCATGGACACAACAGATGAGTGACCCTTCAGATGATCTGGCCTCAGTGGTTTCCTACAAGCAGCCACCTTTTCTTAGGTGGTATTTCAGTAAAATTTTGGACTTCTTTTGCGTGAACTGCAGAAAACCATGTAAAGTAATGCGGTTGTTGGACATGAGTAAATTCTGGACAAAAATGTGGAAAAAAGTTCAGGCCAAAAATGTTGAGGTATACTGGATATACAGCATTTTTCCTTGTCTCAGGTGATACAGAGCATTTGGCAGACCTTGTGTGTACTCAAACCTGAAGCTATGGCTTCACAAGACGGAGGTTTTGGCAACTGAACCATCTTCAGGTGTTCCCATTGCCCACAAGTGTTTGACTGATGCTATGACACCATTGTTATCTGTGCTTCTGGGATATTAACTGTCAGGGAAAGAATCCAGACCAAATAATATATTCATTTATTCTATAGTATTTTTCAAATGAGAGCGATGCCCTGACCCAGTTCATAATGTCACTACACAAACAGTTATGCTGGCACAAATCAAGGTGATGGCATGTTTCAGCAAAAAGGAGTATTAAGTGTGGAGATGATGAGTGGGGGGAAAAATCTCAATCCAGAATTTCTGTTAAATACTTTTTCTCAGGAAGCCATGGTTCTGCTGGCATCAAAGGTGTATGATGGGACCACCAACCAGGCAGAGACAAAAGGAAATATTTTGACCTGGATAAATACTCTCTGCAATAGAGAATGAAGTGCAGCATCTGACCTTTTCCACTCCTATTTTTTGTTGATGCTGATTGCCCTCAAGGTAATCTCAAGTAGAGACCAGAAATAACAATGCTTTGGATTGCCCAAATAGTTTAGGTGTGGGCTGAAGGGCATTTTCTTTCACATACTTATTTCCCTTCTCCATGGTAATTGTTCTAGCCAACTTTAATATTTCTTCTGTTACTGATCACTAATGATTATTTTCCAAAATAGAAATTTATATTCTTATGTCTAATCCTTGACAGTCAAGCCCCTGTTGAATCTGAAACTTCTTTGTTTCTGTCAGTGTATTTGTTATTTGTACTCATTTGATGAAGGTAGATCACTGAAAGCTTGGGAGAACCCACCTGACAAACATAATTTGCTATTTTTTTTTAATTTTTATTTTTTATTTTCCTAGATAGCTTAATTGGGCAGGATACAGCATTTGAAAGAATGGAAAATTAGGGAAGTAAAATGAAAAATAATGAAAAAACCAACAACTTTAAAAAGATTGTTTTGACAATTTGAAACCAATTCTGTTGATTAAAGAAACAAAATAATTCTTAGAGAAAAGAAAAATATTTTTTTTTCTTAATTGACATTTCCTACACTTAAAAAAAAATCCCTAAGCTCATCAAGGTCTTTTTTCCTCTATGAATACATTAAATTACAATTAATAAAATTAATACACATTGTTCTGAATCCAGGTTTTGGAAAATGCAATTGTGTGATCAGTATCATGAAATAAACTTAATTTGTATCAAACTTGGAAGTATTGTCAGACAATGAGAGAAACATGGAGAATTCCTTTAAAACATTTTAAATAAATTCAGCAAGACTATATAAACATTAATTCTTGAAAAAATATCTGAATATATATATCCATAAAATATATTGGGGTTGGAGTAGATGATCTCTAGAGGTTCCTTCTAATCTCAACCATTCCATGATTCAATGTGAAAAAATATAATAATTTCAAATCTTGCAAAATGTTAAATAGCATGTTGTCTTCTTGGTTCAGACAACTGGGAGATAGAGTTGAAGACTATATATCTGATATATATCTATTTATTTATTTATTTATATTTCAGGAAGATCTGATTTTTATAGAATATCTATTGGGAATAGCCAGTGATCAACAGAGTCATCCGTAGCACTGAAGTATCCAGCTTAATATTTCTTTAATTTTCCAGATATTTCTGAATTAATTAAAACTGTTGACAGTAAATGTTCACAGTCTCTGGTCCTCATGGCTGCATTCAGATATCCTGGTATCTTCTTCCAGGGCAACACAGAAGGGCACAAGCAAACCAGGCGTCCTGATGACAATTTCCTGACACATATGTTTGAGGAATTGACAAAAGGGTTCTACTAAACCTCATACTTGAAAACAGGGAATGACTGGCTACAGAAGTGAAATCTGGGAGCAACCTTGGCTACTGTAACCATAAGATAATGGAGTTCAGGATCCTGAGAAGAGTGAATGACAAGTATCAGAATCACAACCCTGAATTTCAGGTGGGCAGTCTTCAGCCTCTTCAGGGACCTGTTTCAAAGAATCTCATGGTTGTGGGTCCTGGAAACAAAATGAATCAGACTTGATTTTCAAGTGTTGCCTAATACAAGACAAAGAACCACCCATTCCAATGTGCAGGAATCAAAACAAGGAATCAACAGACCTGCACAGGTCTGGACCTTTTGACAAGACTTAAATACGGAAAAAGGAATAAAACTGGAGGTGGGAGCAAGGTAGGTTACCCAGGAAGTCTAGCAGTCTGAATATGCAGGTTAGAAAAGCCAAAGCCCATCTGGAACTGAGTCCTGCAGATGAAGGTAGTGAGAAGGGTAAGTCAACAGCAAAAGGAAGCCTAGGGTAAATAATGGACCCACTGATGAATGGGACAGGGGACATTGTGACAGAGAACGTGGAAAAAGCTGAATGACATGTTCTCTTTGGTCTTTACTGGTAAAACTTCCTTCTGTAATCCCAAATTTCAGAGAGCAGTGGGAAAACGTGGAGCAAGGTAGGCTTTCCACTGGTGGAGATGGGGCAGGTGAGGGAGTACTCAAACAAACCGGAATTTCACAGATATGTTGGCCCTGATGGGATGCACCCAGAAATGCTGAAGAAGCCGGCTGATGTGAAGTCACTCTTGATTCTATTGTAAATCTGTAGAGACTGGGAAAAGTTCCTGAAGAATGGAAGAAAGCAAATACCATTCCTATCTTCAAGAAAGGAAAGAAAGAACTATGGACTGATCAGCCTTACCTTTATATCTGGGAGGGCGATGGAGCAAATTATTCTGAAAACCATTTCCAAGCATATGAAAGGTGAGAAGGTAAATGGGAGTAATCAGCATGGATTTATGAAGGGCAAAGCATTCTTGACCAACCTGACAACCTCCTACAATAAGATGACTGTCTTGGTGGGTTGGTTAAACAAGACACCTAGAAAACAGGGAAAACAGTATAAGTAACTGTAAGAGTTATAATTTAAGTGGCTCATATGGCAGTGTGTTACCATGGAAAAATAAACTATAGAGTCAAATCCAGGAACAGAAATCAAATTCATGGAATACTTCTCATGAGAACCCCTTAAGCTTGTTATGTTTTTTTTTTTTTTCTGCCCTTGGTTCCTTATCTTTAAAATAATTTTTGTATGAAGTTAAGAAAAGTGAAGAAAAAATCCTGCAAGCAAAAAAGCTAAGTTCAAATAATGATGTCTAAAATTTCCAATTCATATGTCACAGTTCCTAAAGTTCATACAGAGCAACTAAATTGAATCATAGAAGTTCTACCTGAGCATAACCATAAGTTCATTAAGTCTTGAATTGCAGAGGGGCATTTTATGATGGGATGTTTTTCTTATTTTGTATAAATACTGGCATCAGTTTCTCTAATATTAACACATTTATTAAAATGTCATTTGCCATTTATTTATTTATTTATTTTTTTAAAGGCACATGGATATTTTTGCTACTGCATCTAATTTAAAGATGTTTACTTCTAACATTCATTAACAAATATCTTAGTTACTAATGGTCTGGAAAGTGCTTCATCATCTTCATGTTCTACAGGAATGTCAGCCAGCTTCTCTTTACACACAAAAAAGAAACATTTATGAGAATTGTCCTATCTGAATCATTTTTTCATTTGTTTGTTTCATTTAATTTTATAGTTCTTTGTCTTTTTGTTAAGTTGTGGGGTCTTTTATGCTCAGTAGTCTTTAAAATCTGTTTTTTGCTGACTTGCTGTAGGAATTACGAGGTTTTGTTTGTTTGCTTGTTTACTTTTATATTCATATATCAAAGTTCTATATTTCATAATAGTTCATAATATATTTAAAGGAATATATATAGACAAATAACTATTTTAATGGAAAAAAAGATCTGCTTTCAGCATATATCAGAATAATTTTAACCAAAGTTGTCTTTAATTAATTATGGAACTGTAGCTTCTTAACTTTCTGCCTAAACCTTTCTAAAGATTTTCTTGTTTCAGATAAACTTTTTAGTCTATTGTTTGCTTGCCGCCGCCGCGCGGGGCCCCCCCCCCGGCAAGAATTTCTTCCCAGTAACTCTCTTCAGCACTGGGTAATTTTTCCAATTGAAATATCATATAAGTTTGTTTGAGGCTTTCCTCTCTTTGTCTGTATATCATTCACAATATACCAGTTTCAATGCAATAATTCAATTAGTCTTTATTAATCAAAATTAAATCCAAATTACACATACTGAATGTTGGCTACAAAGTATACAATATTTTTAATTTCAGAACATGATCATTTATATTTTTCAATACTCCAATGCTCTACTACTGGTCTATGTTGGACTTTCAGTATATCTATTAAATAAGAATTCCCCATAACACTCTATTTTTTTGCCCCTGCATTCAATGATGCTGTTCCTCTGGTTGGATCTTTTGATTCAGAGCAAACTGTATCCTGTGGTCATTTTGACCCTTTCATCATTATGTCTGATGTTATGATGTTATTATGTCTTATGTCTATGTTATGGATGATTATTCTAATCTTCCAACCATATAAAATATTCCACGAATTTTCAGTCATGCCAGGTACAGCTATTGTCTTCTTATTGATTAGGCTTTCTGTTGCTTACACCTTTCTTTTGGCTCAAAACAAATTAAAGTTTCAGCTAAGGTTAATTTTTTAACCCCGTTATTTTCTATTGCAGCTGCCTCTTGTTAGATAAGGGACAGTTTCAGCTGGCTCCAAAGGGACCTGCTGCTGGTCAGAGATGAGCCAATGAGGGATATTATTTGTGCCTTTGTGAGAGCAGATTTGAGAAAGGGAAAACAAAACAAAAACAACAAAACAACAACAACAAAAACTGACTGTGTGACACCATCTGGGAGAGAGGAGTGAGAAACAGCCTTGGTGATACCAGTCAGTGAAGAAGGAAGGGGAGGAGGTGCTCCAGGCACAGGAGCCAAAGTTCCCCTGCAGGCTGTGGAGAGGCCCCTGGAGGAGCAGGCTGTCCCCCTGCAGCCCATGGGTCCCACATGGAGCAGGTCTCCACGCTGCAGCCTGTGGAGGAGCCCCCGGTGGAGCAGGTGGATGTGGCCTCGAGGAGGCTGTGGCCCATGGAGAACCCCCACAGAAGCAGGCCCCAGGCCGGAGCTGCAGCCCGTGGAGAGGTGCCTCCGCAGGAGCAGGGCATATGGGGGGAGCTGCCACCCATGGGGGACCTGTGCTGGAGCAGTTTGCTCCTGGGGGATGGACTCTGTGGTATGGAGCCATATGGGAGCAGTTCTTGAAGAGCTGCTGCTGCCTGTGGGCAGTCCCTGCTGGCTCAGTTTGGGAAGGACAGCATCCCGTGGGAGGGTCCCCACGTGTAGCAGGGGCAGAGAGTGACCATGAAGGAGCATGCAGAGGTGAAGCATTAGGGACTGACCGCAGCCCCATTCCCTGCTCCCCTGTGCAACTCGGGGGGAGGAGCTAGCTGGAAGAGGGTGGATGGAGGGAAGGTGATTTTAGTTTTTAGTTTCTTTACGTTGTTTCTCTATCTTGTTAGCAATAGGCACTACATTTCTTTAATTTCCCTACACTGAGTCTGCTTTGCCCATCACGATAATTGTTGCGTGATCTCCCTGTCCTTATCTCAACACTTGCCTCTTTTTTTTTTTTTTTTTTTTTTTTTTTTTTTCCAACATTATGTTTTCAACATTTCTTTCTTTCCTCCTCCTCTTCTTCTAAGGAGGTAAGGAGGGGGAGTGAGAGAGCAGTTGTGGTGGAGCTCAGCTGCCCACCTAAGTAAAACCACCACAAAAGTAGACCCATTTTTTCCTTTTAATAATAATAATAATAATAATAATAATAATCTTCATCTTCCCAGCATTAATACAATAGAGTGAAAGGACAGACAGATTCTTTAGAATGTGGTTCACTCCATCCTCCTAAATATGGAAATATAAAACAAGTGGACAAACTATATTTTGGATATTTTGGAAATGCCTGTATTGCTAATGAGTGCAAAGACATTGCTAATGAAGAAGCATACATTTGATATCTTCTTCTAAGTGGTTACATCTAGACATCTTAAATCTCTTCCTTGGAGACGAATGTTGCTCCTTTGTTTCATTTTACTTCAGCATTTTGCCTAAACAGCAATGCTTCCAAAAGTTATGAACTTCTGGGATTTTTACAGGTCACAATTTAGGTCTCTAGAATCTAATGGTTTTTCAATTTGTGTTTTCAAGTATCATTTTTTGTTTGTTTGAAAAGGAAATAAATATCCAGGAAAACAAACAGCAGACCAAAATTTTAATTGAAAAAAATCTGATCTTTAACATATTTATTATATTATTTAATAGCTAATAATAATAATAAAACAACAGTTGTGATGGAAAATCTAGCTGTTGAATGTATGAATTAAAAGTTAAGTTAGAGGTAAAAGACATACCCCCTGGAAATTATATTCCAGCAGAGGCTTGGTTTTAATGTACTGTATCTACATTTATCAGTTTTCAGCACAGGGTATGGATATTCTCCTACAGTAAGAGCATCATGCTTTCAAAAGAATAAGAATGTTCAGTTTGAGACAGTTGATTGCATAGTTGTATATAATCTATAATATCACATTTACCTTATTGACTACTTTCAGCTTTGCTCAAGTTATTATTCCCAGTATAAGCTTGCATGATTGAAAACTGTATTAAACACAAAATATGTACAGAGTTTAATTCACCTTTTAATTTTGGGTAGGAAAAGGTTAAAAGTATATTGTCAAACCCAAGGGAGTTGTTATGAAATTCTGCAGGGACTTTGACACAAAGTGTTAATGAATCTAGCAGCAAGTGTCACAGTATCTTGCATTAAGGGCTTGGGATATTATATTTCCATGCCATCCATATATTCATTCAAGTATCAACTAACATAGCTTCACAATGCCCCTTTTATATACTTGGCACCATTTGATATGCGTACTTTCAGTCAGCAGCACTAGGTTAAGCAATACCCCAAAGTCCATCCTCTGATCTTGTTCATTGTTCATACCTTTAGCCACTCCTTATAGTCACCTGCACAACTATTTGCGTGGGTATGCAATAGGGTGAGGAACTGATCCTGCAGGAAATGTTTTTTCTTTTTGTTATGTTCCTTTTAAAACTGTTCCTTTTTAACCCATTTTGGTTCACTGCATTTGGTTCCATACATCAGGTTAGCAGAGAGGCAGAAATGAATGCTTGGACTAGATGTGGGATCAGAAATGGGTCATGAATTATTGAAATAAGCTTCAGCAGTGTTATTGTGGAACATTAAATATGGTCAAGAGTGGATTAACAGGTCTATCCAAGAAGACAGAAAGAAATAGAAAAGAAATAGAAATAAATAAATAAATAAATAGAAAATAAAAGTATGCAACTGGTTGAATTGTTTGAATCTTAAATTAAATTTAAACACTGAACACACAAACCTCTAACTTCTTAAGGGTGACACTTAACACACATTTTGGTGTTAAAACTCCCTTTGTGGAAGAGAGATGGATGAGATGTAGAGCTGGGGGCCATAAGTGTTGTCTTCCATGTTGTTCACAAGATACGTAACAGCTTACTTTTCAGCATATTAGTATACTCAGTAATGGCTTTCAGTATTTAAGGTAACGTAAGGTAAAATGTCTTTAGAGTTACTGTTAAGGAGTTTCACATTAATTCTACATGTTTAACTGATGCAGCACTGTTTTACATCACTGAAATACCTGCTGGATGTGAATGTATAGGAACTTTACATGAGTCCAGAGGAGGGCCATGAAGATGACCAAGGGGTTGAAGCACCTTGGACAGGCTGAAGGAGTTGGGGTTGTTCAGCCTGGAAAAGAGAAGGCTCTGAAGAGACCTTATAGTGTCTATCCAATACCTAAAAGAGTCTTAGAGGAAAACTCGGGACGGACTCTTTGTCAGGGAGTGTAGTGATAGGACAAGGAGTAATAGCTTTAAGCTAAAAATGTTAGCTATTAGGAATTATTAGCTCTTAAGAATAAATTATTTATTTGGAGGGTGGTGAGGCATTGGCACAGGTTGCCCAGAGAAGTTGTGGTTACCTCATCCATGGAAATGTTTAAGGCCATGTTGGATAGGGCTTTGAGCAACCTGGTCTAGTGGGAGGTGTCCCTACCCATGGCAGGGGGGTTGGAACTAGATGATCTTTAAGGTCCCTTCCAAACCAAGCCATTCTCTGAATGTCTTGCCATCTACCTTCAGGGACAGACAACAATTATAGAATATGCCCCACGACACATTTCTTAATTTATTCCATGTTATTCAATGTAAACCACTAAAAACCTTCCTTGGAGCAGACTTCAGCAGATTTTTTTTCAACCACTGTGCCCCTTCCCCTCCACACTGCCTTCACAGACATAGTCCATAGGATAGGTTAAGACAGACAATCTTTCTGACTCATTGATGCTTAAAGATGTTTTGCACAGTTGAAATATTTCTGCAAGATTCGTTGAATCATAGAATCATTAAGGTTGGAAAAGACCTCCAAGATCA
Source organism: Nettapus auritus (assembly GCA_011076525.1). NCBI lineage: Eukaryota > Metazoa > Chordata > Aves > Anseriformes > Anatidae > Nettapus > Nettapus auritus. The sequence continues at coordinate 78,272,971 of CM021767.1, read as the reverse complement.
TCTGGTCCAACCGTCACCCTACTACACATTTTATCCAGTAAACCATGTCCCTAAGTGCCAGGTCCAACCTATCCTTAAACATCCCCAGGGATAGTGATGCCACCACCTCCCTGGCCAACCTGTTCCAATGCCTGACCACTCTTTCTGAGAAGAAATGTCTCCTAATTTCCAACCTAAACCCCCCTGGCACAATTTGAGGCCATTCCTCTAGTCCTATCACTAGTTACCTCTGAGAAGAGGCCAGCCCCCAGCACCACACACCTTCCTTTCAGGTAGTTGTGAGAGCAATAAGGTCTCCCCTGAGCCTCCTCATCTCCAGACTAAACAATCCCAGTTCCCTCAGCCGCTCCTCATAGGACTCGTGTTCCAGATCCTTCACCAGCTTTGGAGCCCTTCTCTGGCCACCCTCTGGACAAACCTCATCCCATTGCCCTCTGCCCATCAAACCATCCTGTCCAGGTTTTTCCCCAAAATCAGTGGATCAAGAAATCATAAAAACATATTTTTGAAGACCCCTGTACAGAAGAAACCAGGTCTCTGACATCCCTGCTTATAAACTTAATCTATTAGGCAATGTACCACTGTCCCCTCCTATGAACAGACTTTAAAATAAAAGTAAATTATTACCCTCAATGCTCCCTATTATGGCATCAATACAATATTTATGATCTGTGAAATCAGAAAGTACTTCTGGAAAAAATATATAAAAGCAAAAAGAAAACAAAATCCTAATTACTGTGAAGGTAAGGCAAAATCATTTGAAGCCTGTTGCATTGCTAGAGTGTTCTGAGCAATGCCTTATGAATGTGTGTATAGGAGATGTGTATTTGTATGTCAACAAGTAAAGTATTGCTAAATCTTTGTGTACTACATAACTCAGTGGTCAAATTATTCAGTTATATGAAATACTCATTTCCTCCTTGCTCCTTGAATTTCAGTTCCTGAGGCTTCAATGTATGTAAAAACAAACAGCAACAACAAAAAGTCCGAACTGCCAGGGGCCATAGTCATGTCAGTTTATAAGCAAAGTAGGATTGGGTCTGCTCAGTGTTGGTGGAAGAACTTCAAGGAGAAAAAGTGGCAGTAGGTTCATATACTGTACATAAAGCTGCCAGTAGCTTTTTTTTATTATTATTATTTTTATTTTTATTTTTTTATTTTATAAAATTGGAGACAAAAGATAGTTGGACAAGAATATAAAATCCACAACATAAACATTGAGTTCTTTCTTTCATATCAGCTATATAACACTTTCCTAAATGATTAAATAATTTATGAAGCAGTATTAAGTATATGTGTACTTGAGATTAAACTTAAATTCTTAGTGCAAGTTTCAGATTAAGATTATTTTATGTACAGTTACAATATGTAACCTTTCTACTGACTTTCTCTTACAGGATTTATTATCCCTCTTACATGAAATGAACACAAATTTGACAGAAATGACAATCATTTTAGTATTCAGTGTTACTAGGAATAGAAGGTAGGAGTGAAATGCCCTGGAAACCTATTTTCTGAATAAAAAGAAGTGCAGTCCTCAAGCTCTGTGTGCTTTCAGATGCTTGTATGGCAGAGGCTTGTGCAGGCAAGCATTTGGGACATGGCTTGCAAGGTGGTATATGCATTTGCCTACTCATGGGTATGATTACTCAAGTATGTCCTGGATATTGCTGAAGAAATTCAAGGCAGTGCAAAATCCCACAGAAGGCTGCTTTGTTTCAGACTGAACACAATGGTCTTTTAAATAACAGAATTACAGAGCTACTCAGGACTGGAAAGCCGTGAAGGAGACTTAGTGCTCTTCCAGCTGATTGCCAGTTCCCTGTAGTACATCTCAGAAAGCTAAAATAAATCTATGCCAAAGTGTCTTGAGACTGGTTTCCCTGCTCGGATATCTGGACCCAATGGACAGCACATGCTCTCAGCCTTTCTGTGCTAAATGTGGTGGAATTCATTGGAAGTATACAATGCAGGGTACAATGATGTTGTATTCATAAATACATGTAATTATTTGACATTGCGGGACCACGTTTAACTTTCCATGTTTTGTATGATGTTGTAATGACAGACCCTTTAATTGTGAACTCATGAAAAACAGCAAGATATGGCTTAGCTCCACATAGGTTAAATTTCACCATCTAAATGTATGTTACATTCATATACTTTGCATTTGTACATGTGACTGGTAAAGCAATGCAATGTGACAGCATGACATCTTTACACTGCTCTATTGGCATAGTTATCATTCAATCACTTGTTAATTATTAATTTCTCATGAAGAACATGAATTGCTCCTGCTGTTTTAAATGTGTGTTCTACTGGTGTCTGCTGGAGTTACATGATGTGTTGATTTATGTAAAAGCTTTAAGGAAAATAAAATAGGTTAGGGAAAAAGAAAAAATAACTTAAAAACTGAAATAAGGAAGTAGCAAAGAAAATGCCAAGTTGGAATAATCTGAAACTGTGCCAAAACAATAAAGAGGAAATGGTAAGTTTAATTTAATCTACAGTTCACCACAGTGATACTAAAGATAATATTTAATGTTAATGTAAATAAGTTAGAAGCTACATATAAAGCCAGAAAAAAGCGGGCCACGTGTACCTCAGTCCTCAGTTGGAGTCCATCTTTGATCAAGAGTTGAGTGAAATGGATGTGCATCAGCCTGTTTGATATGAAAGAAATCTAGAAACACTTGCAGGTGAGTACTCTGGTCAGACTTGGCAGAACCTCAACCTAAGTAGATTAGTAACCTCTCTGAGCCTGAAGGTATTGAGGTAAACACTCATATGTCTCCAGAAGGTCATACCTGCAAGACATGAGTCCTGTCGAAAGTGTCCCACTATACATCGATACTAGGAGAGCAAGCAGGAGCTTGAGTGACTCTTGAGGATATGTCACTCAACTGAAAATGTCCTGGTTCCTTCTAGACCTTGCTCCAGACTCCTGTTAGTTCTGAATTTGGTATCTGACATTGTTTTGGATCTGATGTTTTTTGCTAGTGAACTTATTTAGTATCTTCTAACATAAAGGCAAAATTTGATTCTTCATAACTTTGGAAGTATTTGGAAGATATAATTTTAAGTAAAACATTTTTTGGAGGGATGGTAGTTTATTACTATCCTTTCTTCTTCTGAACTGCAAAAGCATTTTTATATGTTTTTTTGGTTTTGTGTGCCATGTCTTGTGCTAATCATATGCTCAGAAAAAAAAAAAAAAAAATCAAAACAATCCAGTATTTTATTGGGACATAAAATCTGCAGACAATGAGGACCACATTCCATTGTCCTAGTCCCTTGAGATAGTAATCAATTAAACTTTCTCTAGGCAGATTGACTATATGAGCAGGAGTCAACATACCTACAGTATCTCTCAGATGCATGGGACCTTCTCTTATTTTTTGTGGAGCAAAATACATTTGACTAAGTGGAGAAGATGCAATCAAGTTAGCATCTTAAATGTCTCTGCCTGCCACAGATTACCAATTAAGTAGATGAAGGAACTCCTTTACACTTCAATATGAGATAAAAATCTTTGCTTCAGCTTTCAGAAGTTATTGATCTTTGTTTGTACATATATATAAAGGTGAAATCACAGCCTAAAAGATAGCCTCAAGAAACAAGCAACAGGAAAGACTTTAATGGGAAGAGTCTTCATTGATTGTTAAATACAATCTGCTACATTTCAGCTTTGATGTAATTGAAGTGACTTCAGTGGATCTGAGCCTACTGTGGACTGTTTCCGCAGTTATCATGGTTATCACTGAAGTATTCATTCACTTGTTTTTTAACTTGTATGCGTTTTTATAGAAAGGAAATCAAAATTTTATATTGGCATCAAAAATAATTGTTTCCACTGGAAACAGGGTATGGAAATGAAATAATTAACTCATAGAATCACAGAATGTTAGGGATTGGAAAGGGACCTTGAAAGATCATCTAGTCCTATCCACTGGCCAGAGCAGGAACACCTAAAGCATGTCACACAGGTGGGTTTTGAAAGTCTATGGAGGAGACTCCACAACCCCCCTGGACAGCCTGTTCCAATGTTCTGTCACCCTCACCATAAAAAAGTTTTGTCTCATATTTAAGTTGAACCACCTATGTTCCAGCTTCCATCCATTGCCCCTTGTCTTATCACTGGATGTCACCGAGAAGAGCCTGGCTCCATCCTCCTGGCACTTGCCCTTTACATATTTATAAACATTAATAAGGTCAGCCCTCTGTCTCCTCCAAGCTAAAGAGACCCAGCTCCCTCAGCCTTTCCTTGTAAGGAAGATGCTCTACTCCCTTAATTATCCTTCTGGCTCTGTTCTGGACTCTCTCAAACAGTTCCCTGTCCTTCTTGAACTGAGGGACCCAGAATCAGATGCATTGTTCCAGATGTGGTCTCACTAGGGCAGAGTAGAGGGAGAGTAGAACCTCTCTTGACCTACTAATCATACCCCTTCTGATACACCTCAGGATGCCATTGGCCTTCTTGGCCACAAGGGCACAGTGCTGGCTCATGGTCATCTGTCTGTCCACCAGGATCCTCAGGTCCGTCTCCACTGCTTTCCATCAGGGCAGTCCCCAGCTTATACTGGTGTCTGGGGTTGTTCTTGCCCAGATGCATGACTCTGTATTTGCCCTTGTTATATTTCATTAGGTTTCTCCCTGCCCAATTCTCTAACCTGTCAAGGTCCCGCTGGATGGCAGTGCGGCCTTCCGGGGTGTCAGCCACTCCTCTCGGTTTAGTGTCATCAGCAAACTTGCTGATGGTGCACTCCATTCCCTCATCCAAGTCATTGACGAATACATTAAACAAAACTGGTCCCAGTACCAAACTTTGAGGGGCTCCACTAGATACAGGACTCCAACTTGACTCTGTCTCAGACCACACTTTCTCAGTTTAGCTGTGAGGATGCTGTGGGAGACAGTGTCAATGGCTTGCCCAGCAATTCCCTGTATAACCATGCAGGTCCCCTGGCTCTCTTTCCTGACTTCCTATGTGTTGGGATGCTCTGTGCTTGAGCTTGGAAGAAGCACCAGTCACGTAGCCAATCATTTATGGACCAGATCCTTCTTTTCTTTCCCACATCATCACCCCAGAATGGGAGAAGAGAAGAGAAGAGAAGAGAAGAGAAGAGAAGAGAAGAGAAGA
>CM021767.1:78252707-78267821 GCA_011076525.1 Nettapus auritus | reverse complement strand
AAGAGAAGAGAAGAGAAGAGAAGAGAAGAGAAGAGAAGAGAAGAGAAAATGACTTGTGCTCCAGACACTTTCACCAACCATCCCAAGGCCTTGAAGTCTTTCTTCATTCCCCTCAGCCTACAGGATACAGTTTTCTTCCCACCTATCTGGAAGATCAGCAATGGATCTGTCGAGCACACCAGGTTGGGAAGAGTCCTGGTGACATCCCTGATCTGGGCTCTAGGTAGACTACAGGCTTCCCTTCAGTGAGGGTCACCTCTGCATATTGGGCCCTCTGTTTCTCTCAGAAGGGAATCACCTACTACAATTACCCTTCTTTCTTTCTTTTTGGAGGTAGTCTTGAGGTGTGGTGTCGACTGCCTCTTCCTGTGTGTTGTCATAGGCAGGCCTTTCACCACACCCTCACCTACCTCTCCTTCAAGATCCAGGACCTCAAACCTATTATGGAGGGGCACCTGGGGAAGCGAGGTAGGTAGGGAGGATGGTTGCCTGCAATGTCGAAGTGGGACTCACTACCAACCCTCCTCATCTTTTTGGTCCCCTCCCTCTGCCCAACAGTAACAGGGCAGGGGCTCCACCACCCTCTGGGGGCCATCTCCCTGGTGCCCTTCTCTCTGGCACACCAGGGAGTTACTTCACCAGGCAATCTCCTGCTCACACGCCCTGATGCTCCTCCTGACTAACTCTCCACCTCCTCCTTGAGCTCAGTCACCATGGTGAGCAGACCTTCCCCCTGAGAACGGGTGATCTCCCCGCTGCCCTCCCCTGGCAGTGGCAGGCTCAGGTACTCCCTGTAGCCAGAAGTCTGAACAGCCACATCTTTGAGCAGGCCCTCCTTCCGGCTAAGTCACCGCAGTCTGTTTGGAGTGAGCTCTCTGCCTAGAGGACACCACGGTAGGTGTGCAGTCTCGCCGACTGCCAAGTGTTGGTGCAGAGCTCCTGCACCCTGCCACACCAGCTGCACACTGGTGCACACTGCTGCTGGCCCCTCCCTGCCCGCAGTGGGCAGTGCACTTCACCGCCCTCCTGGTGGCCTTTTCTAGGCAGAGGGCAGGGCGCAGTCACCATGCTCCCTGTCTGTCTCAGCTGCGACAGCAGCCTGGTCGCGCTGCTGTCCTGGGCCTCCCCTGGTGAAGCAAGGACCCGAGATCCCCCTGTAACTCATGGTCAGGCACTGCAGCTGCTCCGGCTCCGAGGCGGCTGGCCTCAACTGCTGAGCTCACAATACCTTTGTCAGGTAGGCAGAAAAGCAACAACATTTCTATTTGGGAGGTGGAAAAATATGGTCTGACATACTAACACAAGATCACGCAACAGTTTGGTGCAGTCTGAGCAAAATCTCAGAAGCTCAGTCCCAAAGTTGTGTTCATAAATCCAGTATCACACATCTGTTTATTTATTTATTTATTTTTTCTTTTCAAAATGCTCCCACATTTCAGGATTGCGAAGATTGTATGATTTGAACATACATAAAATATAGTTTTAAAGCTGAAATGTGAATCTAGACATTTATTGGCACATGTTGGTGACTAAAACCCAAGTGATTTTTACTCTGAATATATTGAATGTTCTCCCACTGCTTCCAGAATACTGTGATAACACTTTAGCACATAATGTTGGTCTTTGGTGAAACTGAAGACCACATCTATAATAATAAATCAAATAATGCCCAGGAATTTTCCCAGGCACCAGGACAAGATTGTCTGTATTAATAAACTGTTACTAATCTTTTGCACATGCCATTTAACATTTTCTTGCACAATTCCCAGACGCAGTCCAGGATGTAAAATGTTCTAGGGACTATTCCTGTTAGGTGATTTGCAAGCAGTCATCCTGCTTTGGAGATCTACAGAAGGCATTGCCTTGTCTTGGGTCATGTTGTTTCTGTGAACTGAAGAGTTTAGTAATGTTCATAGGCACCTTTTAATCTCTTGTATAGAAACAACTACTTGTCTAAATACAAAATTGCAATTCACAATATACAGATGAGTTAGACTTTAGAGGTTCCTTCCTCTCAGAAGTGATTTTTTTTTTTTTTTTTTCCACTACTGAAGATATCTCAGGTTTCAGGGCATCTACCTTTAGTCAGAGATTGCTTTATGTGTGCTGTGAAGATGACTCTCATAGTTTTGAGGCGATAAGTGCTTTTCAATACTTTTTTTTTTCTTTTTCTCACATAACTTCAAATAGTGAGATAATGGATAATGACTTTTACTTTCCCTTTTTCTTTCCTATAGACAGTCATCTTTTTGTTTTATTTTTACTTTAAAGTGAAATAAGTATTTTAAATGTTTCCTAATAGCCAGATTTGTAAACCAAATTATTAAGTACTTACTAACATAAACACTCCCAGGACAGGTCAAAGAAATGAGCCTTAAGTTAGTTACTCAATAGTTGCATGTTAAGTGCCTGCAAGAATACTTAAGTATATGATTAAACAGTTCATTAAAAAAAATAATTATATTGAGAGAATAAGAGCAATTTTTAATGTTTTGAGGAATGAAATTTAGTAGCTAGTTTACCAGATAAAATAAAATAAAATGAAATGGTTAACATTTACCTTTCCTCTGTTATGAAAACAACAGAAATTATCTTTCCTGTAACAGCTGCATCATGGAGGGGGGAAGGTGCTGGCTTACGGTACAATTGAAATCAAAATGCCACCATGTTTATTGTTTTCATGTACTTCTGATTGGTAAAGGAAGTTTTGTTAGTACCAACCTTCATGGTAAACACCAGGAATAAAGAAGTTATGTATTAATTAGAATATGTATCCTTTAGTCCTTTTGTCCTCGGGAAACACAAACAAACACAAGAGAAGGCAGAACTTTTACATATTGAAAAAAGCTATACATATAATCTATGTGAAAGAAATATGAGAATTGACTTTAATTTCTGATATCAGGAATTTCTAGGATAATGTAGAGGATTTATTGATTTATTATTGATTTATCAACCAAATAGAGATGCTTTATTGCACAGTAACTTGTCAGAATATTTTGGTCTATATGAAACAAGAAACAAGAAAAACAAGAAAACAAGAAACAAGAAAAATATGAGAAAAAAGAAAAGAAAAGAAACAAATTGGTTGAAGTTACAAAAATATTTGTTGATAGATTTTGCTCTTAAAAGCTCAGTACTTACATTGGCACAGAGGTTATGTAAATTATGAAGTATCCATCACTAGTTATATATATGTATATACATTAGATATATATATATACATATATATTTTTTTTTTCCTGAGGTAAAAGACCATCTGGTAAGGATGTATAAAGACATTTTATCCTGCTTCCATACAGGGAGCACATCACTTTAGTACCTCAAATTATTGCTTTTCTTTTAAGTCTGTATTTCAATGAAATAAAAATTACAAGTTCATCGTGGTATCACCATCATTTCTGTTTAGCATATTGACAATTCCAGAAGCCAAGACATACATATGCATCAAGATCAATAAACAGTAATAAAAAACAATCAGGCAAATTGAAGGGGGTTAAAGGTCTCAGGAATGATTCAGCATACAGAAAATAAATTTGAAAGAGGCAGTTCTCCTTTTCCTCCCAACTATTATGTGCTAATCTGTCAGTTTTCCTCAGCAGAGTCCTGACACGGCGCTGTGCAAAAATGCATAGTTCTCATTTTTTTCGGCACCAACATTGAAGTAAATTTAGCTATTATTGTTTTGCATATGCAGCTTTCCACAGAGCTCTGTGGGGAGCTATGTAGTCATAACCAGAGATGATTCATGATGTTGTAGGAAAATAAGAAATATTAGTAGATTTAATAAAATAAACTGTCAAAAGATGACTGTCTCAGTCCTAGTCTTTTCTAGTGGCTAGCCAGTGTGTGTGTGTGTGTGTGTTTTTAAGATACATGCATGAGGTATCCATCTTAAGCTTTGGCTAGAAAGAGACAGTTAAGAAAGCAAAAACATACTGCTTTCCTACTTGCAATTGCTTCTATATAAGGGTTTATAGTAAGTATGAGTTTGTCCAAAGTAATGTTCGTAAGTTCTGTAAAAAAGTTATATACGGAAAGACTTGTTTTATTTAGCTTACACAAAAAAGCCTACTGATGTCTTCTTTTTCCAGTCTGCATTGTTTTTGCCTTCATTTCAAAAGCGTATATGTTAACAGATGGAAACACAGTTCTTAATAATTTGGGCAGAAAAAGGAAATAAAAGCAATGGCTTTAACATGCTAAAGCCAGAAAGCATTGCCCACATTTTGGAAAGCCAGTTAGACCCAGCACTGGGCCTGTTTTTCTCTGTCAGTAAGATATCAACTTAGATCAACCCAAGCAAATAAAGTCTTACTTTCTAACATTATTGGAGTTTTCTTTATGTGGTTTTATCTTATTTTGTCCAGAGGACACAGGCTCAGACTTCAATAGCAACTACAACATCAGAAACAGTCCATCTCAGTGTCTTTTTCTTGAAATAATAGGGAAATCCTAAATGATAAATGTCATTTAAAAACCTCTAAGAGAAAATGTCCTTAGAAAGGAGAAAAAAAAGAAAAGCCAAGAAACTACAATGAAACTTCCTAACATTTTTCATTTCAAGAGATTCAGCTGCTTTGCTTTTTATGTTTCTTAACTTTTTCCTTGTCTCTTTTAGGAGAAATATTTTTTTTATTTAATGGTTCCCCATAGGATGAATGATGACATTATAGGCCTAGACTTGAAATGTCTCTCAACTTCTGCTGTCTGGTGCTGTGACAAAATCATATCAACAGATCTGACTGTCTGAACTCCATCAAAACAGGCACCGTTCATATACACATCCTTCAGATTTAAGTGTTTTAAAACTATTTTTCTTAAATCCTTTTCATAAATATGAGGAAAAAAAAAAAAAAGTATCATAATGGCTTACTCCTGGTTTATGGCATACTTCTGATGTCGTTGTCCTTGTCTGGCCACACAAACACACATCTGTATGTATACTTCCATATCTATAGCTGAATAGATGTGTAATGATTCCTACTAGGGCTTGAAATTTTGACAGGAATGGCAGCTATTCCATTCTCTGGTGCTTAATCTACAGTGGGACAAACAGAATCCCTAATATTGTGCAATAATAAATTGTGCAATATATAAATATTGTGCAATAATAAAAGCAAATGCTTTTGGATAACAGGTCATGCTGTCTGTTCTTAATGGTATCAGTAGCAGTTTAGAGAAATAAGTTTGTGCATCATAGAAATGTTCATAAAGTGTTATAAACTGTTGGTGTTGTATTTTGACTCCTACACAATCCCTAACGGCATTATACTGGTAATATACAACACTGTTCTCAAAGACTGAATAGTAACTACAGAAATAGAAGAGAAAAATTCAGTCAGGAAAGCCTTAATGAAAATTGATTGGAGAGGCTGGAGAAAAGAGATATAGTATATCCGTTCAGCAGAAAAACAAGTTGCAGTCTTTGTTTTGTTTTGTTTTGTTTTCCTTCTAATTTATAGGCTAAAACTTAAAGGAAAACCCAGATCTCTGGATCCAGAGGAAAAACAGTATTCTATTTAGTGTGCCACATTTTCTGCTGGTGTGTCCTGATATGTTTCAATTGACTTTAAAAGAATTTTGCCATTTTTCATCAGCGAGAAATTTAAACTATTGTATTAGGAAATGTTCTCACTGAACTTGCAGGATGCTTTCAGTTATATATTTTTTTCTGTTTCTGAAATTTACTTTGGAAGTTTTGATGTAAAGAGCTGAAATTTCTCTGATAAGTCGCACAAGAGAGATAAATTTCCTTTAAAAGAAAATTGTTTAGATATTTTGAAATTGTTTTAAATTAAAAATATATTTTAACCAGTATTTTTTTAAAGTATTTTCAGTGATCCAGCACTTCGTACTCCTAAATGATGCTCTTTCATTTGTAATCAGTTACAAAGTTTATTTAGCTGTGTAAAATGGATGTCTGACAATATTGTTAATGTCTATATCATAGAACCATAGAATCATCTAGGTTGGAAAAGACCTTCAAGATCATAAAGTCCAACCACCAACCTGATGTACAAATTCCCATCATAGAATCACAGAATCATAGAAAGGTTTCAGCCTTGAGAAAAGAAGACTGAGGGGGGATCTTATTAATGTTTATAATATGGCCAACCTGTCTTCAGTGGTCTGTGGGGATAGGACAAGGGGCAATGGCCACAAAATGGATCATGGGAAGTTCTGAAGCAACATGCAAAAGAACTTATTCATGGTAAGGGTGATGGAGCACATCTTCTTTGTGCGACCTATGTCAGTGCCTCACCACCCTGAATGGATAAAATTTTTTATGATGTTATTTTGGATATTTACAGGAAATAGCCTACATTTTGACTTCCAACTTATAAAGAGAAGAAATATTTGAATGTGTTTTCAGGTAGAAGTACATATTCCCAAGTAGGTGGACGTGTAAGAGACCTCTAGCTGGGGAATAATGATAAATAGCTAAGTATTTGTCTGTAATTGTGATGAACTGAATAAACAGGTTTTAACAAGAAAAGTAAGCTGGAATAAGTGCATCCAGATATTTTAAAATACTAAAAAAGCAATTTTATGTTGCACTTTCAAATGGAGAAAAATAAGGATAATTACAGTTATCTACTAACTGTTGTGGATTTGTTTGTGGAGATTGTGTCCTGTTCTTGATTTACCTGACAGAATATTCAGTAGCTGGACATTTTTATTTTATTTTATTTTATTTTATTTTATTTTATTTTATTTTATTTTATTATTTTATTTTATTTTATTTTATCTTATATATATAGAGAGAGAGAGAGAGAGATAGATGGATATATTTTCCTTTCTCTGTATAAAGCACTGATTTTTTGCATTGAATTAGTAGTTACAGAGGTGCTGACTATTATCAAGTCTGGAGTGGATTTTGTAGTTTAGCATGATGTGAAGCATCCAGAGACTTTAAAACTAAACAGTTGAATGAACAAACATCTCATTAGTGTACTTACACCATTTAGGCAATCATTAGATAGTTAGCAGTAGAAAGTGAGTTTTCAGGACTATTGTTTTTGAAATACATGCTCTTCAGTTATTATTTACGTATTTTCACTGAATAAAGGTCTTTGCCAGGTTTTTGCCTTGGAACATGAATGTCTGTTAAAATAGCTTTTAAAGGCTGACACTGAGCAAAAGAGGTAAAAGTTATAGAAACTGGAGTGAACAAGGGTGCACGTTTTGTTATTCAGAAACTAGAAAAGGGTGATTACACTGTGCTGCTCTAAAGTCAAGTTAATTGTGGAGGACAGTCAAGGAAGTAGAAAAGGCTTTAAGGAAATCTAAGACAGAAGAGTGGAAAGTGAATTTGTGCTGACAGATGTGATCAAAACTAAAAGAACAACACCTCTGTAGCATAAAATTGCATGTTGGAAAAGAAGAAAAGTATCAACAATTGAGCACAGAATTTTGTCTTACCAGAAAACAATTACTAACATGAAGGGAAAGATTAGAGATTGTTTACTGGCAGATTATCTGGAATCTTTCCAAGTAATAATGAGTCAATATTAGCATCTGAATCAAATGACAAAAGGTGTTATTTTGCAGAGTAAAACTTACAGAAGGTAGTCACTAAATAGAGAGATGTTCTGGAAAGGTGTACAAGTTAAAGTATGGTTTCCCGTAGTGATGTTGAAAGGACAGCTAAACATCATGGTGACTGGCATATTAGAAAAGTTGGACATAAATGGATTTCTGTAGGGATAAACAAACTATTAGTTAAACACAAGACTGCTGACAGGACACATCCATATTAGTGTTCAGAGCAGCTTTTGAAAAGATGAGTGTGTTCAGAATGATTTTGAAGTGATTTCTCTAGTCCTTCCTCATTTCTTCAAGATCTGGCCTATCATGAGCTCATGAACTAATTTTTTCTTGGAAGGACTTAACTGAGAAGATGTATTCCAGGAGCACTTGTTATATTATCCAACTGCTAATTGAGTGCCCACCTCACAGGATCAGACTCAAGTTATGCCAAAGTAACTCCCCTAGGCTATCCGTTGTTTCACACCACAGATTCAATCCCATGTGTCTGTATGACCTGTTAATATGGACCATACTCAACTACAAACTCTTCAAAGTGCCATATGCTCCTCTTCTACCACTGAGAAATGCATGCAAAGTCATTTACACAGATCAAAGGGTAAAGGGGAGAGGAAATCAAAACAAAGTCATTTAGTTATAAATGTTTTATGCTACCAAAAATATTTACTCCAAATGAATTCTTATAGCAATATCAAAACAAAATTAGATATATTTCAGTCTTTAATCTAGAGACCTTTTCTTTGTGCAGCGAAAACAGCTATTCTACATACACTAGCAAATATCTCTGGGTATACATGTATATAGATTTATATAAACACAAGTAAATATTCAGGGTTCCATAATATGGTACAAATGTCAAATTATAATGAAATTTAAAATTAATTAGATGGTTACCAAAGTGTCCTGAAGGATTTTTTTCTCTAGTGCAGCAGAAATACCGGCTGTGCAGGGCTCTCTATGATTTATTTATAGGCTGCTAATGAAGACATATCTAATCATTGTAATTAATTGGTATTTTTGTGCTTTGGGGCTTAATCACAGAAACTTTCATATGTTGGCACAAACTGATTTTAGCTGTGAGGCAAAAATTCACAGGAAAACTTGATTTTTCTTTGTTCAAGTTTCCTTTCCATTGAGCTTAACTGCAGTGTGCTGACTATAACTTAACCCTCAAAACACCAGCATATGCTGAATTGCTGTAAAAATTAGCTAGGAGAGGATGATTTTCAGGGATTCTATTATATGATGACTGTTTCATATTTACTGTGGGAATTTACTTAAATCAGGCCTAATTTTAACCCTCCTTAATCAGCACTGCATCAATAAAAACAGTCAAACAGTCGTTTTCATGATAATCTGTATAATTTTCTCATATTTCTAATTGTTTTGTATTCTAAACTTTTATACAAAAATCTAAAATTTTTTACAGCTCTGTAAACGCGCTGTTCACTTATAATTATATATTCACACAATTGACTATGTTCCTTGCTACTCTACTAGTAGTCAATATGTATTAAGAGTTAGAAGTCTGTTTTCATTTTATCTGCTGAAACTAAAGTGCGTTTTATTTTAAATGAGGTCAGTTGCCCTCAAGTATTAAAGAATTAAATTCTTTTATCATCTTTGTTTTAAATGTACATGTACATATAAGTATATGTAGTGCAATCTGTGCCTGCATAAAAATAACTCCCTATAATATTCGGTCTTTCAGCTACGGCTACTAAATATACTATTTAATACCCATGAAGTGAATACACACATCTTGTTGTGACAGAAATGTATGTGTATGATAGGTCTTAATCACAGCAGCTATAGCACTTTCATTTTTGGCTAACAGATATTCAAAGTACTAGCTGCAGCAATTGTCTTGCCAGGTATTGGTTACTGGACATGGAAAATTAATACTATTCACTAATATACATTAAAATAGAGAAAGTAATAGATTGCATTGTGTTTATTTGTCTGTTTAATCTAAGTTCATATTACTTCTATTAAAGATACCAACCTGCATAGATGCTACAAATGTTATGTAGCAGAATAATTCTACTAGATATTTAAGTCTGATATTTATTCCTCAACCTTTGTCATTTTATTTTATTTTTTTCCCACATTTCAAAATTAGGAATTTTACTTAACTTCCTCACTTTCTCAATATGTATCTTACATCTATGTTATGTTTCATAGACCTGAATTTTCAAGGTTTTTTATTATACTGGGGCTGCTAATAATATTTTTCCAAGGATATGTGATTGTCATGAGCTGTCTGCCTCCAAATACTTGGAAAAAATATTGTTATTTGTAAAAGACACTTTGTCCTGATTTGAATCTTTATGAACATATTATCAGAAGTGGCACACTTCTGATAAGGAATATATGCATAAGAAATCTGCTTGTCTTGGAAATTGAAAATGAAGGCCCTTGCATCCCAAAGCACCAATTTTACCAACAAAATGAAAGAAGAATCTCCATTTGTTGTTCTAGTAGCATCAATTCTTAAGAACCATTTCTAGGTCTTCCGATGAGGGAAACAACATTAAATTCTTCCCTTACATCCAGTAAAGTGCTTCGACTCAAACAAGCCAATATAAAGAAGTTCCAGTGCAGTGCTTAAATGGCATGCATACCATTCCAGCCAGTGTTCTTTAAGGGTATCGTATGAAGCTAATTAGGTGCCTATATGAGTAATATATCTTTGCTGAGACTTAGACAATTGGTTTCTTATTACAAAAAACAAAACAAAACAAAAAAAAACTTTATTTCTCTAGAACTATTTGTCAAGGAGAAATACTTAGAGATATATTTTAAGTATCCTACGTGAGTTCCAGAAGAAAATTATTTGAACCATTAAGTGACAGAATTGTTCCATTTTTCAAGAGGAGAACTGGGAACAGACTGCATGATTTAACTGAGCCTACCAGGAGAAAAAACAACAAAACAACTACAACAGAAACAAAACAAAACAAAAGCAAAACAAACCATAAAAAAATGCAACTAAACTTTCCCCCCCTTCTCCCAACAACAAAAAGAACACTACAGAGACAATTAAAAGTAGCAACACTTATATCATCCTTTCAGTTTCCAGACATGAGCTAGTAAGGCCGTTAATACTACATTTTTTAACAGATGGCCATTCTTGGTTGGACATACACATACATCATAAAATTTCCCTCTCAGTTCACCCTTTTTAATTGCCACTGAAGTCAATGGGAATTTCATCTGTGTAAAGGAGAGCAGAAATGGACCTCCAGTGATTTTTTTTTTTCTTTGTTTTAATTGACATATTGTTAAATGTCTTATTAACCCAGAAAGGATTCTGTCATGGAGGACCAGCTCACAGGGAATTCTGTTTTAATGCTCGTGAAATAATAGTTTATTAATATTTAACTTTCTTAAGGCTAAAAATAAAAAAGTCCTTTAATGAAACCAAGAGTCAACAAATTGCCAATAGATGTTCTACATCTGTATTCCATTGTCTGATGTCATATGCCTTAAGGAACCACAAAGAATCAGGATCAATTACCTATTTTGCTGTTCTTCAGTGTACAAAGACAGCCAAATAAGATACATATGACCGGGAATATGAGGAAATTGTAATTTTTTGAGACTACATTAGGAAGTTTTCTCTTCTTCCTTTGTTGTTCATCATTTCATAAAATAAATAAATACATCCCCCACCCCCCCCAAAAAAGGCAACATTGAAATTAACATGAAAGATCCATAAACCTTTTACAGTCTGATCTGTAATGATCTACACTTTAAGACATAACTTCAGCTTTAGATGACCCTACAGAACGCTTTTGATTTTTAACCAGTGCAGAGACACAGGAAGAAATGTGTTGTTTTATACAGAGTTTACTTAGCCACTTCATAAAGGTAGAAATATTCCCTAGTGCAATTTGATATATGATGATCTGGGCCGTAAACCTATTCTGACTAACCATGTTTATTCTGATTGATTGAGCTAATTGAAAAACAACACAGATATTCCCTGTAGGTGTATTTTTCTCTTATTATATTTGTATAATAATAAAAAAGGGATGTTTTCAATTCTCAACAAATAATTATCTTGGCTCTTCTTAGCCTGCCAGAACAGATTGCTTGTCTGACTGATATTAGTCAAACAGGTAGGCAATCTGTTTTCAGAGCTTGACCATACAAATTTTAATCATTAAAGGTCTAAATAGCTTTTTCGAATGAGATACTCAGTACATCAGTCTTAATGCCAATATATGAACTATTTTCCTGAATGGTACTATACCTGCTTTGACACTGTTACATAATATTATGACAAAAATATTTCCTAGCCTTCTCATCAGGACCACCACTCACCTAATACACCAACTGGTCATATTTTCTTGGCTCTCAGAATATTTTGAAAGGCCTGATAAAATCTTACACTTCATTTATCTTTGTTATAGTGAACCTTGTACTTAGTGGCAGCTATGTATCTTTGCCAGAGAAGTGAGGAAAAAGCTTAAAATAACCTTTCATGTAGAATGAAAAAAGTGCAGACTGAAATATTATCTTTAACTCCCTAAAGTGTACAATGACTTCTTCAGAAACTGCACCGCACTGCCTTCTTATGTATGAGATAATACAATACTGAGTTCTGTTTTTTACGGAAAAAAAAAAAAAAAAAAAAAAAAAAAAAAAAAAAGTGATTATTAGCTTTTCTTGGGTTGCCTTATAAAGGTGGATGAAATTCCAGGTTTCAAAGGCTGAGAGAAAATGAAAATCAAAACTTTTGGAAGATTATTCAGCATATCTCTGATTACACTTTAGATTTTACGTTGGAGATATTTCATGGGTAGTTTACCTCATGGACTCTTTGGTACCTTTTTCTATTATTTTGACAAAATGTAGGATATAAAAAGATGTTTAAAATATAACAGAAAATATAGTCAATGTCTTAAATCTAACAGTCTGAAAACAGTAGTAACTTTATAGGAAGATAACTACCTCATGAGCTTCATGAGGTAACTGATGACACTTAAGGTATTAAGTAGTTAATAGAAAGTAAGCCTTTTTTGGGATCCCTCAAGGCTCCATTTTAGGGCCAGTCCTCTTCAATGTTTTTATAAACGATTTGGATGTAGGACTAGAAGGGGTTTTGAGCAAATTTGCTGATTATATGAAAGTGGGAGGAGTTGTAGATTTGACTGAGGGTGGAAAGGCCTTGCAGAGAGATCTGGACAGTCTGGGGAGCTGGGCGATCACCAACCACGTGAAGTTTAACAGAAAAAAAGTGCCAGGTCCTGCAATTGGGAAGGGGCAACCCTGGCTATATGTACAGACTGGGAAACGAAATGCTGGAGAGCAGCCCTGCAGAGAGGGATCTGGGGGTTGTGGTTGACAGCAAGTTGAATATGAACCAGCAGTGTGCACTGGCAGCCAGGAGGGCCAACCATATCCTGGGATGCATCAAGCACAGCATTGCTAGTCAGTCAGGGAAAGTGATTGTTCCGCTCTACCCTGCGCTGGTACAGCCTCACCTTGAGTACTGTGTGCACTTCTGGGCACCACAGTACAAAAAGGATGTAAAACTGTTGGAGAGTGTTCAGAGGAGGGCGACAAAGATGGTGAAGGGCCTAGAGGGGAAGACATATGAGGAGAGGCTGAGGTCACTGGGTCTGTTCAGCCTGGAGAAGAGGAGGCAGAGGGGAGATCTCATCGTGGTCTAAAACTTCCTTGTGAGGGGGAGTGGAGAGGCAGTGACCTATTCTCCATAAACACCAGTGATAGGACCCACAGGAATGGGGTGAAGCTGAGGCAGGGGAAGTTTAGACTAGACATCAGGAGGAGGTTCTTCACTGAGAGGGTGGTCGCACACTGGAACAGGCTCCCAAGTGAGGTAGTCACTGCACCAAGCCTGTAAGAATTTCAGAAATGTTTGGACTGTGGACTTAGTCACGTGGTTTAAAATTTTGGGTAGACTTGTGTGGTGCCAGGAGTTGGACTTGATGATCTTTGTGGGTCCCTTCAAACTCGGAATATTCTATGATTCTATGATTCTATAAACTACTATCTCCAAAGTTAAAAGAAGACTGTGAATATCTGATGTAAAAGTCCTATATAATCATCTGAAAGAAGGAGCTTATTATCTCTCCATTGATACTATTTCCATGACACAGCGTAACTTTAAGTGCCCTAAGTTTATGTCATGCTCATTGAACTAGTTTATAAAGATACCACCTGGAGCCAAAAGAACAACCAAATTACAGGAAGGGTGTTTTTGAGATCAGCAAGTAGTTTACAGCATCACAGAATCCTTTTTTTTTTTTTTTTTTTTTTACAGTAATCCCTTTTTGGTTTCAGTCTTAAATTGTGAATTGGCTCTAGTCAAGTAAAGTAAAAGTGAAACCCTTGATTGGAATTTTCATTTAACTTTGACAATTTTTCATAAAATCAGCCACAGTAAATATTCTTAGGAAATATAAAAGCAAATGTGGACAATCAAGTTATCCACAAGGAGGATTGTGGATAGTAGTAGTAACAAATGAGGACAAACACATACCATGTGAACCTTGTTCTGAAATTTAATTAAAGGTTAAAAAATAATTTCATAAATTATGTCATATAGTAGAACATCACATCAGACGATTTACAAGATTTCCTTGCAAAATGTTCCCATAATTCTAGGTGTGCACAAGATCATAAGGATTTTTCATGCAGTTACATTGAAAATTCTTGTGGTGTTTTGGAAACATTCAGACATGGGCCAAGAAAAAAAAGTTGCATAAGTGACCATGAAAAAAAAAAAAAAAGTTGTCTGGAAGAACATTAAGCATAGCAAATTGTTGAGTTTCTCTTAATAGTTCATGATTTGTCCCATTTCTTCAAAGCAAAGAAATAAAATTCCTAGAATCATCAGTATAAAAAGTATTCTAGACAAAGCTTTGGTATGTACTATTTAACTTCAAAAAGAAAATAAGTAAATAAATAATGTTTGACAGGACCCTGCTGTATTTCAATCCCTATTTTTTTTTCCCTTTAGCTATATATCACTAGGTCATTTGAACCAAATTGTGGGATATTTTGATAACTAAAGAGAAAATGATTGCTATTGTTTGACATAAAGCACAATTGCACAAGGATACCCAGTGACTCATCCTATCACTTCACTGCATGTACATCTAAAACACGATTGATTCTGACACATCCATTATCAAACAGTTATTGGTGGCACAGTCCTATGAATAAAAAACAGAAGCTATTTGATAGGCACATTACAATACTTTTAAAAAGAATGTGAGTTCAGTCCATGAAATTATTTATTGACTTCTTTCCTGATGATTAGGAGATAATGAGCAAGTGTTGCCTCATCATAAGACACATTATTTTGTACTGGCTTGTTATCAGAAACTTTTATTTGATCATGGACACCATTAGCTGACATGTCTTATTAGTTATAATGAGGAGCTTTATACTATACAGTATATTATACATTTATACAGTTATAGAGAGTTTCGTCCTGACTAGAAGGACACATACTGCAACAATAGTGTTTTGTTGTTGCTGTTGTTGTTATTGTTTTTTTTTTTTTTTTTTTTTTTTTTTTTTTTT
>CM021767.1:78207412-78252607 GCA_011076525.1 Nettapus auritus | reverse complement strand
TTTTTTTTTTTTTTTTTTTTTTTTTTTTTTTTTTTTTTTCTTTTTATCTGTTGTGCTGTTAGTGATTTGGTTTAAAATGGGAATACTGCATTGTTTTTCTCATCTATAATGTAGTTATAAGGACAAAGCGAGTCACATCAGAGGATTCATCTGTCTTCCACCATTCTTTATGTAGTTCCTGCATAAACTACAGTTCCTGTAGTTCCTTTTTTTTTTTTTTTTTTTTTTTCCCTCATAAGAGAAAACATATCCAGGGAAGATATTTTATGTGATTTGACTAAATGAAAACTACAGAAAGAGAACACAATAAAAAAGTAAAGTAAAGATAATGTGTGTCTGTGTAACTCAAGTGCTATCAACAAGACTGATTTTCCAGAGAGCAATAACAATGTTGGAATCAGTTGATTGTGCAAATTTTTAGCTCCGTATTATGTTTTTTATTTCCCTGTAACGACCTAATCTGAAAAGATATACTTCCTCTTGCCCTACACTCAGGATGGAGTTCTACTTTACATAAGAAACTCTCTTTTGTTCCCTAAACATGTACAATTCCCAGTACAATAAGGTTCTTGTCCCTGGACTAGGCTTGAAAATAATAGTAAGCAAGATTAACAGTATGATGTCAGGTTGATGGAAACTCTATCATGTCTACTTTCCATCAGAAATCACTATGAAGCTAAGGGACTCTCACCATAGAATTAACATTCACAGTACATGAACAGGAGCATTTTCCTTTGTCAAAGGGTATAAAATGTAGATCATATGGATTGTCATTTTAACAGAAGAGTGATTTTTTTTTTTTTTTTTTACTCCTCCGTAGGACTTCTTAACAGATCCATTTGATTATTACAAAGCCGAAGATTCAAATATCCTTTCTGTGACCTTCAAAGAGTCTATCTATCTCTCCTTTTGCACATGATCTACTGAGATCAATTTTCAAAATCCTCTGAATAACAAAAAAAAAACTTCAGGTTCTTTTTCCAGGCAAAGAGGCTGTGACAGAAGGTAAAAAGGAGCACCCTAGGAAGGTAATTCAGTTATGTGCAAAGAACCACTTTATCTTTCTGAAAAGCAGATAAGGTTCCTAGCAGGAGAGGACCACATACTCAACCAGCCTTATGGGCATATGCAAGATCTCATACCACCAGAAAACATCTTGTTGAAGTGGAATTTGATGTTCTGATAATTAAAGCAACATTTTAATTAAAATACATTCCTTCAGGTATAAACCATTTTTATGTGAATCCCCCCCTGGAATGTGCCTGATTGGGTTTTATTTGTTGTTGCTACTCCCTTCCCTTCCCTTCCCTTCCCTTCCCTTCCCTTCCCTTCCCTTCCCGTATATTTAATTGTAGGTTGAGTGGAAATATACAGTATATTGAGTTGATTCTGGACACATCAGCACTCACACAGAAACTTGTAGGATTCTCCTTCAGAGTTTTATGAAATTTTCCAGATCATGAAGTCTTAAATATATATATATGTATACATATATATAAATGTGAAAATCTCTTGTGTACAGGATTGTGTCACCATTTTTGCCTCGGTAGGATTTTTGTCTGTTTGTTTTTTGAAAAGACGTATCTAGGATTTTTTTGACAGAATCACAACAACCACTGACCACTGATCCATCAACAAATTCCTAGATACGTCTTTTCATCCTCCTTAAATTTAGAGTATTTATACCTTACTTTGTACACACAACTTAGATATCCTGGTTCTTAGAGAAAAATTCTCAACAACACAAGTATTATTTTAAGGAAAAATTATTAAGACAAGCAAACATATCTCCATACATTAGAATTCTCCAAAGTTTATAGGGCTGATTCATTGTAAAGTTATGTTGGCAGGAGTTTGTTTCTAACTTTCTTATGTTTGGGAGGAAAAGAATGGAGGCCTTTTGAAGAGGCAGATTCACACACCGAAGGTATTAGATGGCCATTATTTATCTTGCACCCTGGGATACATTAAGCATGGCAGAGCTAAACAATCAAAAGATGTGATGTTCCCATTGTACTCAGTATTGGTGTGACCTCATTTTGAGTACTCTGTACAATTTTGGGCTCCGCAATGTAAGAAGAATTTTAATATTAAAATGTCTCCAAAAGAGGGCAACAAAAATGATAAAAGGTCTAGGGAGCATGACTTGTGATGAGAGGCTTGTTTTTTTTTCAGCTCGGAGGAGAGGAAACTAAGGGGTGATCTTATTGCTGTCCACAATTTCCTCATGAGGGGTATGTGGAGGGAAGTTCTGATCTCTCCTCTCTGGTGACCATAGGATGTGAGGGATTGGTTTAATGGTTTGTCAGGGGAGGTTCAGATTGTCCTTTAGCAAAAAGTTATTCACTGAGAGAGTGGTTAGACACTGAAACAGTCTACCCAGAGAAGTGGTCATGGCACCAAACCTGTTGGAGTTCAAGAATTATTTTGTTATTAGATATGTGGTTCATTTTTTAGGTAGTTGTGTGCAGAGTCAGGAGTTGGACTTGATGATCTTTGTGGGTTCCTTCCAGCTCAGGATATTCTATGATTCTGTGGTTCTAACATTCAAAATTATATATTCCAATTATTTGGGAGAAACGAGTAAAAAAATGCCTTCTTCCCAATGTCTTAATACCATTTCATGTTTCATTGATTTTGTTACTGCACATTTTTGACCACAGTGATGATGTTTTCAGTAGTGAGCCACTTCCTCCTTCCTACATACAAAAGAAAATAAATAAATAAAATAAAACAAAACTTGTTGTTCCATGATCATTTCCATGATTTCCAGTGTTTTCCCATTTAAGTTCTTTCAGGAAAAGCAGAGTAAAGTTCTTGTCTTTTCTCTAGAAAACCCTTTTTTCTTCTATTCAGCTACCTATTTGCACAAATCTTGTGGAATCTTACCCTATTTGAGATATCTACATCTTGAAACCAAGTTAAGCTGTCAAATCATTTCAAACATTACTGTTGAAAAATAGATCTCTGTATATTTGCACATGAACATACATGTGAACGCAGATTCCACATATGGTGTCAGTAACTAGATCTACTTAGGAAAACAATGAAATTCAGATTTCTAAAATAAACTTTAATAACTATTATTAATAATAAATAGTAATTAATAACTATATGTTTTATGAGTTTTTTGCTAGGGAGATATTTGATCACTGGAGAACATGTCATATAAGCAAGAGGAGAGAGAGCTCATAAAAGAGAGGAAAACATCTATCAATCCAAGGCTTAATCGAAAAACAAAACAACAACAACAAAAATAGAAAACAACAATAAATGTAGTTAAACAGAACAATGGCAACAGAATGCTTACCTTATATGCAAAACACAATTTAGTGTAGAAGCAAAATCTATTTCTATAAATAACTATCTATAATCACATACAATTGATATGCCATTATTCCTATTACACAAAGAACAAACGAGAACAGAAAGCAGCATTAGTCTCATAGAACTGAATTCTTAAATTGTCTTCACCCAAATAACTGAGCTTCTCCATTTCTTCTTACTTTCTCATTTCTCAGCATAGTCATTAAAACTATCTGACAATATCATATGCAAAACATTTGTCTCCTGCCTGTTCTCTGTAAGAGCAACATGAAACTTATCAAGAGACAATACTTTATCTCCTAGGTAAGAAAATTACAATATATAATATATATATATATACACTTTATATAGCATAATTAATATATATAATAAGGTAACATGAAAAGTATCAAGTAAAATCACAGAATCCTAGAAACATTAAGGTTGGAAAAGAACTCTGAGATAATCTGGTCCAATCATCCCCCTACCACCAATGTTCCTAAGCACCACTAAACCCTGTTGCTAAGCACCTTTTCTTAAACACCCCCAGGGATGGTTACTCCAACACCTTCCTGGGCAACCCATTCCAATACCTGAATTCTATTATTTTATTCCCAAAAAGAATTGCCTATTTTTTCTACATGTCAGAAATGAGTCAATCCTTATTTTTGCATTGAATTGAACCTAAGAGTGACAGCATGAGCATTTATAAATAGTGGACTGATCTAGAGTATTTTTGATGGATGTAATAATAAAAGGTAATAAAGGGTTTCCCTGCCTTGTTAGAGAATAATCAGCATTATTCCTCAAGACTACAATCATAACATCACTGAGTTTACATTTACATGCTCAAAATCTGCTTAAAATAGCTAGATTAAATCTAGATAACAACATATGGAAATGCAGACAGGGATAGATGAAAATTTTCAGGATGAATATTAGCTTGAAAAACACCACAAGTCAGAACTATGTGGTGCTGCAGCATAATTCATCAGTTCAGTCAGATGTCTATAAAATCATACACTGAAGATGCAGTACAGCCATAGCATTCATCTGTGATTTTGGTGACTTTATCTACTTTGAGTTTGGAAGCTGGGTTGTGGATACTTCTATCTCTGTGTTTTTTGGTTAAGTTCAGTTAATTTTGTTCTTGTCCCACTCTGTGGGACATCAGAGATGGTGAAATAGATAAAGAAATAGCAGATGATGCCACTGTCTAACAAAGTTTTAATTCTCTCAAAACAGACACACACTACTATCCAAAATCTCAGGGTAGACATTAAGACATGGTATATGGTGGCAGTATTACCTTCTAAATCCTCCAAGCACCAGTATGAACTCTTCAGATAAGGGTTAATACAAATCGATGGTGCTGGGTGTTGTGGTTTAGCCTGGCCGGCAGCTAAACACCACACAGCACTTCGCTCACCCTCCCCCCTCCCTCTCTGGGATGGGGGAGAGAAAAGGAAAAGTGAAGCCTGAGAGTTGAGATAAAGACAGTTTATTAAGATAGGAAACAATAATAATAATAATAATAATAGTAATAATAATAATAATAGTGTGTACGAAACAAGTGATGCACAGTGCAATTGCTCACCACCTGCTGACCAATGCCCAGCTTGTGCCCGAGCAGCCGGCCCCACCCCCACCCCAGCTAGCCACCCCTACATATTGTTTAGCATGACGTCAGATGGTATGGAATACTCCTTTGGCCAGTTTGGGTCAGCTGTCCTGGGTCTGTCCCCTCCCACCTCTTGCTGCACGCGCAGCCTACCTGCTGGCAGGACAGAGCAAGGAGCTGCAAAGTCCTTGGCTTGGTACAAACACTGCTCTGCAACAATTAAAACATCAGCATGTTATCAGCACTCTTCTCATCCTAATCCAAAACATAGCACTCTACCAGCTACTAGGAGGAAAATTAACCCTGTCCTAACTGAAACCAGGACACTGGGTTAGGGAAAAGACACTGTCTTCTGCATGTTTGGATGTAGAGGAAACTTCAGTTTCCAGTGCTGTCGCTCCTGCTTTTCATGTATTTGAAAACTTGACTACAGTGTCTCAGAGTTGAGAAATGAGTAATGCTTTTTCTGTTGTAAAACACAAGAGAGCTTTAGAATTATGTGCTCTGACAAATGGGGGGTTTATGGCAAGCAGAAAAGGAGCTTGGTGCAGGGGGAGAGAGCAATGATGCATCATTGCTGCCTACTCTTACCTGGGACATTAGATACAACGACCAAGGGGACTGGACAGATAGTTATGGAACCATAATGATCTGTGACAGGCTGCCTTTTCCCTCACATCTCTGCTTTATGAAAAGCAAATTTTTATTTATTTATTTATTTATCTGAATTACACCTTTAATGGACTAAAGTCCATTTAACCAGTGGTAAATTTGACCACCTATATAAAAGTATGTGAGTACTAAACCAAATTCGTCACTGTGGTCCACCTTTGCAAAACATCAGTAATGCAAAGCAGGTCAGTGTCTGGCCTTCCCAACCAACTAAGGTAGTTTTACAGTGCATTTCCACACAGCAGTAGCTCACAGCAAGAATCAGTGAATCCTGTATATTGCACACTGTATCAATTCACTATAATGTGCAAATAATTTCTAAAACTTAGTCCAAGGAAACCAGAAAAGAAAATAACCTCTATTGTTAAATAATTAGTGTGTTTTAAACAAATGAATACAATTAGGTGTTACAAAGAAAACAGAAATTTAGTACCAGTTCAGTCTACTAATCTTTTTTTTTTTTTTTTTTTTTTTTTTTTTTTTTTGTCTGTAATTTCCCCATCTCTACATAGAACATGTAACAGTTGCTTATGGCTTGCTTATAGGCAAGTTCATTCCATCCTCTAAAACCAAGAAATAACAAAATTAAATAATGCATTCTGGGCATATACTATTATTGTTGTTGTTATTATTATTGTTTAAGATGAATGAAGGATGCACCATCCTTCTCCTTTATTTACTTCTTAGAATATTCTAAAACTAAATAAAAGCATTTTGTTTTGTTTTATTTTCTATTTCTGGAAGGATTTTACAGTAAACAAAACAAGAACATATTTTCACATCTTCTTATGCCAAGGGACATGATGATGCATTGCTTTAGAGATGAATCTGTCAAACTACATGAAGTGACATGATACAATGTGACATGTTGATGAACAGTGTGACACGAAGTACATATTTCAATATATCATTCAAGGTGGAATTACAACAAGGGGAGTCCCAGATTAAAAAGAATAAAAATCTTTAGATTTTAGTTTTATTTCTTTCTAGAAACTCTAGAGATTGCCTAAAAAATATGTCCCCAAACAGTACTACTCGACTCGCTAATGTCTTGATAGTCACATGGGAAACATAATTGTTTTCTTAATATGAATTACTAGGTTGGCTACCCTCCATACCAGGTAGGTAGGAAAGAGTAGGAGAGTTATTTATTTATTTATTTTTAAGGGTATGGAATCTTGTTCTGGCTCTGTGTGGTACCAAGTTGTGAATAATGTAGGCAATAAGAAAAGGTGAATTTATCTCAAGAGAAAATTACAAAGAATTTGTAACTAGCTGATGATTGTTCTTTATAAGAAAACACATTTGTATAGCAGTTATTGTACTGGATTGTTATGATATATGTAGGAGTTTGGATGCAGAAGGAGAACAATATTGATTACTCAAACAAAAAGGTCTATTCCCTTCCAAATTACTTGAACTGTGCTCATGTGTTATAAGCAAGTCCAAACGTGAAAGTATAATAGGAGTGAAAAAAATGTTAAGAAAAAAAGTCTTTCTCATGTTTATTTTTTTATCTAGTAGGTTTCATAGCTAAACAATACAGTTGCAGGATGTAATTGTAACAAACCTTGAGAGGAAACTAAAAGAAATTCAGACAGAATTGGAAGGAAAAAAAAAAAAATGGAAATAATGGAAAATATCGGAATTTTGTCTTGGAAGTTGTGAAAGACAATGTTCTTATCTCAGTGCTGACAGGACTTTAAGATAAGAAAAAGAATAGGGAACGAATTAGGATATCTTCATATGTTCGTGCTGAATGTTTGGCCCCACATGTGAACCTGCAAGTCACTTCTTCATTTGTGTGTAACTCTCCAGGGATCAAATGAGAGCCAGCCTTTATGGATATTTTTCAAAACTCTTCCATATATGTAATGAGATAATGAAGGATGATGGAAATCAGGTAACTGACAGCTCAGAAATGCTGAAATCTGCCTGTATGTGATCAGTCTTTGTACTAAGGCCAAATCCAAGTGTTGATGTAGTCCCAGAGGAACCCCATCATTTGCCTTCATTAGTTTCAAACCAGTTACCTCTGTAACTGGTTCAGTTTAATAATGCAGACATACTAGAAACTAAAAGAGACCACAAAGCAAACTTTAAGGTCCTTATAATAAGGACCAATGCAATCATATGCAGTCATATCAAGCCTTTGTGATACACTGCTGAAGATACGGAGGTTACATCCATTGTAAATCACTGGTTACACAGTATGTGGAAAAGAAATAACTTATTTTTTTTCTCCCTTTTTTCACCATTTTTAAATGTCTTTTCTGTAGTTTCTTTTGTAGACAAGGTGCCTTGGACTGTGTTCTCAAATCAAACAACTAAAAAAAAAAAAAAAAAAGTACGTGATCCTCCTACTCAAATTTACTCCATAGGAATGAAATCCTATCCCTGTGGAAATTATTGACAAATTTTAACCGAGGACATAATTTTGTACACAGAAAAAAAAAAAAAAAAAAAAAGAAAGAAAGAAAGAAAGAAAGAAAGAAAGAAAGAAAGAAAGAAAGAAAAAGTGCTTCTGAAGAGGTTTATTTCAGACTACTGCACTGATTTTAGTTGTTTATACAGTCCTAAATATTCACTCGATTTACTAACAGTACATTCTGCTCTCTTCGTTTGCATAACCTTATTAAACAAAATACAGTTTTAGGGTACCACTATACCATCTATAAATAAATTCTGTTTTCCAATTCTTAAACTTATAGGGTCAATTTAAATACAATTGTAGGTGATACAACTCAGCAAATAATTTAATTTGTTCTATAAATGGGAGTGAAATCAGTGAACAGCATGTGAGATGGTGGTAGCTTTGAAGAATGGTTTATTATCAATAATTGTGGTGCCCCTGATGAGTACTTTGACTTTTACACATCCCTATAATTTACATGATTTAGATGTATAGAAAGTGGAGAAATGAAACAAGAGCTCCAGCCTTGTTGAAGTAAAAGAAAAAAAAAAAAAAAAAAAAAAAAAAGTAGAACAAAACCTCTATTTCTCAAAAGAGCAGCTAGATAACCTGCATTTTAGAGCCATCAACACTATCAACATTTAAAAGACATGAGGATGATAGTAAAAATAATGTGATAAAACAATTCACAACTAATATCAGGAAAAATGAAATTTCAACGTTGCTGTCATTCTGTTGACTGAGTTGATGAGCTGAGTTGATATAGGGCTTTTTAAAGCTGTGATTGGCCTGTCAGCGTGGATTTTTGTAGTCATGCTGAGGGCCTCTCTAATAGCCCAGAGGTAGCAGGTGGCTGCTGACTTACAGAGTCTTGCATCTATTTTATTATTTGCTGGCTCTTTTATCCCTGACAGATTCAAACACAAATAAATTCAATCAAGAACCTTTGCCTTTCTATGATTCCATTTGGTACCTGTAGCTAGCTGCAGCACATTTCTGACATAGCCTAACAACAACCCCAGTGATGTGACTAGAAGTAAACAAGATATTTTATATCCTGAGTGCTGGTACCTGGGCATCTGAAACACAGAAGAAAATAAATTGTAACTTCCTTGTGGGAAAAAAATGCACTGTAAGACAGAGACCTTAGCTAAACTTTTCCTGAAAGTCAAAGGGTGAAAAATAAAACAATGTATTGTTTTGAATAAAAGAGGAACCATGGTATTTTCAAAACTATACAAAAAAAAAAAAAAAAAAAACAAAGAACAAAAATATAGTGATGTGGCTTCTCAAATTGGGCACACTTTCAATGTATTTCTGAGTTTCCATGTTCTTCACAATGAATAGGATGAAAGTGGATTTTGATCACTCTAACATCATTAACCCAAACAATGTTGAAAAGTTGATATCCTCAAGCATACTGTGTCACATGATCCAAAGGAGCTGGAAAGTGTTACCATTTGCTAAATTTGAGTTTGTCTCTGAACATAGATGCCTCATGTCTTTTGGTGAGCTCCATATATCAGTGAGGTCCATGTTACTATGTCAAAGGCTGTCCAAAAAAATGAGGCTTGGTGAAAAAGTATTCTTCTTTAAAAGGCTGTCTATTTTCATGATACTTTAATTGACACTAGCAGTCTGTTTTCATGAAGTACCTCTAGAATAATTTGAATGTGAAGGTGAGATTTGCCCAAGGACACTAACAAGTCCTCCACTAAACCATATCCCTAAGCTCTACATATAAACATTTTTTAAAGACCTCCAGGGATGGTGACTCAACCGCCTCCCTGGGCAGCCTATTCCAGTGCCTAACAACCCTTTCAGTAAAGACGTTCTTCCTAATATCCAACCTGAACCTCCCTTGGCATAACTTTAGCCCATTCCCCCTTGTCCTGTCACCAGGCACGTGGCAGAACAGACCAACCCCAACTCACTACAGCCTCCTTTAAGGTACTTGTGGAGTGCAATAAAGTCGCCCCTGAGCCTCCTCTTCTCTAGGCTGAACAATCCCAACTCCCTCAGCCGCTCCTCGTAGGACTTGTTCTACAGACCCCTCAGCAGCCTTGTTGCCCTTCTCTGGACTCTCTTGAGCACCTCGATGTCCTTCTTGTAGCGAGGGGCGCCAAACCGAACACAGTACTTGAGGTGTGGCCTCACCAGAGCCGAGTACAGGGGGACAATCACTTCCCTAGCCCTGCTGGCCACACTGCTTCTTATGCAAGCCAGGATGCTGTTGGCCTTCTTGGCCGCCTGAGCACACTGCTGGCTTATATTCAGCCGACTGTCAACCAATACTCCCAGGTCCTTCTCTGCCAGGCAGCTTTCTAACCACTCATCTTCCAGCCTGTAGCTCTGCTTGGGGTTGTTGTGCCACAGGAGCAGGACCCGGTACTTATCCTTATTGAACTTCATACCATTGGCCTCAGCCCATCGGTCCAGACTACCCAGATCCTCCTGCAGAGCCTTCCTACCCTTGAGCAGATGGACACATGCACCTAACAGAGTGGTTGGAAATAGATGATCTTTATGTCCCTTCCAACCCGAGCCATTATATGATTCTTTGATTCTATGATTTTCACATATAATCTCACTACTAACAAAGGCCTGAGAATAGCAGGATTCCGCTGCTTATAATCCTTTGCGCTTCTTCCATCAAATCTAAATATCTTCTTAAGCAGGGAGGAACAGCAACAGGTAGTGAAAAAACAGACAACTGGATTTTGTGCCACTTCTTTTAGATGGTGAAGTTCCTTTCTCTATTTAGACATTTTTTGATTTGTTTCTCAAAAATTTAAACACCAAAATTGACATAAAACATTGGCAATTCAGTGCAGCTAAACAGGCTTACATGAGCAAAAACAACTGTTTGAGAAATACACGAAGTAGGACTTAGTAAGTTAAATAAGACAAGACTGAGAACAGATATGATAAAGCCTTCAAATGTATTAAAGATTGTTTTGAAGAAGCAATTAGCCTGTTTTACTCATCTACAATGAAGGAAAAAAAAAAGTATATGAATTTCAGAAAGAAAGATTTAATTTGGACAATAGGAGAGGGGGAGAGGGAGAAGGAGAGGGAGATTATTGATGCTGAATGTCATAAGAACATTAACAAAAAAAAAATCCAACAAACGAGACCTAATGTGTCAGTCTAGAAAAGGATAAACTAATTTGTAGTGGTTCTTGTAAACACAATTATGCTATAATCTCCATTGTTCTATTTAGTCCCCAAACAATTTTAGGTGTTTTGTATCTACACAATTAGCTATATAGGGATGCTGAAGAGGAAAAGGGAGAGGAGGGTGATATTTCAGCATGTAGTTAATTTAAGTGACTTGGGTTCAAATTCCTAGACTTGAGCAGCTTTGGGCTTCAGATTAACATCTGCAAAAGGAAAATGGGAAATCTGTATCTCACAGGAGTAGAGTGCACATCATATCTCTTCAGTAGTGTGATTTCACTGGATATTAAAAAAATAAATGTCTTGGATGGCCAAGAAATTAAGTGTTTAATAAATGAGTCATATCCTTGATTTCTATATTACTCTGTTTAACGCAAGTAAATGAAGTAACCAAATTAATGTTTCCACACACATCTTGGAAAATTATATTGAAGTATAATTTCAGCTAAAATGAATGTAGTTTTTTATATCAGTTGGTCACTTTCAATAGGATAAATTCAGAGTGATGTCCTAGATACATCTGTCTATTCATAGAAAGGTAGCGCTGGTATTTGTGTGATGAGACAAATTCTGAACCCTCATCCTATAACAAATTCAAACATGGAGTTCAATTTACTTTTTTTTTTTTTTTTTTTTTTTTTTTTTTTTTTTTTCCCAAATAAATAGGTAGGGTTCCAACATCATAAAAATTTAAACTACAGTGATCAGGAGCAATGAATTTTATAGACAGACTTTACTAGAAATGTTTCTAAGTATAATCACATCTTCACACAAGCATTTTTTCCAGTTCCGTTTTCATGGAAAAAGTAATCACATCAACATTGTATCAAGAACTTTGGTTACTAAATTACATTTCATTTGATGTAATAACTTAAGTTACATCTTTGGATGAAATTTCACGTTTCAGAGGAAAAGACGTTTGGAAGGTTTGCTGGTGACATTCTGCAGGTCTTCCAGGTAGATATATCTCTCAAATCAAATTCAGTGCTGCAGGTCAACTTGTAATCGAAAATATTGTGTATTACATAGATCTTCCATATGATTATATACATCTTTTCCTGTATTGCTATAACTATTATTAAGCTTTTCAGAAGAGGAAGCTTTCCATACACAAAAGATGAAACAATGTTATTAGTACCTGTAAAGCCTACATTTAGCCTGTTTGCATACAAATGGTAGTCCTTGCCTAGACAGATAATATTTGTCAGAGTCTTGTGGTTCTCTGCCTTTTGAACTTCCCAAAGAAGTTTGCCACATCTGATATTATTAAATATTTAGAGCTGAAAAGGAAAATTACACTTAAAAAAACACTAGAATTGAAAATACAGGTTTCAAGTTTTTCAGTAGAAAAGCCAGACACTGAGTCAGACAGTGTGTGCAATGCTTTAATTTCTCTAATAAGACAGCATAATGGCCCATTATTGTTTTTACATGCCACCTTACTGTGCTCTTTGAACAAATTTTCTGACAAATTTTCTTTTAGCCTCTGTATATTACATTTGTATTGACCCTAGGCCCTTTCAAAACATTATGTTGAAGTATTGCACTAAAAGTATTCAAAGCCAGTTAAAGCCTTCCAGTAAACACATAGTTATTCTTCTGTCCATTGCAGGTATTATATGGACGTTTATGACTATGTATATGTGTATGTATGTGTGTATCAATAGCTGTACTTTTATATGTATATATGAATGTATAAACACACTGACAGATAAAGTGTAGAAATCAAAATACTTATTAGAAACATAAAAAAAAAAAAAAAAAAAAAAAAAAAAAAAAAAAAAAAAAATTAAAAAGAATGAAGATAAGTTAATTAGATGAAAACTAACCTCTGAAGCTGATAGTCCGTACACATTCTAGAGTCTGCTTCTTGTTTAGAGGAGCCTCCTGATCCACTTTAATTAATGGATACAACAAAGTTTGGATGGATGCATGTTCAGTTTGAGCACCCATACAAATAATTTACATGTGAATGTACTATTAGTTATGTACCCTGAGGACTAATAGAAGACCCTAAGATAATACTGAGACACTTTCTGTCCAGGTATTGAATAAGGCCTGGATGTGGCAGTTATACCACGAGGAATGATCTTACAGGATTGCTGAGAACATTCAGGGCAATGGAGTTTGAGCACCCCAACAATGATTGAATATGTCCTTTCATAAATTCCATTTTAGAACTTCTCAGATCTGCTCCACATTCTAACACTTCTATTCAGATAGGTCTGTTCTCCTGAGGTTAGGAAGTACTTATTAATTTTCATGTAAAATTTATGCATAGATACTTCATGTAAAATTTATGCATAGATACTTTCTAATTGTTTATTCTTATGCACATATTAGATTTCAGCTCAAAAAGCTTTTCACCTTTCCTTGGCTGCTTTTATCCTGAAATGTCTAGTGTCTGAAGTCACATCCCCTCTTAGTCTTTGTTTTGCTAGGTTATGAAAAGCATAAATTTGCAGTCCCTTTTCAAAATGTGACCTTTCCTTCTTCTACTCATAATAAATAAAATAAATATTTTTTCCAAATTGACTTAAGTCTATATTCAGTTCAAACGTGTTTCTCTCCAGAATGTATGACCAGAATTGTGTATACTGTTTGAAGAGACCCACAATATCTTCTGCAATGATAGACATTTCTCTATTTCTTTACAGGAAATTTTCTTGTTGAGTAGTTCCCTGTGCAAGGAAACTGGTCTTTTCAAACACTAATATGGAATAATTTTTTACTATGTTTGTTCAAAATATGAAATTTCAGGCAGAAAATAAACTCACACACTTTAAACAGTTATTAGTGATCTTGGTGATGGGAAAGAAACAGAAACTATTGTGTCTTTCCTACTACAATATATTAAATCACTTAAAAAGTGTTTTTGGACATTCAGGACATTGTGAAACAAAGGTGTGACATGAATTATGATGAGTAGAAGACAACTGCTAATTATAGGTATGAACAATAAAGGTAGAAGCTGATGACTGAATGAAATGCGTAACTAATTGCAGCACGTGGAAAACCAATAATGGAATGAAGCAGAGAGGTATGACAAGATTGTGCATTTATATAAAATAACAATTACACAATGTAGAGTTTTAAAACCCTTTCAAATAATCATGAATACAAATACACAAAGCAAGCAAGCAGTTGCTGTTTGAAACATTTCAGTTAGAAAGGGAAAATGTGCTGTCGATACTTTGGAGGAAATTGTGCTTCACATTTTTCTGTTTCATGATAACAATTGAAAACTGGGTGGGGGTCATGGGGCATTGCTGGTATTTCAGGTTCTGTTCATCACATATTCTCTGCTGGTACCTTCTCTCTTCCCACCATTTTTAGAAGACACAAAATAGAAAAGGAAGAAAAATGGAAGTGGGAAATATTTTGACGTTTTCCTTAAGTATTTTTATTATAAAATGAAGATGCATTTCAATGAGAAATCTCAATTATGTATTACTCTTATATACATATAAAATATATAATAAACATATATAATAAAGTTATATATTCCCTTTTATTTTCTTGAACATACACCTGCTCAATTTTCCATACATATGCACCTCTTAATTCCATGGAATACAAAGTCTGATACTATTTTCTGTTTT
This sequence comes from Nettapus auritus, assembly GCA_011076525.1. Taxonomy (NCBI): domain Eukaryota; kingdom Metazoa; phylum Chordata; class Aves; order Anseriformes; family Anatidae; genus Nettapus; species Nettapus auritus. The sequence continues at coordinate 78,237,813 of CM021767.1, read as the reverse complement.
TCTCTTTAAAAATAAAAAAGTAATAATAAAAAATCCAAACAAAAACCAACCAACCAACCAACCAGAAAACATAAAATGTTTCTGCACCTGGAATGTGCTTTTTGACCTTCAGACTAATCTTTGATTTCTGTTACTGATGAGCCACACAGTGGGTCCAGGTCCCAGTTGTGTTATGAATTTTACGAGCATGAACAGAAAAAGAGTTCCTGTTTGAGTAAATCAACAGAACAATTGTGAGGAAAAGAAAGACAAAGTACATGCAGGTGCAGGAGGAGGATGGGAGGTTTACTGAACAAAAAAATACAAAGAAATTGAAAGATTGCTGGTCAGAGTGAATGGAAAAGTGGATTACATTACTGAGAAGACTATAAAGGCAGCAAACAAAAATTGGTAATGACGAAACTTTAGAAGCACAGTAAATTTTTTTTTTTTTTTTGGGGGGGGGGGGGGGAGCAGGGAGGGAATGAGGAGGGGCCACTAAGCTGCAAAGTTTATCACAGAATCACAAGATCACAGAATTTTAGGGATTGGAAGGAACTTCAAGAGATTATTGCGTCCAAACCCCCTGCCAAAGCAGGTTCCCTAGAGCAAGTAAAAAAATATTAACATAGTGCAATGTAAAAATGTACTTTCCAGAAAATGTAGGAATGCCAAGTGGAGGTGGGAACTGACATATCAATAGTAAATGAGAAAGGCTGAGCAGACACACACTCCAAAGAACCTTGGGTGTAAAAATAAGTAATCTCAATTTCATATGATAGAAACAGAATTAATAGAAAGATGCATATAGAAGACTGTCATTATCAAAGCAATGAACTATGAAAATGATATTTTGCTGAAGCGCTTTGAGTATGATGAGAACCTGAATGAAAGCTTTATTAGTGCATGAAAAAGATACACCTTGTATTAAGTAGAAAATGTGCTGAAAGTTGGCTGTAACCTCAGTCTGATGATACAGAAAAATGATGGAGTGAAACATATCATTCAGGTTTGAGTCTCACATAATTAAAGCTTTCAGTGATGAGGGACAGGTTGATGATGTTCAGAGGAATTTTGAAAAGAGGAAGAGGAAAAAAACAGGTGATTGGGATAAAAATAAACTAAAACTGTATTTTTGCCATCTTGATCTGGTATTTCAAAAAGTTATCCCACTAGTAAAGGAGACAGGCCAGGACTTTGTTCAAACAGGAGGAGACAAATCTTTATAGCTGAGCTAAATCCACCAGTGGTGACCTGACTAAAGGCAAAAGGTGAAACAGTGTTTGTGGTTCTTCTGCTTGATGATCAGGTGGAGATCTAAAGAAAGAAAATAATGTTGTAATGTGTGGGATTTAAAGATCTAAATTCTTAAGAAAGAGCAGAGGAGAAACAAACAAAAAATAATGTGTGTTTGAAAGTCTGGATTAATTTTTTGTTGTTGTTGTTGTTTTCTGAATGTTAGCATAAAATCACTGAAAGAAATTTGTAGGTGTACAGATGCCAGAATGACTGCAAAATCTGAAAATATCTAGCTTATGTAGTCAAATTAACTCGTGTATCTTGGACTGAATTAAGTGTTTTCATAAGACAAATGTCACTGAGGGGAAAGTAATGTACTCACATATGGAAGATGATATATTAATTTATTTTTTTTAATTAAATGCATACACGATGTTTGAGTGGAGCTATAGAAAAAAAAAAAAAAAAAAAAGGTAATGATATGTTGTAATCTGCCAGGACTTAGAAAGGTAACAGTTCACTGTAAACACTGTCAACTGTTTACTGGTGGTAAGACCTGCAGTACAGTTTTTGTATGGTTTTGGTATCTGTATTTTTAAGAAATGTTGATAGATACTCTTCTTGATTTCTCTGAAAAAGAATGGGAAATGACACTCCACAATTATTTTCCTTGTTAAAATGATTGAAATTAGTGGTTTTATTTGGTTTTGATTTTGAACCTTCTTTGAGCTGGAGGTTTGATTAGACAATCTCTCAAGTCCTTCCCAACACAGCTGACAATTTTTCGAGTCCTTCCCAACATAGCTTAGTCTGTGACTCTATGATAATGGTGTTTTCTTAAAATAATGAGAGCAAGTGGCATAACAGAAACTACTTGGAAAAAAAAAAAAAAAAAAATATTATTTTTTCATTTTAAAAAAAAAGGAAACAAAAAAAAAAAAAAAAAAAAAATAAAAAAAAAAAAAAAAAAAAGTCTTCGTTTTTCACATGAAGGGAACTAGAAACAAGAAAATAAGAAAAAGAAGAAACAGAAAATGAAAAGTCTGGAAAGAGAAGTATTGGATTCTCTGTCTCTTGATGTCTTCATTTCAAAGGTGCTTGTCTTCTGTATAGTGTCACATAAAATGCAGTGTCCTCTGGTTTGGAGGATGCCAAAGTAAGTGAACTCTTTCCATTCTGGCTTTTTATTCTATGAATCTGTTAATCATATCAGTGGTGCTTGGAGTCTATTTTTATTTATTTTATTTTATTTTATTTTATTTTATTTTATTTGTGTGTGTATGAATTGTTCCTTTGTCATAACAGTTTTGTTTTCATCATACTTCATCTTCACTTCCCAAGGGAAATACACAATCTTATGATTGTATCTGATGGTACTAAATGTGTGAGAAGACCCAGTTCCCAGATGAATTACTCAGGTGTAAGGATTAAGAATTGAATGAGGTCTTGGCCTTTGATTTTGAGATCACAAGTGACTTTAGAAGCAAGTATGTTACAACTAATGGTGGGTGAAAAAAAAGCTTTACGATCTCAGATATCTTTATATTATTTCATAATATATGTATTATGCATTGCATTGGAGTCACACACTAGCTAATTATTTCTTTCCACAGACAAAAAAGGTGCGAAGAAAGGTCTATAGATTTTTTTATTAGTAGTAGTAGTATTTTGTTTTCCTGAGCAGTTTTATCAAGAACAAACAGAAGATTAAAAATAAAATATCCATGTCTCAGATGGTTCGTGTTAATTTTTCATGATTGGGGTTTTAAAGCTGCCTAAGGGATTTGAGATCCCTTTTCCTATTAATTTTAAACCAAATTGACAACTAAACTTCCATTTTTAAGGAAGGTTGTATTTTAATCAGCACATCGAAGTACCACCTTTTCTAAATATCTTTGTCAAATATAGCCACTGTCTTATCTTTCTTATTCTTTATATTTGTCACATAATGGCTTGCTAATGTGTGAAATACCTTTATCATTACCTTAGCCTCCTTGAGTCTAGGTAATAATTAGCTGATTTCAGTACTTTCTGATCAGTGTTTAAGTAATTATAAAATGGTGACATTTAAAAGAATTTATGTGCAAAATAAAACAACTTGATGTGTTTGAGAATTGCTTTTTTAGGATCAGAAATATCTGTGAGTTCTAAATGTAAAACTATTAACTGGATGATCCTTGATCCCTGACATGAGCTGCCATCCACAGCCCAGCCACTGCCCATTCATCCTCCTGTGGGAACCACAGTTTTAAGAAGATTACACTACACAAAAAACAGTCAGCTTGGTTAGAGGACAAACTAGAAGAGAGTCCATTAAACCTTTCACATCATTACAAGCCTCATTGTTTTGCAGATGAGCAATATAAAGTAGAACATATGCATGAGGCCTCTTACCGATTCTCTGGACACCAGGGATTTCAACTATCTGAACTTAGTTGATTGCTGGTAGATGAATAAATAACCTTGAGGTAATCCTTCCCTTTTGCTGGAAAGGTGCCCTGCTTAAATACCAGATAATGAAAAAAGGTTCAGATTTCTTTTATCATATTTCTGGTTTTCTGTTTTCTATACATTATCTTGTAATTGTTATGGTCACTGCTTTTTGCCATCTGGTCATAACAGAAGGTGAAACTGGCATTTTGGAATGTTATTAAACAGAGGGGAAAAAATAGTTTTGATGCACTATCTAATTCAAGGCACAGGCCATCTCTAGAAAAGATATTTTTCATAGGGACCTGGAATTCTGAAGTTAATCTATTTCCATAGCTGTATGTCACAACAAGTGGATAAAAGGTGATTTATTCAAAATTTAACTGGCTGCTTTATCTTTGTAATGTACTCCTACAAAAACTATTTTTCATTTTCTGTGCTGTGTGACTGTTGATCATATTTCACTTATGCATATTTAATAGCAATTTTCATGTGATAATTTTTCCAGCATTATTTTCCTCAAATGTCAAAATGCTGACTTGTTTATTTGATTTTTGAGCTATTATAATAATGGCAAAGAGCTCTAATATTAGATTGGAACATCAGTACACTTGCATTTAAGGTGTCTCATTTAAATAGAAGTTGCATATATGCAATTAATATCTTGCTTAGCCAATCATTAATGTTAGAACTCCTCCTCAAAGAAAAAGTTGGAACAACAGAAAAGTAAGTATTACTCAGTTTGTACATTGAAAAATAACTAATAAACTCTCACTTTTTTTTATATTATTTTTTTTTTTTTTCCATTTTATGTTGATATTTTCACAAATGGTTACATAATATTTTTCCACTTTGGGGTGAACTGAACAACTAAAATCAGTCAAAAATCAACAGATTCTTGATGTGCTCCCATGTGGAGGACATTGATGTGTATAATTTTTCATTTACATTATTCTCGTTTTCATTAAAAAATCACATAATGATTTGTTAATAGCATTTTTACACTCGTGAATTAATCTGTTACACTAGTAAAGATACTAATTATTATTTTTTATTCATATCTTAAAGTTATATAACCCTCTTCCCTTAAGGATGACAAAATGTTAGGTGTTGCTAGGTTTTTCTCTGTATCTTCTCAGATTTGAATGAGGATGACCCAGATTTGAATTTAATCCTAACGGATTTAGGTACTTTTAATGCACCTATCTGTGTTTAATAAGAATACTTTCTAATAATCTCTAAGAGAATCATAGAATCATAAAATATGCCAGTCTGGAAGGGAAACACAAGTATCACTGAGTCCAGTTCCTGGCTCCACACAGGAATACCCCAAAATCAAACCGTAAGTCTGAGATGGTTCTCCAAATGCTTGAACTCCAGCCATGGCCACTTCCCTGGGGAGCCTGTTCCAGTGTCCCACAACCATCTTGGTGAAGAACCTTTTCCTAATACTCAACCTGATCCTCCCCTGGTGTAGCTTCATGCCATTCCCTCAGGTCCTACCAGTGGTCACCTGAGAGATCAGTTGCTCACCCTCCAGTGTCCATCATGAGCAATCTGTAGGCCACAATAAGGTCACCCCCCAATATCCTCTAAGCTGAACAAACCAAGTGACCTCAGCTGTTCTTGTAAATCTTGCCCCTGGACCTTTTACCATCTTTGTTGCCTTGCTTTCGAGACTCTAATAGCTTTATGTCCTTCTTACATTGAGGAGCCTCAGACTGCACACAGTCCTCAAGGTGAGTCCACACCAGAGCAGAGCAGAGTGGGGACAATCACTTCCCTTGATCAGCTAGCAATGCCGTGGTTAATGCACGCTAGGCTGTAATTGGCTCTGTTGTCTGCTAGAGCACACTGTTGACTAAAACCCTCAGATCCCTTTCTACCGGCCTGCTCTCCAGTCTCTCATTCCCCAGCCTGTACCTATATCCAGGAATATGCTGTCCCAGCTGCAAAATCTGGCACTTGCTTTTGTTAACTTTCACAGCTGTTACGGCCAGCACTCTATCAAGATCCCTGTGCAATGCCTCTCTAACCTTGAGGGAGTCAATAGGTCCTCCTAATTTAGTATAGTCTGCAAGTTTACTTAGAATGGATTTGAATCCTGCTTCCAGATTGTCTACTAAAACATTAAAGAGAACTAGACCTAAAATTGATCCCTGGGAAACCCTGCTGATGAGTATGGTCACCTTGTCACATGCTTGAGGTAGCCCCATTTGCTATAACCCTAGGAGCTTGACCCATCAGCCAATTGTTCACCCATTGTATTGTGTACTTGTCTAGCTATCTACTGGACATTTTGTCCAGAAGGATACTGTAACAAAGAGTACCAAAAGCTTTGCCAGATTCCTCCAAAATCACATCTACTGGCTTCCCTTGGTCAACAAGATGGGCAACCTAATGGTAAAAGAAAATTAAGTTAGTTAAGCAGGAATTTCCCCTCATGAACCCTTGTTGACTACATCACCTTTCAAGTGTTTTTTCTTTTTTTGTGTGTGTATGTGTATGTGTTTTTTAATAACTCCCAAAATAATCTTCTCCATAATTTTTCCAGACACTATAGTGAGACCAACAAGTTTGTGATTGCCAGGATCTTCTTTATTGCCCTTCTGGAAAATTGGAAGGACATTTGCCAGTTTCTAGCTGAATGGGACTTCTCCAGATTTTTAATATGATCTAAGAATAACTGAAAGAAGTCTTGCCGTGACATAAGCCAGATCTTTCATTTCCCTTGGATGAATCTCATTGGGCCCATATACATATTTGTATTCAGCTAGAACAGCAAATCCTAAACAAGTTCAGAATCATCTGGGTGTTTTTGATTCTTTCAGATGTGGTCTTTCAGCTCAGGCCTCCAGGGATCCGAAGGCTTATCATCGGTGTTGAAGACAGAGGAAAAGACGACATTAAATGTCTTTCCTTTATCTATATCCCTATTTTTGAGGTGACCATCCTCATCGAGTAATGAACCAATGTTATCTCTAGTTCTCCGATCACTGTTAACATACTTAATAAATTCCTCTTGTTTTTGTTTCACACAGTACTGCATGAGTTATCTCCCTACACTGGCAAACAGCATCTGTGTAGTCCTCCCATGTTCCCTGACCTCACTTCCAATGTCCATACAATTTCATTTACTGATTGAGTTCTAGAATAAGATCTACTCTCAGCCAAGCCAGCCTTATGCTCCCCTGCTTGATTTCCAATTGTATTGGAATTGTTTACTCCTGCAATCTTAAGAGATGGTTCTTAAAATGTGATCTGCCCTGATGTACCCCTATACATTCAAAAGCAGTTTCCCATAGGACCTTTCTAAGTGGTTCCCTGAGCAGCCTGAAGGCATTTCACCCCAAATCTAGAGTTGATGTTGCTTTTTTTTGTTTTTGTTTTTGTTTTGTTTTGTTTTGTTTTCTGTCAGATTTTTCCTACAACTAAAGATTTGACACTTAACCATTTCATAATCATCGTTGCCAGAGCAGCCGACATCCACGACCTCACTCATGAAACCCTCTCTGTTCACAAACAACAAATCTCCGTAATTTTTCCAGACACTGTAGTAGAACTGACAAGCTGTAATTACCTGGATTTTCCTTCTTTCTTATCTGGAAAATTGGAACAATATTTGCCAGCTTGCACAAAGACCTCTACTAATAAAAATAAATTCAGGATCATGGACTTCCTATGAACTAAATGACATTTGAATGAGGCTCTTTTTTTTATAGGTTTAACCAAAGGGAAAGAAAAGTCTTCCACTGAGTATGCATTTGAAATTTTTCACAGGTGGGGAGGTTTTACATACCCACTTACTAGTTTACCTTACTTATTTAGACTAAATGTCAGGAGGTAATAATGGGAAAAACTGGAAATTTTGACTGTTTCAGTTAAGATTTGCTCAAAATACTGTGATGCCTATGCAAATCAAACAATCAAACCCCAGAACCATAGATTTGATTTTCAAAAGAAAATATGAATTTAAGAAAAAAAAAAAAAAAAAAGATTTCTCATGTGACTTTTACTTTCACTTGTGCCTGGATATGACCATTGAAATAATAGTATGGTTTGCAATGAGAGTAAAACCAGGTGATTATCATGTCTTTTATTTTATTTTTTCCTTCTGTGTGCATTTAGACAAAAAAAAAAAAAAAAAAAAAAAAAAAGAATATAGGAAAAATTAACAGAAGATCAAAAATAATATATTGTGAACCTTGTTGTCTTTCAGAGTGAATGCTAGGGTTGATTATTCATCACTGGTCACATACCTACAACATTGAGAGAGCTGTTTTTTTCTCTGAAGAATGGGAACCCTGCAAAGCAAAGAATAGCACTTATGGTGTGAATTAATGTGTATCTTAGATGTGTCATGATCAAAAGCTTAACAGGAAAATATCTTAGGTAGGCATATAGATAGACAGAAGGTATTTAACTCAATTCATTTCTCCTCCAGCATTTCTCATAAATCCATTTAATTCCCTTCCTGTACATGGAAGGTAACATCCTTCCATGGTTCTAATCACAAACCCTTCATCTCTTCTTACAGAGCTATTAAATTATTTTCCAACAGTCTTTGTGGATCTATACACTTTCTCTCCTACTTTTCTCTTCCACAATTCAGCCTGGGTGGGCAAACTGCTTATAAAAAGCCTGGGATTAGAAATGAAGAGCTGTTACCGTTTATTGGTCAAAACCAAGTAGAATTACTCTCAGAGGAGTTGAAGGAAGCTTACTTGGAATCTGTCTGTATTTTACTTGCATCCTTAGGGTCCCATTAGTCCCCCACTTTCATTATCTTAAACACCAATTCATTTAACTTACTCTTACCTTTCCCTATGGCCATATTATTCACAATATTATGATGCAATCATGTTATTGCTTTGTTTTTCTCCATAAAAATTTATTGAGGTAGTAAATAAAATACAATGTTCTGATGTATTTGCAACAATAATTATGCTCTTACCCATACAGATATCAAAAAAAGTCATACAAATATTTTTATACAATGACATGTCCTAGAAATAAAAGAAAGAACTTGAACATACCACTGACAATTGCATAATAAGTACCCTCTCATCAATGAAATATTGGTTTATAGATTTATTTATATATATATTGGTTTATACAAATACCCTAAATCAATCACATATTGGTTTAATTAGGAATAATCACTTTTTTTACAATAAGCATTTATATTTCATTAAACAATTAATATGCTGTATATTAGATATGCTTAAAATACTGAATACGTCAGACAGTGGCATGCCCTTTCAACTGTTTTTTTTTATTTTGACCCAAGCAAACTAATTCTCTTTTACAATGTATTACCTTAAGGTTTCAAAATCTACTTAGGTGTCTCAGCATCACAGACTGCTTGCATAAGGAGCTTCATCTTGGCCTCTCAAGTGCTGGTTTTAAGTTACAATTTTTTTGTCAATGAAGGACTGTATTCATTATCTGAATGTTCATCATTACTCCAGTTACAGTTAGGAAATAGTAATGCATGTACACGTTAGATATGTAAGTTGACCAGAATGTTTTGAGAGAGTCAGAATGGTTTTGAGGAGGAGAGGTTTGCTGGACGCTCTTCAGTTAGTGAGAGAACAGAATGTCTCACAGATCTAGGTTGTATATTTATAGGACTCTTTATGCACCTAATGTATATTTTAAAATTAGAGAAAAAATGGGTAAGCTAAATTAAAAATGATGATTTCCTGGTAGTGAAACATTTAATTTCAAATATATTTTATTTCTAAAGGTTTTATTATCAGTTAAGCAGAAAATTTAAACATGGGACTTCTTTTTGTAAGCAAATACAAAGCCTTTTGTTTTTAAAATATCAAAATGAATTATTTTGTGTTTTGAATTCATTCATCAGAACTGTTTTTTTCAGTTAAGAATCACAGAATCACAGAATCACAGAATCACAGAATCACAGAATCACAGAATTTCTAGGTTGGAAGAGACCTCAAGATCATCGAGTCCAACCTCTGACCTAACACTAACAGTCCCCACTAAACCATATCCCTAAGCTCTACATCTAAACATCTTTTAAAGACCTCCAGGGATGGGGACTCCACCACTTCCCTGGGCAGCCCGTTCCAATGTCTAACAACCCTTTCGGTAAAGAAGTTCTTCCTAAGATCCAACCTAAAATTCCCCTGGCGCAACTTAAGCCCATTCCCCCTCTTCCTGTCACCAGGCATGTGGGAGAACAGACCAACCCCCACCTCGCTACAGCCTCCTTTCAGGTATCTGTAGAGAGCGATAAGGTCACCCCTGAGTCTCCTCCAGGCTGAACAATCCCAGCTCCCCCAGCCGCTCCTCGTAGGACTTGTTCTCCAGGCCCCTCACCAGCTTCGTCGCTCTTCTCTGAACTCGCTCAAGCACCTCGATGTCCTTCTTGTAGCGAGGGGCCCAAAACTGAACACAGTATTTGAGGTGCGGCCTCACCAGAGCCGAGTACAGGGGGACAATCACCTCCCTAGCCCTGCTGGTCACACTGTTTCTTATACAGGCCAGGATGCTGTTGGCCTTCATGGCCACCTGAGCACACTGCTGGCTCATATTCAGCCGACTATCAACCATCACTCCCAGGTCCTTCTCTGCCTGGCAGCTCTCCAACCACTCATCTCCCAGCCTGTAGCTCTGCTTGGGGTTGCTGCGCCCCAGGTGGAGGACCCGGCACTTGACCTTGTTGAACTTCATGCAGTTGACCTCAGCCCATCGGTGCAGCCTATCCAGATCCTCCTGCAGAGTCTTCCTACCCTCGAGCAGATCGACACACGCACCTAACTTGGTGTCATCTGCAAACTTACTGAGGGTGCACTCAATGCCCTCGTCCAGATCATCGATGAAGATATTAAAGAGGACCGGCCCCAGCACCGAGCCCTGGGGAACGCCACTAGCGACCTGCCTCCAACTGGATTTGACTCCATTTACCATGACTCTTTGGGCCCGGCCATCCAGCCAGTTTCTAACCCAACGAAGCGTGCGCCAGTCCAAGCCAAGAGTAGCCAGTTTCCTGAGGAGAATGCTGTGGGAAACGGTGTCAAAAGCCTTGCTGAAGTCAAGGTAGACCACATCCACAGCCTTTCCCTCATCCACCCAGCGCGTCACTTTGTCATAGAAGGAGATCAGGTTCGTCAAGCAGGACCTGCCCTTCATAAACCCATGCTGACTGGGCCTGATCGCCTGCTTGCCCTGCAAGTGCTGCGTGATGACTCTCAAGATAATCTGCTCCATGAGCTTCCCTGGCACTGAGGTCAAACTGACAGGCCTGTAGTTTCCCGGGTCAGTCCTCCGGCCCTTCTTGTAGATGGGCGTCACGTTTGCTAGCCGCCAGTCACCTGGGATCTCCCCCGATAGCCAGGACTGTTGATAAATGATGGTAAGCGGCTTGGCCAGCTCCTCTGCCAGTTCTCTCAGTACCCTCGGGTGGATCCCGTCCGGCCCCATTGACTCGTGCACTTCCAAGTGCCGTACCAGGTCACCAACCATTTCTTCGTGGATAGTGAGGGCCACATCCTGCTCCCCATCCCCTTCTACCAGTTCAGGGAATTGGGTATCCAGAGAACAACCGATATTGCCGCTAAAGACTGAGGCGAAGAAGGCATTAAGCACCTCCGCCTTTTCCTCATCTCTTGTAACTAAGTTTCCCCCCGCATCCAGTAAAGGATGGAGATTCTCCTTAGTCCTCCTTTTTGTGTTGATGTATTTATAAAAACATTTTCTGTTATCTTTAACGGCAGTAGCCAGATTGAGCTCCAGTTGAGCTTTGGCTTTTCTAATTTTGTCCCTGCACAGCTTCGCAACATCCTTATAGTCCTCCTTAGTGGCCTGCCCACTTTTCCACAGATTATAAACCCTCCTTTTTCTCCTAAGCTCAAGCCACAATTCTCTGTTCAGCCAGGCTGGTCTTCTGCCCCGCCAGCTCGTCTTTGGGCACGTGGGGACAGACCGTTCCTGTGCCATTAAGATTTCCCTCTTGAAGAGCGCCCAGCCTTCCTGGACTCCTCTGCCCTTCAGTACCGTCTCCCAAGGGACTCTGCCAACCAGTGTCCTCAGCAGCTCAAAGTCAGCCCTCCGGAAGTCCAATACAGCGGTTTTACTGGTCCCCTTCCTGGCCTCGCCAAGAATAGAGAACTCCTCCATTTCGTGGTCACTCTGCCCAAGACAGCCCCCGACAATCACATCCTCCACCAGTCCTTCTCTGTTTGTGAAGAGAAGGTCTAGCGGGGCGCCACCCCTGGTGGGCTCACTAACCAGCTGCGTCAGAAAGTTATCTTCCACGCTCTCTAGAAACCTCCTAGACTGCTTTCTCTGGGCTGTGTTGTGCTCCCAGGATATGTCAGGGAAGTTGAAGTCCCCCACGAGAACAAGGGCTGACGATTTCGCAACTTCTGTCAGCTGCCTGTAGAACTCCTCATCCGTCTCCTCATCCTGGTTCGGTGGTCTATAACAGACCCCAACCAGGACGCTAGCCTTGTTGGCCCTGCCGATCCTAACCCAGAGGGACTCGACCTTGTCATTCCCAGCCTCGAGTTCTACAACATCGAAAGACTCTCTAATATAGAGAGCCACACCACCACCCCTTCTGTGCTGCCTGTCCCTTCTGAAGAGTTTATAGCCAGTCATTGCAGCACTCCAGTCATGAGAGTGGTCCCACCATGTCTCCGTGATGGCAACCAAGTCATAGCCTGCCTGTTGCACGATGGCTTCCAGCTCCTCCTGCTTGTTACCCATGCTGCGTGCATTGGTGTAGATGCACTTCAGCTGGGCCATTGCCTTATCCCCCGGCCTTGCTATTGTTCCCCCTGGCACAGCTCCAACAATCCTTGCTTCAGCCCTGTCCCCCTTCTTACCTAAGAGATTTTTTAAAACTGAATTTGCCTCATGTACCTTTGGTTTCATTAAACATGTAATTCATAACAGAAAAAAATAATATTGAAAAATTATTTTCATGACTAACTTCATTCAGCGTGTGAACAAACCACTTTTACAAAACCATCCATGATTTTATTCTACTCCTGACCTTTTGATTTAACAACCATCTCAGCTCACTTCGTCAAGAAAGCAATTTTAAATGTTCTCTCTAGGCTTGAATTTTCTTGCAGGTCCAGTGAATGCATTCAGCTGAACATTGAAAGTTCACAATGTCCATTTCATTAATGCCTGTTTGTTGGTGTCATTGTCTTACCCTGTAGTTTTGCCCAAGTCTTTCTATGACACAATACAGCCTTAAAGGCATAATCTTATCTGATGCAAAGATCACCTCCACAAATCTTGTTAAACCGAATGGAAATTTCCTTTGCATAGAAGAAACACTTGGCAAGTGTTTTTCATTAATCAATGAAAAACAATTTTTTTTTTTTTTTTTTTCGTAAATCATAAATGTTTAGAAATTTTGGTCCTATTACCTTTTGATAGTGAGTTGTCAGTATTTATCATGCTCCGCTTCTTGATAATGACAAAGTGCTAGTAGGCCAAAATTCTAACACTGGATCTAGGCCCACCAGAACTATGTTTAGGAATGATTTTGAGTCTTATTATTTTGAGCTTGACGACAAAGACATTAAATGCTATTACCTTCCAAATTTCTGATGGACATGATGATCTAAAATTGAACTTTATTTCATTGGTAAATCCTGTATTTCTATAAATGTTATGAAAATGTTAGAACTAGGAAGTAAAATATTCAGTCTTCCTTCAACTAAAATAAAATAAAATAAAATAATTCCTTTATCAAAAAACTTATTTCCCCTTAAGTGCCTTACCATCTCATTTCTGTAAAGCAAGAAGAAAAAAAAAAAAAAAAAAAAAAAAAAAGCTGAGTCCTCATTTCCATAATTCTTATGGACATTTTTTCTTATTCCCTTAATTTCCCTTATAGTATCAGTATTATGATTTAGTACATGCAGCATTATTGACTTTTCCAATAGCAACAACAAAACACAGCAAATTGTCTTAATGATATTCTGGAGAAATGAATTAAGAAATTAGGACAGCATGCTAATCTACTCTAACACAAAAGCAGGACAGACTTATCAGTCCTTATCAGCTTGGGCTCTGTCTAACAGCAAGAATAAATATTTATATACATCTTACAGATACTTATGGCAATATAGGTGTTATATCAGTTTATGTGTTGTCATTTACTTATGACAACACATAAACTGATATCACAACTTATTCTGAAAGCTGAAATGTATGCTCAGAAGGTCCTTGCTGCCATGGTCACAACTGCTTGATACAGCTAATTAAAAGCTAGTGTGTCTTTTTCTCTTTGAGAACCAGTGACTAGTATTAATCTATGAAGAGATCCTAACAGACACAAAGCTTTCCAACTTATATTTCTGATTTCCTTCTGCCTAGGGCTCCATGAAGAGCTCCATAACAGCTTTTAAAGAGACAGTGGCTAAAAACCAGAATGATCAGTTATTGTATGTTTTGTCTTTTTTTTTTTTTTTTTTTTTTTTTTTAGTTAGTTGCACCTGGGGCACAACAACCCTAAACAGAGCTAAAGGCTGGGAGATGAGTGGTTGGAAAGCTGTCTGTCAGAGAAGGACCTGGGAGTTTTGGTTGACAGCTGAATATGAGCCAGCAGTGTGCTCAGGTGGCCAAGAAGGCCAACAGCATCCTGGCTTGCATAAGAAACAGCGTGGCCAGAAGGTCCAGGGAAGTGATTGTCCCCCTGTACTCGGCTCTGGTGAGGCCGCACCTCGAGTACCATGTTCAGTTCTGGGCCCCTCACTACAAGAAGGACATGGAGGTGCTTGAGCGAGTCCAGAGAAGGGCTACGAAGCTGGTGAAGGTTCTGGAGAACGAGTCTTACGAGGAGCAGCTGAGGGAGCTGGGACTATTTAGCCTGGAGAAGAGGAGACTCAGGGGTGACCTTATTGCACTCTACAGGTACCTGAAAGGAGGCTGTAGCGAGGTGGGGGTTGGTCTGTTCTCCCACGTGCCTGGTGACAGGATGAGGGGGAATGGGCTACAGTTGTGCCAGGGGAGGTTTAGGTTGGATATTAGGAAAAACTTCTTTACAGAAAGGGTTGTTAGTCACTGGAATAGGCTGCCCAGGGAAGTGGTTGAGTCCCTATCCCTGGAGGTCTTTAAAAGACGTTTAGATGTAGAGCTTAGGGATATGGTTTAGTGGAGGACTTGTTGGCATTAGGTCAGAGGTTGGACTCGGTGATCTTGTAGGTCTCTTCCAACCTAGACTTTTCTGTGATTCTGTGATTCTGTGATTCTGTTAATTAGTTAGTTTCTGTTTATGGCAAACCATTAACATTAGAGCTGATTGATAATTGTTGATTAAAGCTCTTGCTTTTCATCCAATAGTTATCTAATTACATCTTCAGATGCCTAAATAATTTTTAAAATAACTGTGTTGTTTTAGATGGCTAAAATATTCATATGCATTTAGACCTCTGGAAAAAATATATAAAAATGAATTGGACATTGAAAAGTTCAGCACTAAAACAACTGACTTTTACTTACATTGCCTATCAGAAGCAGAGGTCTAAGCTAAATGTTATGCTGGATGCACAGATTCTAGGATTCATGAAAGTAAGTATTATGAACAAAAAACTAAGCAAACTATGAGGAAATATTCATCATGTAACCCTATTTTAATGTACCCCCACTGAAGTTTATGTGTACTATACATATTCACCAACATCATCATTATCTCTGCCAAGTGAGAGCCACATGTCTGAATTTGCAAAAATTTAAATCCAGTCAAGTGAGGTGTATCACTACATCACTTAATTGGGCTTCTGGTTAGCTGAGAAAAACAGTGAAGACACCTAAGTCTGTATTCAGTATGCTACACAAATACTCCCAGATATCACTATCACTAGATGTGATCACTATCGCTAGTGTGAATGGCTGCAGGGGTGTATCTCCTGCCATTTATGACTCACAGTCATGAGCTGTTCCTGATATTAGATACCTAAGCCAGCATTTTGTTACAGAAGCACATTAGCCTTTTTTATGGAGCTATCATTTTATGGGGTCGATTGAACTCCATTATGCGTAATGCTATGAAATGCTTGCTAGGTCAGATAAAGGTAATAGAGCAAGACCAACACTGTGTTGTTGTGGGTAGATATCTAAAAGGGAGACTAAGTAAACATTTTTTTTCTGGATTTAGTTCAGGTTAGAGAATCAGCCTGTGCATTCACTGCACCTTAAAGTGAAAACTCAGTTGCTTCCTTTGTGAATTTGTGGAATGGTTCTGTAAATTCCGTAGAATCACAGAATCATAACATCGTATGTGTTGGAAAGAACCTTAAAGATCATCTATTTCCAACCCCGCTTCTAGTAGATCAGGTTGCTCAAAGTGGTTCTGTACAAAGTGAAACAACTGCAGTGGGAAAGGAACTAAAACATATTAGCCAAAGAGTATCTTGTGATACTCTTGGTCCTGAGAGAACTTTCCTAAGTGTGAGATCTATGAAGCTCCAGAAGGATCATGGTTTATGCCCATATTTTCTATAGCACTGACACTCACAAAAGATGACCTAGCAACTTGAAGGAACACCTACAGGTTATTGTCCACTAGGAAGGTATCTAAAACAAGGCTTATGTAGCAAATTCCAACAAATGGACAGTATGAAGTGATCTCCCAGACACTTTCTACTGAATTATGTTTTCCTTCTGCCATATGCAGTTAAGTGATTATATTTTAAAAATACAATATGCTTTGGTAGCAGTCTTGTAAAATATTTAAAATTTAGACATAAATATCTAAATCATCTCCTGAACCACAAAGCTCAGATAAAAAGGGTTTTGAAATTTAAAGTCAATACAGCTCACCTAACTTTAAATGCTTATACCTGAGAACTGGTTTAGTTGTCTTCAGATGCCTTTATAGTCAGCGTCTGCAAATAGTCAGTCTAAACATGTAGTTCACCTGGCCTGTTTTAGGTCTCTAGTTTAGGAGACAAATTCTGTCTTAGAAATACCTATTTCTTCCATAAGGCTTAAAGGAGAATGGGGTCAGATGAAAACATACTGAGACTGTGGGTCACTACTTCTCTCCAATTTTTACTACAATGAATTCTAGAGTTAAAAAGAAGAAATATACATTAAAAAATTTGCTGTAGGCAATAAACATTTTGGCCACAAACTTTTGCTAATGAACACTCAGCTTCAGACTTGCTGAATTTACTTATACACATGGGAAGAGCAGACAACCAGTAAGTTTGTCCTCCAAGATCTCTGATGAAAGTGTAGTAAGATAGACAAAATATGATACTAGTAGGTTCCTAAGTGCCTAGTGAAGAGAAATGGAAAATAACAAACAGTGCTCCTAAATAGAGTGCTGAAATGTCTGAGATGGAGTCATCAAAAATGCAACATAATCAGTATACAAAATAGTATGTTAAGATAAATTATTCAAAAATCCATTGAAACAGTATGTTTTTCCATGGTATGTATACTCTCTATACTGGATATATTTCAATTTTCTGAGGTACAATGTGCTATATATCCTTTTTTCAATATTTATTTCCTAATTGTGGGTGATGCACTCTGCTTTTCTATTAACATCCTACAAACATACCTGACATTTGTTATGGGGGCAGTAAGCTGAAGCTGAAGGGACTTCTATGCAGTCAGGTCAACTCCTGATGCTAAAAGAACAGTGAGGTGAATGGTAACAGGTGTCAGAAAAATAAAAAACAAAACCAAAATCCAACAAAACAACCAAAAAAAAGAAAAACCCTCCCTCTAAAACAGAAATGAAATAAAAATGAAATAAAATAAAATAGTAAAATAAAATAAAATAAAAACAGAAAACAAAACAAAACAAAACAAACAAACAACAACAAAAAAAAAAACAGTTGACTTGTGAAACTACTGGCCACAGCAATGAGTTTTACATGTATTTGAAGAGGACTAACTATAATGAGAAATTCTGGGAATTTTTGGAAGTGCTCTGTTTGGATAATAGGAAACTGATGCTGAGAACATTCTGACAACCAATTTCAATTTCTTATGGCTCCTTCTTGAGATAGGAGAATTGTCCTGGGGAAAGAAAAACAAGAAAGACAGGCACTGAAGTATCTGACTTCCAAACAGATTCTAATTATTAAATATTTGGGACATTTTGGGCAGCTGAGGGTAAAATATAAACACCGTGTTAAGGACACCTTACTCAGGTAAGAGGAAGTCATATTGTGCTCTAGCTTGTGCTTCTGCGTAACATTTCAATGCAAGTCCTTTTTTAGTAATTGCAGTGAAATAAATTGTATTAAGATTTTCATTCTAAATTAAATAATACTGTCATTCAGAAACAATTGGATTACAAAACCTGTTTTTGTTAGTATGCTGAGATTTCTCTAAAATAGCATTGCTATTCATGGCTTGCTCACTCTTTGAATAAAGAAACAAAGACATATTGTGTGACCACATTTTCTCATGCCTTCTTATAACAAAGATACGAGAAAACTTCTCTCACTCATACATGCTTGTTACAAAAAGCTGAATTTGAATTCTTATGTCTAGAAAATAATGTATGTTCTGTTGTCACTGCCTCACAAAATAACTTCCTGGATTTAATTTGGATTTTCAAATTACAGTCATTATTATAGTACATTCCACTCTCCTAGAGGAATTCTTGGAGTGCTGTTTTAGTTCCAGAATATATTTAAGAGAGATCTACCTCCCACCATTCTCCTAATATACTCATCTGCTTCAAAAAGGCTAAATAACTTTCAAAGATGTTAGAAGCTATATTTTTAGTGACAGCTTATGTCTTCTTGGCACATTCCTGGTACAGCAATGTTGGCAGACATGTTATAGAATTTCCTGATCTGCCTTGTATTAAAGCTGTTCTCTAGGTATCCAAGCACTTAAAATACTTTTAAAGAATGTCAGGTGCAAAAGGGGATGGATATTTCTTCAGTTTGGATTTAAATGCTGTGAGAAACGAAAACATCAGAAAAAGCAGAACTCCAAATCTACTCACCTAATCAGATATATACAGTACTTAAAATCATATATTGGATAAATTAAATAGCTTGGTGTTCTAATTTCAGGCAGTAGCAAATGTTTAAAAAGTATGGTTAAATGAAAGTAATAATGCCTAAGATCTATTGAGAGTTTTGATAACCATGATAAATGCCATAGTATTCAAACTGACAGACAGCTGAATCATAAGTGAAGGCTTACCTCACAATCATACTCAGCTAATAAAATTCCAACCATTTTTGGTTCAAATATTCTAGACAATATGATAACCTTACTTACTTTACTTAAATTGTTATAAAGAAGAACAATAACTGCTAGCAATAAGTCAGGTACAATTCATTTAATGCTTAGAAAAAGGAAAGACAGACAGGTGATAAGCGTGACAATTTAGAATTTGGAAGAGCTGACATATCTTAACATTGACAAAAAATTCTTGCGCTGCAATGAGAATACTGCAATGCTTCATGAGGATAAATACATTGGAGCTGTTAAACATCTGGTCTTGAGTAATGAAGGCTGTTCAGGTAACAAAAAATAATAACATTATATTTCACTGTTTGCTTTGTGGCATTCTCGTGGTTCTTACATACAGTGAGTAGGCTCATGAAAACCTGAGCTCAGATTTGCTGGCCTACTAGAAAGCTGACAGAAATCATTTCACTTCCCTAGTTTCTCCCCACATAAACATGGTAAATAATCCCACTTTTTTTTTTTTTTTTTTTTTTTTTTTTTTTTTTTTTTTTTTTGTGAACAGTGATAAAATTGTCTTATGACATACATTGATTAAATATGATTTTCTGATTAAAAATATCATATTTATGTTATTTAGAAAAAAAAAGGAAAGTGTATTGAAGGTGTAAAATTCCTTGTTGTAACACTGCAACTACATTTCAAAGAAGAAAAACACTGCTTAAAATATACACATATATATATGTATATACATATATTTCCTAATCTTAATATTTTCTTACGGAATTAATGGAAAAATATGGGAGCCCTCCAGTGGTGAAAATAATGTATCTGAATTTCATAATATAGCTACTTGTGTTGCTTGTTTGCAACACAGTTGCCATCGTTTTCTGACAGATATGGATGTTGATCCCATCTTGGTTATCAGGAATTGATATCATCCCAAATTTGCCTGGACATGTAGATGAATCTATTCCTAGATGACAAAGTTTATCTCATTTTATTTCCTTCTCTATATACACAGGAAAACCTTTTGGGGGCTTTTTTTTTTTTTTTTTTTTTTTTTTTTTTTTTTTTTTTTTTTTTTTTCCCATCAGACCTGCCTGATTAATTATAAACTCATCTTCCACAAGCCCTTCCTCTTTAAGGATGTGTGGTTGAAAGGCATTTACAATTCTCCAACTTTGCATTAATAGAGATGTTTGGCTGGCCTGATCCTCCTGCTCTTTACCTCCCTGCATTATCATGTTAATCTAGCCACCATTTGTCTCAAGAACTGCACTTAAAGTTGCTGGGAATCTTTCTGGAAAGGCTCTTTATACTTGGCTCATCCCTGCCTTGAAACTGCAGTGTCAGAGTGGGTTGTACTGCTTCAGCAAATGAACTCACATTTTGGGATCCTATGTTCAATTTACCATATAAAGGTGGGGTTATTATTTCTTTTGCAAAACCTTCCTGTTGCAATCCAGGAAGTAATCTGCCTTTAAAACAAACACGAATCTAACATGTACCACCAATGCTCATGCAGTCCACTAGAAGTACATTCCTTCCCTAAATATGTTAACCTGTTAATTGTACAGATAAATTCTTAAATTGAACCTCCTATGCCTTTAACTCATATTTGTAAGATTTTCAGACTTTTGAAAGTTAAACATGCCAACACAAGTGTTTGATGTCTTCTCTGAGTTAAGTTACTTAAATACAGTCAAAAGCAGTTTCATTGTCAATGAAACACATATTACAAATATATAAATACAAACGTCCGAAAAATAACAGACTTTTTAGAAAGACTTTATGTAGCACTGTAAACAATAGGAAACTATGAGAAAAACAAAACAATACAAAACAAAAGACTATATGAGAATATCTTTTGTTGGAAATATATGTTGATAAAGTACATGGAATTACCAAGTATATTTCTTTGAAGCTATTGGCATCTGAGGTATTCACAAGCAGACCACAGCAAAAACTATATAATCAAAAGACAACTGTAGTGCCATTATCTGCAATACAGTTGTCACAGGTAGATTCATCAAAGGCACAGAAAATCTCATTTTACAGATACAGATGTAAGTGTATGCATGCATGCATGCACTCATGCACAGAGGTTTGTATCATGTGTAGCCAGAGGAATATTCCTGAGTACAGCCATAGAAAGAGAAAGTGTTTTTTTTTTTTTTTTTTTTTCCCCCAGTGGATATATATATATATATATCCACTGAACTATACAGAACAGCAGAATAAGATTGTCAGAGGCAGAATCTACTTCACACCATTACCTTTAGATTTTTACCATATTTTATATAACAGACAGCTGCAGGGGCCAGACCTCCCATTGTCATGGAAAAATAAAGGCTTCATTTAACTGCTGGTGGAGCTGTAGAGTGTGATGTGTGTTTGTTAGTCTAAGACATCTGCTCTTTGCGTTAGCTACTAACTCCAGAAACAACGGAGCATCCACTGTCCCCTGCTAGGCTGTGTGTGGAGGAAGTGGGTTTCAGCTATGCACTGCCATCCAACAAAAGAGAAAAGGGGCAGAGAAAATATTTGTGTACAGCAGGGACTAAGAGACAAGAAAAGAGATACTTTCAGCAATGCCTGAGAAGTTAAGTGATTAACATGTGATGACAGCTGGCCCTTTAACCACTGGATAGGTGAGGATGATTAACTGTCAGTGAATCTTTAAACTGTGATCTATTTGTCCAAAATATGTCTATTTGGGGAGGGATGGAGGGAAGCAGGGATTGGAAGAATAAGAAAAAGGAAATGGAAAATGTATGGATGATAAATTTAAAATCTGACAAGCTCATTTGTTTGTAATGAAAACAAGAAGAGAGGAGAGGAGAGGAGAGGAGAGGAGAGGAGAGGAGAGGAGAGGAGGAGAAGGGAGGGGAGGGGAGGGAAGCTATTTAGAATAGCTATTTAGCTATTTAGAAGTTAGATTTCTAAGCTAGTTGTCTCATGAAAGTCAGTGGAGGGTTAGGTGGAGCATTACTTCCTCAGGTAGTATGTCTTCAACAGCTACCTTTGGATTAAATAAAGTGCCAGCATGACCAATTCCGTTTCTGCTTCTTACATTTAAAGTCCAGATAATTAGGGTAAATTCTTTGCCTAATATTTAGATGGCAAGATGGATTAGATGGATCTAATATCTATTATTATATAAAACAATTCCTATCTGATTTTCAAGGTGCCACATTTTATATTTTTACTAAGATTTTGTCTCCATAACTGATCCTATGTCAAACTTCACTTCGGCATGCATTTCACCAAAAATGTGGTGGCTGTCTCTTATTGTCTATTGAATTTGCTTTTCAAATGTTGATTTATTTTTGCCTGAAATCATTCTATCATTTCATAGCAGAATCATATAATGATTCTAAAGGCATAGTAATTCCTTTCGACATTTAAACATGGTGAATACTCTGAAAGGATTGATTGCTTTCCTTCTACAGCTCTAATTTTACTGCCTTTCATCTAAGGACCAAGATTACAGGGACCCTGTACAGAACAGAAAGAAAAAAAATACTAACAGTATTTTTGCTGTTCTTCTGAGTCTTAACTCTTCCCATGAATTAAGAACACAGACTGAATTTGGTCTTCACTTATTTTTTATTTCAGTGACGTAAATTGATTTTCCTTCCTCTCTATATGAGTATGTCTAAGCTGAGAATTCAGTTTAATAGATTTTACAGATATATAAGAAAACAGTCATGTAGCAATGATAATGTCCCCAGATATGAGACTACCACTGTAAACAACCTTCTTCTCCAGTGGTTCCTCGTATTAAGATAAGGTACCTTACAGTGTAAAGAAAGTATATTTCATTAAGACTTTGGGAATAATAAGATAAACACCATTATAATGTATCACCGAAAAGTAACAGGAAGTAAAAAGAAAAAAAAAAAAAAAATTGAGATAGGCTATTGAGATTTACAGTTAAAAAAAAAAAAAAAAAAAAAAAAAAGGAAAAATTATCTTTTATTCCAGTTTTCTCAGAATATGATCAGATTGGCAAAACACCTAGACCTCAACTATTTTCTTGCTTTTACTCTGAGAAAAGAAAAAAATAGTACTTTTAAACTTTGTTTGTTTGTTCATTTCCAATCTTTGTTTCATAACCAGAAATACTTTCTAACTTCATTGGCATATTACAAAATTTGTGTATGATATTTTAAAGATTGCAAAGGCTTTTTGAACAAAAAAAATAATAAAAAAAATAAATAATAATAATAAATTAAATAAAAATAATAAAAAAAGCTCAGAGACAAATTTGAAATGTCAAACAACAGCAACAACAAAAATCTTTGGATCTGGAAGCCATTGTGAAGCCAGCAATGCTATATAACTATAACCTAGTTGGCATCAATGAAATGTAGTGGGACCACTCCCACAACTGGAGTGAGGCAGTGGATGGCTACAAGCACTTCAGAAGGGACAGGCAAGAAATGAAGTGGCATGGCTCTCTATATTAGAGAGTATTTTGATGTTGTTGAGCTCAGGGTTGGGAATGATAAGGTAGAGTCCATACGGATAAGAATCAGGGGGATGGCCAACAAGGTGGGCATCCTGGTGGGGGTCTTTTATAGACAGCCAAATCTATGAAGAGACAGATGAGATGTGCTATAAGCAGCTAGTGGAAGTCACGCAACCACCAGCTCTTGTTCTCATGGGAGACCTTAACTTCCTGGACATATGCTGGAAATACAATACAGCCCTAAGGAATCAGTCTAGGAGGTTCCTGGAGTGTGTGTGAGACAGCTTCCTGACTCAGCTGGTTAGTGAGCCCACCGGGGAGGGGGGGTGCCCTGCTAGACCTGCTGTTCATAAACAGAGAAGGACTGCTGGGAGATGTGGTGGATGGGAGCTGCCTTGGGCAGAGTGACATGGTAGAATTCTCTATTCTTGGTGAAGTCAGGAGAGGGGGCAGTAAAACTGCTGCCTGGGACTTCCAGAGAGCAGACTTTGAATTGTTCAGGACACTGGTATAGGGAGGGTCCCTTGGGAGTCAGTCCTGAAGGGCAGAGGGGTGCAGGAAGGCTGGATGCTTTTCAGGAAGGAAGTCTTACAGGCGAAGAAGCAGAGTGTCCCCACCTACCATAAGATGAGCTGGTAGGGAAGAACACCAGCATGGCTGAACAGGGAATTTTTGCTGATTGTCTGGGAGAAAAAGAAGAGTCTATGTCCAGTGGCAAAAGGGAAAGACAACTTGGGGAGAGTAGAAAGAAGTTGGCAGCATATGCACAGAAAAAAATCAGGAAGCCTAAAGTCCAGCATGAGCTCAACCTGGCTACTATGGTTAAGGGTAACAAAAAAAATATGATTTTTACAACTATATTAATGGTAAGAGGAGGGCCAAGGAGAGTCATCCTTTACTGGATGCAGGGGTGAGCATGGATATGGAGGATAAGGAAAAGGCTGAGGTTCTTAATGACTTTATGCCCATTACATCTGTCTTTACAAGTCAAACCATTTATTCTCAGGGTACTCATCCTCCCAGACTGGAAGTCTGGGGCTGGGAGCCGAAGAAATCCCCCACAGTTCAGGTGAAAACAGTTAAAGACCTGCTGTTCCACCTGGACTGTCACAAGTCTATGGGGACAGAAAGGATCCACCTGAGGGTGCTGCAGGAGCTCGCAGATGTGATTGCTGGACCACTTTCCATCATCTATCATTGTTCATGGTCATCCAGAGAGGTCCCAGATGACTGGAGACTTGCCGATGTGATGTCCATCTATAATAAGGGTGGTAAGAAGGACTTGGGGAACTACAGGCCTGTCAACCTGACCTCGGTGCCAAGAAAGGTGATGGAACAGGTAAACTTGAATGCAATGATGCAGCATATGTGGGACAACCAGGGGATCAGGCCCAGTCAGCATGGGTTCATGAAAATCAAGTCCTACATGACCAACCTCATCTCCTTCTATGACCAGGTGACCCATCAGGTAGATGAGGGAAAGGCTGTTGAAATAGTACCTAAACTTCAGCAAAGCCTTTGACAAGGTCTCCCAGAGCATTCTCTTGAAGAAGCTGGAAGCCCATGGCTTGGACAGGTATACTCTTTCTTTGGTTAAAAACTATCTGGATGGCTGGGCCCAGAGAGTGGTAGTGAAAGGAGTGAAATGCAACTGGTGACCTGTCACTAGTGGTGTTCCCCAGGGGGCAGTGCTGGGGTCTGTCGTCTGTATTATCTTTATTGGTGATTTGGATGATGGAATTGAGTGCACAATCATTAAGTTTGCAGGTGACACAAAGTTGGGGGGAGTGTTGATCTGCCGGAAGGTAGGAAGGCTCTGCAGAGAGACCTGGACGGGATGGGTAAATAGACAGAGGCCAATGGGATGAGGTTCTACATGGCTAAGTGCCGGGTCCTGCACCTTGGTCACAACAACCCCATGCAGTGCTACAGGCCTGGGTGAGAGTGGATGGAAAGCTGTGCAGAGGAAAAGTATATGGGGGTGTTGATTGATGCTCTCCTGAACATGAGCCAGCTGTGTGCCCATGTGGGCAAGAAGGCCAGTTGCATCCTGGCTTGTATCAGGAACAGTGTAGCCAGCAGGACCAGGGAGGTGATCATTCCCCTGTACTCAGCTCTGGTGAGGCTGCACCTCAAGTACTGTATTCAGTTTTGGGCCTCTCATTGCAAGAAGGACATTGAGGCCCTGGATTGTGTCTGGAGAAGAGCTATGAAGCTGGTGAAGGGCCTGGAACACAAGTCCTATGAAGAGCGGCTGAGGGAACTGGGTTTGTTTAGTCTGTAGAAGAGGCGGCGCAGGGGAGACCTTATTGCCCTCTACAGCTAGGACTAGTGGGAATGACCTCAAGTTGCACCAGGGGAGGTTTAGGTTGGAAATTAGGAGAAATTTCTTTCCAGAGAGAGTGGTTAGGTATTCAAACAGGTTGCACAGGGAGGTGGTGGTGTCACCGTCCCTGGGGGTGTTTAAGGGAAGGTTGGACATGGTGCTCAGGGGCATGGTTTAGTGGGTGATATTGGTGGTAGGGGGTTGACTGGACCAGATGAACTTGGAGGTCTTTTCCAACCTTTATTATTCTATGACTCTATATGACTGTTCTCTGAGTTGAATGATGTCAGTCTCAGATTCACTCTAAGTCATGAATCTGTTTCAACTGAGAGAATGGGGATAAAGTTACATTAATCTTAACATGTTTCACTTCAGTGAAACAGTGTAACTTGCTTATATTTTCACTTTAGAGTAGAAATCAATCTATATACATTCCTATATAAGACAGTTTAACTTTTAATATAATTGCACAATTTGCTATGAAGATATTTTAAAGAATTTTGATGGGAAATTTAAATGCAGGTAATCCAAGGGCTTTAGGTAATATGACCGCATTTTAGCTCTCTAGAACAAAGTTGATCTCTGTCCTCTAATACTGAGAAGCAGTTTTGATCCTTTAAAATGAGTAGTTCAGTATCATTGAAATGTTTAAGTGATTGTTTCTGCTCAGTTTTTGCTTACCATTAGTATTGGAAACAAATAAAGAGTCCATAGCAAGTCACTATAAAATGGTTTATTGTGCAACAACATGGCTATAATTTGGCAGGGAAGAGTAATTTTATTTGCATAATATAAATTTTAGCCTGATTTTATAACAAATTATCTGTGTGAATGCCTTGACCCACAATCAGATACAATACTAGTTTAGGAGAAGAGTTAGCATACTATGTTTCCTTATAGCAGCTCAGTGGAATTGCAAAAATAATAGCCAAGAGCATGTCTTTCTAAAGGCATCTGGGAACTAGTGCAACTGATCCTTTAAGGACATTCATTTTTTGTTGATATACTACTGATATCTTTCTATGCTATATATATATATATATATATTTTTTTTTTTTCTCTTTTTTTTTTTTCTCTTTATCTTTTATATGATTTTTTTGTTTGTTTGTTTAGGTAGCATTAGTTTAGGTAGATTGGGCAAGTGTTTAAATACTGTGTGAGGGTGACAAGATGTTGGTGCTGAGGTTCATAAAGTTATTTCATACAGAACCAGTATTAATACTCTTAATTTATATATTAATAGGTACATGTCAATTCTCTTTCATTATATAGGAACAAGAGTATGTATGTTTGGACCTCTACACCATGGCAGAAAATACTATACAGTTACCATAGACAGAATGAAACAGACTTTAGCACTCTGACAACAGTTCCTGACATTTATAGCACAGCTCCTGGGAGCCTTAATGACCATCATGTCAAGTTGAATCTACTATTAATATACTTCACTAGTAAGGAGCAAATATTATAGTTTTTATCCAGAGTGTGAAAGGTCCATCCATATTTCATATATTTCATAAGGATCACAACTCCAGCTGAGTTATTAAAGGGCTTCCCATAAAGGAAAGAAACAGACTCATTCTTTTCTTGCAATAATTTCTACTCATGCCTTTTTTTTTTAAAAAAAAAAAAAAAAAAGTGTTGTGCATTTAAATTAAAATATGGAAACAGATTTGTGACAAAAGCGAGAAAAGACTGAAACATTGTGCCTACATGTTTCCTTCATTTGGAACATACTGTTATACAAAAGAGTAAGAATTGTCTGCAAGATCAGGCCTAGAAGTCTGAAATACTAACAAATTTCCTGAAAATTCCACTCAGATATTTTAAACCATGGAAGACTATGACTTTCCACTGAAGAATACTCCCACTAAGTGCCAGTTACCACCACCACTATTTTCCTGTCTTCTGCGTTGTTATAGTGTTGTGTAGATGGCAGAGATTAGAACAGTTGGTCTTCACATTGAACTTTCAATGTATTTAACAGAATTTCCTTGTTTTATCAGGGAAGAAATTTTTCTTTTATTCAAGACCCACTTCTGTGAAGATCAAACCTCCTTAACACCAGATTCAAACATTCTGACCAACCATACAAAACAGATCAACACCAAATTACTTCTCCCTTCTGAAAATGTTGTCCAGGATGGGTTTTTCCTCTGCAGATATACAGGATAGGATTAATATGATTTATGGTGCTGTACAGCTTTTTCTGCCTCTGTAATCAGTAGAGAAACTCAGCATTTCTTGGGTATGATTCATCTGAGTATAAAGTAGATTTCTAATACAGACCAGATGAATAGTGCCCAGGGTATCTTCTTCTACTGAATCCACTGCCAATAAAGACATCCTAGGGAGGCTAGCTCAGATGTAAACTTGCCCACTGTACACATATTAAATTAAGTGAGCTAGGTCATATCTATGGACATTTATTCAAGTTGTAGCAAAAGAACTACATGTCAAATTTGTATAATTTGACACCAAATTGGTATTGTCTGAAAACTTACTAAGGGTGCACTCAGTTCCTTCTTCCAAATCATCAATTAAAATATTAAATTCATGCTTACTGGGTTATGGTGGAAGGGTTGTATGTTATAGGTTACAGGTGAACTCAGTATCCTACTAAAAGGGCACTGCTTTCTTTTCCCCCTGAATTAACAACATAAGGGTATTGTTTTTCTTGTGTGCATATTATATGTATCTATCTATCTATATATTTAAATTAGTGCTTGTAGAAGTTCATTTTTTTCTATAAAGAACAAATGAAGAAATATATGTTGTGACTGAAATTATTTTCACAATACTATACATGTAATATGTCAGTAATATATGGTCTGTTGCTAGAATGAATTAAAAAAAAAAAAAAAAAAAAGAATTTGTTTCTTCTATCTTTTTTTCTGTTTTCACTGCAGACTGTGTAAGTGAGAACTGAAATAAATGAGAAAACTTATTTTGTAACAGTGCATGATAGTGAGGAAATATATTCATTTTGTGTATAGAATAATGAATATGATAGTGTTTGAAAAGCAAGAGAAAACCAGTATTTATAAGTCAGTCTACATTTTTTTTTTTTTTTTTTTTTTTTTTTTTCCAAGTGATAATACCAGAGATTCAAGTTAAGGTCTGAGTGAAGAATGGTCTACACACTCTCTTGAAATGTGTTAATATCCGCAAATTTCAGCTACACTGGAACAGTGGAGTTAAGGCTTTTGTGTGTGTCTTTAAGTAATGAATGTAATAAAGGATATGATGAGTAACTCACTGAAAGGAAATGGAGAACTTGAGGTTACTGTTTACTTCAGAGAAACAAAAGATTATGAAACTTTTAATGCACAGTCTCAGCTAGAGCTACCTAATTTAGCACATATTGTCCCCATAGCACTTCATGGAAAAGCTGTACAGTTTGCATCATTGTTGGGTTACTGAAGTCCCTAAGAAACTATTTTTTGTTCCCTAAAAACCTTATCCTCTTTATGACAGACTGCCCCATTAGTTGTTTTGGCATGTATTCCAGGCCACACACAGGATCTATGAAGATCAGTGAGCAGGAGTTAATGTTTATCTGAAAAGCTATTTGAATCACATAAGGCTTTTAATGTCTTAGCTCTGTAAACATGTGAATGCTACAAAGATTACCATCTACCTAAGAGGAAAAATAATATATTTACAGTACATTTTTAGATGCGTAAATTGCCTTTTATTCCAAGCTTAGATATGAATGTTAAGGACCTACTTTTTCCATCAAATATGTTTATATTTTCACAGGTCTCATGAGAGGCCACCTAGAGTACTGCATTCAGCTCTGGGGCCCGCAGCACAAAAAGGACATGGACGTATTAGAACAAGTCCAGAGGAGGGCCACAAAGATGATCAGAGGGCTGGAGCAGGAGAGGCTAAGGGAGCTGAGGTTGTTCAGCCTGGAGAAGAGAAGGCTGACCTCACTGCATACTTCCAGTACCTAAAGAGGGCCTACATGACAGCAGGTGGTGAATCACTGGAACAGGTTGCCTGGAGAAGCTGTGAATGCCTTATCCCTGGAGGTGTTCAAGGCCAGGTTGGATGGGGCTTTGGACAACCTGGGCTAGTGGAAGGTGTCGCTATCCATGTAAAGGTTGTTGGAACTAGGTCTTTAAGGTCCCTTCCAACCCAAACCATTCTATGATTCTATGACTGATTCTATGATTCTACTCTGCCAATCAGTCTTCTTAAGTTTAACTGACTGCTGCTCAAAAATTCCTTCTGGTGATCTGGTGACAGAAATATACACAATCATATCTTTAATTTAAATTAGGATGAGATTTTTTTTTTTTTTTTTTCATTAAGTACTTACTACCTCATGCTGTTTCTGATAGACAGAACAATCCTTGAATAAACCTCAGAAAGAAAAGCCTAACTTTAGTGGTTTATGTTGTTGTTAGTATTTGGCAGTTCAGGTACTATAACATGTCAAAAACTGATTTGTTCTGTTAGCAGAAGAAGAATTGAAGCAAGCAGTGAATGTCTCTGAATCGTCACATCTCTATTTCCTTCATACTTAAGGGCAACGATTGTTGACATTTTTGTCAGCTTGTCACATAGTGTCATTGGAGATTTCACATGGCTGTCTGACAGCAAATTTTCCTTTCCGTTTGTTAGGAGGTACCATCTAACTGAAGCCTGAAGAGAGATAATTCTCTTCGGTAAGTAGTTTGCAGTGAAAAATATGTAAATGGAAACAGTCTTGTTTGTTACTTTTTTCTCCCCTCCCCCCCCCCCCCCTCCCCTCCCCTCCCCTCCCCTCCCCTCCCCTCCCCTCCC
>CM021767.1:78130029-78202412 GCA_011076525.1 Nettapus auritus | reverse complement strand
TATTTTAATGGTTGACTACGTATCAATATTGAAATTAAGTTTTTGAAATATAATTCCTTTGTGAACACAGAATTCCTATTGCTGTGTTTTTAAAGCTCCAATGGCAGAGCTGAAAATATTTCATTTTATCCCATGCTGTGAGTTTTTTATTCTTCCTTATGGGAGGGTCCATTTACATTTTTCCCACAGAATTCCCACAGAGGACCTTTGACACATTCATGAAGTTACAAAAACATTTGGTTGAGCCAGTCTACAAAAATGGGTAAACATTCTAAAACCTTACTGAGTAAAATAATATGAAAAAGACAGCAAAGTTGATTACCTCTGTAAGAATGTCTTTTCAATTTCCCCATTGTAGATCTTTCTACAGTGTCCCGATGCTCACAAATGACATCTTTGAATAGATTTTTGAAAAGTATATGTTGCTATGATAACATATTACATATGAGAGCCAATAATAGTATGTGGATTGCTAACATGGTTTGGTGACTTAACAACACCACATTGAGAGACCTAGGCTTGACAGCTACTCTCTGAACGACAAGAACTGGAAGAACTATATGAAGAAATATGTATAGTGTCTGAAAGACTGTAAGTTTCATAAGTGTGCCACACTATTTAGCTATAAAAAAATCAAGTAAGTAAAGCAATCATAAGAGAACATTGACATGCATATGTCTCAAAGCTACTAACCCTGTAAAATACTTTAAATATCTTTTAGATACTTAAACATAGCATTTTAGATGTGTTTGAGGTGTGGTATATACACTTTTTCATTCTATCTCTATCAATTTTACTATTCGTAGATAATACTATTTTATTAATAGAGATTCATTCTATAGAGAATACATTTTACTAATTACTGTTTACTGTGTCCCCCAGCTCACTTATTACTGCCTTAGACAGTAACAAGTATGTTCTATTAACCTAAACTGAGGTACAACAATCCCCTTTTCAACCTTTGATAAAAACCTGCTTAACGTTTGTTTTAATTAGTGTCCTACTAAGATTTATTAAGGTATGTTATTATTGGCCATAAACACTGACCTCTCAAGCGTGTTATTTCAAATTCGACTTCAGAGTATCCTAATTTGTTCAGAGTCCTTGTGTTCCTCCATTTCTTTAGCATAAACTGTTCTTCCAATATTGTAAACAGTTTTATATTGAGTTTTAAATGTTTTAAAAGACTTGAAAGCTCAAACTGTAGAAAGGAGGGACGAGGGAATTCTTCTAATATATGATATTCACTATCTGGATTTTTTTTTCTTCTCTTGGTTTGTAAGTTCTTTATTTGTTATTATTTATCTATTTATTTTTTTAAGTATTATGATTAATTATTTATTTTCTAATTAGGAAAGAAATAAACTTAATTCCGAAAACGTTCTGCTTGTACAAAGGGGAAAGATCCTATTTTTAATTCCTGCTTTACAGAAAAAAAGATATATGCCTTTGCATATTTTTTTCATGTCTATTACTAAAATCCTGGCTTCTTAAAGCTATGCACAGGTAGGATGGTATTTGATCTTATTCCAACAGCTTTAACTTATTTTAGTCATGAGCTTTTCTTTTTCATGACATCTGACAATGCTTTGATTTGAAGGGCCTTGATTTGGAGAGCTTTGTACCATGATTTGTGTTAAATTTTTACCTGATTTTTTGTAGTACAAGAAATATGATAGAATGAGATTACAAGATGCTGCTGTCACGGTAGTTTGAACCAATATAACAACAATGATTAGCTAATCAGACACTTGAATATGTCACCAAGAAATAACTGGAGATAATTTTTTTGTTTGAATATTATTATTACTTTCTTGGACTTAGACTGATTAGAAAAGTTTTGAATTAATTTCTTAAGGTCAGTGGCAGATGATCAGCAGTATAAAGGAGGAATATTTCCAACATATTGAAGTATTTTCAATACTTTTCTGTCAAAAGATTTACATACATTTTTTTGTTTTAAATCTACCTACTGCTTTACATCTCTGATGGGACACCTTTCTATATACCGTGTTGTTCTTTCTTTTGAT
Source organism: Nettapus auritus (assembly GCA_011076525.1). Taxonomy (NCBI): domain Eukaryota; kingdom Metazoa; phylum Chordata; class Aves; order Anseriformes; family Anatidae; genus Nettapus; species Nettapus auritus. Next base: position 78,200,382 of record CM021767.1, on the reverse strand, counting down.
TAATCACAATAGTTATTAAAGTAACCCATAAGAACAAGGGCAGCTAATCTAAAGCTATCCCTTAATTCTTTATAGAATAATTAATTGGTGTCATCCTCCTGGTTGGGTGGTCTGTAGTGGACTCTCAAAAAAATGTCCACATCATTTGCTCTTCCCTTAATCTTTCCAATTGGTGATGACAAGGTTGAGAGCTTCTGGGTAAACTCCATACAATCCAGCCCCTCTATTACACACACCATCCCCTGCTCCTGCCTTGCCTGCCCTGCCTAACTATCTTGAATAGCTTGTAACCATCCATCACAGCACAGCGGTCACAGAACACTTCCCACGATGTCTTACTTACGCCAGTGATGTCATAAATCTGGGACTGAGCCAAAGCTCAGCTAATTCCTCATATTTATTTCTTATGCTGTATGCATTAGTGTAGAAACATTCCAAATATGCTCCAGTGTATTCAGCACATCAAGAAGCAGATGGAAGGACCTCATTAACATCCTTTGAACTCACTTCATATCCTTTGAATGTTGCTTGTGCTGTCCCATGGCTTATCACTAACAAGCTAGATTTTAACCATTTTCCCCTTCAAATCTAGTTTAAAACTATCTCAGTTAGCCCTGCTAACTCTTGAGCAAAAATCCTTTTTACTCTTTGAAAGAGGTGTGTTTCACCACATGCCAGCAGGCCTGGTTTCATGTAGACCATGCCATAACCAAGCAGATCCACAAAATTCTGCTGGTGATGTTAGCCTGGAGCCAGGTATGCCTTTTTCTTTCATTATTCACATATTCATATATTTCATAGTGGGAAGAATAGAGGAAAACATTACCTGTGCTCCTCAGCCTTTAACCAGTGATTCAAATGCCTTGAAGTCTCTTTTGATTGCCCTTAGACTTCTCATCACAATTTTGTTGCTGCCTACATGAAAAAGTAATAATGGCTAATATGAGGGCTGTACCAGGCTAGGAAGTTTTCATATATTTTTTAATGGAGATGGTTGTGATGTGAGAGGTAGGCTAGGCTGGCCTTGACAACATGTCTAACATAGATTAATCATCATTGTTGCTTGACTGCCCTTCCAGTTCCATAGCCTCACACCTTCAGTATAAAGGTATCTGGGAAGGCAAGTAAGGCAAGGAGGGGATTCGCCTGCTGTGCCAAGCTGAAACTTACTTCTGTTCCCCTCTGTCCTTGAAGTCACTACCTTCTGTCTGGTGGAGAGAGGGTAGGGGATGCTCCTTATCATGCTTCCATTTTTTCCATATTTTCAGTATCATCCCCTTCTGTGTGGTCTTGAGGAGGAGTTTCTGGCTGTGGGTCCACAGCAGACTGTACATTGAACCAACTGTCTAACTGTTCATCTTTCCTTTGAGCTCCTTTCAAAGGCGAAGCACAATCTTTGAGCAGAGCCTTCTTACTGCCTTTTGCCTCTCAGCCACATATTGCAGGAGAAAACACTGTGTACCACTGGGACATGTCTTTGTCTACCAGGATCTTCCTGAATAACATCGATTGTCTTCTGGAGATATTTAAGAATTACTCCAAAAATATCACTTAGAAAGAGTTTGCAAGTTAGGATGATACAGCCTTCTACACATCTTCACCTGTTTCTACCCTTCTTTGTTAATAGAATAGGCTCCTAAGGGGAGCTCTATTTTACTTAAGTCTAGTGTACAAATGTCCCATGTCTATTTTAAACGTCTTAATTCAATTTGAAAAATAACATAAGCCCTTCTACAGGGTGATTTGTCCCATCAATAATTTTTTTTTTTACCTAAGGCAAATGGAAAGAATAATTTTCCCTATAACATTGCCTCTCCTCATTGGTAATGAAGACCTTAATTTGAGTGGAATTTTAGGGTCAAGCCCTTAAAATTTCAATCAGGTACTGTGTAAATTAGGTAACTGGGTAAGACAGTGTCTATCCTTATTTTCTGAGGCATTTCATCAAAACTACAGTGATTATCAGATGTGAAAATGTATAAGTAATGATGAAGTAATAATGTTTATTTGCATTTGTATCATTTGCTCCCATAATTGTGTGGTGACATTGTGTATTTCGTACATTGAACTAACTCTCCTGTTTTTCAAAGGAAGATGACACATCATCTGTTTTTTGGACCCATGTTCAATCCACCTATATCAGGATTTTGAAGACCTCATTTCTAGGTTCCCTTCAGCCATTGGATGGGGCTTCAGATTTTCCAGTCACATGAAAATTTTATTAGGGTTTCTGAACAGAGGCAACATCCTTAAGGGAATAGATATCTTTTTGGCCAATATTTGTATGGCATACAATACCTGTGTTGTAATAAGAATCTTTACTAAGTTATCAAATGAGGCAGACATTCTCCTGTTGAGGAGTTCTTGTGATGCTTATGCATTTTTCATTAGGTAGAAAAAATATATAAGCACCCTACAAGTTTCTGTTTAACTCTTGGCTGAAATATGAAAACTCAGCTGTTTAGATTAAAATTACTCTTTAGAAGATATTTATTGCCATGTATTATGGAAGTAGGCCTCTGATACAAAAAAAAAAAAAAAAAAAAAAAAAAGTTTTTGAGTTCCTTTTACAAATCCCTCCCTGTATAGAATACATAGAATTTTCCTAATGTAAACTAATTTAATGAATTTTAGCTGTAATTTATTTGTCCTTATTGATTAGTTTATGACTTCTTCATACTGTTCTTTTAATAAATTCTACTTTTCATGAGAAGAGGAGAAGTGGACCTTGTTAGGTCAACCAGGCACAGAAGAGTGCTGTCTGTCATTTTTATTTTTGTTCAATGCTATGCAATTTTATGAACCATATTTTGTTGTGCCACCTGCATATCCAGAAGTTGTTCAATTTTCAAAATACTATGACAAATTCTCAAGCAAAAGGCTGCTAAAATTAAAGAAATTAAAGAGAGTATTTAAAGTAGTAAACAGTTTCTTAGCATTGCTTAAGAATTTGTTCATATCATAAGTACAATTTTCTATTATTATGTTTTTTATATTTTTGTTTTTGTTTGTGTGTGTGTGTGAAACATTTTGTGCTATTTTTTATTCACTCATCTCCAAGTTTATCTAGAGCATAAAGAAGCAAATGTAAGGCTAAAATAGACAGCTAACATTTTCCTGGCCACTGAATACATATAAATTCTGATTTATTATTATGACATTTAAGCATACAAACATTCACCTATGCATACAAATACCAGAACTTTATGAAAAAATTCCATGCTTATTTTGCAAGGTTTAATAATATAACCTTACATTTATTTAAAATAAAACATTCTGCTGTCCTTCTGTGGTATTGGATAATAAGATCATCTGATGTATTTAAAAACTGTTTCTAATTGTAACTTTTTTTAAAATAGTTTTCTTATTCACTATTGTGCAGTAAGCTTTTTTTTTAATATAAATTATTATTCATCAATAAACTAGAAATCTTTGATCAAAGGAAATTCTTAAAAAGCTTTAGAAAATATTTTGCTAAGAAAATAAATTTGACCAGAGACTTCCTAAGGAATGCATATTCAAATTGTTCATTTGCAAGAATCATTACATTATAGCTACTTTCTCTATACTATGCATAATGATAAGGGAGCTATTGTGTCTCACACTGATTAGTATTTCACTAATCTGGCGAAGCAGGGAATGAATAATAAGAATCTCATAAAATTATGGAAAGTCTGTTTATATAAAGTATACCAATTGACAGAAATTATCCTTTGCAATGTGGTGAATGCCTCATTAGTATCTCTTCAGAAGGTTATGGATCTCTTAATGCTTACTTTGCTCATATTTGGCTATTAAACCTTTTAATAGTCCAAAGACACCATAATTAATTATTCCTTATCACTTATCACTTATCATCTGGCATTCCATAGCACTGTCTTCCTCCATAGTGAACACTGGTAAGCTTTTCAGGTGGATTTTCTGACAGTGCATACTTAAGAATAGCCATTTATTTTTTCTTTTGTCTTTTTAATAATTGACAGGAAAGCTTTGCCTTTTTATCTTTTGCTGTCTTCAAGTGTCAGAGCTAGGTTTGAATGGTTTTTCTCCTGGGATTTATTAAAATAAGTACATTTATACACTTTCTTGTGTCTTCACTGATGGGTTTCTCTCCCTGATTTCATTTTCTCTCTCATAATTTGTATTTCTCCACAATATGTCTCCTTATGAGTCTTCTCACATGTGGAACCCCAAAAATGGGCACATGGCAAGATTTTATACATCAGGAAGCCTCTAGTATAACTGAAGTAAAATGTGACTTCAGTGAACCTCCATAGAACTCTTTTTTTTTTTTGCCAATACATAAGTAATGGATAGCCAAAACAGTGATGACATGTAAGAAAATTGCTTGTTCAACAGAAAATAACAGAGGACTAAAAAATACCTGTGTGTTTGTATGTGTGGTATTTATGGATCAAGGAAGACTTATTCTTGGTGGAGGAGGATCAGGTTATGGAGCACTTAAAACAAATTAGATTTATGTAAGTTCATGAGGCATACACAAGATCTGAGGGAAGTTTGATGTCATTGTGAAGACATTCTTGTTTACCTCTAAAGGATCTTGGTGATGCAGAAAGGTTCTGCAGAGAGAAAATCCAGCTGTTTAAAAACCTAGTGGATAAGATCCCCTGGAACACAGTCCTTAGAGGAAAAGGAGCTGAACAGAGCTGGCAACTCTTTAAGGACACTTTTCTTAGAGTGCAAGAACCTTCCATCCCCTTGTGTAAGAAATCAATCAGGGAAGCCATGAAACCAGCATGGCTGATCAAGGACCAGCTGGTCAAACTGAGGTGTAAGACGGAAATGCACAGGCAGTGGAAGCAGGGACATGTGGCCTGGGAATAGTACAGGGATTACGTTCAGACGTGCAGGGATGAAATCAGGAAAGCCAAGGCACAGATGGAACTGAGCTTATCAAGGGATGCAAAAAATATCAAAAGGGATTCTATAGGTACATTGGGCAGAAAAGTAAGGCCAAGGAGAGTGTACCTCTTCTGATAAATGAGAAGGGAGAACTAGTAGATGAAGCAATAGACATGGAAAAGACTGAGGTACTCAACAACTTCTTTGTCTCAGTCTTCACCAACAGTCAGGCTTCCCATATTTCTCATTTCACTGAACCCATAGATGAGGGCTGGGGAAGCAAAGTCCCTCCTGCTGTAAGCAAAGAGCAGGTTCGAGACCACCTGATGAAACTTTTTGCTTTGCAAAAGTGACTTTTTTTTTGTCCATCTCATTTTTACAAACAAGGATGAAATCTCTGAAGTCAAAAATCTACACTCTACTCAGCCTGAGGAGGAATGATATCTGTGTCAGACACTTTCCTAAGCAGCAAGCCACAAAGTATCCTGGATGGGTGCGATTTTCTGATGCTGATAGTCTCTGTGAACTCAGTAATTTGTACTCTGAGCAGAGGTGAGAGTGCAAGACAAAGCATGTCTTGAAAAGGGAAGGCTATAGGTATGTAGAATTTAGGACTGCTCTGTTTTTCAGGATTCCCTCAGTTTTTTTTTTTTTTTTTTTGCCCCTCACTGCCTAAGGTGAGATGTGTTTGAATTTCAAAGAATGGGGCTGAAAACTGGAGAAGTCCCCCTCTCTGATGTATCACCATGACTACAATCAAACACTTGTTTCCCCACAGCTTTTCCAGACTAATGAATTTTGCATTCCTGGCTATGTAGTAGCTCAGCCTCAGGAGAAGGAAAAGTAAGTGCCTCATTCAGATTATTCATGACATGGTGGTTAGGTCACTCTCAGGGGTTATAGGAGAGGTGGATTCGGTCTCCTGAAAGATAAGGGCTGGGAATGCAAACTTCTCATTTCTTTAGTAAGTACTTAAACCACTAGACTATTAAGCAAAAAACAGTGTCACCTTTACCAGATACCTTTCTCAGAAAATGGCTCAATGCCCTGGATCCTGGGTGGATAGAAGCACCTAACAATTCTGAATAATTTTGTAAACTCTCAGTGGAAAGATAGACACTTAAAATAGAGGTGGATTTCCCTCTGTGTATATTTAGAGTCAGTCTCTCTCTCCCCACTGGCTTAACAACTATGGTAGTCAGACTATTTCATCAGCCCTCTTCTAGGGCAAAAAACATTTGTGTTCATCAATATCTAAATTAAGCACCTAAATGAAGTGTACATGATTATATCCAGGGTAATTAAATCTTTCCAGACATACCTACTATGTGAGGTGAGAGATATTTGAACTCTGCCAGGAAAATCTTTGGGGAGTCTTATGTTGAGACAGAGTTGCACCACTTCTGACCCTGAGCAATACTGAGCTATTCAAAATTATTTTGCCTGGATCTTGCTAGCTCAGGTATCCCTGCACCATACAGTATTGTGTGAGCAGTCTGAGAATAACATTTGTCAATTTGATACCAGGAAATGAGCATCTAAATACATATTTATGTATGCAAGAATTAATGAGTTATTCAGAGACAAAGGGCAGGAAGACCCACTGTCAACTTAATGAATATTTGGGGTACAAATGACCTCTGAAAATCAGGCCATTTATTTTAGCACCTAAAAATAGATTCAGATGTTTAATTTTACATATTCAGGTTGGAAAATTTTGTATAGAGAGTAAATTAATTGCCTAAGGTCACACAGCAAGTCAATGTATAATGAGAAAGTAATAATGAATGAGGAAAAAAAGATATTTTTATTCTCTGTGGATTTATTGAATCCCAAAACTCTTTTGATAAAACTAAAACTCTTCTTGAATATATCCCTATATTTTTTCTTAATTGTAGCTTTGCGTCCTTATTTAAAATGAATTTTTATTGTGAAAACAACATTTTTCTCAATGTTTAGCTCTGACTGGTGGTATCTTTTTGTTACAATGAAAACAAAGGTTTCAGTCAAATGTTCTGCAGCAGATATTTTGTTGCATAGGCAGTTAATGAATGAGGTATTTGATTACAACAGGATAAGTAACCTCTCTGTAGCCTGCAATTAACATTTAACTTGATATGGCCAATAAGCCAAATGAAGGGAGAGTAAACTGAATAAAAAGGATTTTTGTCTCATTAGCGGTTCATCACACACACATGCTAGCAAAACACACTGTTGTGATTGGTGATTTTGATTGCTGATTTGTATAAAGCTAAACTTTCATCTTGTTATATAGAAATAAAAGAGCCCACTTGACCTCTGCAGAAAAACAATATTTTAAACCATTTAGATTTCAAGTATGTGAAGAAAATTTATAACAACAATAAGTGGGCAACAGTGATATCTCAGGAAGTTAGTTGCTCAGTTCCCATTAAAATCTTATGAGACTGGAATGCCAAATTCTCTTACATGCTTTCTAGTTCTAATGAGTTCATAATCACACAGACACAGCAAATGGTGTCTGCCATATCCTTTTCATGCAAATATAAGCTAAATCCTTAGCAATACTCTGATTTAAAATACAGAAAATGTATCTTTAAAGCAGTCATGTGATCAAAAGTCAGCTGCACTGTGTCTGTGTCCCAGAGAACAGAACTTCTTAAAGGTCTTTCTGATAAACATGGCAATGAAAGGATACTTGTCTCCATGTTGTCTTGAGGCTTAGGAAAAACAGGCTGAGTTTCTTTTGCTGATGCCAACTTCCTACATTACCTTGGCCATATTATTTACATCATGGCATCAAAGACTCCATACTTTCATAAACTGAAAGAAAAAATTGAGTTTGCAAGATTAACTTCCTAGATTTAAGTCGATCATTATTTTATCAATTTATTTATTTAATTTTCTGATATGAACACAGTTCTAAGATAAAATGACAGCAAACCATTTTCCAGCATTGTACCTCCCTTTCTCCTTCCCAGTTTTTTTTTTGTAAACAGTCCACAAATATATATATATTATTGATCTCATTTTTTTCTACATTTATATAGAAATTTGGTAATTGTAATACCATTCCCAGATGTCTTTATATGATATTACTGTTGGCTTTATATGATATTAATGTTGTTGTTACCTAGGTATTTGCTGCCCTGACAAAGCTGTATTCATGAAAAGGTTCTATATAATTACCTAAGGTTCAATAGTTTACGTGTAACTCCCTCAAAACCACCAAACTCTCACAGCATTATCTGTAACTTCTATCAGCTTCTCATATTGCTATTTGTCACATTCAGCAATTTATCAAATCATGTCCATTAGTTGCTTTCATGCTGTTCAGTTAGATTAACTTCAGGCCACGTCCTTTCCCCACACTAACCCTGCCAGTTGCCTATATTTCTTTATCAAAATGGTGACAATTTCCTCTGTCAGCCTACACCGAATGAAAATATCAGTTAGCTCTATCCATAACCAGTAACTTTTACTCTTTTTAACTGGTTATCTTTTCTACTTTTTATCAACTCCTCCAAAAATTTTATGAACAGTTCTTTGTCATAAGAGTTTCAAAAGATTTCAATAAAAGTAGTAGCAAGGTCATAGCTTATGTGGTTAACCAGTATGATCTCACTTCCTTGAACAACTGTGTAAAACTCATATTTACTGAATAGATGTAAAAAAAGTCTGGAAACACATTGTGGTAGGGACCAGTTTTACATACTCGGTTTCTATACAAAGAATATGCAGATAGTCAATACCAATCTTTGCCTGTATACTGAAAAGTAGAACTGCATCTTCTGCCTTTTGGGTTCACCATAACTAGACTTTTCATTGAGACTGTGATTCTGCACAAAGGATACATTTAGCTAAGACTCTGTAATGGTGAATGATCATAAAATTTTTCACCGCTGGTACCACTTCAGTCTGGCATGTAAACCATATGTGGCCTTGTGATGGCTCTCTTTGCAGGAAGAAATCTCAGCAATCCAGAGAAAAAAGAGTGTTCCTTTGTTTGTAAGTGATGGTTGCTTTGTCCATGAGATGTATTTTCTCATTGTAACTGAATGTTCAATACTACTTTTACTCTGTTTTTATCTGTGAAATATATGCCTTGTCTCTGAACATGTGAAAATGAGTATGTTCTCATTTTAGGTATCACCTAAAGTGTTTGTTATGAGCCATAGTTGTGCTGGCTGTCACTCCAAGACATAAGTGTTCATTTAAACCACATCAGCCTGTTTGATTAAATGAAACCAACAGTAATGCTTTCAGGGGGATTAATTAAATGGATTTTTTACTATAGTTAACGGACATGGATTAGAATTAAAATCTACTGCCTTACAGAAGTGAGAAAAAGACAGACAACCATTGGGTAATTATGCTCAGTTTGTGGGGTTGTTGCGTAGTTTCTTTGGACGTGATGAAGGTATCCTGTGGTTTCCAAACTAGTGAAATAATAGACTCCTAATGACTTGGCCAGAGTGAGTCTAGGGTGTAAACCATGGCTATTATGATTATGAGCATTGTTGCTTACTTGCAGGTTTAAAGTCATCATTCGTGGAAAGGAACACAAAACTCCGGTGATTTTCTTGGTTTCGCTTTTTTTTTTTTTTTTTCATGTTTAAGCTCTAAAACACTCTTACCTTTTGAAACAGATCTTTAACTTTCAATGGATGACTAAGCACAAGAATGGATTTAACTCTTTAAGAGAAGTATATGTCCAGTTGTACAACTTAATACTGTCTTTGGTCCTCTGTGGAATACAGAAAAGAGATTTAACAAGAGACCCACAAGCAGACTCCTTTGGTCAATAGCTGTGTTGAACTGATTTATGCTGAACTTTATTTATGGCACAAGTTGTTGCATTCCACAGAGAGATACTGAAATGAAAACTGATTAATTCACATAAAACAGGGAGAGAAATGTATTCCAAAAGCCAAAGTAATGATCAGAAGGAAGTTGATTTATAGGTTATTTACAGTAGTATTTGTTAAGAGAATGTGTGATTACAATACATTTTAATTTTAATAAAATATTTTAGATCTTAAATTTTAACGAAGTATAAAGAACTATACACAGGAAAATAAAACAAAAAGCATCTTTGATGTCATTGTCAGTGGGAGATTCTTCTTTTGTTTCTTTATGATTATTTTCATATAAAATTTGTAATGTTTAACAAACAAGAGATCAAAACCAATTTATTTATTTATTTATTTTCCTGCTGTAAAGTAAATCTGGAATACAAAAGTGAAGCTACAATTTTTTGTTGTTGTTTTTGTTTTCCATACTTCATCCCTGACAGTGCATATTCTGATGGGAAAATGTTAGCTGAAATTATAGTATTGACTTTCTTTTTTATGAACTCAGAATCACAGAATCACAGAATCATCTAGGTTGGAAGAGACCTACAAGATCACCGAGTCCAACCTCTGACCTAACGCTAACAAATCATCCACTAAACCATATACCTAAGCTCTACATCTAAATGTCTTTTAAAGACCTCCAGGGATGGGGACTCCACCACTTCCTGGGCAGCCTATTCCAGTGACTAACAACCCTTTAGGTAAAGAAGTTCTTCCTAAGATCCAACCTAAACCTCCCCTGGCGCAACTTTAGCCCATTCCCCCTCGTCCTGTCACCAGGCACGTGGGAGAACAGACTAACCGCCACCTCGCTACAGCCTTCTTTCAGGTACTTGTAGAGTGCAATAAGGTCGCCCCCAAGTCTCCTCTTCTCCAGGCTAAATAGTCCCAGCTCCCTCAACTGCTCCTCGTAAGATTTGTTCTCCAGAACCTTCACCAGCTTCGTAGCCCTTCTCTGGACTCGCTCAAGCACCTCCATGTCCTTCTTGTAGTGAGGGGCCCAACACTGAACACAGTACTCGAGGTGCGGCCTCACCAGAGCCGAGTACAGGGGGACAATCACATCCCTGGACCTTCTGGCCACGCTGTTTCTTATGCAAACCAGGATGCTGTTGGCCTTCTTAGCCACCTGAGCACACTGCTGGCTCATATTCAGCTGACTGTCAACTAAAACTCCCAGGTCCTTCTCTGACAGACAGCTTTCCAACCACTCATCTCCCAGCCTGTAGCTCTGTTTGGGGTTGTTGGGCCCCAGGTGCAGAACCCGGCACTTGGCTGTGTTGAACTTTATACCGTTGGCCTCTGCCCATCGGTCCAGCCTATCCAGATCATCTTGCAGAGCCTTCCTACCCTCGAGCAGGTCGACACATGCACCTATCTTGGTGTCGTCTGCAAACTTACTGAGGGTGCACTCGATCCCCTCATCCAGATCATTGATGAAGATGTTAAAGAGGACTGGCCCCAGTACCGAGCCCTGGGGGACTCCACTAGTGACCGGCCTCCAACTGGATTTGGCTTCATTCACCACAACTCTCTGGGCCTGTCTATCCAGCCAGTTCTTAACCCAACGAAGTGTGTGCCAGTCCAAGCCATGGGCAGTCAGTTTCCTGAGGAGAATGCTGTGGGGAACGGTGTCAAATGCCTTACTGAAGTCAAGGTAGACCACATCCACAGCCTTTCCCTCATCCACTAAGCGTGTCATCTTGACAACTCTGCTTTGGACTTCTTTTGTAAGTCTGTACCTTCAATGGGGCTACACAGATATATGCATCCAGGAGCATAACTTGTACACTTGGGCTGAAGTGTAAACCTGCCATAGGATGCTTTAGATTGATGCACTTACATATATGTGTGTATATATATATATATTTACTTATATATATACACCTTTCTCATAGCTCTCTGCTTCTGTAAGATTCTTACTAGTAAAAAGTAAAAGCTGGTCTATGTCAGTAAGTGGATGTTATAGTGTGGACAAACAGGAAGAGTCAGTGTGCTGAGTAAAATAGGAGCATTTTTATTTGGAGACATTAGAGTTGCAGTTTAGGCTTTCAACTCTTCATGGGTCAATAACAGTAATTAATTCTGTTCCATTACATTCTTATACTGGTTTGCTAACCATAACACCAGAGTGCTGAAGTGCTGCATGGTGGAATGCAAAAATATTGTGCTGTTCTATTTCTTTTTTATCATCATTTGTGCATCGTAAAAATATTGAATGCAGTGAACATACCATTGTTGTTGCCACTGTTTTAAAGCATATCACTCTTAAGGAAACATACATACACATTGAGTTAATATGCACTTTCAATTAGACAAGGCAAGGTGAAGAAACATACTGTGTACTTGGTGAGGACATAAGGGAGACTTATAATTGTCCTCAGTTTTAATGAGGTTACATAGTTTCAAGCGAAATTTAAAAAAAGCTTTGTTTCCCCTCCAGATGAATTTCACCCTCCTAGGGTCTGTGCCAGAAAGACACAATTCTCAGTTACTGTCTCCATACCAGATCTTAGTTAATCTTCTAGCCAGACTGGTTTCAGGTCATTGAGTGCTTCAGAGAGAGATGGTCTGTGACACTGAATGTGATTGAAACCAGAGGTAGCTTTAGGCAGTGAGGCAAGCAGCGGTAAATGCAAGAAAATAGGGTTTGCCCACATTCATTGTCAGCAATATAGACTTTACCCACTTCTTACTGCATTGCCCAGAAGACAAAACAAACCAAAGTGATTACCCATTTCACCACAGGCTTTAGTTTTGTTCTGCTGGTCAAAAGATGGAGGCCTCAGTGGAAAACAAATGACAGCTTCACTGATAAAATTACAAACAAGAAAATTACTCTCTATACGCTCTACACCCTGCAGTTCTTTTTTCCTCTTCTATAACCTCTTCTTTCCTCTGCAATCTGCACGAGCTCCAAAGGCTAGAAACACACTGTATTTTGCAAAGATCTGTGAAAGCTGACTGCTTCTCCAGCAAAGTGGAATGTGCTGCGGGCACACCAGGCCAGCTGTTACATGTTCCAGTGTCTTACTGGGTTCACATCATAAGGACACCACGCTCTGTTGTGGTTGGGATGAGGAAGGAACTGGACAAAGTTAAAGGATTTCAATTTACATAGAACTTTTTACTATTGTGTCCTGGCAACACACCAGACACCTTAACTGTCATGTCAATTTGATTTTAATTAAAAGTTTACCTTCTATCTAGGAGTTCAATATTTCAAAATTTTAGGTGTTTTGTGTTCATTTAGGTCATTGTCAGCATCCCCATATTACATGCTGTACAATATAGCCCTCTCCCCCACAGAAGAATAATAATTTTTTTAAGTGCCTGTAGGTTCTACCTTTATTTTTCCCATATTACCTCCCAGGGCATCTATCTTCATTTATATACAGAAATTAATGTTATTCACTGTAATTTCAGACATGATGAAAATAATATATATTAATATGCAATTTGTGTGAAATCATCCCACACGTAAATACATAACATGATTCTTATATACATTTATAAATGAAGGCTTGATTTCCTTTTGTACATTTGTATCCAAAATTTGCTACCAAAACTTGCTTACAAAGCCCGGCACAGTATTTTGTCTTTCTTTTCCCTTTGTGTTTGTGCATATACCATTATAATATTACTGAATTGTAAGGAAATCTGACCACAACATTATTTCTTTTTCATTTCTATAACAAATGTTCACCCAAAATCATATGTAACACAAATAAAACAATAACCTAAAGAGGTCAAAGTTTATGAAATTAATAATAAAATATAATCATTATTTTTTAAAATTAAATTCCATAGTGACATGGCAAGGGCAATTACCTATTATGATTTAAGTTTTGTTACCTGTACAAAAGGATGGAATTTCCCATATATATTTTAGATTTCAGGAGGTAGGAGCATAAATATGTATAAGCACCATGTATTTATAAAACAGGGCAGAAAAAAAAATAGATATAAAGGACTTCATAAGGGAGAAAGTGTGGAAGGACACGCCTGGAGTGAAGCTGGACTCAGAGTAATCTGGAAGGACACGGCTGGAGTGAAGCTGGACTCAGAGTAATCTGAATTTGCCATCATACACTCCAGGACTGCAAATTATGAAATGGAAGAAGTCAATCACTATTAGAGTTACTTGGGAAGAGAAAGATGTAATTCCCTACTTTACTAAATATTAAATCTATAAAATCTTACAGATTATGTACATATTATTTTATTGAAAAATATACATCTAAACCTAACACTAAAAGGCTTCAAAAACAACAAAAGTTTAGACTTCAAATGGTTAGTGTTTTGTCTGAGCATATTTTGCCTTTTTATTTATTTATTTGTCTATTTTTAAAGTGCATAATCCAAGTGTCTCAGGACATAAAGTTTGAGAGCTCAGAGATTAAATCCTAGCCATGAAGCAAGCCTGTCTTTTCAGACAACACAAATTTATCTATAGGTGTACTTCTATAAGTATATTGTCTTCTCTAGATACTCTGCTACTAACTCATCAACATGATGATGGTTCTGGTACTGCTGTGCGAAGACAACTGAACATCTGACTGAGAGCTTTGTGAACATCTAAGGTTATATGATTTAAATATTTGCCTAACTGGGTCTCATGTAGGACTTATGTGACAACATGATCTCCTGTATGAACACCCTTACTTTCCAGTTCAACCACCCTGGAAAAAAAACAATAACCAAAACCAAACCAAAACAACAACAACAAAACAAACAACAGCAACAACAACAAGAAAAAAATATACCACGGAAATAGATGTTGGGACAGCTAATCCATTAATTTCTCTCAATATAGTTAACCATTGGCTTTGTGTGTTGCTCTGACAAAAACAAAAACAAAACAAAACAAAACAAAAAAGCTCTGCTTAATTTTTAAGATACTTAGGTGAGCCTATTCAGTTGTGCTACCACATAATAATGAAGCATGTTGCTCTCAGGACAGTTCAGTTTGAAGGAATGCATGAAGGTCCAACTACCTGACCTCTTCACAGTTAACCAAAACCTAAAGCATATTGTTAAGGGCATTATCCAAATGTCTCTTGAATACTGACAGACATGGGACATCAACCACCTCTCTAGGAAGCTTGTTCCAGTGTTTGAACACCCTCAACAGTAAATAACTTTTTCCTAATGTCCAGTGAGAACCTCCCCTGACACAGCTTTGTACCATTCCCTCAAGTTCTATAATTGGTTATCAATGAGAACAGATCAACATCTCCCTCTCCACTTTTCCCCCTCAGGAAGTTGTAGAGAGCAATGAGGTCACCTCTTCAACTTCTTTTCTCCAAACTAGACAAGTGCTGCACCAGTGCTAAGTATAATGGGTGAATGACGTCCTTTGACCAACTGGCTATGCTGCATTTAATGCAATCCGAATTGTGGTTTGCCCTCTTGGCTGCCAGGGACGCTGCTGACTCCTGTTGAGCCTGCTGTTGAACAGCACCCACAGAATCACAGAATAATTGAGGTTAGAAGGGATCTCTGGAAATAATGTGGTTCAACCCCCTGTTCAAGCCTAAGAGCAGCTTGCTAAAACAGCTTTTGAAGATCTTCAGGGAGGAAGACTCCATGACTTCTCTGGGCAAGCAGTTCCAGTGCTTTGTCCCCTACACAGTAAGGAAGTGCTTCTTTAAAATTACCACATCAGTTTCACTGAGCTGCTCTCTAGTCACCCATTTCTAAGTCTGTACAATGCATGTGTCCAGTATTATTCTGTTCCAGGTGCACAACTTGTCATGTACATTTGTTGAATTTCATGCCATACTGGTAATCCAGTTCTCCAGTCCTTTGAGATCCCTCTGCAAAGCCTCTCATCTCTCCAGAGTCAACAACACCTCTCACTCATTAACAAACTTGCTGAGGATAGATTCCATTCCTGCACTGAGATTATTGATTGAAATGCTGAACAAAACCAACCCTAGAATTGAGCCCTGGAGAACACCATTAGTTACCAGGCACCAGTCAAATGTCGCCCCATTCAATATACTGTGGTTTGAGCTCTACTGTTGACGTAGTACATGACCCACTGTAGCATGAACATGTTTATCTCACAGCTGAATACTTTGTCCAGAAGGATGTTGTGAGGAATAGTATCAAAGGCCTTCCTAAAATCCAAAAAGATTACATTCACTGCCTTCCCCTCATCCACCAAATGGGTGACCTTATTATAGAAGGCTGTCACCCACTAAAGCAGGACTTTCTCTTCATGAAAGCATGTTGACTATGCCTGTTAATTGCTGATATGTTGCTGATAATTGGTGATATTATTGCCTGATAATATGCCTGATAATTATTTAACTGCTTTTAACTATCTTCAAGGATAATCTCAATAACTTTTCCAGTCACTGAGGTCAAACTAATAGGACTGTAGCTGCTTCTGTCTTCTCTCATGTCCTTCTTGTTGATGGGTATAATGTTGCCTGCCTTCCAGTCAGGAGGAACCTCCACAGATTCCCAAGACTTTTGGTAAATTACTCCATTATTACCATAGAATGTTAAAAGGTATTCGACAGACTGCGGCTTAGTTTAAGCACATCTTTTTAAATACTTTCCACATTTAATTTTAATATCGTATCTTTTTGTTATTAAAAAGTAATAGTCCTGTTTTATTACTTTTTATAACACATTAGCAAAGTAAATAAAGTAAAAATAATGAATCAGATACAGAGCAACATGTTCACACTAAAGATATTAAAGGACATACAGTTTGATATTATTTAATATTTTTATTATTTGATAACAGTTATTTTCCCTACAATAAATATGAATAAGAAAACCAGTGATAAGAGACACTGCACTTCTTGAGCAGGTCTTCAGGATTGCTGAATCATATTGTGCTCTTTGGGAAGCCCAAAATGTAGTATGTTGAAAACCTGCACTACATTAGAAGTCTTTCAGTTTTATAAAGTTGATGTTTCTCTTTGATCTGCTCTGCCGTGGAAAGTAGGAAGTGCAATCTTACACATTTTGACTGCTTCCAGATTGTGATTCCATTGTTAAAGGTACACTTTTATTGTTTTATTCAGAATACAGAACAAATGTGTTCAGTGAAAGCTGGTAAAGTACAGCCAGCCATTCAGCTGTGTCAGTGTTTTCCCAAAACACTCACTGTGATGTATTTTGGTAGAAGCACACTTGGTGTTTGAGAAAACTTGTATCTTGTTTGTTAGAGATGAGACATTTCTTGTTTCCTAGATACTGTTTTACCCCAAGAAACAGAGATGAAAATAGAAGACTGGATAAACAAACAAGCAAACAAACAAACAAAAAACCTAAAGTGACTCAATGTAGGGGAAAAAATACAGAAAAAATGAACTAACAAAGAAACTTTCCTTCATACCGATTTCATGCCATTTTAAGTTTTGGTTTTGAAACCGTAGTATTGGTCTCTTCAAAGGAGTGAAATACTTCATCTTCTTGACAGAACAAATTGAGTGGAAAATTACATAAACCCTTCAGCAGATGTTCTTTCCAACATTGTTTGGGAATTTATCCCCGTTATACTGCATTTCTAAGGCCCATGCCAAGCTGAATGGGGACATTAGCAAACCTGATGACATGTTTAGGTGAGCAGTATGCAAATATTCCCTCATCATCTCCATCATATTCTTCAGTGCCAGTCAACTTCACCATAGACCTCTAACATGTTCTATCTAGAATCTCTTTGTGTAGGTGTTAGACATATTATATCTCCATTGCAAATCCAATAAATGAGAAAAGCCAAAGACCAGACCTGTATAGATTCAGTTTACTATAATGAATGGACCTTGGAGTCAAAGCTGACAGGCAACAAACAACAGGAAAAAATAAACCAATTTCAGTTCCTACTGCCTCTAATGTATCTATAGCTGCACAGCATACTAATCTCTGCAGATCAGATGGCATCTTCAAAATTATAATGTACACCAGTGAGTTAAGCATCTGTATAACAATAAGATTTGTCATCCATCATTCAGTGAACAGCATAAGGCAACTAACTGTCATATAGTGCCAAGTGAAGTGTCTAGATTGTCTGCCTGTCCATTTGACTCTGTAAGGTCAGTTGCAATCTTTGATCATTTGTTTGTTTGTTTTTGTCTTTAATAATAATAATAATAATAATAATAATAGTAATAATAATAATAATGCTCTGGTAAAGCATCCCTGAAGGGTGTGAATGGAAACAATGATATGTGTTCCAATGTATGAACAACGAAACTCTATTCCATAAATACCCATTAGCCCTGTTTATCCACTAGCAAATGTGAATTTCACCAGTGAAAGTCCCAGCAGAACAGCAATGAAGAGTTACAGCCCAAGCCCAAGAAGGTACACCTGCAGCTGAGAGTCACATGAAGACATGTACAGGAGTCCAGGGATAAATCCACAATCTCATGCTCTGGGGAACATCCACGAAGAAATTAGAGACTACCTGCAGAGAAAAATGCCTCAACTATTCTTCCTGTACTTTCTTGCCTCTAAAAATACATCATGAATTGGGACAGTGGAAAAAAAGAGACTGAAGAATGGCAACAAGAGATGTATGATAGTGGAAGTTTTTTCCACTGGGATTAATTAGTCTTCCCTGGCCTAGGAAGAATGACATAAAGCGGATTCTTTGGATCTGAGAATTTGACAGAGCCTGATGTTTTTAAATAGAAGCAGTAATTTACACAAAAGAATAGTCAGTATAAAAGATTTATCCCACAGATAAACGCTGTTTGTGATCTTTCCAGTAACAGACTTAAAGGAGATCATTTTGGAAGTGAAACATTACTGCACTGACTGATGGTTTCCCTGAGATAATTCCTGAAATATTTTCTTGATGAAGTGAGATTACTAGCAACACAGGTAAAAAAATAAAAATAAAAATAAAATAAAATAAAAATAAAATAAAATAAAATAAAATAAAAAAGCATTTCCAATAGCATCAGTATCAATTCATAGAAGAAGAAATAAATTTCTATTTAATTAAATGTAAGAAGAGTTATTATGATCTTAATATGATATTAGAGAGAAACAATATATATACTATGTTAAAATGGACAGAGACAGCAAATATGTAAATCATTTTGTTGAGACATCTCAGACTTTACTGTAGTTATTGTTCTCAATTTTGCCAACATAAGTGTATGAGTAACTGTTTTCTAGTACAGCCTAGTTCAAGTAAACTGTGTTAATAAATAAAATTAATAATCTATTATTCACACTGTGATTCTGCAGAGGTGGTGCATTGGTGGTGTTATGACTTTTTAATTTCTCTGTTTTTCATTCCTCTGTTACAGGTTTTTCATTTTCCCTTGACTTACTCTCAGAGACTCAGCCACAGAAGAATTAAGACCTTCAGATACCAGTTTAGCAGGGAATTAAGTTGGATTTTCATACTGATACAGTTTTGTGGAATAAGTACATTGCCAAGTTGTTTGAAATACATTATATAAGTTCTGTAAGGAGAGTTTATGTGGTCCTACCTTACGTACACTTCTTTTTCAGTTTGGCCATGGGGAGAATGAGAGAGACTCCAAGAAACTTATGACAAAAGGAAAAGTACTTGACTTTAGCCTGAAGCCTTCATCCCTGCTGTGACACAGAATTTCTGTCAGCAGGGCTAAAATAGTAATAGTAATAGTAAAGGTAAAGATAATGGTAATTTTAACAGTAACAGTAATGGTAATGATAATGGTAATGGTAATAATTGAGCCAAAACAGCACTAAATATATTTATACAGGTAATTTTTGATTAAAAATGTAGTGCCAAGTCTGTCCTTCCTTCCTTCCTTCCTTCCTTCCTTCCTTCCTTTCTTCCTTCCTTCTTTCTCCTTCTCCTTCTCCTTCTCCTTCTCCTTCTCCTTCTCCTTCTCCTTCTCCTTCTCCTTCTCTCCTCCTTTCCCTCACCTCCTTTTCTCCATTTTTCTCTTATTTATTTATTTATTTATTTTTTTAAACTGGATTTTAACCTAGCCAAATGAGAGTAAGTATTGAACCTAATTTGGAAATACACAGAGTTGATAATATTTTCAAAATGTATGTGTCCCACTTTAAATAAATTTAATTATTTTAGTCTCTGTCAAGCCTAAACCTTGCAAAGCCAAAATGTTTTGAAAATGGACTTCAGGTCACATATGTGTGTTTTGAGAATTTTACATACTCTACTCATAATATATGTTCTTTACCTGGATTATAATAAGCAGTCTTTTTTTTTTTTTTTTTTTTTTTTTTTTTTTTTTTTTCCTGCTTTAATATTCAGCATCCCTGAGGCTAGAAGATTATATGCAAAGAATGTTAATAAAGTAATTTCTCTGCATGTTTCCAATGAAACCTATCAATAAATCAAGTTTAAATAAGTCCCGGTCCTGTAAAATAAGACAATGTTTATGATGTCTCTAGTTTCATTTTGGATATTAATTATAAAATTTGTGTTGTGTGCAGCATTGGAAATGAGTTTTGGTAGATAAAAAGAAACAGACATTCTATCCCCTATAGCTGGGACAAATTCAGAGTTTAGCAAACTTTCTCTTGAGAGAAATAAGAACTCAAACTCAGTAGTATATTTTTTTTTTCAGATATTGTCCAGGTGATGTACATCCATGCTTGACTTCAGTTTTAGCTAATATCGATACTTCATGAACAATGTATACATCATTTATAAGGTTTTTCTCCTCCTCTCTAATTAATCTACTTCTGTACGGCAGCACCCTTAAAAATATCCCTTGACATTAAATTGTTTGAACTCACTTTATGCCACTCTGAAATAACAAGCAATATATCCTCTGGGACATTTGTTTTATCAGCAACCTTTTAGCTCACACAGAGAATGAAATTCTCCACTGGGTCTGAATTGTAACAGTGAGATTTTTTTCAGACACTGATAGAGAAAGAGAACTCAGTCTGTATACTGGCCCATTGTCTAGCAGCTCTATGGTTACTGCAGCAAGTATAGCTTTAGAGCTCATGGTGAGGCCAGTGATAGCCACTTAGTTTAATCCATCATCCAATAATCACATCTTTAAGTCACTCTTTAAGCTGGAAGAGGATCTGCAATTCAGTCGCAGTGTCCTGCACAGTAATATCTTCGACTATTACTACTAGATTCAGAAATTTGCATTACATTCTTATTATTTCTACAGTCTTACTAGTACAGTGAACATGTAGGATATGCTGAATAGATCTTGGTGGTGAAGGTCTGAGATAACCACCCTAGTAAATAGCACTATTTATGATATACTGAAGTAGGTGTCTGAAGCAGGAAAGAAGAGTTACACCTCTGTGAAGTCTGCAGGGAGTCCAGGCTGATTAGTTTAAATGTTGATGTCTTTATTGTAACTTAGAGTTAACAGAGATGATTCACACTAAAGGAATGCCTGTACATAAATAGTTATATCATGTCTAATATAATCCAAGAAGAGTGATCTTTTGTTTCTATGGTTTTATCTACATAGAATCATAAACTCATAGAATCATCAAGGTTGGAAAAGACCTCCACGATCATCTGGTCCAACCATCCAATATCCAACTTCATGGCTACTGTTAGCATAGATATTTTTTTTCCTGGAAATTTAAACTTTTACACCCTACTTGTTATAACTATGCTAATAAACATTACAGTAATTTCCTGGTCTGGTTTCCTTGTGAGCTGAAATCAAAATATTTTGAAATTAAAGAACAGCACTTTTTATGGACTTTCAAAATGAGCACATTCTACTGGTGAGAGTAATAATAATAATAATAATAAAATATCAGCCTGCCAAAAAAAAGGTTTCTAAAGTTACCAGTTATTAGATGAACTATGACTATATACAATAATAACAAAAAGAGGGGAAAAAAAGAGAGAGAGAGAGAAGGAAGAAAATGAAATAAGCGAATAGCTATCTACTAGTCATGTCATTCTAGGACATAGTTAGTTGATATACAAGCATTCATATTGTTCATAAACAAACAGACATGACACTTTGCCCCAGAGTTTCAAAATATAATTTGGCTATTACTTAGCTCTTCTTACTTCCACCATTTTTATAAGAATATTTTTGTCCTGTCTACTGGAGATAAAAAGAAGCTAAGGGTAGAGGCTGGGTAGATTTATCCCACATTTTAGAAGCATAAAGGTTTAGAAAAAAAAAAAAAAATCACATTGACTTCAGGTTTGCACACACCTGAGAATTTCAAAATCAGTTACTGGGGAATATAAGGAATACTATTCCATTAAAATTTTTGCCAGTAATGTCATGAGAACTGCTGTAGAGAATCAGATCAGTTGTTCCTCTAATCCAGGAGCCAGCTCTAACTGTGAGCAGTGCCAGCTTCTTCAAGGAAAGTTTTGAGAAACACTGTAGTGAGTCCCTATTTAATTACTTGCCTGAACAATGACTACATTTCTTTCCTTTCTAAATCTCTGTTTCTAAATCTAAATCTAAATCTAAATCTCTGTTCTTACCTGAAGCACAAAATAATTCAATATTTTCTAATAGAGTTGGTTTAGTTTTGTTTTAACGCTTTCCACTATAGGTTTGTATTTTTGTTGTTGTTGTTGTCCATATAGGTTTCTGAATCCTCTTAAGGATAATCTTGGCAATGAATATTATTCCATTAATGTGCTTCTAAAGCTGTACATCCACAACAAAGAACCCTGACAGCACAGCTGAGCACTGCAAGGGTGGAAACAGCTGTTAGAGCAGAAATATCCACTGTTCCCAGAATACCTATACTTAGACTGCTAGCATGGCACGTAGCATGATTCTATCCAACTTATATATGGACAAATTTGGTTGATACAAATGCATCCACACAATAGCCCATTTTCAATGTAGAACTGAAGTGAAGCATTGCTACTATATACGTTTTATATATTAAAAAAAATATAATAATATAAAAATATAAAAATATAAAAAGATAAAATATAAATAAAAAATCATGGGGCAAAAAGATTATGCTGCTAGAACACTGTCAAGCAATTGCAAATTATGGTGAGGGAGCCTGCAGGAATCAGGGTAATCTGTAGAGGAAATTATGAAAGAGTGGGATCCAGAGAGAGCAGAGAATAAGGAGTAGTTTCTGCCTCCTGAGTCAAGCACAGACTGTGTGTCTTAAACGCTGGAGTTGCAGTGGTATGTGAATCCTGGTAAGTTCTTTGGCAGATAGTTTGGAACCGCACTGTGATTTCCAGCAGCTGTTTCTATCAAAATTGAGCATCTACTTGAAAATGAACCCTTTATGAAAGCCTGAGTTGCTTTGGAAATCTATGGCAACTTCAAAGCTTTCCAGGTCATGCTGCTTTCCCATCATGTTATTTCACATCCAAAGGACGAACACAAAATGTCCTACAAAACCCTCTGTCCTGGGCTCTCTTCACCCTTAACATTCCTGGTTGGCTAAAGGGCCACTGGGACAGAGATGAATCACACTCAGGCACATGCTTATTAGGTGATTAGAAAACTTTCTAATTTCCAACTTCAGTACTCAGTGCTGTGAATATCTCTGGGACTCCAGACAACACAAGGAATAGACAAGAGAGGTTTGCTTTTGTCTTTACCATCATGCATACCATGCATTTAGCCATGTGTGCAAAGTTACCTGACAGCAGTTAGAAGCTCTCTTCAGACCTGTGGGAACCTGAAGTCCCATCCTTTTGTATGGGTAATGTAATAGTGTATCCTCCTCTTCTTCCTTTTAGAAGTGGAGCTGCATCTTCCTAGAATCTATAGTAAAACTGTTTTTTTTTTTTTTTTTTCAAAAGGGTTCTGGAAGACATACATTTTCCGCCACGTGTCTTGAGAAAAAATAACATACAGCAGTTGATACTAGGCATGGTTGAAACAGCTGGACCTTCTCACATCCTCCTTTTTCAAACAGACAGATGGGGTACCAGAAGGTAAAGAGATGCAGGGAAACAGTGCTAACAGTGCTAGTCAATAGCATCTAACCACTAGACCTTGTGTCCTTTGTACAGAAGCATAGAGTTCATAAAACAATGTTTTATTTGGAGTGGTGGAGCTTCTGTGAATGCTTCAGACAACAAAAATCTTTATGAAGAATATATTTTCCCATGAAGGTTTTCCTGATTTTGGCTCAGGCAATTAAAGGAGCAAAAGATACAAATATCAATGCCTTTTTTTTTCTTTTCTTTTATCTTTTATCAGGACTGGATAAGACAGGAAATACCCATTCATTTGTTGTTGTTGTTTATTGCCATTTTTTTACCCAGGAGCAATATGAACACCTAAGCAGAATGTCATGATTGAAGGAGAACTAAGCATACTAATCTGCTCTCCATTCCATCCATTAATATACTATATATCCTGTCTTCACTTTGCTTTCATATTCATTACTTCTTCAGTGAAAAAAAAGAAAAGAAAAGAAAAAGAAAAAAATAAGATATTTTAATGGTCAAAAAATCTAAATGATTAATGGTATATCAGTTAATGACATTTTAAAAGTATTCAGGGTGGAAATGTGACACTACAATCATTAAAAATCCGATTCAATTTCCAAAGGTCCTAATCTTAAACTTTATACTGCTGGCAGAAACATAAAATGATATCCCATAAGCTCAGGTGCTTTTGTATGATGGAAAAACTCAGGAGTTTTGTGAGTACTGCCAGAAAATAATGTGTTCTCGGAAATTCTGGAAGTTAAGCAGGAAGATAACTGATGAGGATATGACTGAGTGAGTGAACAAATTGTTCAGCATAGAGAAATTCTCAATCCAGAGTCTGAGACATGGTTTGGAGTCCAAGAGCACCATAATAGATCCAAATGGATAAAAACAACAATAAATTCCATTTCATGCATTATGCATGAGCTCTCACTATTGGAGTTTACTCCACCATCTGGTGTTTAATTATTCCCACTTTACACCACATGGTGGTGTGAATCTAATGAAATGAATATGTACATTATAATAATTTGGTGCATAGATTCTGTTTTGTTAATTATTAGGTGTGAGGCATTCTTTCCTTTTTTTAAAAGAAAAAAAAAAAAAAACAAACAAACAAACAAAAAAACAAACAAAAAAACAAACTAATTCTATAGATTCTCACTAGCACATACAATGACAGTTAATAGTTACATTCTCTAAAGTTCTACTATTCCTATATGGTTGGTTGATTTTCTTTAACTTTAACTTTCTTTCTGTACAACATTAATTAAGTATACAGTAGTGTCAGAATTCCTATTCTCATACATATATATACGTAGTATTTTTAGAAAAGACTTTCTGTATAATGTCTGTGTTTTTACGTATATATATATATATACACACTTTGGTATCAAAAGATTCACTTCTTGTCTCCCTTGCAGACACAGTGACTGTCATTATATGAACAAAGTTTTGTTATGTATCCAGGTTATTATTTTTTCCCATTATCACCTGTAGGACATTAGATTTCAAACTGTCATCAGTTATCCAAAATCAATATCCTGTATTATTAAATCAGTTAGGATGATAGTTTCTACCGAGTACTAAGCCCTTCTGTGAAGAGTGAGACTCTTCAGTAAATGCAGTGTTCCCAATACTTACAGAAAGGACACTGAAAGCTGACTGTGGATCCCATTCACAAATTATATTCTCCACACGTGTTTCTGTGAGCAAAAGTTTTAATGAGTTAGGATAAAATCCATAAAGAGACAAAAGGATTTTCTGCCCTAATCACAAAGAAAATTTGGAAGGCTTTATCACTATGTTTAGCAGTGATATTTTTCTACCAGAAGATCATGGTTACCTGGTAAGATAATGCTGTTAAGGGATATTCAGTTGAACACTTCACAGAGCAACGTAAACCTTCCTAACAGTTTACAAATTTTAGTTTACTTTTCTACATTTTGATATACTCATGAGCACAGTGCTTTGAGAATTTGTGGGTTAAATGACAAAATTTGTTACGATGTGTAGCGTCAAAACCTAAAACAAAAAACATTTTACTTTTTTTAATTTCCTTCATTTTTGGAAATTCCGTATCATCTTGCCTACATTTTAACTTGAGATATTTTTCAATACTATTAAAAAGGGAGAAAGAGAAGAAGAATCAGGAACTATTTAGATAGTTTTCTATGAAGAAAAAATCTCCATTTTATATTACTTTGATAGTTTAAAAGAGAAAACATTTTTCATAAAATCAAAGAATCATAGAATCATAGCATGGTTTGGATTGGAAGGGACCTGAAAAATCATCTATTTCCAACCCCCATGCTACGGGAAGTGACACTTTCCACTAGACCAGGTTGGTTAAAGACACATCCAATCTGGCCCTGAACGTTTCTGGGGATGGGGCATTCACAACTTCTCTATGCAACCTGTGCCAGTGAAGAGTGAAGAATTTCCTCCTAACCACTAATCTAAATCTCCCCTCTTTGAGTTTAAAACCATTTCCCCTTGTCCTGTGACTTCACTCCTTGTTAAAGATTCCCTCCCCAATTTTCCTGTAGACCTCCTTTAGGTATTGGGAAGATGTTATAAAGTCTCCCTGGAGCCTTCTCTTCCCCATGCTGAACAACTCCAACTCTCCCAGCCTGTCTTCAGAGCAGCCCTCTGATCATCCTTCCTTCCCTTTTTTTCCATGAAAATTTCTTAGAACCTGGTGGCAAACCAATGACCTGTTCTTCTGGTGGTACTTACGAGACCCAAAAAATATGTTAAAAAAAGAATAACTATAACATTATTATTATTAATAATAATAATAATAAGTTGTGTCTTTGTGGATTGCCCTCCAATAAGAATTGCTGTGTATATATCACCTATGTCTTCCATTGAGGAAAAAAAGGAAAATATTCAAAATGTCTGTTTGCTTCCTGCCCTATCAATTGTATATGACCCTTGGCAGCTCGAGGAAGATGTCATAATTCTCAGTCCTGGTTACATTATTCTCAGCCTGTCAAACAAATATCCTAGGATGAGAGACAGTCTTCTGAACTAACAGTGAAACATGAAGAATAATAAACATTAGTGCCATTTTATATTTACCATATTTCAGATATCCATCACTCAAATTTTACAAAATCCAAACATTCAGATAGGAGAGAATTCTCTACGGTCCCAGTGGGTGACAAAGTGATGTATATAAGAATAAGTTTCCAATACAGGAATATATATATGTGTGTGTGTGTATATATATATATATATATATATATGGGAAATTGTGACGGGAAAAATTCTACATAGAAAAGTGATTGGTTTGTAAATAAGTTTCGGGGTTTGTGTTTGGTTTGTATGCTTTTCCACAGAAACTAAGTAAGCAATAATCTAGTATTCTGCAAGATTGTTTTGATGCAGAAGTAGGTTGTTTTCCAACTTCTTATCATCTGGGAGTAGAATTTTTCCATATTGGTATAACCTTTATTATCTTTAAGTACCCTTCCTACCCAAACCATTCTATTCTTCTGTGATATCTGGTGCTATGATATCTGATGCTATGATATTCTGATGCCAGCGTGAAGTGCGAGCAGGTGGAGGATCTGATCAGCCTGGTGGCAGAACTCAAGGAGGAGGTGGAGAGATTAAGGACCATCATGGAGTGTGAGCAGGAGTTAGACTGGCTAGACCAGTTGGACTGGCAACTCCCTGACATGCCTGAGAGAAAGATACTGGGGTGATACACCGCAAACAGTGATGGACCCCCTGCCCTGTCGCTGTTGGGCACCTGAGAGATAGGAATGGAAACAGGTCCCTGCTTGGCATAGCAGACAAAACCCCTCCCTACTTGCCTTGCCTCTCCAGGTGCCCTTGCACAATAGGTTTGAGGCTCTGGATCTTGAGGGACAGGTTGGTGAGGATGTGGGGGAAGGTCCACACAGGAGGTTGTCTAGGGCAAGGAAGTCAACTCCACATGGGGAGTTTGTCCATGGGGAGGTTTATGTGGCACCTGGCCTGATGGCTGCAGATTGATCCCACCAGTCTCAAATGGAATGGATCCTAGCCCACGAGCTGGCAAGGCTCATTGAGAGGGAAGGGAAGGGAAGGGAAGGGAAGGGAAGGGAAGGGAAGGGAAGGGAAGGGAGTACATTCAATTTTCAGACCTAGCCTAAGCAACAGCCTCTGTAATGGTTTTTGGCACTTATGTTTGCAGGTGGCAGGCCAAAGTACAGAAGTAACAAATTAAACAAAACAACAACAACAAAAAACAAGAAGCTAAACTTCTTGAACTTGTGATAAAAGTTAGGTTTGGGACAGAGGTTTGACACAGTTCTTATTGGAGCTAATCCTAATGCAGTTTTCTAATTATACAATAAACATTCACTCTCAGATGAAGCTGCCTGTCAGCCCATCCTACAGGAGAAATGGCCATATGGAGCACTCAGCAGATGGCTGGGCATCAGCATGTGTACAGCTGTGCAGGCTGAGCATCCAGGTGTTTCAGCCTGCCTGTGACAGGCAGTGAGCTAGTAGCTCTGCAAGATGGGGGAGGATACTCAGCAAGGGTGAAAGAAACCAGCAAGATGGGATTTGATGGAAAATAGCAGTAATAATAAATAACAGATATATATATATATGTTTTATTTTGGTTTTGTCTGAACAATATTTTACATTTCATCATGAAGAGCAAAATCTGGTCGCAGGCTTTGATGACACTATAAGTAAAAAATTTGAATATAACACAAGTGTAGGCACACATGAGGTAGCTCAAAATCATGTTAAAATAGCCATGGAGATGGAGTTGTTTTGGTTTCCATACGAGCTAAATAAGCACACCTGAAGCAGACAGATAGCATTAATTTCTATCCCCAGATTTTCTCTGTTCTCATTCCTAAAACTGCTGCTACTGTCTTCAAGAGCTGTGGTCCCATACTAAATATGCTACTTAATACTATAGAGAGCAAAAAGTCATCTTGACAGGGCCTGATCTTCTTTTGTCTTGTGCTGGTGAAATGGCTACAGAAATGCTAGTTTTGCCTGTCAGCTGAATTGAAAAAAAAAAAAATGATAATAATAATAATACATTTTATGCTACCATCAGCTGAATCCTGCATACAGCTGCATGCAAATTCACAGATACATGCCTACATACAAATAATAAAGCTGTGAAATGGTGAACACAAAGGAAATACACACTAAAAAACTATTAAAAAGTGACAGATAGTATTTTATGTTCTATAAAGATAATTATCACGATGTATTTACATTGCTTAAGCAGATTTAGAAATGTTTTAAATAGATAGTTTAAAATAATGCAGATATAGGATGAAGATTTCCATTAAAAAATGAAAAAAATCTCATGTCTATATTTTATACAAGTGAAATTAACATATATTTTACCATTTCAGTATTTACTTCAGTGTTAAAGGATTGATTTTCATCCAAATTCTTTTTTTTTTTTTTGCATTGTTTTGTTTTTGTTTTGTTTTGTATTTCATTGTAATTACAGAAGTTGGAAGTTTCCTGTATATATATGTATATATTTGTTTATCTTTGTAAATATATATGGATTATTGTTTTGGTTTGGGCTGAAAAAATTAAAGTAATTTTTTATTATTATTTATTTTTAGAAAAAAAAATACATTTTAAGAGCACAGTCTTGTGAAAGTTAACATTATAGGAAATATAATTTTATTAAATATAAAACAAGTATACTATTAAAAAAAACAATGCCAAGGTATTTACATTCAAACATTCCTTTGCATTATACACACTATTGGCTCAAATATGCATTTGGAAGAAACAGGGCAAAGTGTTTTTGTTTTTTAAGAATGTCAGCCTAAGCATTTTTGAACTTTGTAACAAATTTGGGTGTGGGGGATAGAAGAGGAAACAACCTCCAATTATCCTAGCAAACTTTTGAATGATCTACCACACTGCCAGTACGTCAGGAGCCTACACAAGTGGGAGTCTAGACTAAGGAATGAAGCAGAAATATACAATACAGTTTTGGTCATTACTCTTTAATAAATCGGAAAATATTAATCCTGTTAATCTTGACATACACTGGGTGTCACAGAAAGTCAAACAAAGTCATCTTACCTCAGGTTAGTTATAAGAAAAACAGACTTCTCCTTGGACTTCTTCCCTTGCATAGAAATGAGAAAAATTCCTCTCTGGATATACCTGTCTCTCTCCACTGATTACAAAAGGACCCCACACAGCTTACTTAGACTAGGCTAGATTTTGCATAGCTGCACTGAGAGGAATGAATCCCATCTGCAAGGTAAGATTTTCGAAAGTGCTTACATAACTGAAACATTCACTTTTCATAGGCTTTCCAGATTTTTTTTTTTTTTTCTGTATTCTATTTGCAGTTTATTTTAATGCTTATCAAATGAATAGACAGTTACATTAGCAAAATCCAAATAAGCTGATTATCTCCTTTAGTTCTGAGTGTGTTTTTTTAGCATACCTTACAATTTATTTGTCTATTTTTTTCTGTTGACACATACTTGGAATAGCTTTGCAGAAGATGTATGCATCATGATGGGAATACTAAGTTCAAAAATATAACAGAAGCAGAAATATATCAGAACCTTCATCAAAACTGTTCAGAAGAAAATAACCCTTAATAAACTCACATTGCCATGCATACACACAAAAATTCCTTCTATAACTAGTAATCACTTTTTACAGTTTAATGCATTACAGTAGTGCTTCTATTAATACTAGCTTAAGGGAAATTGCATATTGTATTCAGTCATACCTGTCACCTCTATCTGATTATTAAACATATTTTTTTCTAAAAATAGGATTTAATATTATATTGCACAGGAGGGGGAACTCTCCAGATGAAGTTGTGGTGCATGGTAGAACAATTTAATACCTGACTGACAAAGCACGTTTGTTCACAGCACCACTAAATTTCACACCCCTACAACTCATGAGTAGGTCTGTAGGATCCAAGGTTTAAGCCACTGGACACCTAAATTCCCATTTGTAAAATTTCATAGGCATTTGATCCTGGTATGTATGATAGTCCAATTCCACTAACATTAAACAGTGAGGTGTCAAGATGCTGCCTAAATCTCATCTTGACTAATAAAATAGATATCAGAACCATTTTACCAGGGTTGATGCATAGCATAGCCAGTCTGCTGAGAAAGGCAAAAGCTGCTATACCTTTAAATTGTTAATTCAATAGTGAGTATGATGTGAGGAAGCTTAGGTTTGATTCCTCTTTTGGGTGAACCCACACTTCTCTGGTGAGTGCCATCAAAGATCTTTTCCAAGGTTATAGTTTCTCAGCCTCCTTCATCTCACTTTCCAGGAAATAATTGAATATCCATAGGGCCAGAAGAAGATCAGAATGACTCTACAGTCAGTTGACTAGGGCACTCATACACAATATGGGATCATTCCCTTCTCAAGCAAACATGTAAGCAATCCAAAAAAGATGGAACAGTTTCCCCATGTAGAAATGGAAGTAAACCCTTTCATGTAACCAGGTGTTTTTAATTTACATAGTAGATGATAATTTATACCCTTTTAGGAAAGAAGAAGGTGAGATGGGGAATGGTAACTGACTATACCTTGCCATATCATGAGTGGCTTAAGTTCAATAAAGAAGGCAGAGAAGGATAATTATATATATATATATATATGTATATATACACATAAATCTAAAAGTATGCTTTTAAGTGCTGATCTTAATGTTATATGTTTAATCCAAGACCTGTGAATTCCCATCAAGGCCCTTCTCAGTAATACAAGTTTAAAAAATTGATTTCTAAAAACTGAATGGCAGTCAACTGTACTGATATCTTTGGAGGAGTATAACTTTTAGGATTTTCCTGTGGAAAAGAGCTCTTCAACAGATTCATGACACGTAAGGTCATGACTGCAAGCTGTTGTCCTCTTATTTCTCTCCAATGGACAAGCACTGGAGTGGTTTCCTTTTGAAAGGCTCTGACACTTGTTGGACTCCTTCTTGAACTGCCTCAAATCAGTATATTAACAGAAAACTGGTCAATAACAGTGACCGATCAAGCTACTGAAAGACCTTAGGAAAGCCAAGAGTCCAGCAATACCAGAGCTGGCACAAGGAGAGGCCTCAAAATCCCAATCAAAAGCGGAGGAACAGGCAGAACCAGCAATTACAGTAGACCAGGTAACCACAGAATTGTAGCTTCATCATTTTGGCTTTGTGTTCTCTTTTAGGTTCTTTTCTTCCCTTATTTTCCCAGGCATGTGAAATGTGTACATCTGTATCCACAGGACATTATTTAATATCATAAACCTTAGTACACAGCCATATACCCAAAAACTAACCACTGAAATCTGTTCTGTAAGACTATCCCATTTTGCTTTTCCAAATCTCATTAGAGAGAATCCAAGCTGGTATCAGGAAATAAAGTAGAATATGTTCCTGAGGGACCAGTCACTAAATCCTTTTCTGCAACTCAATCTAAGCATCTTCATAGCCTGGAAATAAACACTAGCTTTTAGCATTAGATGACTTTTTATTATTGTATTGTTAATATTAACATTATTTATTTATTTTTACAGTGTAACATTCAAAATTACTTTTCTATCATATCTGCTTTTCCTTTTGTTATTTCCAGACTGAGAGTCTGACCTTGCAAACATTTAATTTTGGGCATGTGAATAGTGCCATGGAGTTCAAGAAGGGCAACAGAAGTGCCAAAGAACATCTGACCTCAATTTAAACAATACTCTCATGAAGATCTTTGAATATGAAATCAATATGACTGCTCAGTTAAAGATAGGAATGTGAACTCTTTACAGGGACCTAACCTGAACACGCCCTTTAAATTTCATTTGGTGCAATAATTCTGTGTTCCTGACAATTTTGTTGCCCTTCTTCTAACCATGTATATTATTGTTTTGACTTTAGGAAAAAGATTATTTCCTCAGGGGTTTCAGCAGGATCAAATATGTTTGGGTGAACCTTCCAATATCTGCCTATCAATATCTTGTAAAAGATCTGAATTTACACAGTTATGAAAACTATAGCTATATACTTATAAAATAATGTATTCAATTGCATTGTTGAACCTTCATAGAATGCAGGATGCTAATGGAAAATAGTCTACTGCCAGCTTGTGTTGTGAAATGATCTTTCAATGTGTATCATTAATTTTATTTTATTTTATTTTTTTTTTATAATATTAGGCCTCATTAATCCATCCCTCATTGCCTTGTACTTAAAAATAGAAGTTATTAAAGTGGATTGCTCTGAATTGCATAGTAAATAAATAATATAGGCTATTTGGCTCTTTAGCTCATGTCATAAAAATGTATTATTACTGACATGTATATGCACACAAGCATAGACACACAATCTTATATTTATCTTAACAAAACAGAAAATAAAGTTAAAGGAAAGCCAGTACTTTCTGCCTTTAGTAATGCTTGGGTACAATGACTTTGGCAATATACAAGAAACAGCTTGTCAACTTACTTTAAATATCCATTCTTAGTACGCATTTGCAGTTATTGTGAAAATCCAAGTCTAGGAATTCAAGGTGACATACTGTTAGCCTAAGTCCCGTCAAAGTCCCTAAAAAAAATCCAATATGTACCTACTTTTGAAAATTATCTAATTCCTAAGGCATTTAAATTAGATGTTTTCATTCTTAGCTTAAAGCCTCCTGAGTGCTTAATTTTAATTGCTGGGAACTGCATTCATACCAAGCAGTGCAAATAGTCACCTGAACTATGTCAAAGTCTTCAGAGAACCTTGAAAAATATGTCTTATACAGGGCAGAGTGCTCATACAACAAGACCTGTGGATTTTTCCACTCTTAACTTCTTTACCATCAGGCAGATAAGAGTTACAGGACAAAAACAAAGACAGACTTATTTTTTATCTGGTAAGAAAGGAACTAGTTGATGTAGAGGAATGAGAATGAAATTGTTGTCCCTACTTTGGGTCTGACATCCTACTTCATCCTCCAAATGTGGTCTAACTGCTAACATGAGGGTGGCCACCAGACTGGCTAGGGCAACTGTGAGCAGGATGGATCCCTAATGATGTGGATAATTCGCATTTCCCTTTTGTTCCTGAATTATCAGGAGAAGAGGTAAGAAGACTTAAATCCTAATTTCAAGATGACATGATGGAAGGAGACATCTATATTCTGTATACTGTCAATACAGAAAGAGCTCTCTCTCCTGATGCAGAATATGAAGTGATGCATATCCTTCTCCAAGCTTCCAGAGGCATCTTTTTGAACTGCGGAGGGTACAGGGAACTAGGTATCTATGCAGCCAATTTAGATATCCATCCCCTTAGAAGGATCAACTCCCCACATTTTTGGAGGGAAAATATTTAATCACTTCTATTAAGCAGGTGGAGTCCCCTTATATTTATACTGAAGTCAATAGAGTAGAATAGTGTTCTGCATTCCTTTGCTTTACCTTTTCATTTTGCCTTGCTTGATTTACTCACCAGTGAATAATATTTTGTAAAGATCCTAGTCTTGTTACATATTCGGCTTTTTCTGTAGAAAATTTCACAAAGTCAGTTTTTTATTTTTGTATCCTCATTATCTAACTATCTGTAGATACTTGGATACTCAAGTGTTTTATCACACTATGCTGGACAGGGCAATTCTAAAATCAGTTTTCTTCTAATGAATGCAGTCTTTTAACAGCTCTGTGAGTGATAACTATGCTATGAATTTAACTGTGTCCTAAACTTAGATCACTGTGACAAATTCAAATTTTGTGAATGCAATGTTTTTCTCCCTCCTGCATTTCATCATTCCTTTATGGATTATTTCTGCCATTCTCAAGTTCAGATTCACTTCAAGCAATAAAAAAAAGAAAAAAAACAAAAAACAGAAAAAAAAACCATAAAATTCAAAAATCAAAAAACAAAACAAAAACAACAACAACAACAACAACAACAACAACAACAAAGAAAATTGTTTCCTTCTCTCTCCCAGTCTCTCCCATTTTTTTTTTTTTTTTTTTTTTTTTTTTTTTTCCAAATGCATTCTGCCTTTAGACATAAGGCAGACTGTAAGTTCAATATCTTGCAGCCCTGCAGGGTCAGAAACAGAAGCTTTATCCCATTAGAAACAGATGGCTCTCACCTTCCCAATGGGACATACAGAGCTCTAACTAGAGTCTATGGAAAATCCTGAAACAGTATGTTGCAACAGACTTCACACCTAAAACCTCGCCAGTTACTAACCTACCAAATAAAGCTACCTTTTAAAAATTGGAAGGTGAATGAAAAATAAAGTGGCAAAACAGTAACAATTTCAGACAAAATACAACGAACAAACAAACAAACAAAAAAACCTACTTTGTTTTAGAAAAAACAAACAAATAAACAAACAAACAAACAAAAAAAAAACACCAAAAAGGAAAACAACAACCACCACACACACACACAAAATAAAGAATTGGAAATGTACTAACATAACAAACACTTCCATTTTCATTATTAAATTGATGTGCTAAATACAATTCAACTAAAAATTGTATACAGCATGTACTGCTGCTGATGATTAAGGTTTTCCTCTAGCATAAAAACAAAGGGTTGTAATTCTGATTTTACATTTGCCTGTGATAAGTCAGTCCTACTGGTAAGTCAGCAAATTCTTAGGAACATAGAACTGGGAGAAAACTAATTTTTAATGTTGTTCAGCTCCTGCTACAACAAGTATTATTTAATTACAACATACTATTATGTAATAGTATATTACATAATCCCTTAAATAAATTAAACAAGTTCACTTTAAATATAGTACTTCTTTCTTTTTCTTTCTTTCTTTCTTTCTTTCTTTCTTTCTTTCTTTCTTTCTTTCTTTCTTTCTTTCTTTCTTTCTTTCTTTCTTTCTTTCTTTTTCTTTCTTTCTTCCTTCCTTCCTTCCTTCCTTCCTTCCTTCCTTCCTTCCTTCCTTCCTTCCTTCCTTCCTTCTTTCCCCTTTCCTTCTTTCCTTCCTTCCTTCCTTCCTTCTTTCCCCTTTCCTTCTTTCCTTCCTTCCTTCCTTCCTTCCCCTTTCCCTCATTGTTCTTATGACAGGAATCTTGTCTTGCCTAAATTTATTTATGACCTGATTGGTGATTTTTTATTTTTGTTTGTTTGTTTGTTTACTTATTTAAATCCTGTATCAACATTATGAGCCAACCATGCCCGAACTTGAGCCAGTAGTGTGCCCAGATGGCCAAGAGGGACAATGCCATCATGGCCTTCATCAGAAATGGTGTGGCCAGCAGGACTAGGGAAGTGACTGTCCCTCTGTACGTGGCACTGGTAAGACCACGCTCACTGGTAAGGCCCTTCACTACAAGAAGGATATGGTGTTTCCAGAACTCATTTAGAGAAGAGCAACAAAGCTGGTGAAGGGACTAGAAAACAAGACATATGAGGACAGCTGAAGGAACTGGAGTTTAGTCTTGAGAAAAGAAGGCTCAAAGGAGACCTCATCCGTCCCTATAATTACCTGGAAGGAGGTTGCAGTATGGTGGGAGTTGGTCTCTTCTCTCAGGTTGCAAGTGGTAGGACATGAGGAAATGGCCCAAAGTTGCAGAAGGGGAGGTTTAGATTAGATGTCAGGAAACATTTCTTAATGGAAAGGGCAGTTAGGCATTGAAACAGACTTCCCAGGGAAGTGGAGGATTTGCCATTCCTGGAGATATTTAAGAGATGTGTGGATGTTGTATTTGGAATGTCCTGATTCAGCTAGAATAAAATTAATTTTCCTCCTAGTAGCTGGTATGGTGCTGTGTTTTGGATTTAGGATGAGAATAATGTTGATAATGTTTTAATTGTTGCAGAGCAGTGTTGGCTGGGGCTGCAGCAGGAACTGGGAGGGGACAGAACCAGGACAGCTGATGCAAACTGGCCAAAAGGATATTCCATACCACATGACATCAAGCTGAGCATTAAATATGGGGTGGCTGTCCAGGTGCAGAGAACCACTCCTCAAGGATGGGATGGGCGTTGGTCACCGAGTGGTGAGCAGTTGCATTGTGCACCACTTGTTTTGTACACATTATTATTACTATTATTATTATTATCATTATTATGTATTGTGTGTCTTAATAAACTGTTTTATCTCAACCCACAATTTTTATTTTTTTCTGATTCTCTCTCCCATCCCACTGTGGGGGGAGGGTGAGTGAACGGCAGTGTGGTGCTTAGCTACTGGATGGATTAAACCACAACATGGGGGAATGGTTTAGTGGACTTGGTAGTGTTAGGTGATGTTTGGACTTCATTATCTTGAAGGTCTTTTCCAACCTAAATGATTCTATAGCTATCAATTAAATTAAATAATTTTAACTCCTTTTCCCAGTGTTTACTCTTTCAATGTAATTTCTTTCCTTCTTGGTCTTCATTTATTTGTCTAAACTACTAAAGAACATTTTGTTACTGCTTGTAAGGTGGCTTTCTTTGTGTGGGAGAGATGAGTGGACAGAGAGGTGGTTTGAGAGCTGGCTGAGTGGCTGAGCTCAGAGGGTGGTGATCGGTGGAGCAGAGTCTGGCTGGAGGCCTGTGACTAGTGGTGTTCCCCAGGAGTCGGTGCTGGGTCCGGTCTTGTTCAACATCTTCATTGACGACCTTGATGAGGGAATAGTGTCTGTTCTCAGCAAGTACGCTGATGACACAAAGCTGGGAAGAGTGGCTGACATGCCAGAAGGCTGTGCTGCCATTCAGTGAGACCTGGACTGGCTCAAGAGATTGGCAGGAAGAAAACAGATGCGGTTTAACAAGAGCAAGTGTAGAGTCCTGCACCTGGGAAGGAACAACCAGAAGTAGCAGTACAGGCTGGGGGATGACCTGCTGGAGAGGAGCTCTGAAGTGAAGGACCTGGGGGTCCTGGTGGATGACAGGTTGACCATGAGCCAGCAGTGTGCCCTGGTGGCCAAGAGGGCTAATGGGATCCTGGCGTGCATTAAAAGGAGTGTGGCCAGCAGGTCAAGGGAGGTGATCCTCCCCCTCTACTCTGCCCTGGTCAGGCCTCACCTGGAGTACTGTGTCCAGTTCTGGGCTCCCTGATACAAAAAAGACAGGGATCTCCTGGAAAGAGTGCAGCGGAGGGCCACGAAGATGATACGGGGCCTGGAGTATCTTCCCTATGAAGAAAGGCTGAGAGACCTAGGTCTGTTCAGCCTGGAGAAGAGAAGACTGAGAGGGGATCTTAACAATGTGTACAAATATCTGAGGGGTGGGAGACAGGATGTAGCTAACATCTTCTCAGTGGTTTGTGGGGTTAGGACAAGGGGCAATGGCCACAAGATAGAGCACAGGAAGTTCCACACCAACATGCAAAATAACTTCTTCAGGGTGAGAGTGATGGAGCACTGGAACAGGCTGCCTAGAGAGGCTGTGGAGTCACCTTCTCTGGAGATATTCAAGGCCCATCTGGACGCCTACCTGGGCAGCCTGCTCTGAGGAACCTGCTTTGCAAGGGGGTTGGACCCAATGATCTTTTGAGGTCCCTTCCAACCCCTACAATTCTGTGATTCTGTGATTCTCCTCATCTTCAGTGTCTTTCTTCAACCTATTTCAGCTTCAATAAATTTTTTCTTGATTGTAGGTGATTGAATTATATACATTATTTTGAATGACACTCTACCTTGGCCTTGTACACATTGTACATTTTGTCATCAATTCCTGCTTATTTCCTCTCAAAATGTTTCAAATTATACTTTATATAATTAGTTTTGCATTTTCCATGGGCATATTACTTTAATGGCAGGCATTTGTCTATGATGTGTAGAGGTGGATTCTTTTCTTCAGTCATATCCATGAATTCCAGATTTCCTGAAAAAAAATAAATTACTGATTACTAAATGCATGTATTTAATAGTATTGAATTTCATTCTATTCCTATTTTTCCAGTACTCAGGGTCATTCAGTTCTTTCTGCATGGTATACCAATTTTCCTAACAAATTACATATTTCATATTTATTTCAAGGTTATTAAGGAAAATATGAATGAAATCACTCCAGAGACCAATCACTGAGGAGCTTCAGTGACAGGTTCCCTTTAGCTTGGTCCTCCTTGTTCTGTACTCCTGTTTTCACCTTTTCTTTGGTCATTTCATTAACCACCTCATAATTCCCATTTCAATGCCCCCCCACTGCTGACTGCCCTTCAACTCTTCAACTTAACTAAGAATTCTTTTTTTGGTATCAGATTGATTAGATCTGATTTTGTTTGTTTGTTTGTTTTTTCCCTTTCTAGAAAATCATTTATTTTTCAATGAATCAGGTTAGGCTGGCAAAATCTTATTCTTCCTTTCAATTGTCTTTCAGAATGAGCCTTATATGTTATTATTTCTGAGAATAATGAGTTGTCACTCCCTGCACAGTTTTTCATGCTTCATATTCTGTTCTCCACTATTATGAAAAAACTCAGAATATAAAATTTTACTTCAAATTGTGGCTTTGACCAATTTACAGCTTGATTTTGCTGCAATTCCAGAAATAGATAAGGTTTGGTTCCTCTGTTATTTCAACACTTTAAAGTCTTTATATTTTGCATCCACCTCAGTTACATTAATTTGTATTTCTGAACTTCTATTGACATAATTGTCACCATACCTTTGTCATCATGTTCAAAGTCATTAATTTCATAGGAAACTGAGGAAAATATTCATTTAAATAGTCAACTTCTTATTTTCATTGTATAATACTCTTGGTTCTTTTTTCCTTTATTTATTTATTTATTTATGATTGAAACAACTTCCTATGTCTTGACTCACAAATAATATGTAAGAGGTATAGAAGTATAATCATTCCTAACTTCTCTCTTTCTCCTTTTATTTTTTATTCCTACATATACTTTGTTGTTCCTATTTGGTTTCTTCCCATTGTAAATACTTCTTTGAGTTGTTTATCCAGTTAGATCTAGAGCACTGAAAGATTCATCCTCCTGCTCCTTTGGGATAAGTCATTCAGATAAGTTTACTTCTTTGGTTTAAATAAAATCCAGGTCCTCTTTCCATTCAAGTTTTAGAATACTATAGAGTAGTTGTTTTCACTGTTGACTTACTTTAGTTTATCAGCAGTTGACCTTTGAAAAGTCAGAACCTTAGTGACAAACAGATTCTTCATTTTTCTTTGCTTTTAATTTAAATGGAACAAAACCTAGCCACTTGTTTCTTTAATCTACCTTTCTGTCTGTCTGTCTATCTATCTATCTATCGTAGAATCATTGTACTGGGTTTATGTGGCAAGATTTTGGTAGGGGGGGCTATAGAGGTGGCTTCTGTGAGAAGAATCCAGAGGCTGCCCCATGTTAGATAAGGGCCACACCGCTGGCCGGAGCCGAGCCAATAAGTGATGGTGTTTGCGCTTCTTTGAGAGAATATTTAAGAAAGGGGAAAAAATAAATAAATAAACATGTGGGGGAACAGAGGCTGGGAACAGCCTGGCAGACACTGGGTGAGTGAAGAAGGAGGAGGAAGAGGTGCTACAGGCGCTGGAGCTGGAGTTCCCCTGTGGCCTGTGGAGAGGCCCCTGGTGGAGCAGGATGTCCCCCTGCAGCCTATGGTGTACCACAGTAGAGCGGGTTTCCACACTGCAGCCCATGAAGAAGACCATGGTGGAGCAGGTGGATGTGGCCTGAAGGAGGTTGAGGCCTGTAGAGAACCCCTGCCAGAGTAGATACTAAGCCAGACCTGTAGCCTGTGGAGAGGAGACCATGCAGGAGCAGGTGACCTGGCAGGAGCTGCTGCCCATGGGGGATCCGTGCTGGAGCAGTTTACTCCTAATGGATGGACCCTGTGGTACAGACCCATATGGGAGCAGTTCTTGGAGAGCTGCTGCCTGTGGGATGCTCAGTCAGGATCAGTTTGGGAAGGACGGCATCCAGTGGGAGGGACCCCACATGGAACATGGGCAGAGAGTGACTCTGAAAAAGCAGCAGAGACAAAGTGCTATAGACTGACTGCAGCCCCCGTTCCCCTCCACCACTTTGGGGGAGAAGGTGGAAGAGGTTGAATGGGGGGAAGGTGTTTTTGGTTTCTTTCCTCTGTTTCTCACTTCTCTAGCTTGTTATTAATAGGCAATAAATCTTATTACCTCCCTACTCTGAGTCTGTTTTGCCCATCAAAACAATTGTTGAACGATCTCCCCATTCTTATCTCAACCTTTGATTCCTTTTTGTCGTATATTCTCCCCCATCCCCTTTGAGGAGGGAGAGTGACAGAGTGGCTGTGGTGGAACTTGGCTGCCCACCCGAGTAAAACCACCACAGTCATAAATCATAGAATGGCTCAGGATGGAACTGAACTTAAAGATCATCTAGTTCCAACCACCCTAGATTCCACCCCCTAGATCAGGTTTCCTAGGACTTCATCCAACCTGGTCTTGAGCACCTCTAGGGACTGGGAACCAACCTCTCTCGGCAAGCTGTTCCTGTGCCTCACCACCTTCTGAGTAAAGAATTTCCTCCTAACCTTTAAACTAAATCTCCCTTCTTTTAATTTAAAACCATTCCCCTTTGTCCTGTCATTAACTGCCTGAGCAAAAAGTTGCTCTCCATTTTTTTTTCATAAGCCCCCTTCAAGTACTGAAAAGCTGCAATACAGCAATAATTTCACAGCGAAGCCTTCTCTTCTTTAGGCTGAACATCTCCAGCTCTCTAAGCCTTTCTTTGTAGGACAGGTGCTCTAGCCCTCTGATCATATTTGTGGCCCTCCTCTGGAGCCATTCTAACAGATCTACATCCTTCTTCTACTGGGGGCCTCAGACCTGGATGCAGTCTTCCACATGGGGCCTCACAAGGACAGAGTAGAGGGGGACAAAAACAAATAAACAAAACAAACAAACAAAACCAATAAAAAACCAAAGATTTCCCATCAATTACAGGGTAAGGAGAGGGTAGGAATTGCTGGATTAGTGGTCACGCAGCACCAGACTCCCTCCTCACCCCCAAACTCCTTTAAAGTCATTCTGTCTCTATGGGTGCTGCAGAGGAGGTGAACTCCATTCTCCCTGCAGTGCACTTGGTTCCTCCACCCATGCCTTCCCACTCCACTGTCAAATCTGTCTGTCTGTCTATCTATTTAGTGGTCTGACAGCCTGTGTTGCAATTACTTACCAAAAAGTCATCTAAATAATCAATGATTCATGTTGATTTAATAACTAGCTGGTAAAGTAGGCACTGCTGTTTTGGGAATGACAAGATGGAGAGGTATCAAATAAATAGAGTAATTAAAATTATCAATAGGAAGGGGCGCTGGTATATGCTACTAGCAACAGACTACATTTACAAAATCTTTGCTAGGTTTGTAAGTTTGGTAAGACCTTAATTTTAATTACTGTGCTGATTCATTTTCTGCAGAAATTAAGAAGAAAATGTGCTCATATAAAATAATTCATAATATTTTGAAAAGCATAAATGACATTATCTTGAAAGTCTCTTCTCTAAATATTGAAGAGACCCACTCTTGTTTAGCTTGAGAGATTGTCAGCATCAAGGTGGTTTGGCTGCAGACATTGAATAGTTTCTCTAGTGAATGGCAGGAGCAGAAAATTGAGAATCAGTACATCTCTACCTGAATATTGATTGTACAATATCTGTCTTTGTTCTTTCTGGAATTAACTGGTGGTCTATTGCCCATTAGCAAACAGTTACCTGAGCAGAAGCTAATGTTACAGATGCTATAAAAAGAGCAGCAGCAGAGCAAACAGATTTAAATCAGCTCAATTCCAACAAAAACTCTTTCATCTTGAGACAATTTAAACTCTACCAAGTGTAAGTAAACAGAAAGAATATACTTTCTTTCACCTTCAGCTGTCGGTAGTTGCTTTCACATTCCCTGTCCTCAGATATGAGGAAAGTTTTTACATCTTTCCTGGTACAAGAATCCCTTAAGGTGTTAACAAGATTATTTTTCTTTAGTCTACATAACTCTTATTGGATTTACATGATATTTAGTTGCAAAAAA
This sequence comes from Nettapus auritus, assembly GCA_011076525.1. NCBI lineage: Eukaryota > Metazoa > Chordata > Aves > Anseriformes > Anatidae > Nettapus > Nettapus auritus. The sequence continues at coordinate 78,157,896 of CM021767.1, read as the reverse complement.
AATTCTAAACTGGTGTTCCTCTCACAGATACAGAGCTATCAATGCTGCTACAGTTGCATAGTCAAGATTTCTTTTTTTTATATATAGATTTTGTTTTGATCATACAAAAAATATAAATAAAAAAGAAATGCCTCTGTTCTTAACTAAGAAAAGTCACTGGCATGTTGAAAAACTATCCTGATTGTTAAGTAGTACTAAAGTTAAGTTCTTTTTAAAAATGCCAAGATGGCTGAAAAAATGTTCAAAAGTGGAACTTTTTTTTTTTTTGAACTAACATTAGCAGTCATACTAGCTGTTCCTGGTGCTCAGAATATTGTATTAAGCTGAACAAAGAGAAGATAAATGCTCATTCTTACAAGCAGAAACCCCTAGATCTGATCCTCAGCACACTGCTCAGAGGTCCTACCCTCTCAACTCTGCCAACAGTAAGAATTATGTGGGTGCTTCTCATTCAAACTCTTCAGACTAATACAGATGATTTCTGTTTGAAGCAGGTTAGGAAGTATTCATGGGAACAAGTCCATATGCTGGGCTTTTAGACTGCTGCTGCCAACAAGGGAGAAGTAACAAATATCTGGAATTACAATCTTCATCAGTACCTGTCCACAGTCTGAGAATAAAATGACAGAGAATTAATATAACTTAGTTTGTAGTGATATTAATTTTGACTAAAATTTGCTTATTTTGACTCATCTGTCTGATTCAACTAGCCCCAGCTGTTTAACAACAGAGATTGGTAGTCAGGAGACCTTATAAATAAGTACAATCTATATAGCATCAATTTAAGTTACGCCAATCCAAGAAGAGATGCTTAGTCGTTCAGATAGATTCTTCACATGAGTGTTTAAACCTCTATAGTCAGGTTAAAAATTTCATCACAGAGAAACAAAATACTCTGTTATATGCTATAATCTTTTAAATACCATCCCTGAGGAAAAACACAAAATACAGAGATGTTCAGTGGTTACTATTGCAAAGTATAGGGAGACAGACATTCCTCTTTCATGTGTTTGGTGATAAAATGCTAGATCATGGCTTCTATTTCTGTTAAGGCTCCCAAACTACTTTGAGTTCTTGTTCAGCACCAGTAGATTCTCCCTGTTATGAAGAGATCTCTGAGTGACATTCAACAAGCATATACATTTCTGCTCTCTACCCTCAGCCTTTCACATCTGACCAGCTAGGGAATAGGTAATTATCAACAGATGGTGCAAATTAGAATTTCATGATGTTACTTAAAATTTTGTCCAATGTCAGTCTATCTTTCTAATAAATCCAGGGGTTAAGAGAATACAAAGATAATATTTCTCTTCCTTTGACCCATTCACCTTTAGTTCTGAAATAACTCCAAGAACAAAAGCTACTAAATCCACATATTTTGCTAACTCCTCAGATTCATTGCCCAGATAATTATTCCCTAATTTATTCCTTAATCCAAGTTTCTCCATTAGTTTTATCCCTTAATCTGGTAGTTGACGAGGATGAAGTCTAATGTCTATTATCATACAGCAAAATGATTAGATATGAACCAGTCATCTAAAATATCTACATAAAAATGAGAAATAGTAAACTAAGGACTGAAAGGGACAATGTATAATTTTGGCAATGATTACTTACTGAAAACTTGAAGTAAGGGAATACTTAAGAGGCGGAAATCCTGTGCAAGTTTGTGATCAAAGGTTACCTCATGTTAGGAGTCCGATTTATAAAAATTGGACTATTCTTGCAGAAATGCGGTGTATATATTTATAAAATCATTATTAAGCAAGGATAATATTTCTTAATTTTTAGTTAAACAAGGTAAGTCTCATTAATTCTTTATTTTATTATTTTCTTTATTTTTATGTTGGAAAGAAATGAACTTGTTAGCAAATTCAAAGTAAAGGTTCACAGAAGATTTATTTAAAGTGCAAATTAATTTAATCTCACATTTCCTTAAAAAAAAAAATAAATAAATAAAAAATCTCTTTCTCAATTAAACTCATAAGTAGAATTGTTTAAGTTAGATATTTTTCAGAGAATAATTTGGTGGGTAGTTAGTCAGACATCTGTTCATCTATATTGATAAAAACAGTTTGCAACAGAACGTTACGTCAATGTCCACTTTTTATCATTTGCAGTCTGCTTAGACTTATTTTCTAAAACAGTTTTTATTAACTTGGACTCAACTTTTGACAATTGGACACAAAGTATCCACAAATGGTAATAAACTCCCCCCAAAATCATACAAGTCTTATTTGAAATGTCAAACGTAACTTGTTAAAAGAAATTTTGAGTATTGTAAAAATATAAATGATGTAAAAATATAAAAATACATGGAAAATAATTATATATATAATGTATAACATCTTTAAAATTTGGTTCATGTATTAAGCTGTATGAATTTTCTTGGGTACAGTTTTGTCATTAGCTGGAGATGTTAGTTACTAGAGTGTTTGTAGTTCCGTAATTTTAGAAAAAAATAAAAACCGTATATTTACTTGATTAAAATGGGTCAAAATAGATTATATCTTTACTGCATTTTATTAGGTGCTAATTTATGGAAAAACATCGTTTTAAATACATATGATGCTCTTCTCTGTTTTGGAAACAAATGTAATTACAGTGTTTCAATCTTCACACACTTCTTCCAGGTTCATACTGATATACTAACTTAATTATCTGTAATGGAATAACTCTTGATTTACACAGCTCTACCTGAGCTGCTGAGCCAGCCTATGAAATATTCAGTTTGTCTCCTGCAAGCACACACATTGAAGATTGCAGAATTAAATTTTTGACGGCAAGCACTCCATAGGCATACAATTATTTACATTTCTAACCCCAATAAATAAATAAATAAATAAATAAATAAAAAGTATTGTCTTATTGTTCTTCCAAAAACTTTTCATAGCTTTGTCTTCAGCTATACACTTATATAATACATCCTCAAGCTGTTCAAAATAGTACAGGCCCACTCTTACTACCACTTGGTTTAAAGACAGAACTTTTGTCAACTTCAGTAGGATGAACCCCTTCCCCAGAAAGTGTCTTTTTGAAAAAAAAAAAAAAAAAAAAAAAAAAAAAAAAGACTTGTGGAGGGAAACAAGGAAGCCACTTTAAAATAAAGCCAATACTAGCAGCTTAATGTTTGTTATTTTCTAGATCCTTTTCAAAGACTGTGAAAGAAGTGTGGGCAGTTGTATCGATAAGAAGACCCTTTGTAATCAAGGCTTGAGCACAATGTCTTTGAAAGTCCCTTCTTACAAATGCCAGCATTTGAAAAGGACAAACAACGAAATAAACCTCAAAGGGGATGACAATAAGATATGGAGAGGAAGTGGGTGGGATAATGCATCTGGAAAGCAAAGCCCCTTATAAAGGCACTGAAGAGGTTTAAGTTTCTATTTAGTGACAAAAGGAGTTATGGAATGGGGCATAGTTTTCCCACAGGATTCTTGTCTTTTGATGTATTTGAAACATTTTTTTTTTTTTTCTTTTAAAAAAGGATAGTTTGTAGCTTAATAGACTGAAAGTTTGTTTAGTGGCTTGCTTCTATGTATAGATGGAAAAGGTGGAGAGCCACCAATACCGTGATGTATGTAAAATCAATTGAACTAACATTAATTCTGAAAACTATAAAAAAACTGAAAAATATCAAGTATTATTTGAAAGCATATGAAATGACTTATTGATTTATACCTGTTGGCCCCCCCCCCCATATGTATATACTCTCCCTACTCTCCCTGTACATGACAGAGACCTAGTGTTGATCCAATTTTAGGACTACATTAGTGTAGTTAGTGTCCATTAGTGTCATCCTAAAGCTTTGTAATGGAAAGGGAATATGGAAGTGAACTGCAGCATTGCAAGGAGTCTATAATTTGAGCCTTCATAAGGTGACCTAGATCCAGGCTTCTACACTCAGAATGGGTGTTGATGGAAGGAAAGAAATAGCCTAGGATTTAGTGGTCCTTTCAGAGGGCATCTCCACTGTTAGAGCCCTTCTTGAACCTTTCAAACTGTGTTTTACGGGGTACAAATCTCACAGGATGAACTAATGTAACGTTTGAGGGAAAAAAAATAAGTGAATGAAAATTAAAGATTTTAGATTAGAAGCAAAGTCTTCTTAGTCAATGTGTCCTAAGTAGGTTGTGCATACTGAAAACCTCTTTTCTTGGGTCAATTTTATTTAAATATTGCAGCAATGCAAAAACCTTTTTCATTCTCCTAAAATGTGAATTTTCCCTGATGTCTCAGTTACACAGGTTCATTTGTAACAATGCACAGCCATTATTCACCATTGTGTTCCATATACTTTATAACATCATATATATTTCCATATGCATGCATTCTAAAGCATGCAAATTCATCTTGAGAGTTTGCTTCTGATTATCTAGATCACCCTTCTCTGCCTTTTGCACTATATATCAGTGCAACAGAGGGATAGTGCACATAGTCAGAAGTTCCAGTTCTAAGTCCAAAAAGCAGCTGAAATTCAAAATATTTTTGCTCAATTATTTTAGAGCTCCTGGAGGACTTAGATTTGGATAGTCCTATGATCAGCTTCTGAGTAGAATTATGCTTATATTTGACACTAACTGGCTGCCCAAAAATATAGTGATAATTAACCTTACTTATTACTTATCGACTCTTTCAGTGAGTATCAAAAGGTTAACCAGCATTTAGATCCTTTCAGGGTAGGTCCCAATTGTCCTTTACCAAGCTCTGTGATTATGTTATTCCATACTTTTTCTAACAAAGCCAGCGTCCTCTAGTGCAGATACTTGTACCCACACTGTTGCCTGTGGGATGAAGGTGGCTTATGCTGAACATTCTATCAACATAAAAGGACATTCCAGCCTCAAAATGTTGTATCACCTTTCCTTACACTAGGCCTCCCATGCTATGATTCCATACTCAAAACAGCTCAAAGGCTTTTATTGGATATAGGTATAAATCTACTCAAAATTAACAGTCACAGTTTAGTTTCAAAAGCATGCCCAAGTCCATGATTGTCATCCAATACAGAAACATTGCTATTGTTTCAGTCCTGAAGCTTACCTGATAAATTATTTCAGGGAGTGGGAAAAAGAAAAACATAGGTGGGGGTTGGTCTATTCTCCCACGTGCCTGGTGACAGGACAAGGGAGAATGGGCTTAAGTTGCACTAGGGGAGGTTTAGGTTGGATGTTAGGAAGAACTTATTTCCTGAAAGGGTTGTTAGGCATTGGAATGGGCTGCCCAGGGAGGTGGTTGAGTCACCATCCCTGGAGGTCTTTAAAAGACATTTAGCTGTAGAGCTTAGTGATATGGTTTAGTGGAGGACTGTTAGTGTTAAGTCAGAGGTTGGACTCGGTGATCTTGGAGGTCTCTTCCAACCTAGACTATTCTGTGATACTGTGAAAAAAAGGGTTAAGTTCACTATAAAAAACAGCATGTTACTTTCCTGATTTGTTGAAAGTGGTTGTTTTGAAGTATTTAATTGTAAAGACAGGAAAAGACAGGAAGAAGACAAAATAAGTTCAGGAGGGAGAAAAACATTAAGGAAACAGAATGAGGAAGACTGAAGGAAAGAATCTGAGGGACAAATTCTGGATGTGTTTGGAGCAATGTTACATTTTGATCACGACAAAGCAGAAAAAATGCTGCTTATTGTGGGGGAAATAATGTCAGGATCTGCCAGCCACTGCTCAGGCTTCTCTGCTAGTTTCACTCTTCAGGAGATTTGTTAAAAAAATAAAGATGAAAACTAAATGTCATCCATAGTCTCACAGGTCTTGCTAAAACTTCAAATTGTGTAAATATATCCCTAAGCTTTCTTTTACTGACAAAACTTCATCTGATTTAGTGCTACTCAGCAACAGTCCTTAGAAATAGAGGCTTTAATCTATCATGTTCACTGTGATAGTTGAATCAGTACAGGGGGAATAGAAACTTCAAGTACCAAGCAGCCATGCAGCTGCACCTTCCTTATGTCCTACTGAGGCGAGCCCACACTCCCTCGCATGTGTATAGTGAGAAAAGGCACACGGCAGGGAATCTACCCTATAGATGCTAATATTTTCAGTGTTGCTGACACTCCACCAGACGGTCCCCATTACTACCAAGAGGCTAGTTCAGACTCTCTGTAGTTTTTATGAAGTCCTGCAGACTGAAAGCATACTAACCTTTTTTACCAGTCCTTCTGATGTTGTGTCAGTGCTATCATATTAGGAGAAAAATGCATGGGAGAATCCAGTCCTATAAATGAAACAGAAAATCCCTTTGGATGATTAGTTCAGACCAAAGTTAAAAGAATATTTTGTGTGCATGGCAGGTTCTTTGCCAATCTCCGAGTAGTCATTTGGATTCACTTCATTATAGACTCTGCAGTACCTTAGTAGAGAAAGGGAGAAATAGAGCGTGAGACAGAGTAATAATAATCCTTGAATGATTAAGTCTTTCTTCTAGCACAACTTCAGATAACTCAGACAACTACCTTTTATTCAAATGTACAAGCACCAGTGTAACTAGTTACTTAGTTACATGGCTAGCATCCATAAAGAGAAAACAAAACAAAACAAAACAACAACAACAAAAAAACATAAGCACAGAGGAATGCAGAGGAGGAGACTAAATAAAACAAAAGGAGCACTACATCATGGACTAGTCTTAAATAGAAGTGTGAGTACCAACTCAAGGGCAGAATAAATGTATGCTGTAATGACAGTCTGATCTTTTCCTTTTAAAGTCAATAGGACTATCTCCACTGATTATTGCAGAAGAGAAAACAGGCTGTCATTCTCCAGCCTTGTTTCTTTATATCAGTCTGGTTCTTCTCTCCATCTCAACTTTGACTTTCTGGCCTGTATTGTCCATCTTCATCTTGAGGACTTCTCTTAATTCATGCTCTCTGTTATAAATTTTCCTCTTCTACTCCTTTTCATTCTCTTTTTTTCTGAAACTGATACTTTAAACAACCAAAAAGATCATTCTGTGTCAGAACAGGTGAATAGGTAAATGCCAATGAGGATCAAATGACAAAGTTGGTTTATGAAAAGTAGGATGCAGAATTTCAACTCTTGGTATAGACAACATATACCATGTGCATTTCAATTTTAAATTTATATATCTAGTGGATGAAATACTTATTAATTGGCTTTAACAATTATTAATCAGTTAATTAACCTACTAATTTATTTATTAGTTTTTTGTTTTGTTTTGTTTTGTTTTGTTTTGTTTCCAGATACAAGTTCCTACATAGAAGATCTTTAAATTCAGATCTGGTTCAGTAAAATTATTTTCAAATATTGAATTTCAATATTATAAATAGTAAATGTGACCCAAATGTCTTACCTGAAAATTTTCTTCATTAAAATCTACTTTGGGTTTCAAACAAGAGTATCCTGTGCAAACATAGATTTATTTCAGATATATTGTTTATCACGACTTTTACCTCAGAATTTAATCAATAAAGAAAGCAAAGAAAATGAAGTTTTTAAAATGGTTGATGAAATTGGACCTCTTTACTAAGAAGCAATTTCAGTAAATATTTTAATAACTGTTTATAAAAACATTGATTAATATGTCATGAAAGTTTTCAGGGAAATGAAAATGAGACCCATTTGAAACTTGTTAAATGAAAATAGTTTGAAATTTGCTATCATTTTCCTTATTTGCTATCTATTTCTTTATTTCCCCTCCAAGGCCTCTTTTGAGCAATTCCATTGACTTTGGTACAGCTCTTCCCATCCTTGAACTTAAGCATGTAAGCATGTTCTTAAATACATTTTTTTAAATGCAATGAAGGGTGGCTTTTTTTTTTTTTTTTTTTTTTTTTTTAATTTTTAATTTTGCCTTTTACTTGCATCTTAACAGTAGGATTTGCCTACCATCAGTTACCTCAAAGTAGCATGTCTGGTAATCTAGTCTTCTTCTGCAGTTAATGGACAAAGATAGTTATTAAGAAGGTAATTCCTTCCATACAAAGATGAATGGCATTTGCAACTGGTGAGATTAATAGTCCTCAGAAGGCACTGTGCTTGCTTTGACTGTAAAAGAAAAAGAAATAATGGCTATGATTAGAATATTAAAGGCTAGATAGCAGTGGTTCATTACACATCTCAAGGGACTAATGATCTACTTTCTTCAACTGTTATGAATTTTGCTGGCTATTCTTTCTCTAGTCAGGGAAGCATCCCACAGCAAGAAATGAAAAAGTAGATATTGAGTTGTATATAAGAGCTTATTAGTTTAAATTCTTTTATTATTGATTATATTGCATTCATAATTCCTGAGGAGATTTTCTTCTTATTATCAATAACTATGTTTGTTCTAGGTTAACTTAATTCAACTGAATTATGATTTAATTTTGAACTTCTATTTTGTTACTTATATGCTTTATGAAGCAGGAGAAAATTTATGTTCCTGCTGAACATAAATGATTGTAACAGAACTTGATTAACTTTCATAAATATTTGAAACACCTTTTTAAAAATAATAATAATAATAATAAAAATCATAGTGAAAGGATGCATTTCTTCATCTGATGTTCATCAGTATTTTCCACTTTCTGTCCTACAGATGGTGAGCCAATTTGCTTGTTAGATGTTTTCATGCTATACCAATAGGTGGCGCTGAGAATTTCTATATTTTTGTATGAAAAGGACAGTGACGATAAATAGGCCTGGAGAGAAGCAAAAGAGCAATGCTGGCATGGCCTGCAGGTCTTTCTTACAACTATTTGATCCTTTAGAAATAAAGGTAATATTGCTTAATGAACTTATATATATATTGTTATTATTATTTTTTAATGCTACACATGGTTTTTGCAGAGGTTTAGGTAGTATGGAAAGCTGAGCCATATTTCCTGTTGGCATACGGGTGCAAAATTTGAAAGGCTGAAACAGAATTTCTCTGCCTACAAAATAAGTGTTAGATCAGGTAATTAATATTATCTTTTGTTGAATCATGGGACACATCTTGACAAAATGAAAATTGTTTAATATTTTGGCAGATATACTCCAGAGTTCTGCATTTTTTTCTTCTAACTAAAGTTTTATTTATTTATTTATTTTTAAATTGGCTTCATATACTGAACACCAAAATACAGGATATTGATGATGGTATTTTTCATGGCATCTTTGGAGGAGATATCCAAGCACCTGTTTATGACACCTTGAATCTATGCAGTGAAAAAAAATAAAATAAAATAAAGTAAAATTGGAATGAACAGGACTAGTTTAGTGATTTGAATGACTAGTTTAAACTGTTAAGCTCCCTTAATATATCCTGAACGCCAACAAAATGTTGTACAGGAACCTAATCAGGACTCGCGCTCATTTTGTTCAATATGAATATAACTATTTGAATTGAGTATGTAATAAACACAGATGAGATTTACAGAGGCTGAATTGTCAGTTTTCTCTGGGCTTGGACTATAGGAAATAGACCACATTTTTGTGTCTTGTCCTAACAGGAGTTGTAAGAATAGCTATTGGTATATAATCCACAGATGGTATTTTACCTCCCTCCCTCCTGCACTCCACCCTTCCCCCCCCCCAATAAAATCTTATTTTAGATATGTAATAATATTTAAGCAGACACTTTAGCATATAGTCATTTCCTCAAATAAGAATTCTGTTTAGGGATTTCAGAAAAACTTAATTCCATGAACTTTTTTTTTTCCCTTACCACCCAAGTTTTTGGCAAAACCTCAGGTATGCAAGGTTCAGCTTGGTTAGCAGAGGGCATAAATTACATTAGTAGATGTAGAATTGCACAACACTGGATTTCAAGTGGCTTAAGAGAGCCCTCTCCACTCAGAAATAGTTGGAAATCCTGTTTACAATGAGGAAAGAGAGAAGAGAAACCTCATAGTTTTATTAAGTGATAAAGGCACATTTGTGTGACTAAGTTCCATTCAGATCACTAGACATCTTACTACAGACAAATTCCCAAGGCCCTTTCCAGCCCTTCAGCTATTGGAACAGTTTTTCTGGTAAACTGGGGTCTAATCCAGCTTCACCCTGCCTTTAAGACAAGGTAAACCATACACATCAGCATTCATGTCACATATGTTTCAATAAAACTCAGGAAAAGAAATTATTTAGAACAAGTGACAAACAGTCTCACACATACGTATCTGTTTTCACATATCCCTTTTCCCTTACATCAGAACCATTAGTATTTCACTAGCTACAGGCAAGCAGAAAAAAGTTCATAGAATCATAGAAAGTTCATCTCGTATTTTAAACTTTATTTATTCTCATGAAATATACAATTCTAGCTCAAGCTGAATTTAAGGACGAGTGCTTAATGCTTTGAAGACAATTCATAATTTTGCATGTAAAACTAGGCACTATATGGAAGCGCGTACTCAGGTACCTGGGAATACATCAGATCAAAATATAAAATTACTGGGACTTAATCTTGTGAGGTAGTAAATAGCTTCAGCTTCCACTAGAAGTCCTGGGAATGGGTGGGGAAAGCTTGAGAGAGATAACTCGACACCTTCCATGACTGAGCTCAAGATGAATTAGTGTGATATAAGTGTCATGTCTTATTGCTTAATTGACTACCTCTAGGTATAATATAGTTGGCTTTATCACAGCAAAATCATTTTGATTTATTTGATGCATTGTATATCATAAGGAGGTATGTGTGAGACTATTAATGTCTTGCATAGTTGTAATATATTCCAAGGGCACAGATAATGCATTTTATCATAAACAGTTCTAGACTATTCTGACCGGATTAAACTAGATTATCCTGAAATTTTCTGTTTTCATTTTTTATGAATTTTATTTTTGATTGTATTTTTCCTCACATTGCCTGATCTGCTTCTGTTGCTTCTGGCACAAATATCTGTATTGTAAATATTCCAGAACTTTGGTTGGAACATAACCGTTAGAAATATTGACTATAAGTGCAGTTTATAACAAATTGTATTGTGTTAATTTATTACAGGCGATTGACTTGTTAATTTTTCTTTTTGGCTCATAAACCTCACAGTCTATTTGCGAGAGGTCAAGTGGCTGGACCGTGCTCTCTAATAAACGTGGGGCCCTGTCACAATAAAAGAAAAATGTGTCTGGTGAATATGATCTTTTTCCTTGTCTTTTCTTAAGTCTTCCAGAGTTGTTGGAAGTACAAGACAGTTTGTTTAAAAGGATAAATAAACAAATAAAGCAGTCGAGGAACTAAATAATTTTTTCACAAAGTTGAATTGGTATGATGATTGCAAGATATCTTCATAGGGGCATCAATAGTAATGTTTGGCTTATCCAGAAAAAGGTTGGTAACTTTATTCAGACAGCTTAAATACTTTAAAGAAACAAACATTCAAACTTGAATTTCAAGATCTGATTTACCTATAACAGGCTTTTAGTTTTGTCTTTTTTCATAAAGTAACTCAGGTGTTGAGGGATATTCAACCCTTTAACCAGATATATTCTCCTGGAAACAGACTGCATTTTGTCATGCTCCACCAATACTAGTCACACCTTTAATGATTATGCTCTAATGACTTTTCACAATTATCCCCATGCACTGAGTGGGTTAGCTGAATTCCTCTCTACACCGTGTAAAAGGTTCAAAGAGAAGATTTTCTTAATGCCATTCAATAACAGCAAACTACATATCATGTTCTTATGTACTTCATGTAGAGGTGCATACAGCAGCATTTAGAATGGAAAACTCAAATAGTGTTTGCTATTTAACTGTTCAGATAAGGAGCTTTTTGGAGCTATACTAAGATCTGAGAAATGTTTCCATCTGAATATATTTTCCATACTAGCCATCTACTACACTTCACCTTAAATAAAGGGCTGACTAACTCATACACTTGATATGTCCATGTCATGATAACACACATTATGTTTAGAACCCCATCTGTAGCTAACAGAGTTGTTTGCCTTATAATCATTTTGGCAATTTATGAGGTTGGATGTTAGGAAGAACTTCTTTACCGAAAGGGTTGTTAGGCATTGGAATAGGCTGCCCAGGGAAGTGGTGGAGTCACCATCCCTGGAGGTCTTTAAAATACGTTTAGATGTAGAGCTTAGTGATATGGTTTAGTGGAGGACTTAGTGCTACATCAGAAGTTGGACTCAGTGATATTGGAGGTCTCAACCAACCTACATGATTCTGTGTGATTCTGTGAGGTCTACTCAGGAATAAAGCTCCCTGCAGTTAATTCAAATATATCCAGAGAATAGCATAATATACAATGTTTTGATATTTATTATGAGACTGTATTTTAATTGTCTGTCAATGCATTATTTGAATCTGCATAAAGTATGGACTGAAACTACTGTTTTTGTTTGTTTATTTGTTTGTTTGTTTGTTTTCCAAAATTAAGATTGCAGAATTCATCAGGAAAATCTGCCTTTTTTGTTTGTTTGTTTGTTTGTTTGTTTTTGAAATTGAGCTGCTGTATGGCAATACTTAAAATACTGAACCTTCAGTGACTTCAGGAAGACTTGGAGGACAATGAAAGAATCTTGAGGTTCAATGATTTTCATTACTATTGATGACAAAATTAGTATATAAATGAAAAAAATATAAATAATAATACAAACAATCTGCTGATATGGATTATCTAAAAAGAAAAAAACAATCAGTTTTCTGATTTTATTTTTTTTTTTAATTCAGAAGAGGAAAAAAAAAAAAAGAGAAAAAAAATACTAAATGCAGTCCATAATTGTAGTTTCTCTGACTGACATGTACTTGTAGAAGTTACGTCAGCCTGTAGTGGGAAAACACATAACTGGCATTGAATGCTAATAGTTTCTGGATGTGAAGAAAGCTCCAATTAAGTGAAATACTGAGAAGAATATATAATCCATAAGCCATCTAATAAAACTCTACTGACAAATCAAATCCTGAAACTTGGCTTTGAGATTAACCCTGCTGATATGTCAAAACCTGAATTTGGGCTTAAATGATCCATTTGCTTTTAGCTACGTCTCTTGAAGTAATAACTTTACAGTTATCTAGCAGCCTTGACCCAGTCATTAGCCAGTCAGAAACAATTACTATACCCATTTTAACCTCTGTTTGTCATTTTTTTCTTTCAATACAAATGAAAATAAATAAATAAAGCAGGAAATAAAAAGATACAAAGCAGGGAGATTTGCTGTTAAAAAAGGTGGGCATGGTGATTGCCTTTAAGACAACTTAGGAAATATTTGTCATTTTGCTTGAAACAGCTCTATAATTTCAGTCATTTTCTCTAAAGACATAAGCAAACTTTTGGAAGGAAGATGACAAGCATCTTCAAATGCCCCCAAAATCTAAGGGTAATAGCTAGAAGAACAGCTAGAAGTACAAGCCCAGATTGAGTATCTGCTACATTGCAGTAGATTTAAGGTTACTTTTCTATTTCTATGGAGATTATAATAAAAGCTATCAAGCAGTCTTGGTCAAAATATTTATTGCTTGATCTACAATATTAAGAATGCATACAGCATCGGCAGCCCTTCTGGTATATGTTGAGCTGGTCACACATACTGATGGAGCTGTGAGGCCTTTAAAGATAAACCAGAATTCACTCTTATCTCCCCCTCTCCCAACTTCCCTCCTCCCCCAAACAATTGTCTGTGCATTCCAGCAAGGTGTTCAACAAGAAAAAGTCAGGTAAACTGATTCAAATGCTTTTTTTTTTTTTTTTTTTTTTTTTTCTCACGTTTTCTTGTTCCAGGAAGATTACAGTTTACTGGCATTTTGTAATAGCTGAGGTAAAAATCTGTGCTTTCTTGTTCACATTTTAAATCTGCAAAACTAGACCTGTGAGGAAAAAATAAAATGAAAATTATTTCTGGGAAAAAAATAAAAGGGGGAAAACTGTGTTGTCAAAGATTTGAAAACTGGGAGTTATTATAATAAAATACTAAAAACACTATCTTTTATATATTCTCTAAAGCATATTAAACATATTTACTTTATCAGACATAGGAGGTCCCAGTTAACATAAAATTATTTGTCATATAGAAAGCTCTACAAACACCAGAGACCTGGGATGGTTCCTCTGCACTGCATGTGGAAAGCTCACACTAGAATGTGTAAATCTTGAAAACCCATGTTAGCTCTCTCATGAATTCCTTTTGGGAACCATGAAAGCGGACAAGGCAATCCCAAACAAAATATCACTGAAGATGAATTGGTGCTATGTTCTATTAAGGCATGGAACAGGCAGATAGATTACTGAATCTTCTTATTTCATTTGTTTGGTTTTGTTTTGTTTCTTCTTCATTTTATACTTTGCTTGTAATTTATTTGTGGAACTGATTTTTTCCCTCTTCATAAATGCAAGTGGACTCCTAGTATAATGACTTCGCAATGCTTTACTAAGGCCTTCAGGTACTACAAATTTCACAGAATCACAGAATCACAGAATTTCTAGGTTGGAAGAGACCTCAAGATCATCGAGTCCAACCTCTGACCTAACACTAACAATCCCCACTAAACCGTATCCCTAAGCTCTACATCTAAACGTCTTTTAAAGACCTCCAGGGATGGGGACTCAACCACTTCCCTGGGCAGCCTATTCCAATGTCTAACAACCCTTTCGGTAAAGAAGTTCTTCCTGATATCCAACCTAAACCTCCCCTGGCGCAACTTAAGTCCATTCCCCCGGGTCCTGTCACCAGGCACATGGGAGAACAGACCAACCCCCACCTCGCTACAGCCTCCTTTCAGGTACCTGTAGAGAGCGATAAGGTCACCCCTGAGCCTCCTTTTCTCCAGGCTGAACAATCCCAGCTCCCTCAGCCGCTCCTCGTAGGACTTGTTCTCCAGGCCCCTCACCAGCTTCGTCGCCCTTCTCTGGACTCACTCAAGCACCTCCATGTCCCTTTTGAGCGAGGGGCCCAAAACTGAACACAGTATTTGAGGTGCGGCCTCACCAGAGCTGAGTACAGGGGGACGATCACCTCCCTCGCCCTGCTGGCCACACTGCTTCTTATACAAGCCAGGATGCTGTTGGCCTTCTTGGCCACCTGAGCACACTGCTGGCTCATATTCAGCCGACTATCAACCATCACTCCCAGGTCCTTCTCTGACAGGCAGCTCTCCAACCACTCATCTCCCAGCCTGCAGCTCTGCTTGGGGTTGCTGCACCCCAGGTGGAGGACCCGGCACTTGGCCTTGTTGAAATTCACGCAGTTGACCTCAGCCTATCGGTGCAGCCTATCCAGATCATCTTGCAGAGCCTTCCTACCCTCGAGCAGATCGACACACGCACCTAACTTGGTGTCATCTGCAAACTTACTGAGGGTGCACTCAATGCCCTCGTCCAGATCATCGATGAAGGTATTAAAGAGGACCGGCCCCAGCACTGAGCCCTGGGGAACGCCACTAGCGACCGGCCTCCGACTGGATTTGACTCCATTTACCACAACTCTTTGGGCCCGGCTATCCAGCCAGTTTCTAACCCAACGAAGCGTGCGCCAGTCCAAGCCAAGAGTAGCCAGTTTCTGGAGGAGAATGCTGTGGGAAACGGTGTTCCCTCATCCACCCAGCACATCACTTTGTCATAGAAGGAGATCAGGTTCGTCAAGCAGGACCTGCCTTTCATAAACCCATGCTGACTGGGCCTGATTGCCTGCTTGCCCTGCAAGTGCTGCGTGATGACTCTCAAGATAATCTGCTCCATGAGCTTCCCTGGCACTGAGGTCAAACTGACAGGCCTGTAGTTTCCCGGGTCAGTCCTCCGGCCCTTCTTGTAGATGGGCGTCACGTTTGCTAGCCGCCAGTCACCTGGGATCTCCCCCGATAGCCAGGACTGTTGATAAATGATGGTAAGCGGCTTGGCCAGCTCCTCTGCCAGTTCTCTCAGTACCCTCGGGTGGATCCCGTCCGGCCCCATCGACTTGTGCACATCCAAGTGCCGTACCAGGTCACCAACCATTTCTTCGTGGATAGTGAGGGCCACATCCTGCTCCCCATCCCCTTCCACCAGTTCAGGGAACTGGGTATCCAGAGAACAACCGATATTGCCGCTAAAGACTGAGGCGAAGAAGGCATTAAGCACCTCCGCCTTTTCCTCATTTCTTGTAACTAAGTTTCCCCCCGCATCCAGTAAAGGATGGAGATTCTCCTTAGTCCTCCTTTTTGTGTTGATGTATTTATAAACACATTTTCTGTTATCTTTAACGGCAGTAGCCAGATTGAGCTCCAGATGAGCTTTGGCTTTTCTAATTTTGTCCCTGCACAGCCTCACAACATCCTTATAGTCCTCCTTAGTGGCCTGCCCACTTTTCCACAGATTATAAACCCTCTTTTTTCTCCTAAACTCAAGCCACAATTCTCTGTTCAGCCAGGCTGGTCTTCTGCCCCGCCAGCTCGTCTTCGGGCACGTGGGGACAGACCGTTCCTGCGCCATTAAGATTTCCCTCTTGAAGAGCGCCCAGCCTTCCTGGACTCCTCTGCCCTGCAGAACCGCCTCCCAAGGGACTCTACCAACCAGTGTCCTCAGCAGCACAGTCAGCCCTCCGGAAGTCCAATACAGCGGTTTTACTGGTCCCCTTCCTGGCCTCGCCAAGAATAGAGAACTCTACCATTTCTTGGTCACTCTGTCCAAGACAGCTCCCGACAATCACATCCTCCACCAGTCCTTCTCTGTTTGTGAAGAGAAGGTCTAGTGGGGCGCCACCCCTGGTAGGCTCACTAACCAAATTTAATAGCAGCTGGTCTAGTACAGATTGTTACCTGAAATCTTCAAAGAAGTGACAGAAACATTGCAACCTTATAGCTTTCCCACTGCTTGTGGCAGTAAATTCTGTCATTTTGAACCACTTGGAGTCCCTATACACAAACCAGACTACTCAAACTTAATGTAGTAGGGCATATGAAAGAAAAAAAAAATGCTTTTGACTTGCAGTACAGCAGGAACATTTTTGTCTGTTTTAAAATATTATAATGTCTTAATCCACTGTCATAATAGTCTGCTAATTCAGAAATAAAACATTTCTGTCAAAGGAATTTAGTTCCTCATGACATTCAGCCTAACGGCCTCTTGGGAGACTCTGTCCCTTGTCCAGACCAGCATGCAATATTTTTAAGCCAAAGCCAACAGAGGTGGGATGCACAAAACAGCTATAACCTTAAATTTTGTCCTTTATTTTTTCCTCTATTTTATTCCAAACTTTAAGTAGAAATAAAACAGGACAGGATAGTGAGAAGCTGTAAGCAGTAAGACATTTCATATGTATCAATGATCACACACACACACAAAGACAAATAAAACAAATACTTCCATATAATTTTAACTGCAAGTGGAAATCTTGAGGTCGGAACCATGACATGATAATGTTACATCAGTACAATGCTTCATAGAAATAATGCACTGTGTGCAAAAGATCACATAGTGGAGCCCTGTAAAAAAGATCTATGCATCATTACAGATTGGGGAATGGAGACATCTTCATGGTATGCAGTGACATCAAAAAGCAATAAGCATAGGAAGAAAGCATAAGAAGCCATTATATCAAGCACTGTTTTCAGTTTGGGTTATCTCATTGCGTAAAGTCTGAAAATTATGTGAATATAAAAGAACCATATGAGAACAGCAATGAATAGGTAGTGGGTGAGCCTATTCTTCTATTCTTTGGAAGTAGACATTAAGAATTAAAACAGAAAGCAAAGAACAAAAAAAAAAGTAGAAGACGCAGTGAAAGCATGCTACATATTCTAGTACGCTTATTTCTGGTATACTTATTTCTATAGTATAGGCACTGGAAGTTAGTCTCACATTTAAAAACAGTACTTTTAAAACAGGCATTGTTATTCTTGTAAGAGATAGTTAACCCAAGAAACTCACTTCAGCAAAATATTTATCAGAAATTCCAATGTAAGGCTAAAGTCAGATTAACATTTTGTAAGACTCAACATTGCACAGAACTAAAAGCTATCAATCTTCATGCACTAGGACATCAGCTGGTCACCAGCTGGTGGCAGGGCAATAAATTATCATCTGTTAAGGGAGAGAAAAATGCCTTAATGTAGCTAAATGTTCAGTTACCCTCTGAAAACTGAGTCTGAAAATAGCGTAGTATGGTTCTTTGTTCAGTATTTCTTAATGAAGTTCAGCTCAGTTCTGTACCGCTTAAACTTTATAATCTGCAATCACTATCAGTTTGGCTGAGATCTTAATGATAAACTGCATTCTCTTGGGATATGCAGTTTGGCATCTTCAGTGGATAATGAAATTTCTAGCAACAGGAATATACTGAGAACTGTAGGCAACTTATGTTGTATGGGTAAATCCAGCTCACCACCTTACATGCAGAGGCACAGATCATCAGATTAGCAGCAAGACTGGCCAGTATGAGGTCTTTCTTCGACCAAGAAAATCAACTGCTTGATACCCTGAGACTCAGTATTATTTATGGGTTCGTGCTTGCCATGTTAAAATAAAAACTACTTATCCAAATCAAGTGTTTAGTATTAAGAGGTAATGTAAAATATAGAGTTTTTAATATTTAGTTCAGTTTAAATCAAATAAATTTATTCAAAGATTTGCAGGATTTCTTGTTCAAGTGAAAGGCATAATCACACAGTTGTGTTTGTAGATTTAGGGGATAAAAGAGAAATGAAGTATAGATCTAACCATTCACCTTTCTAATGGACATTGAAAAACATACTCTGCTCCTGGAAAGAATTACAGTTTCAAGCTGCCACACCTCTCTAACTGCAGTGAACTAATATACGCTTCAGTCAAGTAGGGAAGTCAGGCACTGAATTAATATTTTATCAATTCTTGTGGTCTGGGAAAAGCAAAATGTTTCTCCTTCCCTAGAGAAAATAGTAGAATTCAGCCATGAATGAAGAGCAAAGAAAGAACTAGTTATCAACAGTAAGATTTCTGCATACCCAGTCAGACATCATACAAAAGGTGTCACAATAAATCAGTTGTACAAAAAAACGTTGCACAGTTCAAACTCCAAGCATCTGTTTCATACATAGCTGAATCATGAGATATTACTAATATTTCTTGTGTCCTGTAGTTTAAGTACATGGGAGTACAGTTTAACAAAACAATACCTACCATACTTCTTGACATATATAAATGATGCAAATTCAGTTACATCAACAAATAAGAACCCGCAATGAAGAGAAACTTAAGAAAACCTTGATCATTTAACATTTATGTGTTCTTTAAATTGTTACACCTAACCATAAGCATAGAATATCACTGACTTATTGACACAGCAGCTTCTGTCTTGCATCCTGAACTATTTAAAAATATGACTTCTGCCACACAAAACTTGTTTCATTAAGAAAGCTGATGATGAGACATGCAGATCCCATTCTCTCTTCTCTGATTCAGCTGCTTAATCTCCACCACATGAGTAAATGAGCAAAAGCTATCACCATTTGAAGAACAATTTGCACAAATTCCTAATGTTTTCAAGGCACAACAGAACTGAACAAAGTTTTGCTCAAAATCCACTTCACAGTCCCTGAATTTATTCTTTGTTTTCTCCCACCTGCTTTGAGAACAGGCTGTCAGCTTTTAGTGGCAAAGAATGGGTAAGAAAACGTGTCTCTAGGAGGGGCACAGCTGGAAGAGGCCAAATAACCTTCAGCTGGAGAACCTTTGTTCAGTAAGCAGTGAGTCAGCAGTGTGTCCTGGCAGCTAATAGGGCAAAATGCATTTTAGGATGCATTAAACATAGCATAGCTATCTGGTCAAAAGAGGTGATTCTCTATCTATATTTTGTGTCGGTACAGCCTCCCCTTGAATATTGTGTGCAGTTCTGGTCTCCACAATATTTTTTTTAAAAAAAAAAAAAAAAAAAGGTCCTTGAAATGTCCAGAGGAGGGCAAAAAAGCTGGTACAAGGATTGGGAGGGAAAGGAACCATGCCAGAGGAATTAAAATACTCCCTGTTAGCAAACATCATTGATACTACACTTATCCACAGGCTGCTGAGTATCATATACAGTCAAAGACAGGAAAGCAAGTCAATGAATAAGAAGGCATGTGCAACAAAGTGCATCAGCATTTGATTGATAATAACTAGCAATGGATTGTTACCTCTAAGCAAGAGCTGATATCAGACTTGTAAAAGTGAAATGATGATTCTTGGTCAGCTGTGACAACATGACAGCCTTGTATTTTTTCCTCAGTGGGAGAGATTTATTTATTTATTTATTTATTTATTTATTGAGTTTAAATATTTATTTATTTATAAATTATCTAGATTTTCTAGATTGTTCATGGAGGGACTTCAGTTTATGGTGCTATTCATTCCTTGGCTTCCGGAGACATCATGTTCCTCAGTGTGAATTGTTATGATTAATCCATGTCTGATACTTAGTACACGTGATATTACATCATTATTGTAGACGTATCAATAGAGAGCACAGAATGTCACCCCTGTGATTGTCATTTGCATCACAGTTATTTACTTTGAGGCCCTTCTGATTTTCAAAAAGAGAATTTAATTAAAATCTTGCTAGCCTTCAAGGAATAGGCATCCTTATTTCTGGAATGTAGCTACAAGGGCAAGCTCTCTCTGCTGGTACATTTGCTTCTAGCACTGGAAAATTCTGTTTATTCATGCCAGTGGGCTAAACAAATAATAAAGCAAGCACAGAAAAATATCTCCAAACCTAAAAAGACTCAAACCTAGATCAGCTCCCTAGATCACTAATGATATTAGATAGCTAAAAGTATAGACAAATAATTTTGAGTAATTGCTATAAAAACAGTTTTAAAGCTGATTATAGCCTAGCATACATTACCTAAAAAATATGTTTTAAAAGTGGGTTTAATTTTCATTGAAATGCAGCCTCAGTTATACCTGTATGTAAAAGTCATAGCAAGAGATGTGTAAAGTATAAATTGTACATTTAGTCTCCATTGAAAGTACTGTTTAATTTTTTTTTTTTCCCCTAATGATTTCAATCATGCAACTGATTAATGCCAGTAGCATTGCAGGAAATTGGAAATGGAATAGCTTCAGGTGTGAAGTGTCGTTGCTTCATCACTTTACTTAGCTGAGCAGTAAATTGAAAACTTTATGGTTAGGAAGAAACCTTGATTTGGTTTTGGTTAAGAAGATTTGCCACATGCCTACAGCTATGTTCTTGTTATTTAAAATTTGGTTATTTAAAATTTAGATGCCACTGAAATGGATTCAACTTTCTGATACTCAGAGACAGATTCCCATGACAGATTTCAGAAATACTTCCCATGTTGCTGTGGTGGTTTTACCCTGCTGGGCAGCTGAACCCCACCACAAGTGCTCTCTCGCTCCCCCTCCTCAAAGGAAAAGTTAGTGATCACTCACCACTTATCGTCATGGGCAAAACAGATACAGTATTGGGAAATTAATATAGTTTATTGCTTATCACTAGCAGACTAGAACAGTGAGAAGCTAAAAGAAAAGTAAAAACATCTTCCCCTCATCCACCCTCTTCTACCTCCTCCTCCCAAGTGCAGTGGTGCAAGGGAATGGGGAATGGGGGCTGCGGTCAGTCCCTATCACTTCGTCTCCACTGCTCCTTCACAGTCACTCTCTGCCCCTGCTCCATGTGGGATGCTGTCCTTCCTGAACTGATCCTGCAGGGCTTCCCACAGGCAGCGGCTCTTCAAGAACTGTTCCAACACGGGTCCATACCATGGGGTCCACCCATCAGGAGCAAACTGCTCCCCCCAGACCCCTGCTCCTGCATGGGCTCCTCTCCACAGGCTGCAGCTCCAGCCCAGGGCCAGTTCCTGTGGGGGCTCTCCATGGGCTGCAGCCTCCTCCAGGCCACATCCACCTGCTCCACTGTGGGCTCCTGGAGCACCTCCTGCCCTCTTTCTTCATTGACCTTGGTGTCTGCAGGGTTGTTTCTCACTTCTCTCTCTCCCAGCTGTTGTTTCATAGCATTTTTTTCCCTTTCTTAAATCTACTTTCACAGAGACCCAACCAGTATCACTCATTGGCTTGGCTCTGGACAGCAGCAGGTCCCTTTTGGAGCCAGCTGGAGCTGGCTCTTATCTATCATGGGGCAGCTTCTGGATTCTTCTCACAGAGGTCAGCCCTGCAGCCCCTCTGTTACCAAGACCTTACCATATGAAGCCAATACAGTTGGGAACTGTTTTTTCAAAATTTCAATTTCCACCCATTTAGGAACTGAATTTAACCATGAATTTGCATGAATTTTTAAGTCTTAGAAATTTTTAGAAATGGACTCTGATGTCTGACAGTATGAGACCTTATACTGTAACAGATGTCCAGTGTCTCTTGGTACCTCACAATGGCACTGCTATGCATCTGACATGCAGTTGTCAACATTCACCAGGCTAAATATAGATGGAGAGTCTTAAATTTACTTTTTCCTGACTAGGTCTCACAAAGACACTTTCCTGACTATGCTCAAGAGCAACCTTATGCTTGAAACTGGTTCCTGTTTTTATGTTGTTTTCAACCTACTAACTTGATTTAAAACAGCAGATGATGAATCAAGGCTCTTTTCTTTATAAAATAGGCCAGTCAATAAGGCAGAATTTTCAAGAATGTAAATTCATATCCATTCTCCTTCTGAATAAATTCAAACCATATTGAGAGTGTCATAAGGAGAATGGAATGGAAGATAGTGCAGGACATTCAAACTCTTCTTGATATTTAGATGCTGTACTGAAGAGAAGTCTGAATGTGTTGGGCCAAAAAAAAAAAAAAAAAAAGAGAATAACGGATTCTCTTAATTCTTTTAATTTTTATTCTGTTCTATTCTATTCTATTCTATTCTATTCTATTCTATTCTATTCTATTCTATTCCCCCCTCCAAAATCAGTGTTGTTTTTGCTTGTTTGTTTTTTTAATGATCAATAGTTGATAAAAATGATAAGATTATTCCTCTGACTTCTGTGGTCCACGAGTGAGAAATTTCTTTGCAAATGTTTTTATGTCTGTATGGCATTATAAAAACAGAGTAGGTTGTGTCCACCTTTTCAATACGTGATATAAGGAAACAACTTTAAGTAGAATATACCACAGACCTTAAATACAGTTTCACCACTGAGTACCTTCTTCATGGAATATAAAAGCATTTGACTAAACTAGGAAGACTAATTTCCACCCAAGACACCAGGTATAATATTGATTATTGTGGTAGGTTCCTTGTTCTCCATACAGGGACTCTCCTTAAGAACTCTAACACCTGCTGATACTTTTTGATTAGCAGTTTTTAGATAGAGTTACCTTAGCAAGCTGACAGAGCCAACAGACAGACCTCTTCTCCCATAAAAACTTTAACCTCTAATACTTTCACCTTTTTTTAAAAATATTTTAATTATTATTTTTTATTAAAACTCATTATATTACAAGCTCAATTTCAGATTTCTCATTAGCAGTCACCAAAGGGCATGGAAGCCTACATCCTTCTTGAAAGCAATAAAAGAGTCTTCAGAGTCTTCAAAGCAAACATTTTCTCAGAAGTCCTAACCCTGCACCTCTGCCTGTAAAGCAACTGAAATGGAAGAAAGCAGTTACAATTCACAGAAAAATATCTGGTTTGGGGGCTGAGCATCAGATACCATCTAGAAAAGCTACTAATTCAGTGCTTTTTGGTAATGCTAAAGGGTACATACACAGAAATAATTAGGACATGCTGCCACTCAGACCCAGGCCATCACTGGGTTAGAGGAGCACTGCTATGAAAACCAGATTGTTCTTTGACCTCATGTAGAGTTGTTTCATATTCCATCTAATAGGTCATATAGGTCATAAAGTGTACATCTTCAAAAGACCTTATTAGACAGTTTAGACTGCTTAGGCTACCTACAAGCTTTGGTAGCGCACTATCTCTGAAGATGCTCAATTTGTTTAATTTTTGTTTGCTTTCCTTCTTTCAGCAAAACTCTCTAAACCACAAAATACCTGCTTTAGGGAATGCCTCTTTAAAGGTATAAGCAGCTAAATGTTATCTCCCTCACTCTCCCTCACATACTCCCAACTAGAGATTCCTGTATTCATCTTTTCCAATCAGAGTATATACATATATATAATAAAAAGTTCAGTGATTAGAACATGTCCGAGGGATAAAGAAACGGGTTGAAATGAATTCTTCTATGTCCAATGGCCAAAAGAAGTTGCTTATTTTTTTTGTTGTTTGTTCCCAGAAGAATGTTTCAAATAAAAGATAGCTACTCTGCGGCAGTCCATTTATCATATCTGTCTTTTCCAAATATTTTCCAAATATTCATCAGGGAAAATGGTAAGTTGGTAGACCACTCATGTAGAATAGGTGAAACTTGCCTTCTTATTATGGTTTCTTCCTTATATTGCGTTGTTCTGCTATGCATGGTTAGACAACAGTTTAGCCATTTTCTTTTCATGTAAGAAATACAATATGCTTTCTGACAAATTCATCGTCTTTCTGACAAGTTCAAAGGCAAGTGCAGAGTCCTGCACCTAGGGAGGAATAACCCCAAGCACCTGTACAGGCTGTGGGCTGACCTGCTGGATAGCAAATTGGCAGGGAGGGACCTGGGGTCCTGGTGGATGACAGCAGGCTGACCATGCATCAGACATGTGCCCTTGTGGCCAAGAAGGCCAGTGGTATCCTGGGGTGCATTTGGAAGAGTGTTGCCAGCAGGTCAAGGGAGGTGATCCTGCCCCTCTGCTCAGCACTGGTGAGGCCACACCTGGATCATAGTGTCCAGTTCTGGGCTCCCCAGTAGAAGAAGGGCATAGAGCTACTAGAGGGAGTCCACAGAAGGGCTATGAAGATGATTAGAGGACTGGAACACTTGTCGTACAAGGACACTTTGAGAGAACTTGGCCTGTTTAGCCTGGAAAAGAGAAGACTGATGGGGGACCTCACCAATGTCTATAAATATCAGAGGGGAGGGTGTCAAGAGGATGGAACCAGACTCTTTTAATTTGACCCAAGCAACAGGATGAAAGCCAATGGGCACAAACTGAAGCACAGGAAGTTCCATATCAATATGAGAGGGCACTTCTTTACTGGGAATGACAGAGTGACAGGGTGACAGAGTTGGGAAGGTGACAGTGTTCTCTGGGAACAGGTTGCCCAGAGAGGTTGTGGAGTCTCCTTCTCTGTAGATATTCAAAACCCGCTTGGATGCCATCCTGTGCAATGTGCTCTACGTGACCCTGCTTGGCAGAGGTCCCTTCCAACCTCAGCCATTCTGTGACTCTCTGAAATTAAGCAAATAAAAAAAGTGTTTTCTCTTCATTCATCAAACCAATGTTAAGCCAAAACCACAACTGATTTTGTTAAGGAGACTGAGACATCTTCTACTTTCTCACTGCTTTCTTGGCTGAATATAACCATATATTTATATATTTGTCTAAGTGATACAATAAATCATTACTGACAATTAGACTTATCTTTTGTTACATATGCAGCACAGTAATTATATGATGGTATATTTTTTGTATGTTTCTCCATAGTTATGTATGTATATATGTATGTATCTAGTAAATAAATACTACATAAAACATGAAAATAAGTCCAAAAGAAATTGGTGTCAAAATATGCTTATCTATTTGGGATTTTTTTTTTTTTTTTTTTTTTTTGTAAATTACGACTGACTTGCATTAATTGCTAAAGTGTAATGACTTAAATGATTACAAAATAATTTTAATTTAATTCCCTCTGCTGAACTGCAGACCTTTCATAACACTGACCTAAGTTCCAATAAAAGAATAAAACAAATAACAGTTGATATGCACAGTACTTTGCTATAATAATCCAATTATTTCCTATAGTGCAGAAATGGCATGCAATTTCCACACCTGTGACTCCAGAGAGATGTTATTTGCATAGTTTGGATCTGAATACATAGTTAAATTTTGCTATAGTGCCTTGGGTCAGATTTATGTTAAA
Organism: Nettapus auritus; assembly: GCA_011076525.1. NCBI lineage: Eukaryota > Metazoa > Chordata > Aves > Anseriformes > Anatidae > Nettapus > Nettapus auritus. The sequence continues at coordinate 78,132,085 of CM021767.1, read as the reverse complement.
TTTATCTCTTTATAAACTCCATAGTGACATATTATTTTCTGGTGTGCTGGCTACATATACTGCTCTCTTGCTTTGCAGGAAATCTGTCTTGATGATCAACTTCTGTACCCTTGTATTTAGTAGCCATGCCATAAAGGCAACACCTGCAGTGAGAAGCTCCAGCTTCTCAGTGGGGAGAATGAGAAAGGTGGGGACTGTGTTCTCCTCATGACATTTCATCTGTCTTTCATGATATATCTCTGTCAGAAAACTTAACCTTCAGTTGTACAGCAAGAAGACTAGTGGCCAACTTCTGTGAGGTAGGATTTCAGAATGTCTTTGCCACCAGATGTTAACACATTTGCAACACAGAAAGGTTGCAATTTGACTTATATCAGGAGTCACAGTCCTAATAAACATTTATTTACTTATTTTAATGAAAAAATGGCAGTCTACCCTGATGCTTAGGGCCATGTAAGTAGTGACAAATTGATTGTGGTATAAAGGATTTCTGTAGCCTTGAAGAACCTAGATTTTTATTATTATTATTAAATATAGCAATTGATTGCATTTTATGTGATTTACATTTAGATTTACAACTACCTTAAAATTCTTGACTAAACCCAAAATGTTGTTGACTTCCATTGTGCAAAGCAGAGTCATCCTTCTATTTCTGTATTTACCTACACAAGATTCTCCTGAATCCATGTACAAAGATGTAGGTTGTTTGTGAATGAATGATTCTATGTTCTCTCTCCTTTTCTCTTTTCTTTCTTTTCTTTCTCTTTCTTTTCTTTCTCTCTTTCTCTCTTTTCTTTCTCTTTCTCTCTTCTCTTTCTCTCTTTCTCTTTCTTTCTCTCCCATTTATTTTCTTTCCCTTTTTATTTAAATTGTTTCATTAGATATTTAATTTAAACAAAGTTTTCAGGATTTACTGAACTAATGATTTATTGTGTGATTTTGGCAAATGCGGAAATTTAATCTCTGTAGCACATACAGTTATGAGACATCTGCTTCAAAAAGTCACTTTCTTGTGACTTTGAGTTGGTGACATGGGAATTATAACACACACTATAACACACACTATTATATGACTAACTGTAGCCCAGCAAGGTACCATATGTATTCATGCAACATCACCAAACTACTGAAATTCCAGGGACTTTAAGAAATTCAACAAAACAAATAAAGAAGTTCCTGATAAAGAGAATTCCATAAATCAAAAACCAAACAACCCCAACCCTAGGAAGAAAAATCAGAGTTTCTTAGTATGTTTGAAATTGAAATTCACCCTAGTTCATAACCATGATTTATTTTTTTTCTCTGAAACTAAGTTAACTGAACAAAGAATCCATTAGAAGAAGAAGAAAAACAACAACAAAACTTTCTTACTCTTATTATTGATGTGAAATACTTTGATAAAACATAGCCTAACAGAAATGGTCTTAGATAACCAGCTATATTTTGGATTAGAAAGTGATCAAATGCAGTGAAGAGTTTGATTTTAAAGGTCATAGGAACACAAAATGCCTAGCAGAATATTTTACCGTCTCCCATATTCCCAGGGTAGCAACTAGCAGCCTCTGCCCACCTCTGTCTCAGGTCCACTTTCCTCTTTGCCAGACTTCAAATTTTTATTGACACATCCTCCACTACACAGCTTTACAAAGAGATGATCTTCTTGCCCAGGTGACATATTTTCTGTCTTCACCCAGGATTGCTTCTCCACAGACCAACCTCTAGATGTTATCAATCAATTTAGATATTTTTAGATGTCATTCATTTAGATGAGTAATATTCCCTTTAGCCCACTGACTCATTTATGGACCCTTTTTCTGAGCCAAAGCCAAAAGCGACAAATCATAGCATTAGAATTTAACAGTCAAGCAGTCTTTTGAGTACACACCACACACTTTTGTAACAGGAACAGAGACACTTTTTCTATGCAGAGACAACAAGGAGATTTCAGCATTAGCTGCTAGGAAAAATGTACGATTGTTCATATCTATGGCTTCTAGGCTGGAGATATAAGTATTATCAGTAGTTTTATGTTTTCTTTCTTTTTTTTTTTTTTTTT
>CM021767.1:78045038-78129929 GCA_011076525.1 Nettapus auritus | reverse complement strand
TTTTTTTTTTTTTTTTTTTTTTTTCTCACTATTCCTAAAAGTGTCTTCATGTCATCACTTGCTTTCTGGTAGTATGCTTCTATATCAAATCATTGGAAGTTTGAAGCTGTACCCTGAGATATTTAACTTATTCATTCTGTTTTATATAAATGCTTTAAAGTGTTGTCTAGATGTTCTTAGCATTGTTATCTATTTAAAGTGAATAAAAAAATAAATCATAACATAACAATTGTAGTAGTAGAATTAAATTCAATACATGAACAGAAAGTCACACAATTTGAAAATGTGTCTCCCCTCCCCCCTGGTAACCTAATTTTATGTGCATTTGGGAAAATGACACAAGCAAGGTGTCCTCATTGTCTATAGATTTGGCCTAATTCACTACAGGTGAGGATTGATTACAAAAGTCCCCACAGAAAATTACTGCCATCAGTCCCTTCTCACTCTTACTAATTCTCATCTCAACTGTGTTAGAACAGCAAAGAATGAGAGGTGGTTTTCAGAGGGAATGCTACGTACCGACCATAACTCTCCCACCATCCTTCCCACTTGGAGGAGTGGATAGAGAAGTCTGCAATGAAGGAGTGAGGTTGAGCCTTTGAGGAGGAGATATTTTTATTTTTGTTTCCAACTTCTGGATCTATTTTAATCAGCAATAAATTATTTTTCCCCAAGTAAACTCTGTGTTATCTATAGCAATAATTGATAAAAAAATCTCCCTCTCTCTATCTGGATCCATGAGGTTTCTCATCCTATTTTCTCCCCCTGTCCTGCTGAGGAGGCACAGTGAGATAGTGGCTGTTTGGACATTTGACTGTTGACTCAGGCTAATGTACCAGGAACGTATATACATATATATGTATAAATATATATGTATATATATAGTATGTGTACCTATATATAACTCACAAATGTAAAACCTCAAAGGGCTTTGAGATTACTTTGGAAACATTTTAGGTATCTTCAGATTGACAAAAACAAAACAAAACAAAAACAACAACAACAACAACAAAAAACCTCCATATTATTTAAGCAATTATAAGAAATACTTCAAGTTTATCCTGTCAAAACTCATGCATCTTTGATCTGTCTTGTAGCAAATTGTCCCACAGAAAGTTAGAACTCCACAGGCTTTGTGCTTTGTGTCTAGTCTAGTGAATTTTCCCTATCAGAATCAAGTAGGTAAAATCCTACTGGAAAGTGACAGTCTGCTCTCCAGATGATATTGCAGAATCTGCTGCATGGAAGCTTCAATACCTCCTATGTCTCAACTCCTGCTGCCACCCTTCTCTTTGGTTTCTGCCATGTTAAGTGGTATTTTTCAAATATTTGTCTGCTATTTAGTTTCTTGCCCACTATGCAGGATTTTTTCTTCTCATCTGAGCTCATATTCAGGTAAGTTCCTCTTCTGTCATGCACTGCACAGAATCACACCGTAAAAGGAAAAAAATAAAAATAAAAATCTATTTTAAAACCTGTTTTAGCTCAGTAAATAAAAATTATCCAAATTTCAAAATGTATTATTTTAAGATCACTACTGCTTAAGAATTAAGACTATGTGGAGGACTTATTTTTGCTTTTATTAAAATGTCATTATGTGTTTTATTTTTAATCTTTACTCTGAATTCCATGAGCAAAAGTGTTTTGTTTTGATTAAGGGATAATTACATTTCTTAAATTATTTTCCTTAAACTATAGGTGTTTCCTTCTTAACCAAAGTCTTTGTTCTGGGTAAGTATACTGGGAAATACATAGATATTAACATGTACATATGTAAATAAAATATAAATTTTTACTTAGTAGTAGTACTCATCTATCAAATTGAAATTGTCAATTAAAGATTCTTAAATCTTCCTCAAAGTCTATCAAAAGTGATTTCTGTCACATTAGCAGGCAAATTGTTTTGGATTATTATTTAAAATCTGATGAACTTAGCACTATACATACATTGAATCACAGAATCAAAGAATCATAGAAAGGCTTGTGTTGGAAGGGACCTTAAAGATCATCTAGTTCCAACCACCCTGCCATGGGCAGGGATAGCAGCCACTAGACCAAGTTGCTCAGGGCCTCATCCAACCGGGTCTTGAACACCTCCAGGGATGGGGCATGGACAACTTCCCTGGGCAACACATGCCAGTGCCTCACTACCCTCACAGTAAATAATTTATTCCTTATACCTAATCCAAACCTACCATCTTTCAGTTTAAAGTCATTTCCCCTTGTCCTATCCCTATACTCCCTGACAGAGTCCCTCCTCAGCTTTCCTGTAGGCTCCCTTTAGGTCCTGGAAGGCCCCTATAAGGTCTCCTCAGCGCCTTCTCCGGGATGAACAGCGCCAATGCCTTCAGTCTTGTCTTCATAGGAGAAGTGCTCCAGCCCCTTGATCATCTTTGTGGCCCTCCTCTGGACTTGTTCTAATACTTCCATGTCCTTCTTGTGCTGAGAATGCGGTTCTCCAGGTGGGGCCCCACAAGAGCAAAGAAGAGGGGGAGAACCACCTCCCTCGCCCTGCTGGCCATGCTTCAGCCCATGATACAGTTTGCTTTCTGAGCTGCAAGTGCACTTTGCCAGCTCATGGTGAGCTTCTTGTCAATCAACACTCCCAGCTCCTTATCTGCAGAGCTGCTCACAATCCATTGTCCACCCAGCCTGTATTTGTGTTTGGGAGTGTCCCGGCCCAGATGAAGGACCTTGCACTTGGCCTTGTTGAACTTCATGAGGTCTGCACAGGCCCACATCTCAAGCCTGTCCAGGTCCCTCTGGATGGCATCCCTTCCCTCCAGCATGTCAACCACACCATACAGCTTGGTGTCATTGGCAAACTTGCTGAGGGTGCACATAGTCTCACTGTCCATGTCACAGACAACGATGTTAAATGGTGCTGGTTGCAATACTGACCCCACACATATAAGTGTGTGTGTGTTTATGTATATACAGGCACATACACATACATACCACAGATAATTATTATAAACCACTCATTATATGTTTATAATCGCAACTCTGGTAAGTTGTCTGTGTAAGTGAAAAGGTACACTAAGATCTCCAAGGAGCCTCTAAGAACCTAGTATAAAAACATAACTTGTTATTCATCCAAGAGGTAATTTTCTCTTCTGTGTGAGGACTACCCACATGCCTCATGATGACACTTGAGACCATTACTGGTAGAATTGTAGAGGCTTCTGTTTGTTTGTTTGTTTTTCCTGATGGTGTAATATACAGAAATATTTATTGTCACTTACAATGCAAATACCTTTGAAAGTAATTGAGATGTATCTTTTTAAACTCTTAAAGTATACCTACATATCATAATCCAGTTCTCTACAGAGATATAAATGCTTGGGCATCAGAAACACTGATAAAATTACATGTTTCTGAAAATACCGCCAGACATGCAAACATGCAGAAGCGGTATCTTGAGTACCTGTTGTCATTAAGCTGTTGTTCATTCTCACCATTTCCAGAAAGCCAGCAAAGTATATGCTAGTGTGGTAATCAAAATTAAACTTGGAAAAAATAAATATTCATAGTTATTTTTCTCTTGATTTTCTACCAGACGTGACATTCTCATATTTTTTTCATCTTAAACCATATCTGCTGTGTGTAAGTAAGCAGCGATTATGTCTTATTCCAGTGGTGGCTAACTATCAGATGAAGTGTTTCTTCTGCATGTGATACGTGCAAGTTCTCTGTTTACATTGTGGACATTGTCAAACAACGTCTCTTTATATCTCATGAGGATCATCAAGTCCAACTCCCGGGTCCCCAGAGGAACCCTTCTCCCCCCCCCCCCCAAAAAAAAAGAAATAATAATAAAAAAAAATCAGAATGTGTCTGAGAGTATTGTCCAAATGCTTCTTGAACTGAACGGTGGCAGGTTTGGTGCTGTGACCACTTCCTTTGGGAAAAATTATGCACTAGAAGTGCCTGTGTCTTTCCACTGACTCTCGCTCACTCCCCCTTCTCTCTCCTCCCACCCCTCCCTGCCCCTCCATCCCATCAACATAGTTTGGTTGTAAAGGATCTACTTTGCACTAGCTGAAATTTAGAAGTATACATTGCAGGTACATAAAAGTTAGCTGATATGTATTTCATTGATAGTACCTGTTGCCAGAATAACATACAGAATCATGTTTGAAAGCCACATCAGTTTTTATGCAGCAAAAAGCAGGACAGCAAACTTCCAAATGGATCACTAAAAATATTTAACCTTTTGGAAGCTTGCTACTTATAGTTTGAATGACTCATCGGAACTATGATGTGATGTAGATATAGCTAGAAAAAATGCAAATGTCACAACTATATTCAAGAAGAGCGAGACAGAGTGTTTAGGAGATCTGGCAAAACAGTTTCATTTCAGTCCATGGAAAAACTAAAGAGTTAATGGCTTGCCTCTGGAATCCATTTAAAAGCATACAAAGGGCAAAAAAAAAAATGCAGGGCAAAAGTGGGATGGGTTTGCCTAGAGCAAATAGTGTCTTACTAACCTGATTGTCTTCTTTGCTGAGAGGACAGGCTCAGCACATGAGGGGAGAAGAGTATATTCTTTATATTTTTACTTTAGTAAAATCTTCTATATGAAGAAGATTATATAATCTTCTTCATAATATTCTTACAACCAAATGTACTGGATCTAGTACAGTAAAACCACCACACCAGATTGATGAGATATGGACAGCATAAGAGGACCATACAGTGAACCATCAGACTCAAGGATTGTGATCAGTGATAACAAATCTGGCTGGTTACTTGTGCCACGGCCAATATGTTTGCCGGCAAAACCAGGCTGGAGTGAGCAGACAGTACCCTGGAGGACAGAACTGTTGTTGACAAGAGAGGTTTTAACAAGCTGGAGAAAGGGGCAGACTGGAACTTCAGGAAGTCCAGCAAAGACAAATGTAAAGTCCTGCACCTGTGATTTAATAACCCTTGGCAAATGTGCACACTGGACACCAAAAGTATTGAAAACAGCTTTGCAGAAATGGATCTAGGGTCCGAGGTGCACAGTAAGTTGACTATGAGTCAGTACTAAGAAATAAAGAATGCACACTGGCCTGTATTAACAAGGACATAGACAAGGTCCAGGGAAGTGATTATTCCCCCTCTTGCACCTGTGATACCACACACATTGTAATGTGGGTGGTTTTGCTCCCCAGTACAAGACACTGAGATAGTGGAGTAAGTCCAGTGAGCCACCAAGAAGATTGTGGCCAGCAGATCATGGAAGGTGATTGTCCCCCTCTACTTTACCCGTGTGAAGCATCACTTGGAGTACTGCATCCAGGTATGGGGTGGGGCCCAGAGCACAAGAATCACTGAATCATAGAATGGCTTAGGTTGGGAGGAATCATCTTGTTCCAACTCCCCACCATAGGCAGGTATGCCACCCAATAGATCAGATCTAGATGTGTTAGAGTGGTTCCTGAGGAGAGACATGAAGAATATCAGAGGGCTGGAACACCTCTCCTTTGAAGAAAGGTTGAGAGATATGGGGATGTTCAGCCTAAAGAAGAGAAGGTTCTGGGGTGTCCTTACTGCAGCTTTTCAATATTTTAAAAGGTCTTATAAAAAATCACAGAATCACAGAAAGTCTAGGTTGGAAGAGACCTACAAGATCACTGAGTCCAACCTCTGACCTAACACTAACAAATCATCCACTAAACCATATCCCTAAGCTCTACATCTAAATGTCTTTTAAAGACCTCCAGGGATGGGGACTCCACCACTTCCCTGGGCAGCCTATTCCAGTGACTAACAACCCGTTCAGTAAAGAAGTTCTTCCTAAGATCCAACCTAAACCTCCCCTGGCGCAACTTTAGCCCATTCCCCCTCATCCAGTCACCAGGCACGTGGGAGAATAGACCAACCCCTACCTTGCTACAGCCTCCTTTCAGGTACTTGTAGAGTGCAATAAGGTCGCCCCTGAGCCTCCTCTTCTCCAGGCTAAATAGTCCCAGCTCCCTCAGCTGCTCCTCGTAAGACTTGTTCTCCAGACCCCTCACCAGCTTCGTAGCCCTTCTCTGGACTCGCTCAAGCACCTCCATGTCCTTCTTGTAGTGAGGGGCCCAACACTGAACACAGTACTTGAGGTGCGGCCTCACCAGAGCGGAGTACAGGGGGACAATCACTTCCCTGGACCTGCTGGCCACGCTGTTTCTTATGCAAGGATGTTGTTGGCCTTCTTGGCCACCTGAGCACACTGCTGGCTCATATTCAGCCGACTGTCAACCAAAACTCCCAGGTCCTTCTCTGACAGGCAGCTTTCTATCCACACATCTCCCAGCCTGCAGCTCTGTTTGGGGTTGTTGTGCCCCAGGTGCGGAACCCGGCACTTGGCCTTGTTGAACTTCACACAGTTGGCCTCGGCCCATCGGTCCAGCCTATCCAGATCATCTTGCAGAGCCTTCCTACCCTCGAGCAGGTCGACACACGCACCTAACTTGGTGTCGTCTGCAAACTTACTGAGGGTGCACTCAATCCCCTCATCCAGATCATCGATGAAGATGTTAAAGAGGACTGGCCCCAGTACCGAGCCATGGGGGACTCCACTAGTGACCGGCCTCCAACTGGATTTGACTCCATTCACTAAGACTCTCTGGGCCTGGCCATCCAGCCAGTTTTTAACCTAACGAAGCGTATGCCAGTCCAAGCCAAGGGCAGTCAGTTTCCTGAGGAGAATGCTGTGGGGTGTCAAATGCCTTACTGAAGTCAAGGTAGACCACATCCACAGCCTTTCCCTCATCCACTAAGCGTGTCACCTTGTCATAGAAGGAGATCAGGTTCGTCAAGCAGGACCTACCCTTCATAAACCCATGCTGACTAGGCCTGATCGCCTGCTTGCCCTGCAACTGCCGAATGATGACGCCCAGGATAATCTGCTCCATGAGCTTCCCTGGCACTGATGTCAAACTAACAGGCCTGTAGTTCCCCGGTCTACCCTCCGGCCCTTCTTGTAGATGGGCGTCACGTTTGCTATCCTCCAGTCAAGTGGGACCTCCCCCAATAGCCAGGACTGCCGATAAATGTTGGAAAGCAGCTTGGCCAGCTCTTCCGCCAGTTCTCTCCGTACCCTTGGGTGGATCCCATCTGGCCCCATCGACTTGTGCACATCCAAGTGCTGTAGCAGGTCGCCAACCATCTCCTCGTGGATTGTGGGGGCCACATTCTGCTCCCCATCCCCTTCCACCAGCTCAGGGTACTGGGTGTCCAGAGAGCAACTGGTTTTGCTGCTCAAGACTGAGGCAAAGAAGGCGTTAAGCACCTCGGCTTTATCCTCATTTCTGGTAACTAAGTTTCCCCCCGCATCCAGTAAAGGGTGGAGATTCTCCTTAGTCCTCCTTTTGGTATTGATGTATTTATAAAAACATTTTTTGTTGTCCTTAACAGCAGTAGCCAGATTGAGCTCCAGATGAGCTTTGGCCTTTCTAATTTTGTCCCTGCACTGCCTCGCAACATCCTTGTAGTCCCCTTGAGTGGCCCACCCTCTTTTCCAAAGACTATAAACCCTCTTTTTTCTCCTAAGCTCTAGCCACAACTCTCTGTTCAGCCAGGCCGGTCTTCTTCCGTGCCGGCTCGTCTTTGGGCATGTGGGGACAGACCGCTCCTGAGCCATTAGGATTTCTTTCTTGAAGAGCGCCCAGCCTTCCTGGGCTCCTCTGTCCTTCAGAACCGCCTCCCAAGGGACTCTGCCAACCAGCGTCCTGAACAGCCCAAAGTCAGCCCTCCGGAAGTCCAAGACAGAGGTTTTACTGGTCCCCTTCCTGACTTCGCCAAGTATCGAGAACTCTACCATTTTGTGGTCACTCTGCCCAAGACAGCCCCCGACCACCACATCTCCCACCAGTCCTTCTCTGTTAGTGAACAGAAGGTCTAGCAGGGCACCTCCCCTGTTAGGCTCACCAACCAGCTGGGTCAGGAAGTTATCTTCCACGCTCTCCAGAAACCTCCTGGACTGCTTTCTCCGGGCTGTGTTGTGCCTCCAGGATATGTCTGGGAAGTTAAAGTCCCCCACAAGAACAAGTGCTGACAATTTTGCAACCTCTTTCAGCTGTCTGTAGAACTCCTCGTCCACCCCCTCATCCTGGTTCAGCAGTCTATAACAGCCCCCCATCAGGATGCTTGCCTTGTTGGCCTCTCCGCTGATCCCGACCCATAGCGACTCCACCTTGTCATTGCCAGCCTCAAGTTCAACGACATCAAAACACTCTAATATAGAGAGCCACTCCACCACCCCTTCCGTGCTGCCTGTCCCTTCTGAAGAGCCTATAGCCAGACATGGCAGCACTCCAGACATGAGAGTGGTCCCACCACATTTCCGTGATGGCAACCAAGTCATAGCCCACGTGCTGCACAGTGGCTTCCAGCTCCTCCTGCTTGTTGCCCATGCTGCGTGCATTAGTGTAGATGCACTTCAGCTGAGCTTTTGCCTTCTCCCCCAGCCTAGCCACTGTTCTCCCTGGCACACCTCCAACAGGCCTTGTTTCTTCCCCATCCCCCTTCTTACCTAGTTTAAAGCCCTCTCAATGAGCCCTGCCAGCTCCGTTTTCCCCTTGGGGACAGTTGGGTCCCGTCTTCGGCCATCAGGCCGGGTGCCGAGTAAAGCGCCCCGTGGTCAAAGAACCCAAAACTTCTGCGTTGGCACCAGCCTCTAAGCCATGTGTTTATCAGGTGGGCTTTGCGTGTCCTCTCTGAACCCCTCCCTGCCACTATAGGAATGGACGAAAATACCACCTGTACTCCCGCTCCATCCACTAACCGTCCCAGCCCCCTGAAGTCCCGTTTGATAGCCTTCAGGCTTCTCTCGTCAGTGTTATCACTGCCAGCCTGGACTATCAGTAGTGGGCAGTAGTCGGAGGGGTGAACCAGGCTGGGAAGCTTTCTGGAAACGTCCCTGACCCTGGCTCCAGGGAGGCAGCAGACCTTCCATACGGGTAGGGTCAGGCCGACGGATAGGGCCCCCCGTTCCCCTGAGAAGGGAGTCGCCCACAATGATCACCCTTCTTTCCTTTTTGGTGGAAACAGTCTTGAGGCGTGAAAAAAAAAGATGGAGAGCAACTTTTTGCTCAGGCAGACAATAACAGAACAAAAGGGAATGTTTTTAGACTAAAAGAGGGGAGATTTAGGTTAGAGGTTAGGAGGAAATTCGTCACTCCAAGGGTGGTGAAGCACTGGCACATGTTTTCCCAGGGAAGTTCTCCATGCCCCATCCCTGGAGGTGTTCAAGACCAGGTTGGATGAGGCCCTGATGGATGGATGAGGCCTATGGAACAATGACCTTTAAGGTCCCTTCCAACACAAGCCTTTCTATGATTCTATGATTCTACACGTACTGTAGTATGTGACATACAATAAAAAGCAGAGAGAATTGGGTTTGTTCAGCCTAAAGAAAGGAAAACTGAGAGGAGACACACTTTCTATTTTCATCTGTTTCATGGGAGGATGTATATGATACAGCTAAACTTCTGATGGGTGTATAGCAATGCACAATGACAGCAAAAGAGGCGATGGAGAGAAACTGGAACTGAAATATTCTGACCAGACATGAGGAAACTTTTTTCTTTATGACGCTGGTTAATCTCTAAATCAGGTTGCTCAGAGAGGTTGTAGAATTTCCTTCCTTGGAGATATACAAACTCTATTAGATACAGCCCTAAGCTCTCTGCAGTATCTGACCCAGTCTCAGCTGGAGATTGGAGTAGATAGCCATAAGAAGTCTTTTCTAAATCAAGCCTAAATAGATCATTCTTTATGGATCTATTCACCTGAATACTTTAAAAAACAAACAAACAAACAAAAAAACATACATACATGAAGTTATTAAAGTACTGATGAAATTTTGGGAAAAACAGATAACCATCTACTTAAATAGCATATTGCATATGTGCTATAATCAAAAAGACTCAGTTTTTGTATTCTGAAGAGTAATGTAAGTAGATAGCAAGGGTACTAAGGGCTGCTGTTCATAGAGGTACAGTGAAAACTTTGAATGTTCATGTAAAGCCGGCAGCAAATGTGCAGAAACTTGTGTTGATTGTTGGAGTTTTGGAAGTTTCTGTCTAATAACACTTTTAAAAGTATATCTAGGGAGTGCTGTGGGAGTACTATAAATGTGGGTAATTGCTTATTGATTTCGAAAGTGTTAATTTTAGTTTCAGTGTAGATTCAGTTTTCCAGTTATATCTTGTTGATATGAATAGCATCGTGTCCAAGCTGGTAAGTAATTGAGGCTCTGGGAATTTTACTGTTCTTATGCTAGTTAAAATCTAATCATCATCATGAGAACAAACACCTACTGAGACTTTTTAACTGTAACTCCTGGAGGATCTTCTAAAAGTTTGCATGCACACACATTCTTTGTCAAGTGTGAAGGCTACTTAGAATGCTGAACACATTATAGCTGAAATATCAGTTTCTTCCAGGTTTAGACACAAGAATGATCTCATTATTAGCTCACTGATTAAACCTGCGTAACCTCTTTAGTTTTCTCATGGACTGAGGACTCCTTGTCCCATCCATACTACAGTATATATATATATATATTTAAGCACACATTTAAATATATATTGATTAGAAACTGAAAATATGCTTTGAGAAAAGTGCTTTTGGATACAATAAGACTGTAAACACTGACTCTAAAGTTGGACTGCCTGGAATATACCATGAATTCTGTCCAGTGACAATAGTGTGACTTTAGAACATTCAGCTCATCCAGGCATGTAAAAAAGAAAATGGGGGGTGGGGGGAATGGGACTAAAAGCACATAATAAAAAACTCAGTGAAGTACGACAACCCCAGTTCAGATAAATTAGAATATAATTGCATGTTTTATTCCATCAGTAGATTTTAAGATCAAGCAGACTGTGATAAAGATTTTTTAAAAATCAATTTTAGGTAAAAAAAATCAAGAAAGTTTAAACAGTTCCAATAAAGATGAAAAAGATTACAAGTTTTGAATTTTAAGCTCTCAAGGGCTACTTTTAGTGCAATCTTCTGAAGTCCTTCTGGAGAGTCATCTTAAAACCACTCCCTGCACTGATTTTCAAGATGCATTTAATTTTCTTCTGCTGCATGTTACCTGAACATGTCATCAGTAGCTGAGAATAGCTAATTATAATCACGGGAGGGGTGATAATTTAAACAGCAAGTTCCCAGTTGCCCTCCAATCATAATTTCCTAGTACTGAAAGTGTGTGAAAACCATCAAAAGTTAAACCAGAACAGATTCTGTCCCTTTCACCTGCAAATTCAGACTTAAACAGGTCAAAATAATAGAACAAACTTTTATTAAACAACAACAAAATTGAGACTATCTTAGAGTAGACAATTATTTTGAGTGTTGATTGTTATGTTGTTCACACTACCTGATGTACTGGGTTTATGTTTCAAGGTTTTGGTAGCAGCGGGCTGCAGGTGTGGCTTCTGTGAGAAGAATCCAGAACTTGCCCCATGTTAGATAAGGGCCACTTCCAGCTGGCTCCAAAGGGTCCTGCCACTGGCCAGAACTGAGCCAATAAGTGATGTTGTTTGCACCTCTGTGAGAGCAGATTTAAGAAAGGAAAAAAAAAAATGCTGCGCAGCAGCTTCTGGGAGAGTGAGGACAGAGAAGCAGCCTGGCAGACACCAAGGTCAGTGAAGAATGAGGGGCAGGAGGTTCTCCAGGCCCTGGAGCAGAACTTCCCCTGCAGGCCATGGAGGAAACGCCAGTGAAGCAGGTGAAAGTGGCCTGGAGGAGGCTGCGGCCCATGGAGAGACCCCACAGGAGCAGGGGGTCTAGTGGGAGCTGCCGCCTGTGGGGAACCCATGCTGGAGCATTTTGCTCCTGACAGATGGATGTACCCCATGGTATGGAGCCATGTGGGAGCAGTTCTTCAAGCGCTGCTGCCTGTGAGCAGTGCCCACAGGATCAGTCCAGGAAGGACAGTATCCCGTGGGAGGGACCCCATGTGGAGCAGGGGCAGAGAGTGACTGTGAAGGAGTGATGGTGACAAAGCATTAGGGATGGACCACAGCCCCCATTCTCTGTTCCCCTGTGCTGCACAGGGGGAGGAGACAGAAGAGGGTGGATGGGGGGAAGGTAAGTTTGTTTTCTTTTATTTGTTTATCTAGCTTGTTAGTAATAGGCAATACATTTATCTAATCTCCGTACACTGAGTCTGTTTTGCCTGTGATGATAATTTTTGAGTGATTCCCCTGTCCTTACCTCAACACTGGAGCCCTTTTTATTATACTTTCTCCCCCTTTCCCTTTGAGGAAGGGGAGTGAGAGAACGGTTGTGGTGGAGTTCAGCTGCCCAGCTTCCATAACATGGAAGGGACCAAAGTAAGACTTTGGTTTTTGCACTTTTTGTTGTTGTTGTTGAGGAAGGGAAGTGGACTCATCAGAAACAAAAACAAAAGTTACGTGTATCTTGGACTTCCATGGGAGAGTCTTCAATCTGAACGAAAAGAAAATGATCGGAGGCCAAATTTAAGACAGTTAGTTCTTTTGAAGTGGATCAGCTAAGTGGATCAGAGACGAGTTTCTCCTCTCTGTATGAGAACAAACACTTAACACATAGAAATTATTACTGGTATTGTTGTCCAGGAACGAGCATACCGTGTCAGGCACAAATGGGTTTAAACATGGTGTTTCTGCATTGTCTGATTCCAGCTGTCATCATTGGCGTGAAGATAGCTTTGTAAAGACATTTGCTTATCATCTTTTCAGCACAGAAGGAAAGACAAGAGAAAAGTAATAAATTAAACACTCAGATCCACAAACCTGAAAAACAGAATAGGAAGGAGACAATATGAAATATGAGGATTTTTAGGTCATTTGGGCCGCTGAAGGAACTACTCAAGAACAGCTTATAAGAAATTCATCCAGAACACTGTAAGCGTTTACAGGAAGGGAAAGCAAGATTACCATAGATTTCATGAGACAGGAAAAAAAAAAAAAAAAAAAAAAAGAGTTTGAAGGTGCATAAAACTTTCTGAACATGTTAGGAGATGTTTAGCAAGGGGACCACTTGTGGAAAAAATGCAGAATTTGAGGTGGATTATGCAGGAAGCAGTGTGGGATGAGGGAGGACAAAATGAGCTGGCCATGTTTAAATGGTAGCTCAGTATAATTCTTTGCTTGAACTCCCATCTTATTGCTGCAATCTGTCCTTTCCTTCTATTAAACTCTGTTTCCTGTGTAATGCTCTGTGTGTGTGTGTAAATTTGTAATGAACTCTAAGCTGGACCAACTGATGAGCAGGAAGAGGAGTCCGGAACCCAAATGGACTGAAGATTGGAGCTAGAAGCTCCAAAGGGGCTGAGGTTCTGGACATGGACTGTTGATAATTTTGTAGTATCTGGTGTTTGTAAATCATGAGAGTGAGGGTGTATGTGTGGTCCTACTGGTGAACTTCAAACCTGATTAACAAGAGGAACAGTATAGGCCTATCTGTGCTGTTCACATTTATGTGAGTGCTGTCAGTGGTAATGTGGCTGCTAGTAAAGTCCATACTCTCCTGTTTGTGTTTATCTATGTGTTTTACCATGTTTCTGTTTCTTTTGTGTTCATGTGTATTTACTTCTTTGGAATATGCACTCAGGCCTACTACTGGCCTGGAATGGGGAAAAGCAGTAGACATATCCATCAAAACTGTGAAGAAAAATCCTTGGTTCATCTGCCTTTCACAGTTGAGATTTTTAATGTTACAGTTGTTCAGATGGACTCAGAACTGACAGGATCGTTTTTTTTTTTTTTTTTGCCACCTACACCTTTGTAGCTGACATCACTCATACTGAAGCAAATCTGTGAGCATTTCTGCTGTGTTTTGCTGCAATGCCTTTCAAATTTCCTGGTGCTTTAAGCGTTTATTTTTTAATCTTGCTTCAAAGCACATGGCACATCTCTGAAGCCATGGAAGCATTCAAATCTGAAGCACTCTGGGGTTTCTGAGTCATACTCTGCAGTCTGAAGCATTTGAAGCACCTGGGAAGATCTGGGATATTTGTATTAATTATCTTCTTATAACACCAAAGATATACATAGAGATGTACAGCCAAAATTAAAGGCATGGTCTCTTTTTTTCTCCCCCAGAAGCTTTAAATCTGTGTGATTGATCATATAAAGTGCCATTAAGTGCCACTGAAAATCAGAGAACCACTGGTTTCTGAAGTCCTTTGGATCAGGTTCTAGTAACAGGTAGAATATTTCCCTCTGAGAGTATTTTGAACTCTCAAATTAAATTCATATCTACTATGCGTTTAGGATACTTAGGTGGACTAAACTTGTAAATCTTTTAAATTCAAGCACCACTATTTTTTAAGGGATATTACTTCTTCATTCTTTTCACAGGAAAAAGAAATACACCAATACTTGCCAGTCCATCACAGGAAAACTTGTCCACTTCAAAAAAGCAGACAAATTCTGGTTATTTATAGTTGTCCCTGACAATATTGATATCTGAGACTGCTGATGAGCTTATTGCTAGAGGGAAATATGATTCAAGTTGTATTTTTAAGTGTAACTTAGATGTGAACTCAGATGTGAACTAAGATATTTCCACAAAACTGAATGAAACTCCTTCTTAAGACACCTGCTTGCAGAGAGCAGCTTTTCCTTCAAAGTGTATTTTAGTTAAATTGAGAGAAAGAAAACATTTAATTCTCACCATGTGTTACTGAAAGGTATCTAATTTCACAAAGTAATATACACAATACTATTTTTGTGACTCTAAACTCAACAACATCCTCTGTCACCCTGTGCCAACAGTGTGTGTGTGATAAACATCCTTTCTCCCTTGTGCTATTAATAGGACTATAATTGGGAAATAATTTACTGAGGCTATCTGTTAGATCAGGGTCTAAAGAAAAAAACAGTCCATGTTTGTGGGATCTAGGGTCTGTCTCTAGAAATTTAATCTATTTATACATTTTGTGAAATGGAGTTTCCACTCCAGCCACAGCCTCCTTCATCAGCTTTCCTGTTTCTCATTCTTGTTTAGGTATTGTCCATTGTCATTACTGTTAGTGAAGGATTAAGTTCTCCCTACATGCATATTCATGCAAAAAATATACTCCATAAATTTGCAACTCCTCTCTGAACTCTCCTCAGTTTTTCTGCTACTGGGTACGTTCTTCCTTTCTCATCCACTTGTCTAGGCACGAAGTGCTTTCCTATTTTTTATTCTTTCTCTAATTTTGGGCTTAGCTTTTCAAATCTCTCAATATACAGTCAAACAAGTCTTGCTATGTTTTTTGGGTTTTTGGGTTTTAATTTTTTTTTTTTTTTTTTTTTTTTTTTTCTGGATTCTTTGCAATTACCACTTCAGGTATTTGAATATATGCAATAGCAGACTTGAACCAAACTATAATCATTATTCACTTTTTCCCCCTCAAAATCTACTCCTTACAGTAATATCACTTGGATTATAAGATATCATAAATCATCCAAAATTGAGCGCGGACCTGGTGCTTAGGGACATGGTTTAGTGGTGGGTGACGTTGGTAGTAGGATGATTGGTTGGACCAGATGATTTTGAAGGTCTTTTCCAACCTTAATGATTCTATGATTCTAATGAAAATACAAACAGAACAAAGGTTCTACCACACTCTTTTTTTTTTTTTTTTTTCCTCCTGACAGCCAGCATAGCCAGCTTAACACAATTAAACCACAATTAAACTTATTTTGTTCTTTTTGTGACTGTAAAATCTTACAAGTAGCTAGAAAACAATGCCACTGTACCTGCTACATTAAGTAGCAGTGTGATTAAACAGTAAAGCTGCTTTTTTTTTTTTTTTTCAATTGTTAAATCAGCCGTTCAGGGATTATTTCACTGGTAGTTAAAACATACCCAGGACCACATGTCATTTGGATTCTGATAGGTCAATTATAAACTTTTACAGGTTTATTTAAGGATGAAGGAGGCCTTAGTTAAAAAGAAATACCTGCTAAGACTAGTCATATAGTAACATACTAAAGGATGGATTTGAAGAAGGGTTATAATCCGGCCTATGTTATTGTGCTGAAAGTAATTGCACATGCACATAATTGAGATACATTGTGGGTGCCAACTGTGCCATAACGCTAAGGAAGCTGGCACTGAAAATATGGCCTGAAGGGTTTTGTTCCTATTGCCATTCCCATTGACCACAAAATCTCCCACTGATCTGAACGAGAACAGGATTTGGTCCTAACCACTTGATATTTTGCCTGTGAGTGAGACTCCTTTTCTTTTAATGTAAATTGACATACTTTAGTTTGACAAATTCTTTTCATTATGGGCACCAGGATTACTTCATTGCCTAAGGCATTCATGGTTCTAAACCATTCCTGGCATTTCTCCTTTCTGACTACATTTTGGTTCCTTTCCTTCTCAGACTTCTGCAAAATCAAGCATTGTAACACTGAACTTGAAAATATGAGCAATTTTATCACATAGGGCAAGGTAGAAGCACAGAAGTTGTGTAAAACACTGTAAAAAACACACTTTTTTTTGCTGCTTCACATTTTTGCAGTGTCTGTAGTTGACATATCAAAGAGTAAATGCAGGCCTGCCTTCCATTTTCTTTTGGTGTAAGGGAAAGAAAAAGGAAGGAAGGGAAGGAAGGGAGGAAGGGAGAAAGAAAAGAAGGAAGGAAGGAAAGGAAGGAAGGAAGGAAGGAGAGGGGAAGAGAGAGAAGAGGAAGAGAGAAAGAAAGAAGAGAAGGAGAGACGAAAAAGAGATACCAGGGTGTTAACATTTATTTACAAAGAAAAATCATTTAGTCAGTTCAATAAATAAAAGCTGGGTCTTCCAAAGAATTTCTCGGTAGTTTTAAAACAATAACAAGAGTAGAAAAGGTTTTTGTTTGCTTGTTTGTTTGTTTTTGTTTTTGTTTTTGTTTTGTTTTGTTTTGTTTTCTTTCCTTGAAGGAATAAACACTATTAAATATACATAAGGATATTTTGATACTGTACAAGTGGAATACCTAAGGAGAAAAAAATTGCAATTCAACTTATTTAGTAATTATATTAGTGGCAATTATGGAAATTTGCATCAAACTTGGATTTTTAACAACAGTGAAGTGGTCTAGGTGTTTTCACCTCAATACTTTTATTCTTCGTATTGTAGCAGCAGAGAAATCAATTATGGATTCTTCCACTGCTCTTCTCTCTGCTAGTCATATTTGAAGATTTGACATTGTGCATTCCATTTATTTGCTGCTGGCCTAATAATCCCCTGCATGCTGAGGAAACCTTTGTTCTCTGACAGAAGTAATAAAGCTGTCTGCACGATTCCCTCTTGTGAGACATATAGTGCTCCCATTTTATTTAATCTAGTGGTGTGCAGCCTTTTCAAAGTAAACACTTCACAGGGACCAAACATGGACTGACATCCCAGTGACCAGCCTGTGTGAACAAAAAAATTAAAAACTTGATTGTCAAGAAAAGAACACTGACTCTTAATTTCTGGTTTCCACCCCTCAAGAAACCTGCATGCGAAACCTGGGTCAAATGGTTTTTAGCTCTCATTTCTGCTGCTGCGTGTTTCATCCTGTGGAAGTGCTTCAGCTTTCCCCAGCTGTTCATTCACTCATTCCCACTGAATAGCAGCATACAGAAAATGAAGAGATCTAAATGCCAGCAGGAGGCTGGCTGCTTTCTTCTAGGCATGTCCTGAGCCCAGTCACCCAGAACAACTTGTGATCCCTGGACAAAGACACTCGCAGCAGGTGGCCATATCAAGAAATTTTCCTCCTGGAATTAGATATTATTCCAGGAATCACTACTGAGTCAAACATAATGCCCCATCCTGCTGGGTCAAGTAGGATTTCATTTCAATTTCTTTACACAACGATGCGTTTCATCTTGTCTGTGTACAATGACAGTGCTCAGGCATGAAATAAATTGAAGTGCTTGAAAGGCAGAATTATCCCTTGAACCTGCAGCATTCCTGACCCCAAAAACATACATTGTCAAGTGAGTTCCAGATAAGCAGGATCTTCACTGAGTGTTTGTGCTGCTTGGCTTCCTTTAATCATACTCCCTTTTGTAAAAGGGATTTTCGAGGGGAAAGATAAATCATTGCTGAGGAAAAAGGTCATTTTCAAAAGGCTTTAAGAGCTTCATTTTGTGCAGTTTTTCAAGGTGAAACAGGTAATTCAGTGCAGTGAAAACGCTTTGTATTCAACTTAATTCACAGTTCACACTACCAAGAAAAAAGTAGTGAAATAAGCTTGAATAAAGTTCTTCATTAAAACTGTTCTGATAGGTGTGTGAACCACATTTTGTTGTTTGCTAATACGTTGTCCTGAATACTGAAAAATAAATTTATGAGCAATACTGATTCTATGTATCCTGGCTTTAAATCGTCTGTGCCTCCAATATTGGACCATTTTCTTGCTGGAGTACAAAAGGCATCAATCATTTCTTCTGGGAACTGCTTTTGTAACACATATATTGAACATATTGATACTGAGACATCCAGGCAAATCATTGGCATCCTGCCTGCTACCAAGCAGAGACTCATATTTTGAGGGTAAGGTAGTAAATGTTTTGCAATGTTTTGTGGATAATGAGGTATTCTTTCTGTACCTCTTTCAGACTATAAATAGAGGCCTTCTAGATCTCTGGTCACAAGTCAGACATTTGTCTTTGTTTAACATATTTATATTCTGCATTTAAAAATCATGATATGAACTCAATATAAGAATGACCAGATAAGTCCAAATACTTTAGGTTACTAGACTAAGTCATGATCTTTCAACTATAACATGTGGTTTGTATATTATAGAACTGCATTGTTCCTTCAGATTTTTCCACTGAGCTAAGTATGATTCCATGTATTTGACTGGGAACAACTGTGCAAAATGTTCATTCATTTTAATTGAATCATCTAACCTTAAATAATAACCCTAATCAAGAAATTCTGCTTTTATAATGCTTTCAGAATGATTTTTGAAAATCATCTGTATCGAGAGTAAGGAATACAGGAACTGATCTTGTTTGCCTGCTGGTTATTCCCCCATATAGAGTACTGTTGATCAAAACATGTACATCTTCAACTCTAATCCAGATCCTATACCTGCCATAAAGCTACTGTAGGGACTAAAACTAGTCACCTGTTAGTAAAAAGAGGCAGAAATGCTGCTAAAAAAAATGTTCTTCTGTGATATTATTTATTTGTTTTTTGCCTCATCTAAGGGAATAAAAACAACCTTAAGGACAATCAACAAAGATTGCAGATAGAAGATGGCAGATAAGCGACCTCATGAAGTGATCATCTTCACTAACTTGTCTTCTTTTCCTTATTACATCTACCTATTTAACAGAAATATATTACCCCTTGCTTCCAAATCCTTATTTATTTATTTATTTATTTATTAGGGTGTGTGTGTGGGGGTGGGGGTGGGGTGTAATCGAGTGTTTTTTAAGGAATATCTTACAGAGATTGTGTGTAGCACATGGGATGAGTCATGCTTATGGCCTGTAGTGAAGTTCTGTTTAGAACAGAATCTAGTTTAAACTTTCAATATGCTGAATTCCTCCAACCAAAAGCCACACAGACCAAGTGCCTATTTGATGCTCTTGACCATGTGGAGATAATATAAATATGGTGCTACTGATATGCTACTGATACAATATTTATTGAAAGGATGACTTCATTTAGGAAGGAGTTTGGCCTTATTCAGGTAGAAATTCAGTATATTCATTTTGTGAAAAAAAAATCCCAAATGATTATTTATTTATTTATTTATTCATTCATTTTTGTGCACAATTCTTCTATGCATGATATCCTAGTGACAGAAAAGCTTTGGAGAATATTATCCTTCAGTATGAGCATCAGAGAAAACCTTATGTGGAAATAGCTATGGTAGAAAAGAATAAATACAATAAAAGAAAGACATGGTTTCACCAAACTTCAGAGCAAAGCAGTTCATGTAGTCACTGATTTCCTTCTGACTACTTTAATATGAAACTATTCCAATTTAGTCACAGATGTTTTTGTGCCTTCAGAAAGAACAAATGTGGTCCTAGAGGCAATTTAATCACAAGGGTAGTGACCAGTTTCATATAAAACCTTTTGCTTCAAGGCCATTGGTAGAATTTTAACCTACAAAGCAAGGTACATGTTCTGTTCCAATGAAAATTTAAAACCCAAATCTACTAATTTTATAGTAAACCATGGTCTCTGAGTGCATTCCAGTATCTTCAGAGAAAAGGTTACAGGGGAAATCCTAATTAATTTTCCTGAGTAGATAATTAGCCTATTAAGGTGATCTTAATAAGAACTATTCTGGCATGGATTTGCTTTTAAAAAATAGGATAGATCAGAGGAAAAAAAAAAAAAAAAAAAAAAAAAAGGAAAAAAAAAATAAACCTTACATTAAATTTAATTTTTGGGGAAAAAATGTATCAGTCTTCCAGGGGAAAAAAAAAAAAAAAGAGGTATATTTCCCATAGTTATTTTCTGTTTAGGATTGGAATTTACATTAATTTGTACCAACCACCTGTTTACTGCTCTTAGCTTAAATTTCTGATTTCTTATCACATGGACACTATTTATTTATTTATTTAATTATTTATTCATTCATTCATTCATATTGGCAGTTTTTCAGCTGATTTCTATTTTTTATTATTATGATTATTATTATTATTTTTATTATTTGTTATTTTTATTTTTTGACTTGAAACATGGTAATGCCTTACATAAATAAAATAGCCTTCCATGCTCCAGAGAGATTATTTTTGTTTGGTAAGGAAGAGAAGTTTATATTTATTAATGAAGGAAAAATAAGAACATAAGCTTTGATTGACTATGACTATCAACAAAGAGCTGTTTATATAAACTCTTCACTTATAAAGTTAAATGACTGTGTGGGCTATCTAAAAAAAAATCCACTGACTAAAGTGAAAATTGGCATATAGAAACATTAATCTTGTTTTACGTCCTTATTTCTTAAGGATATTTTTAATACAACACAGAAAGGTTGGGTAACTTTTTGAAACAGATTTATATTTCTTGTTTTAAATACAGTTTTATATATGTTTTTAAGTTACTTAAATCCAAACCACAGATAGCATTTTATGAAAACTGTTCCTATTTTGATAATTTTATTTTTTTCCATGATTTGTGAATTAAAATAAACAAAAATAACTATATGTCATTTGTAGTTATTTTTCTTGTCTCACTCTATTTATATCAATAACTAATTGATATATATAACATCTATAAATATTTATAAGTATTCGTATAATTCAGTGGGGGAGTTTACAAGGACATTTATCATGATTACATTACTGCTAAGCACCCCTATGAATGCACAGTGTTTTCCTTTAGATATATTAATTCTTATCTGAAGATTAACTGTTAATTTGGTTACATGACTTTGTTCAGTTCTGAAGTAGTTCTAGGAATATCAGAAAAGCAGTTTGTGATATAGTTTGTGATAAGCCTATCCTTCATTTAAATCATAATCTGCACAAAAAAAGGTATCATACTTAAAATTGCTGAGTCCGTTTTATGTTGTTTGTGTGTTTGTTTTTGTTTATATATTTATATAAAAATATAAAAGCATGGCTTTGCATTAGATATTACTTATTGTGAGACATATTTTGTCATGTGTAAATTGGAATGTTGCATAAATATATATTTCCTCAAATATATATTCCATATGCTCATATATTCCGCGTGAGCATACCTCTGCACCTTATTTTTCTCATAACTTTATTTTTTCCCATTGGGAATTCTGGTCCCCTCCCATGAACAGCTCTTTCATAGACAGTGAAGTGTCAATCCTCATCAGGAAGTTGTAACCCTGATTCTCCGGGAGTTTTATTTCCAGCCTGTGTAGTCACTGAACATAGCACACAGCATGCCAGGACAAGGAGCACGAACCAGAATCAGATTTATTTTGCAACCACACAGCAACCCTTGGTGGAAGGAGGCCTACATGCTCAAAAGTATGAAGACCACCATTCAACCTACCTGGAGTTCTCTAGTTAGCTCTCTATAAAACTCACATATTTTTCACTGCTAACTTAGTGTAAGCAGATATATCCAGTGAACTCCCTCAACTGTAGCAATCTGCTAAACAAGCTGAATTTCACCAGCAGTACACAGTTCATGGCCAAACGCTTTATATAATATTTTTTCAATATTATAGCTTTATTGAACATATTATGTCCCTGCCTACAATCCTGCAATCCATGCATCTTAGAATTAAGCATGGAACAAACAATAATGACCTTAAGTGTTTACATAGACTCTGTTTCACTTTTACAACTTCTTAATTTGTGCAAATGATGAGGTTGTAATTCATAAAATCACTACAGAATTTGATTTTTATTTTTGACTCAGTTCTCCTGTAGGGCCTCATGCTGTGGAATCATAGGGCTATTCCTCAAATTCTAGGACGTTCAGTGTCCATAACATGAAAATAAAAGATATACCTAAGTTGGATTGCAATAGATAGCGACATTATTATGTTATCTTGAGTAAATCATTCCATTCTCCGTCCTCTTTCTATGTCTACATATGTGCCTGTGGGAATGGGGGGAAGGTTTGTTTGCAATTTTATGTTCTCATTCACACTGAAAGTGAAGATTCAGTCTTTTTTCTTTTAACAGGAAATTAGGCTTTGTTTATCCCTTGATTTAAGGTCATATTGTTATTATAATAATTATTATTATTTCTATTTTTATTGTTTACTGCTATATAACAGAATGGGATGTGACTCTGTCTGGCACTATACCACTATTCAGATACTAAAGGAAAAGACAGACCATGGCTCAAAGAATAAATATCCTTAAGATAATAAAATCTCAGTAGATAAAGCAAATGGAGGAAATAAATAAATAAAAGCAAGATTAATGATTGATACAATAAACAGTCATTTCTGTATGTCAGTGCCAGGACTATGCTTTTAATTGTACACAATAGCACAAGGACTAATGAGGACTTCCAGTATTTGGATATGGAAAATTCTCTCTTACCTGCAGAGGATGCAAAGGTAACAATGAATAAAATATATACAAGTATATTCCTGGAACTGATGGTCAAAGAAGACCTTTTACAGGAATGTCAAGAAAAGCTACCAATAAATACCATCCACTCATCAAAATAAAGTAATTGAATTGAGTAGTATATCTCATAACAACAGAGAATTTGGTTTAAAAGCAATATTCAAAACCTATTCTCAGACAAAGAAGGAACATTACATTTCATTTAAAGTTCTTTATAATGAAGTTTAATAATCAGTATTTAAAAACAAAGAATATGAGGACAGTTCTGAGTTTCCATTTAAAGAAAAACATGTTTGAAAAATTTGTTGATTTGTTATTTTTCTAAGTTTTAGCCAAGAGCATCGGGTAATGTTCTAAATCAAAAGTGTCATTCAGCTAAGAAACATAAGAGATATGTAATAGTTAAACAAGTAAATGATATAATTTACCAACTTTATGGATCCAGTCCTCTATAATTATATATATATATATATGATTTTTCCCAAATGATATATATATATATGCATTATATATATAGCTAGCTTATTAATCTTATTGTTGTTCTTGTACAATATTACTTATAATCGAACAGACATTTACCATAAACTATTTTTAAACTATGAGTGCAATATTTGGGACTGAAGATTTTTCAGTTCTTCCATGGAACAATGTAAGAACTAATCAAAAGATTAAGGCACTCGGTGAGATTATTGAATTGATTCTATCAGGCATTTTTAATACTAATATCCTTCTCTAATTGTTCTGTAGATACAATTTTCACAGGTATCAGTAAACATCAGTAAAAAGCCACAAGATGTTCCTTTCCATCAATTGCAGTTAAAATTCTCAGAAAGCTCTATTGCACGACATCATCAAATCATAGAATCACAGGATGGTTTGGGTTGGAAGGGAACTTGAACATCATTTAGTTTCAACCCCCCCACCATGGGCAACACTATTCAGCCATCAAAACCATCAGCTTTATATATAGTTATAGTTACATAGTTATATTTTATAACTTTCACATTTTTATACGAACCTTTTGTAAAGACTGTGTGCATTTTTTTTTAATGCACGTGAGAGTTAGGCTGTGTCTTCAATATGAACATACAATGATTTTTTTTTTTTTTAAATTCAAATAGGTATGACGTGAAATCTATTGGTATGAAAAATATACTTACTGTGCACTGAGAGCAAGACTGATGGTGGAATTGTTCTGCTAGAAAGATCAGGGGAATGGAGGAAAAGCAGTAAGGAATTAACTTGGTTCTGTTTCATTCCTGACACTAGAATTCATGGTAATATGCTGTACCACCATTTAGTATATAAGATGTATTGCAAAAGAAAATGTTGTGTTGTCAGATTTTAAGCAGAGATCTTGCTACAACCAATGAACAAGCAAAAGAAAGCTAGAGGCCTTCTAATTCTGATTCTTTGTGAGATAAATACTAAAGAAATGGAAGAAATTGATATCTCCTTATTTAATTCAACAGTTGTAAATACAGCAATACTCTTGTTAATTATAAAGGAGATGAGGTGGTGGTATTAAACTTTGCATGGTCACCAAAGCACAAATAAGCAATGTAAAATGTGAATATTGCAACTAGATTGCAAGATGTGTAATACATATCTCCAGAGAGGGGGATAGGTTTACTCAGCAAATTGGGTGGAATGACAGATATATTTATTTTTTGCTGGCTCTCCTATGCAGAAAAAAAGGAAAAGCCTCCATTTTCACTAGCTTCCAGAATACACTTATTCTAATACATGCAAAATGTATTAGCTGCTGATATGTCTCAAAGGTAAGGAGGTGGTTTCTGTTAAGGACATAGTGAGTATGGGGTAATAATACCATTTAATATCAGCAATGACTATGTACAGAAAAAAGTATTTTGTCATGAGAAAATTTAAAGATCATATTCAAGTACCTGACATTAGCTTAGAAGATAACTCATTTGAAATGAGACATGTTGATGCTGCATCCAATCATAATGGAAAGTGTGCAGCAAAATAGCAGAGCAGTTCAAAGATTTCAAGATATATTGAATTATGAGAAGAAGCTATGTCTCCCAATTGAATAAATTATCTGGAAAAAACTTGTGTTTGTACAGAAAGATACACAGCTGTATGTTTAAGAGGTTGACACGTACTTATTTTGACATTAATGATGTGCTTTTATGATCAGCAATCTCCATAGAACTTTCATGGAAGAGATGTGTTCTGAGTTCTTACATAAGTATATAGGATGCAGTGCTGGCCTTCAATATATATCTTTGAAATTATACTAGTTAAAGAGGAAAAGTGGAAATGCCTATTAAAAAATAAAAAAAAATTAGTTGCTTACATTCCATGATTTCCTTTATGGTCACTGGACATTATTAACAGTTTAGAAAAACATCTGCCAGAGATAGTTTAGTTTTATTTGATCTGTGTTTTGTACTAAATCATCCAATCATAGTACATTTCTATTATTTTATGGATATAGGACTTCCAAATCTAAAACTAACAGCAAGCAATATTATGAAAATAAATAAATAAATAAATAAAAATAGAACTGTCAGAAGCACTAGTAACTGGTACCTTGTAGTGCAGTGCAGTAATTATTATTATTATTATTATTAAAAAAAAGTTCATAATTATTCATATTACCTTTCTTAAACTTTATTTTCAAGGGTATAGGTTCTACTTTGTGACCTACAACTGAGATTGTCAGTCCAGAAATACACAAAATACACACATACACACAAAATATAGTTGTAGAAATAGAAATAGAAAAATAATTATGAATTATTTGGCAAATAAAATTAGTAGAATACCTGTAATGTTGTCTCAACTTTTTTTTTTTTTTTTTTTCCTTCCACAGACCTATGATATACTTACATCCTTTTTATTTTTGCACACTTGCAGAAATTTTATCATTAAATACAGGCTTTTAAATTTTCATTATTATATTTTTGAGTTGCCCTAGGTCCTTTTGGAGCTGACTGAATAATTTCAAAGAATAATGATTTTTGAAAGGAAAAAGTTTGATAATCTGAAGGATTTATTTTACCAAAAAAAAAAAAAAAAAAAAAAAAGGAAAAAAAAAAAAAGTCCTTTTTAACCACTTACACACATAAAACTAGTCCATTTCTAGTTGGTCCAGTTGATTTTCATGACACAACTATGTAGGTGATATATATTAGGAGATAAAGATATTACAAGATACATTACAAGTTAGCCAGAGTATGGATAAGACCCTTTTTCTATATACAATGTGCTTAGTGCAATTACGGAAGCCTGCTCTAACTACCACATGACAGATTAGCCAGGAATCAGATGGCTGATGCTCACATGTAATTAAATGTTAGACTTAGAATACAGCCACATCAGTACTAACTATAAGACTTCAATATGCTCATTGTCATTTGAATTACTGTAAAATATCTCAGCTTTCACCAAGTCTCTGATACAGTAGGTTCTTAAATATGTACCTAAAATTAAGAATGGAGGAGAACAGTAGCTGCAATGGCCAATGATAACAAAAAGAAGCAAGGTTTGTGGGGAGTGGTCCAGTGCTAAACTAGGTCCTTTGCTAGGTAATTCAACAGAAAAATGGGCTTAGTGCCTACAAGTTTGATTTTCTTTCCCTAACTATATCACTAGGCTTATCAAAAGACATTATTCCTCTCTGCAACTTATGGCTTCAAGACATTAGCGATTCTGTTGGAGTCAGTAACGCTATTTAGATATTTACATTTCAAATTCTTATAATCACTTTACTGAACTTTGGCCTAAATTATATCAGACTGCAAACCAGAAAGTTAACAGTGGCCCTGTGATGTTGATGTAACCTCTCTTCTTTGATACTTATTTAAAAATGCATTAGTTAATATCTGCATTCTATGACATGATTTCCATTCTTTGATTCCTACTGAAGCAGGTTTACAAAGTCAGTAGGAACCAGGCATCCCTTTATGTAGCCCCAATTTACCATGCAAATGTAGTGTTCTTTTTCATGGCCTGACTTCTGAAGACAGAAGACACCACATGAATCAGAACTGTTTTTGGTTTTCAGTGACAGACCTTGACTCAGACATGCTCCCTTGCAGAATACTTGGGTTCAGCTAATGTTACTGGTTCCTCACATTCACAAATACCAAGGGAAAAAATAGTTTTAAAGTTTTATATTTAAAAGTAGCATGCACCATTAGGCTGAGTCTGCTGTTGTAGAGAAGCATGAATTGACTGATTTATAAAACACACTATGTGTAGTGCAGCGCTGCAGACCTACACGTGGCCTGAGAGTCTAATAGGAAGGGGGAGGAGAGCTATTTGTTTTGTTGTGTCAAACCATTCTGCTGGCTCTGAAAAGAAACTCATTTTGTGATAATGAAAGAACAGACATAGAAACTCAAACAATAGTTGCTGGATCTTAGAAGAAATCCACATATAATTTATTTCCTTCCTTTTTTTTTTTTTTTTTTTTTTTTAATAGAGTGTAATGTATTAAGGTTATTAGACTGGTCCATAAGGTTATTAGACTGGTGTATTCAGAATAATAGGAGAGAAAATTAGATCATCATGTCCCAGCTGACAGGCAGTTGTTCTGAGAACAGTGTTCTTTCATTGATCCAAAAGATGCTGTCTTATGGTTCTTTCATCATGGTCTGTGTATACAAGAACCTCACTGTATCTATATTCTCTTTAGTGTTTTGTAATTGAGAGTACAAAATAAGAAATATTTTAGGTTCACAATAGTAAGTTTGAGATCAAGTTTTCAGCATCAGTTTTATTTAACAGCAGTACAGGTATCTGTACCCCTTGATCAGTCCAGTTTCCTTCCCCTCCTTCCACCATAGCTTTTTAGTGCAGTTGATCAAATGTAGAGACTATGCACAAATGAGCTTCTTTTTCTTTGGCTACTTTGACTATTAGTGAGGCAGTCAAAGTCTAAACTAGGTTAAAATAACTAGGTTAAAATTGCTACATAATAAGGGTAATGAAATGTAACAATCTTTTCTACTTACTCTGTTGAGTGAGGCAACTGATTTTATAGTAATTATCTGCACTGAGTACAAAAAATATTGGAGCCACAGTTTCTACCCCTATGCTGTAGAGAGAAATATTATTTGGAAACCCAGTAGGCAGGAAAAACACCAGACAAATATAATAGGGAAAGCAGTTTGCTCTGTAAGTATTATACTATCTTACCAAAGGATAATTAAACTCAAATGATCAACTTCTTAATATAATAAAAATAACATTTAGTATTCTATGGAGCAAAGAGGTATTTTTGGCATTAAACTACAGCTGCTCACTATTATAAAATAAGTACAAATTCAGGAGTGCTTGCCAACAACATTGTATTGGAATAATGTTGGAAATGCATTGATGTTCCTACTGTTGCTAATAATAACATTATTATTACAATAAACCGGAAATAGAAGGGGGGGGGGGGGGGAAGGGAGGAGGGCAGATTTCTTGATGATATATCAAAGATAAAATCAAATGCCCCAAGTTGTATGACAGAGGTGATTTCCTGAGGTTTGGTGCTAACACTCAGCTGTACTTTGACACTGAGAAGCTGTTTTTTTAAGGGAAATTGGAACTGTCTTATGGGAACCCTACAGAAAAAAAAAGGAAAAGATACAAAACAAAGCATGTTGGCTACTGATACTGAGAACAGACTGTCTCATTCTTCTTTATTCCCTCTCTTTGATTTCATTTTTTCTCCTTACAATAGCTGACCAAATAGTATGTTGTCCTGTAGGAGAATGTCAACAATTACTGGAAATAAGAAAGTCCTTTATCTTCATTGATTATTGTAATTAATCTTAGCAGAGGAACACAATGAATCATATGTTAAGTGCTTCAGTAGGTTAGATAAAAACTGGACAGGAATCGAAAAAAAAAATAAAAACAACAGAAAAATTAGAGCAGTGCAAATAAATAAGAGAAAAATTTAAACTAAAACTAACACTTTCAATTGGAATTAAGAATATAATACAACATCAAATGGATAACAACTTTCAACTTCGTTCCAGAAGTGAACTGAATACTGTCTTCATTTTGGGCCACTTGTTCCAAATGTAAACCAATCTTTTTTAAAAACTAAATACATAAAAGAACATTTCATTCACAGATGAAATCTATACCAAGGTTTAGATGTCTTCCTTGTATGGAAAAATGGTTGCAAAAAGATATTGTGAAGTACAATTTGATACTGAGGTCATGCTACTCACGTGCACTATATACAAGAAAGGACTCTTTATGCTTACTTAGTAGTGAACATTTATTGTTATTATTTAAACTGGTTAAGTTTTTAAAATGTGCTTTTGCCTTCAGTAAGGCCAGAGTGACATTAGTGCTGTTAGTGAGCCTCTAATTCAGCACTATTGCCACTGAGGAAATAAAAAAAGCAAGTGCCTTGGTGCATTTTTTTTTCAGTTAAGCAGATTTACTCTTTAACAGTGAAGCTTCAGTGGATGATTATGACATCAAAGTGTGACAGGCAGTGATTATGTACTGCAGGGGGAAAAGACGGATAAAAACAGACATTTAATTCCTTTAGCTTAAAGAGGCATTATCCCTGGCTAGTAGGGAAAATAAGTATTCCATCTTGTTTTCATTTAGAGAAAATCAGGTCCTGGTTTAACCAACTTGCCTTGTCTGAGAGATTTTCTTTTAAAATCTTAATTGTAGCATTAGTACCCTTCCTTAGTTATATTTTCATTTGGCATTTAACTTTTTTTTTCTTGTTTTTGACATTTAATGCAGGCAGCTTGAACTCCTTTCCAGAGAGCTCATTCCTAAACTCCCCCTTCTCCCTTTCAGAAAAACCAATGAACTGTGAAAACAATATTAAAATGAATATACTCTATACAAAAGTTGAGGAACCTAAGTCATTAAGGAATAATTTAGGAATTTTAAAACATTCTAAATTTCTTTTAAAATTTGGAAATACCTTTTGGAATGTTTATCATAATTTGTCATATTCTTTAAAAGAAACTAATTTACAAATTCTGATGTAAGGAACAAATATTTGATACATCTCCCTGGAAATACTTTTGTTAGCTTGTGTTTTTATTGCAGAAATTAATAGCTTCATTATTATTATTATTATTATTATTATTTTTCTGTATTAATGGAATATCTTGATTCCATTTTAAGTTGTATGAAATACACAGAACAACAAATTGCTGTCAAGCCTTAAAATGAGACACTGATAGACAATATCACAGATTAAATTTAAAACGTTTTTTGGCTTTAGCTCAGAACAGTTTATCCAATTTAAGGTGGAGAAGGAGATAGATGAGGGCTTGGGATGTAGGTTTAGTCAGTCAGGAAAAAAAAAAAAAAAAAAAAAAAAAAAAAAAAAGCTGAAAGAAAGAATCCTCTTGATCTAAGACATGTCAATTGAGTGCCAGACTTAAAACACATGCCCTTTAATGAAGATATATCTTTTTAATTTTTCTCTGACCAAACAAAATGATAATTTTGAAAGCAAAACAAGAAGACAAAAATATTGTCTGATTTTTAATATTATTACTTTAAAATTCTGCACTTCTAAAAATATTAACCCGGCTTTCGCTCATAATATGGTACATTAAATGGCTGATGAGGACCTTTTCTTTCAAGCCTGCTACTGAAAACATTTTTAATGAAGAGAAAAAGGTTCATAAACCTTTTTTTTTTTTTTTTTTGGGGGGGGGGGAGAAAAGAAACAGATGACATGAGGACAGAAGAAAAAGAGTGTGGAGAGTCTGCTGAAATTGTAAGGAGACATTTGTCTCTTGTGTGCTGTGTAAGAAAGTAACAAGAAAATTTCCAGCAACACATTGATGTGGGAAAGATTAGGGAAAATCATACTTCCACAGAAACTGATGGCAAACATTTACTGGGCCCTAGATTTTACATAGTTTTTTTGTTGTTTATTTTCCCCAGCTAACAATTATGTGTCCAGATCAAGTGAAACATTCTTGAAGTTATATTCTGATTTTAGTTTAAAATTCCTTGTTTACTTCATTTCAGCTTCTGGACAACATGAACATAAAGTTAACTATCATCCTGCAAAGAAAAAAAGAAACTCCTCCTGTAGTTCTTGTAGGTCTGCAGTTTTCCTTCTCATCTTCCTTCTCTTCCACCTTATCTAGCTCCTGTCCTGGCTGAAACTGGTGTCCTGGAGTGCGTATAACTAAGAAAAAAGGAAAACAATTTCAATTTAACTGTTTTTAGTCTGTAATGCTTGATTTTACAGACCAGCATATCCTTTAATCAGACCATTGTTCCAAGGAGCTTGAAATTGCAGGACCATTGAACACTAGATTTTTCTAATGTAGAACAATTATAAGAGCATTTATATTATACACTTTGCTCTGATTCAGAGTGAACACCCAGTTGTGTAGGTTAGCCTGGTCCTGTAGCATCAATCAGTCAAATTTAACATTCATGCAATGTTTTAACATTGTTAGCAACATACAACTAAATTTCTCTCTCTCTCTCTTTTTTTTTTTTTTTGTCTCTTTTTTTTTTAATTATTATTATTTTTTTTAAACAGGGTAGAAATAGTAAATACATGGTCTGCTTTTAAGCCTTAAGATGTCCTGATGTCCTGTTAAGAAAAAATAAAATAAAAAGGAAAATTTCACAGAACACAGGGCCTCCAATGTACTAACATAGAAGCATACACTAAAGCCACCGCACTGCCTGTGATCTTCTCTAGGATGATTTTAAGGGTTTCCTATACAACCTGCACTGCCATGTGGGAGTCTGAAATAATAATTTCGTCCCCTATATATAGATACCTAGAAGGCATTTATAGAAAAGTGTCATAACATACATCTGATCTCTTCCCAAATGCACTTTTGCAATCATTTTATATTTAGGAGAGAATTTTTAGCTAATAATTTCAGACGTGTAAACATGTCAGTGTCTTTCCCTAAAAGATCAAGACAGGAATAATAAATCCAAAAGCATTCAGGTGGTAAAAGAGGATATGCTGTTTGTTACTGCAATGAACTCTGAATGACATGCATGCATTAGGAAGACACCTCAGAAAGATTATTTTTCTCTGATACATTTTAATATAGCTACTTTTATTTTATTTTATTTTATATTTTATTTTATTTTATTTTATTTTATTTTATTTTATTTTTTTATTTTACATTTTTCCAGGGACAGAATGAAAGAACTTTTGCTTGTACAATGAATTAATGCTGACACATTTTCATCTTGATTGTCTGGTCCTTTAATTATTTCATAGTCTAGCTTCTAAAAATGTTAAGAATTTTGGCAGACTTCATGGAGTCCTGATATGAAGAATACAAAACAGGAAGCTGTTTTGAATGCTCTCACTTGATCCATCTTTGTGCTGGCAGCACAATGCCTGTAAAATCCACCTGCTGGAAGTCGGGTGGTTTATGCAAAGGGATGTCATGGTAAATTGGAAACTGCTGAATGCAGAGTGAAGCTTTTTCCTGCCCCCAAACCTACCACACCAGTTTCTCTAGCTCATTACATGCCAAAACTTTTGATTGATGTGCTCACTTCAGTCACGGGTAATTTTAACTCCTATATTAAGTAGCTGTTGCTTCCACTCCATTATATTTCCTTGTATGGGGCAAATCAGAGCTCAAGCTTGGCTTGTATTGGTCTGACCTAAAAGCCAGAGTAAGCCTTTGTTTAGTTTTGTGTAGGCAGCAAGCCAATATTTCAAAACAGCTTAAGCAATCACTCTGCCTTTTCTTAATTGTCATGGCCCCTTGAAATGAAGCTATTTAGTGCTACTACATGGCATTTTTGGGGGAGCTCCAAGGAGGTAAGAAAGTTGTTAAAAACTTTCCAGATAGTAATATAAACTTTTTCATGAAATTTAAGTAAAATATTAAGTGCAGCACAGAATAACCTGTGATTGCTTTGCATGGCTACCATACAGGATGAAACTTTTTTTTTTTTTTTTTTTTTTTTTTTCACAGCCTTCCTGCTTAATACTCTAATTGGGTTAAGGACTGACAGGAGTCACAGTGGCTGTTTCTGTTTGTCTGTCACATTCTTAGAAAAGAATCCCTTGTCTGTATAGTCTTATAAAACCTGATCATAGACTCAATTTCAAGAGTCAAGTGATTTCAAGAGCCAAGGCTCCTTAAAAGGCACCTCATCTAAACTCTTTGTATGCTCTAAATAGCTAACAGGAAAATAGCAGTACTTCATCTCATCCTAAATTTTTTGTATAAAATGGGTGACGTTTTAGTGGCTGTCAAGGGGAAGAGTTGATGTATCTACTATTTGCTACATTTGATATCTAGATTTAATTTAGGGGTGTATGTCATCCAGTCACCTAAAGATCTGAAAGCAACTTATATCGTCTGTAGTTAGTAAGAGGATTCTCTTTTGTCTAGTCCCATTTCAGATACCATTACTAGGACAAATTCAGTTTGAGATGTGGCCTGGTTTTTAGAGAGGAGATGATATCCATGGCATGACCATTTAGGTTTGTAAACCTCAATTCCTGAATTAGATATATATTTCAAAGATCCATGTAAAGCCATTTAGTGGAAGATTAAATATTCAGCCTCCTACCAATTCTTCACCAATGAAGATCATATATGTGCATTTCATATACAGCTGTGCAGATCTTGGAGCTCATTTATTAAACTGTTCTGATTCTAAAGACCAAAATTAAAAACATGCATTGTTGTCTGGCTCCATTTAATGTGTTTAATGGAGCTTGGAACTAGATACTTAGCACCTTCAAAGTGATCTGCTGGATGGATTATTTAGGCCCTATATAAAGCCATACTATTATTAAAATCATAGTATAATACATAATAAAAAAAGGAAGTTCATATAATAAATGCAAACATCAGAAATATTTATGTACCTGTTTCTGAGCTAATTGTGAAATCTAATTTTTTTCATCATCAGAAACAGACGCTTTTTGAGAGTAGTTCTTCTCCTATAATAGCCACTTAATATAAGCCAGGTTAACTACTTCCTAGAAGGACTGACTGCCTTTATTTGGAAGAAAAGCAGACCAAAATGGAAGTACCAGACCAATGCTTGGAGGTACATCTCTATACTGCTGGTGCCAAGAGTTATGTAAATTGAATCACTCCCAGAAGATCCTTAAAAACCTGGTGCTGAAACACAAAGAATCTACTATGGGATATGTATTTTTAGAAGACTTTCTGAGGTGCTTCACCTGTGCAGCTTCAAAAATAGGTTGTAATGTTCTTTGAATCCTTTAGAAATAGTTGAATGTCCTTGTTTGTTACTCCTGTTAATTTAAAAATTGTTTCTGTAGTCTCTTTCATCTATTCCAAAGTCACTTTGTTGGAGAGAAAACTGTTATGTCAAGAATCTATGTTTCACTTTATGAAAGTATCTGTTTATTTTCACCCCTTTGTAAAGAAATGGGAAATAAACTGGGTTCTGCATTTTACTATTTCTAAAAGAGACACTGGAACCTATTATGTATTAAGATGACAAAAAAGGGGAATCTTTATCAGGAAAGGGTTGGCAGTTATACATTATATCCAATAAAAGGAAATTACATTAGTCACAATAAAATGAATTTACATTTGAAAATTACACCTCTAGTGGCTGATTTATTCTTCCTGCTGTAAGGAGCTCCATGGTATCTCTTGCATTATGAAAGTACATGCCACCTTTTACAAAAAGTCAGCCTTTTTGAGTTTAAAAGATTGGTGATGGGAATACTGCCACAAGGATGTATCATATCATTACCGATATCTAAGTGTCATTACTTCCTCAAACTACTGTGGTATAGATTCTTAATATGTTAATTTATCCAAAATAAAGCTTTCTTATATGTTATTATTACTATTGTTGTTGTTGTTGCTTTAAAAGTAAGTAAATAAAATATTAAAACTGAATTAACTTAGAAAATCCACTCTGTTTTAGTGGACCAGCTTAGGCAAATGTATGTCTCATGGATGAAAAAGTCCAAAAATAGCTTTATATTTTTAAGGAATAATTACATAGATATGTGAGTTAATTAACATGCACTTTTGCATAGCTAAACAGGTTCCATAAAGTTTAAATTAGCCAAATTACAGGCACTGTATATGGGAAAAAAAAAAAAAAAAAAAAAAAAAAAAACTCTAAAAAGAGATGCCGTAAACCAGTTTGCTAAAAACTCAGAATAAATGGAATTATGAATAATAAAACCCAAGAACAAAGGGTCTAAAAGAGGCCTCAGATTATTACTTAACATGCCCCTCAACCAAGTCAGAATTAGCTATTCTATGATGTACATTTTATGTATTTCTATGTTGTTCTGAAAGATCTCCAATGCTGGACACAGCCTCCACATAGAACCTAGTTCTGAGATTTGTTATCATTGCCTTAGAAAGTTTTCCTTTCCACCCAGCCTGAAATTCTCTTGCTGTTGTTGAAGTCTATTGCTACCTGTTTAACCACCATGGACAAAGAATACAAAGTACTTTCCTTTTGCAGTAGCCTCTTGTATACTTGACAATTGCATTGAATATTCCCACTTGGTATTCTCTACTTTTTATTTACTTACTTTCCCATGACTGTTTCAGTTTCCTTCATCTTATAGTCATTCCTTCTAGTCTTCTAGTGATTCTTTCTACTTACTTTGTACTCCCTCTGGATGCAGGGGGTCTGCATCCCCCCCTGAAGTGAAACATTCAACTAGAAAGACCTCCATCAGAAAGAGAAAATATCTTCTGAGAAAGAAGAAAAGAATATCAGTTCTGAAAAGTTACATATCACGATAAGGCAGGCCACAGAGAGTAGTTGCAAAAAAAATTATTGTTTTTATCTTTTTGATGGGGATAATTTGAGACAAACTGCTTTAAATTTGTTTTAGTAAGAAAATCAATATAAAATCAATATTAATAAGAGTTCTAAAGAAGCTCAGTTGTGAGCCTTCTGGACTACTAATCATATTGATAACATTTATTTCAATACCAGAAAAAAACAAAACAGCAAATCTTATATGGTCTTTGAAAAGACCTCCAAGCGGACCTTGGGAACTGGAAACTTAAGAGTCTAGTTTGTTAATTCAAGTGTGATAAATGATTGAAAAGCAACTGCTGAAGTAGTCAATTCCCAAAGTCTGTCCTACCCCTCTCCAAAAGTTTGTTGTCTTTGCAGTGGGGCAGCTGACCTAAACTATGGTGATAAACTGACTTTGATTTCTGTTCACAGAAATACTCATTGGCTCAAGAGCATATCCAATTAATCTTGTTGCTAATTTCCATGAAAGGTACAAACAAAGAAAACAAAACAAAAGCTGTGAAGATGACAACCTATAAATAAATATTTTTACCCAGCCTGCAAATCAGCAACTTCTGTTATGCAGTACAAATGTGGTAATAAAGAACAGAATTCATATGGGTAGACAAAATTGGTACACCAGAAAATTAGCCTGATTTTGTGTGTGTGTGTGTCTCTGTGTGTGTGTGTGCATAGGCGTGTGGTGACACTTACTGGAGTACTTCTTTTACCTTTTTAACAAGTGTATAGGAAAGAGTAACTCAGTAAAATTAATGTAGTCACTCACCAAAGACTCTTAAAAACATCTAGCATGTCATTATTCCCATGAAGTGACATGATGGGTTTTGCAGTTGGAATTAAATTGTTGTGAATGGTCAAGTTTAAGGAGATGGAACTTATAGAGACGGAATGTGAATTCTCGTCAAAGAAAAGTTAGGAAGTTATAAGAGGAATTGTTTTTGTCATATGTTTAAGCAACTATAGATCTCACTGGCTCAGGAATCCATGGACACCACAAATTTTAACATATTAATATATGGAGTAGACTGTGACATGAATGCCAACTAAACATTTGTGTCTATACAGGCCCTAAGACCGTATGCACCTATGTATTTTATTGCAGAACAACAGTGATACCTTCAAAAATCCATAGGATTTATGTAAATATTTAATGAAAATAATTAAAACATTTATTTTATTATTATTATTATTATTATTTTACTTTTTCTTTCAGGGCTACAGGGAAAGCCATAAAGTTTTACCAAGACAATATGAATTTTAAAAAGCCTAAATCAAGCTCTACCTACACACTTAAACTTACATTCCTGCTTTTTTTTTTTTTTTTTTTTTTTTTTTTTTTCCCTACACTTATGTGGACATGAACTATTTCTATCTAACAGGATTTTTCGCAGGCACATCAAATAGGTGAAAACTTATACACAGAATACAAGAATTTAATTCAAAAAATAATTTGAATATTTATGTATACAAGCTATAAAATTTTAATATGATGAAGTTCATTTTAAAAACTACCAGGACAATTCACCTTTGTGAATTCACAAGGCTCTATTTTCAAGGGCTCTAACACTGACTCTTAACTGCAGGATATTCACCGTACAGAAATAAACATTGTTTCCATATAAGAATCTAAGTACTAAGGCAATGCTTATTTTTCTTTGATTTAAAGGTGTTAGATTAGTTCTTGCAACACTCCTATTAGTAGGAGAGCAAGAAGGCTGTTATTTTAAAATCTTATTTAAAGTGTTTTTAAACTCACAAATCATGTGTGTTCCCCTCAAGGTCATTTTCATCTCCTTGTTCCAAATTTTTGCTTGGAAATAGACATAAAAATGACCTTACATGTGTTCCATTTTGATGCCTACTTAAAGCACTGAGTAAATCCACTTCTTCATGAGATTCAAAGTTAAATGTAAATATATCATCATATCTGTAAAAGAAGAAAGAACCTCATATCAATATGCAGATATTCCACATTGTCTATATACTAGCTTCATAAATCAGCTGTATCAACTTCAGAGACAGTCCCAGTCCAGGATTTTTGACAACCTTGAATATGGCTTTCACTGTTACTTAACTCCAAAGTCAGGCTTAATACTTCTTTTGCCATCAAAAAATGTTTTCCTTGGTTAAATGGTATATATCAGGCTTAACAAATTATTATTATTTCCCTATGGTACAAGATTCTTTATTTTAATGTATTTTTATTATTATTATTTATTATTTTTTGTCTTTTTACACAGCTGGGATGATGCTCTTATTCTGGGTTTAAATCAGGTTTAGTTCAATTTAATATTCAGAAGCATCTATTTAAAAACACTTTACCATTATAGAAATAGCAAACAGTAAATTAGTAAAGTGATCCTAATGGAACCATCATCTGTCTGAACCTTTGTATCAATGTAATAAATTCACTGTCTTGAAGTAAATCAAGTAAATCTTGAAGTAAATGCATTTTTGCTGGTACAAAATAATCTATAGTAGGGATTTATGCTAGTTTAGATGTGTGAGCACACAAATTCACTTCCATACCTTGGCTATCTGAGTCAAGTCTTTAAGATAGACATAGCGTAACTCAACTGGGAACACACTTAGAGGAAATGGCTTAAGCTAAGCTTCAGTAAACCAGTCTGAAACTGAAATAAGTGTGTTTAATGAGATCATATTGGATTATAAAGTTAAGTTTGGCATAAATTTGGTGCATTTTTTTGCTTGCATATGCAACATCTGTTGTACTCTGAAGCTCAGCTCTCACTTTCTCCTTAGTAATTCTCCCAGTTCTACCTTGAAATATATTTTATTCAAGCTCAGCTATCAGCTTTCTTTCAAGTATAGCGTTCACATGTAAGCAAATGTGTGTCAAGCAATTTAGGAATATGCCTGAAAGAAATATGATTTTCCCTCCTGAATCAATCAATCCTCTCTTCTTCCTGTACTACCTGTACAATTCTTATAAACGATGCCTTCATAATTCTATTGGGAGATTAAATAAGTGAAATGTTAATGCTGTTCTCATATGAGAGAAAATACATGTAGATTCCCAGTGCTCTGTAATCATAATGCTTTAAGATCATATTCATATCCTTGAAATTCTGGCTGCCTATAATACTACAATATATGTTTACTTTAAGAATTTTTAAAAGAGAGGAAAAAAATGAAAAAAAAAAAAAAAAGGAAAGAAACATAAGTAGAATAAATGTCATTCTGTGAGAACCAATTTAATTAATTCTTTTCAATTGGAACCTTGCAAAGGATTTACAAACAAAAGGTTGGGATTGCAATTAACATGTTCCGTTGTCCCTGAGCAAGCCTCCCTTTTGATCTTTTCAGATGACAGGAGATGTGTCTTAGGAATTAGAATGTAATGCCATGATTGATGGAGAGGTATCAGGGCTGAGCAAGAGGAAACTCTTCAGGCAAGCATGTGCCACTGTATTTATTTCACTGCCCCTCCTCCTAGTTCTTGCTTGAAAGGAACCTTTCACCTAGGTTCAGCTTGTCATTAGCAATAGCACTAGTGATGGGCGTTTTTCTTTCTTAGCTATGATCTCTGGAAGCTATGTGCTGTGTTAGGTGCCCCTTTCTTTTGACCTACTTTGGATTGCAACTTTTCTTTCAATAAGAACACAGCAGTCTTTTCACAGGTTTATAGTTAGTAATGCAGATACAGCCTAAGGAAAAAAAAAAAAAAAAAAAAAAAAAAGTTCCTGGTAAGCTTTGTCCCTTAAACCTGGACTAACTTGGTGGTAAAACATACAGTATACATTCAAAATGCAGGGTAGTTTTTTTGTTGTTGTTAGTGTTGTTGGTGGTGTTTGTTTTGTTTTTGTTTTTGTATGTTTGTTTAGATATATCAATAAAATATCTCAAGTATTGAAAATGGTATAACTGGAATTTGCACAGGATAGTTTACTTTATTTCTTGTAATGCTGCTTCATAAAGTATGTCATCAGATAAGCTATTACCAAAGACTTGGTCAAAACAAATATATTCAGCAGTCATTTTTCTCAATACAAAAAATGTGCAAAATGATGTGGCTCAAGTCTCATTAATAGGACTCAGCTGCTTATATCAGCTGGTCCTCAGAGTCATTAGTTGGTCTTTGAATTATTTTGGAAATTATTTTGCAAATAACTTTAATTATGTTTAAAATAAAAGTAATGCATTTTATGCCAATGGTTGTTGTCTTGTGACTGCTCAGCTGACTCACTGCCATCCAAAGTATGATCAGATTAATGATATTGTACCACAACTGCCTCATGTCTTAAAGAAAAAGGTGACTTTAGCTAATATTTGCTTATGCTATTCATCTGCTTACAGCCTATGCATGAAGCAGTCATATGAGGAAAAAGCTGGTCCAATCTCTTTAAATACAGAATTAGAGAATTCTGGGAGGAAGGTGAGATGCTTTTCATGTTCATTTACATACCTAATTCCATGATAATCTTTAGAGTTTTCTATCATAATAACATTGTCATTCATATTTGTGTAGGCTATTTTAATTATTCCTAATGACAGGAGACTCAGCAGAAAACATAAACATATGAATAATTTTCATTTTATACATAACTCAGTTCTTGTTCAACAAAGTATATTATTCTTTATAATAGGTTATACATCATAGAATATTATAAAATCATGCTCTTTTCTAAAACAAGTTTAAGTGATTTGCCCCATGGGCTGAGGGCGAATAGTGAAATTCTTTAGTTTCAAATAGGAAAGAAAATAAACCCTTCTGTTTTACATAAAGATGTCTAAGTAATTTATGTAATGGCTGTATAACCCCTACAAATCTAAAATAGCATTTCTTAAATAAGTGTGGCTGAACAGGAAATGTAGCAAGAAGCAGGACTATATTGAACCAGTTAGAGCTTTTAGGAGTGCCACATGTCTGTACTGCAAGGGGAGAACTCCCCTGTAACTGAAGAGACTTGGCATTAGTTCTTTCTGGGACTTAGCCTTTACTAACTAGTTTTTTATTAAACCCTACCAAACTTCAAGGAGGTTTCTCTCAGGTGGCATATTACAACAGAATACAGCAGCCTTTTGTAGACTTAATATAATTAGGGTTAGCTGATTGCTAAGAGGAAAAACATCAGGAAAAACAACAACAACAACAAAACACTCTTATACCTTAAAAGCTGTGTTCAAAGGTACTTGTGTGAGTATACATAAAAGTCTAAATAAGTACACACTAAGGATAGCAGATATATACCCTAACTAGTTAATTAAGCTATCATGTAAAGATGCTGCAGTAAGCAGTCATTAGAGAGACTCTCAACAGATTTACCTTTCCTTTTCTCTCAATTTGTTCTACTAGTCTTTTCATTACAGCTAAGGAAAAGCAGGAAAAATAATGTGTGAAAACTAGATCAAGAATGACAGTTGACTCTGAGTGTAGCATACCTAAGAAATTATTTCATTTGTTAAAAAACAGAGACATCTTATTTGGCAAGAAGTCAGCATCACTCATTTTCTGACTTCTCTGTAACCTTTCAGACAAAGTTTTATTCAAGTTGGGGGCTTTATTTCTTTTTGACTGTTTAAAATGTTTGACTGGTGAAAATATTCGTTAAGGAAAACTATGGTGGCTGATCCAATTGTTTTATATTGTGTGATATATATGTAGTTGCCTTTCTCTGCATTTTTGTGCTGTGTATTCTTGATGTGTTTATGAATGAAGCTGTGTGTGTAAGTTAGAACAATGTATCTGACAATTAATTGGATACTCTGTAATATTTAGATAATGAAACAAGGCCTTTGTTAGGAAAATGAAGGTACAGGGGACAGAGAGTAGAGTGAACATAAGCTTGACCAGGAGCAAGTTCAAGCTAGAAGAAGAAATTTGCTTTTCTGCAAGCCTTTTGAAAGCCTGTGATCCCAAATTAAGAGCCAATATTTTTGTTTTGTTTTGTTTTGTTTTGTTGTTTGTTTGTTTTTTTAAGGTTGAATGAGAGAAGTTTAAAGCTGCAGACCTTGGAGGAAACAACTTGTAACATAGATACC
The DNA here is from genome assembly GCA_011076525.1 of Nettapus auritus. NCBI lineage: Eukaryota > Metazoa > Chordata > Aves > Anseriformes > Anatidae > Nettapus > Nettapus auritus. Next base: position 78,088,197 of record CM021767.1, on the reverse strand, counting down.
TAGCTTCCTTGGTGTTCCAGACCCAAAGCTAGACACTACTGATATTTCTCATAATCTGAGCAGTAAGATAGTGCCTTTAGACTTGAAAAAGAATATCTCATAGGAGAGGAATTTTGGTAACAATATAGGTTATCAGAAAAGCTATTTGTTCTTGGAGAAAAAAAATGAATGTTTACCTGAACACAGGAGAAATAAATAAATAAATAAATAAATAAATAAAACAAAACAAAACACTAGTGTTTCTTTGCTGGTGGCTTCAAACCACTTCTGTCCAGTGTGTGGTTTAACATGGGATCTTTCCAAGTCCATGGTCCCAGTGCTTTTGCAGTCTGCTGGTAATTTTTCATTATTGATTTCTCAAGCTTCTCTCTCTCAGTGATGATAGGTGATTCTCATTTCTTTTCTTTCCTTTTGTGTGTTTGTGTGTGTTTGTATGCATGTGTTCTATGTTTCAATTCACATCTCTGTTCTCAGATTTCTTTCCAAGGAGAGTCTGGGGATATAGAAGAGTGATGTAGACCTGGGTCTTATTTTGACTTACAGACGTACTAATTGGGGTGCGAAGACTGAAGTCTAGATGCAGTGGAGTATGCCTGTCCTGCCTGTAGGATTTTTTTTTTTTTTTTTTTCTAGACTTGCAGCATTAATAAAGATGAAAAATTTCCTTCTGCTGATGTTACAACTTTCTCTCAAATCCATTTTTAGAGGAAAAAGTTCCACTTGGTCTTGATGTCAGTACAATCACAGCAAGTGTTTTCATTACTTCTGTTGCAGATAAGTCACTTACAAAAGCTAAGCAAACTACACAGTCCCAAGGACTGGGCTGTCTGTGTAAACTATTAGCACAGTTCTCATGGTTTTGTCTTGAGTGAACTATTCTTCTCCCAGGCTATGTCCAGAACAGATGATGGCTGGCATGGTTTAGTCAGCTTGTATCAGACAGGTGGATGCAGCCATCTTTACTCACTCAATACAAAAGTTTAGCCTGATAGTGAATCTACGTACTGGGACAGGTGTTGTCAGGGACAACAAAGAAACAAAGAAATTGAAACTTTTTATATAGTACTTTGGAGGCAGTCATAATGTTCAACAGTTGTCCTACCCAAGACCTAGGACATGCAAATCCTCCCTAGACAATGCAGAGAAAGCCTTCTTGGAGTTTAGGGAATCATTTAATTAGTTTCACATAGACACTTTGCATTTGTCTGGGGTGGAGACCATCACTGTTTTAAAAATCTGATTAGATTTCGTACTGAATTCTTCATGAAAAGGCAGCCAACAAAACCATCAGTTATATACATTCTTGAGTGCCATCTACTGGCACCTTTTCTATTAGAAGTACATATCCACTTTTGCATGTATGTGTGCATATGCTTGAACATGTATGCATATGTACATGTACTAATATGCATACATACATCTTTACTTGCATAAAGAGATATAAATGTATGTATAAGATGGAATTATTATAACCACCTTAAAATGTGCATTTGCCCATTTAAGAGATATGACCTCATTACTACTGTGTTTAGAAGTTAAATTAGCAGAATTAATGAAGCCACTTTTCCTATGAGTCTGTATCCCTTATTCCTAAGCAATTCCAGGTCCCTTCCATGCTCACAGAACAGCTCTGAGCTCCCCATCTCCATAGCACCTTCCTATCCTCTGCAAATTAGCTGAGTTATAATTGTTCTTTCCTTAGAGGGAACAATAATTTCTGTTCTTTACTCTGTCTCCACAGTTTGCAAAACTTTTAGAACATGCACATCATTGAGCTGTCTCCTGTTCTGCTCAGATGTGGCTGACATTAATCATTGAGGATGTAGAAATTACCAGGCAGAATAGTACAAAATACAGAAACTGTAACCCTGTCTCATTTATTTTTGAGTTCTTATTCATGTAGTTCCTTTTAATTGGCTGCCCTAATAATCATTAAACACAAATTTTCAGTTAAATAAATATATTATTTCTTCTTGAAGGAGATATAAACATTTATTTATTTATTGTTTTAGGTTACAGGTTGATGTTCAGGTACTGAACACATACTGGACAAGCTTCAGTACATACTGTTGGCATTGGCAGTCATATGGAAATGAACAGGTGAAAACATGGACAGGATATTTTTTATAACATTTCAGATATTTTACTTTTTACTTTGCCATTGTAAGTGGCATTCTTAGAGGCTAAACACACAGTATCAGTTTCTGGGTGGCAGTAGATTTCTTCTTAATGTGAAGTTAAAGAGGTGATAATTTTCTGAAGTCTATATTCAGGATTTTAGTCTTTAGGATTTCAGTCTTTACCACCTATTTCTGTCCCACAGAAAAGTCCTTGTCCTGTTTGTACCAGATGACAAAGAAATATGAAAAAAAGACATGCACTCTCTGTAGACCAGGTATCATTTCAGAGGCTACACATCTGTTCTCTGTCCAGATGATGAAGTGTGCTAGTAGACATTTACCAGAAACAACTCCTAATTAAGAACTATAAAGCCAAGTAACTATCATTTGTGCCTTTTCAGTGTGGTCCTCTCTTACTCCATGCATTTCACCCTTCTGACAATAAAGGCTTGAGAAAAAAGTATTTCATGTGCACAGTTTTCATTTTATCCTTAAGAAACAAAATTCAGAGCTGACCCCAAGATAACAAAGAGTTACTAAATATCTGTAGAAATAGCATTCAGAAAGAAAAAATACTTTTTCCAGCGTATATCCATTAGGTAAACTGAAAAACAAAACTTTGCCATGGAATCATGAATCTATTGAAATAAATCAAGATTCTGACATTTTCTTCCTTTTTTAAAAACAAAACAAAACAAAACAAAACAAACACAACAACAACAACAACTAAAAATTACTTGCTACATGAATAATTTTGGTCTTAAACTTTCACAAGAAAGAACAAAAAACATTTTCTTGTAAATTGTAATCCTTTTGGAAAATGTGCTTCATGATATAAGTAGTTTGAGCAAAGTTTTATATAAAAAAATAAACACTAAGAAAGGCTAAAAATTGCCTCTAATTTAAGCTAACACAAAACAGGAAAAGGTAATAAACAACATGGAGAAGAAAAATAAAGTAAAATCATAAATCAGTTTATACAGATTAGTCAATGTGTCATTCAGTTATTCTAGTTCAATTTAACATGATTTTTAATGCTCTGGCTTTCCAATTAATATCCATTTACTCTTTCTAACCTCTGCTTTTTTTTTTTTTCTGCCTACTGATATGTCCTACTTCTTTATAATTGAAGACCCAATCTATTTATATATATATTTAATAATCATCACTAGATGTGTGTATATAATTAAAAACATCACTTTCTTTGCTGATTTCATTTTTATATTAAACCTTGATTGATTTCAATTTTTATGAAATTACTGCTTTACAAGCTTTGTTTTAATTCCTGGCTAGTTTTGGTATCTTTTTAGGAGTTTTAGGAGTTTTATTTTTCTACGAGACATCTGTTGTATCTTTAGAAATATTACATTCTACATTTTGGCTTTTAATTTTAAATTAGATCAAAATAGAACAGAAACATAAACAAAAAGCAGTATGTGGTTTCCTGTTTTCTAGTTTCTTCCCCTCATTCCTTTCCTATAGCTTAACTGCTCATCTTGCCTTATGTAAATATCTGCAAACTATGAAAAAGCAGATAGAAAGCAGTTATCAATGTTTCTCTGCATTCATGTCACACATACATCCACTTCACTTATCCTCCAGAATAGCTGGTATTATGGAAACACAACTACTATTGATTTTGATGAGATTTGGATTAAGATAAAAAGAAATGGGAACTTTCAATGGGTCATTTCCCAATGGGGGAAAAAGTAAGATTTTCACCCACTGTTGAATCATAAATAAAGAGCAATATCATGATTTATTCTTTTAACCCTAACCTAACTTGATGAGATTTGATATTTTTTTGGAAGTACACTTTGGAGCACAATGCATTAGAAATCATAATATTGTAAGCGCAGTTTCATGCACTATGATTTTAAAAATGGGAAATCTATGAAGAATTTGGAATTAGATGATCCTTAAGTTTCATTCAAATCTAAACCATTCTATGATTCTATGAATTATTCAATAGGTAAATATTTTTTCATTCACTTATCCCACAGTGTATTTAAACACTTTTCTATTACTTTAGAGTAGACTATAAACAGTAAAAGAGTATATATACCAATCTCTATAGTCAAATGAATCATTTTACATTATAGCCCTTTATAGTCTCACAGGTTTTCTGAAACTTTCAGCTTTCAGGTTGAAATATTTCAGGTTTCTATCTGAATATGATATTGGTACTGTCATTATCTTTATTACCAGCTACTAATTTCTATATGAAGATGGTCTGTGCAAGACATTTGGCCAGTTTTAGAAGTAACCAAGATAGGGGGAGAGAAAGAATATACTTTACTGAATATAAAAATATCTATTTGTACTGTTTTTTAACAGCTTTAGTTCTTCAAATAATGACAGTAAAATTTAAATTTTCCATTATGATATCTTTACTGCAAATGTCTTTAATACAAAAGTCTTTTAGTGTTCCCAGAAAAGCTGAAGTGAAAATCCAAGAATAAATAATATAGAATTAGATTGTGCTATTTGAGAAATATTATCTGATCCTGCAATTAAAAACTACAATGATGAACACATTCAAAAACAACATTAAAATTGTGTGTTCCACAGAGCAGACTGACTACTTGGCAGAACAATGTAGGAAACAACACTATACAAAAAGAATGAGTTATATGACCAGCAGTAGAAATGATCCAAGGGAAAAAAAAAAAAAAAAAAAAAAAGTGTATGGAGTGTGTGACAATTTTAACAACAAATATTCAAGCTATTAGTAGAATGTATTATCCACATAATAATAACACACATTAAGAATGTACAATTTAAACTTAACACAGCAACATTATTTATATTTTACATCAATTCTATAAAATGGAATAAAAAATAAGGGTATAGATTGTATTTCTGGTCATCCTTAAAACCTTCTTTGTAAGATGATAGATGACATCACTATATGTCTTTTTCAATATTCCCAAATGAAGGGATTTCTTTTACCTTCCTTTCTTCTTCCTTTCTTTCTTGTTTTCTTTCTTTCTTATTTATTTATTTATTTATTTTAATTCAAATTCATTTCACATTTTGTCTTTGAAGTTACTATCTGCCCTCATTTACCTATGATGGTCTGGTAAGACTTCTGCAGAACAGTTCATATACCTAGGCATAAATGAGAAAGCTTCTGTCTGAAGCACCATTTTAAACTGGAAGGACACATTATTTTAACATACACTTGGTAATAACATTTCACAGCTTTTAACTAAGCCTTTATTTTATTTTATTATTTTATTTTATTTTATTTATTTTATTTTATTTTCCCCTCTCAAAGAAAGATACCCATTCCTGATCATGTACTGTTTCTGCCAATACTGTGATGTCTTTATTTAGGGAATTATAAAGAATTGCTTGGAGCCTTCTACCATTTAAAAAACAACAACAACAACAACAAAAAACAGTAGCCATATAAGGGGAGGAGAATGAAACCTATTCAGAAGACTGATGACAGCTTTTCATCTGTGGATCATAGTGAATGATGCTTCCTTCCATAAAAATAAATCCTGCAATGTTGTTTGCTCCTCACATTTCACAAAGGCCAATTATTCTTAAAAAGAAAGAAATACCCTTAAAACAGTGAAATCAGCTGAGTCTTAGAATCCTCATTCAGGCAAACTGAATACCAGCCAACTGTGTGTTTTTTATTGTTTTGTTTTGTTTTTAATTATTACTATTTTACACATTAAGGCAGGCAGAGTTGGCACCTAAAAGAAGTAGACTGTTCTTTTAGCCACCCTCCCATCCTTCATGAAATAATACAAACCTGAGTCAAATCAGCTCATGCAATTTTGTTTCACAAAGAGACCATTTTGCTGACAATATCTTTATTTATTTGATCTGATTATTATTTTTGGGGGGTGTGGTTCTTTGGGGACCCAGGAGTTGGACTTGATGATCCTCGTGGGTCCTTTCTAACAGGATATTCTATGATTGCATGATTCTATGATTCTGTGACTATTTATTTATTTATTTGTATGACAATGTTGTTAAAGAGGGAAAAAAGCCACAGAAAAAGGAACACTGTGATCATTATTAAATAAACTGTCGTCCTCTCTAACCAAATGAAGTGACTTAAATGTCACCATAATGAGCTGTTTTGAGTTTATTTTTTAACTTATAATCTGTTAATTAATGATTAATATGTGCCTTAAAGACATAGCCCGCTGCAGGAGGTACTGCCAAGGCATTTTTCCTCAGCAGGAATGTTAGGCAATAGTTAACACAGATTAAGCAATTGGGACAGTTCTTCAGCTGTTTAGGATTTAGCATAGTATTTTCTGGAGGACAATAAATATATACTTTGAAATGGAAATAGGCTACAGAAGTGTCTTTCAGAAGATGTGCAACGTGTAGGGATAGAATATGAGAGAATCCTGGTCAACTGTAGTCCCCAAGGATAGGTATGAATTGATAACATTGGAAATTCATTTAAAAAAAAGACATTTGGGAGGAACCATCAAGCAGACCAGCTCCTATTGAGAATGCCAAATACTGAAAGATCAGTGATGGTATTATTTATCAAAATAAATGTTTCAAACATAAACAAAACAAGCAAGGGTTGTACTTACAAGATGGCAGTAAGGGAGTTACAAAGTCTATCACTCCTAATTACTTTCAGGTCTCTTGGAGAGCTGAAGTCTGGCTGAAATAACAGCCACTGAATCTTTCAGTTTCTGTTTTAAATCAGCTAGTTAGTTATGAAAAAAAAAAAAAAAAAAAAAAAAAAAAAAGTGAATGTGATCATATTACACCCAAGTTATTCAGTTACTATATATATCAGATTGATTGCTTTATGCCATGTGAGCCAATGGTCCTCTCTTATTGCTGTGAAATAAATGAGAAGGCTCACATCTTTGGGCATCAGCCCCCAAGTTATAGTATTTGTCACTAAGTGCCAAATATTTTATTTAGGTATTGAGGAAAGATTCAAACCGGGAAGGTCAAATTATTTCCTGTGAGTGCAGACCACAACACCTGTGTCAGATGTCATTGGCTTGTATTGTATCAAAAACATTGTAATCCTCTACAGATAGAAACTGGAAATTTGAATTTAAAATATTCGTACCTTACCCCACCCTCTACTCTCCGATATTTATACAAGATAGCTTTGTAGTTTTCATAATTTCTTACAACTTCTTGACACCACAATGTGATTGAAAAAAGTTGAATTTAGTGATTAGGGTAACAAATATGGCTGTAGGAAAAGCAAGAGAGGTGTCATCATAAAATTTCTTCATTTCTTCAGTTTACTGAAGATAGTAGCCTAATTTTTCTCCCCTCAAGCTGAAACACAGTGAAGTAGATAAACATCTATTGAGATCCCAGACATGACAATGTAGGCATTAGTATAAATATTTTAAGAGATGAAATTAAATTAGTCCAATTGAGAAAATCTCAAAAAAAGTTATGCTTCAGAAGTATCTTAGTAAACAAAAAAACAAGCGAATATTACAAATAAAATCAACTAGCCTCCAATTACAAATTCATGTATGTAGAGGCATTGCTTCAATGTTTCCGATTTCTTTTTATTTTTATTTTTTTCCCATTATATTAGTACAATCAACAGTTTAATTTTTTTTTTTTTTTTAATTAATTTATTTATTTTTTTTATACTAGGTCTTGGAGAAAAGTCAAGCTTAACTTAGCCAAAATCAGAAGTGTTCTGCTCCTCAAAATCACAATGTGGATTTTCAGATGTACCTGGTACTTATAAAAAGAATTACTCTGTGCTGTATTAAGGTTTCCAACCATCTGAATGCTTCCTACAGCCTTGTGTCTACCTGTATACAGAACTGTGTACAGTCGTGGTCCCAGAATGTACTTATTGTTTTTATTTGTGTATGTTTTCACTAGCATTCAGGCTTCCTTTTTTTCACTGAATTTGAATTTCTTGAAATACTAAGTCACGGTCTAAGTCACCTCACCATATTCTATTTTTCTGTTGTTCTTCTCTTTGTCTAAAATATATTTTTGTAATAGTCCTGAATTATAATGGCAAACAAATGCAAGACATATTGAAGTTCAGTGCAGAGAAAGAAAAAAAAAAAAACATATTAAAAATGAAATAGCTGGGCTTAAAGGGAAAATAATGAAGTCAGAAGTGCAAGCAAAGGAAGAGGAAAGGGTATTTTCAGGTTATTTGGAAACACTGAGTTTTTATTTTAAATAAATTCAGGACCTATGTTAGCTTGTGTTCTTGCTACCAGAATTTCTTCCTACTGAAACAGGTCAACCTTATGACAACTGCTCTGGTCCATGATAACTACTGGAAATGTATAGAGGAGTGCTGGCTGGCTTCGGCTAAAGCTTCTTAAGAACCTGTATTATGCGAGATGCTAGATGAATTAGTTTCCAAGAACATACATATATATGTATGGCCTTTGCAAATAAAGCTTATTCTGTTGAGCTGTGTTTTTTGTCTGATTTTAAGCATGTGCTCATACTGCTAGTAAAGCTCTGCACCATCTCTAATAATCCATTCTTTTACCTGTGAAGTTTTAAGGTTGGAGTTAGAACACCTCAGGGTGCTCTGTGGTTGACCTTACATGTTTCTTCAAAAGACTGTGTACACTTCACTCTTGTTTCTTCAAGCAGGGAGTAAAACTAGAACTATTACACATTCTCTATCCCCTCATATGAAAATTGATTTTTTTTTTTTCTTAAGAAGGAAAGAAATAAACATTATATCAGTAATAACAATTAGGAATAATTTATTCTACTAAAAACTATTACATCTTCAAAGCAAAATTTTTTTTTTTTTTTCCCCTTACTGGAAAGCCTTACATTAAAGTGAATTTCATGTGATTATTTTCAGCACTTTGCTTATCACAATGAATTCTTCAGATAAATAAAATAACAATTTTCTTCCATTCACTACAAAGCGTAAATTCAGAGATAACAGTGATCTGGGGATTTAGAAATTGTTCTAAATTCATATGGTAATGAACATCTGTGATGTTTTGGTGACTCACTAGCTCAAAAGCATACAATCCCCAGGTTTCATTATTGTCTTTGAAAACTTTCAGGAAGTCCCACACTGAAAACTGATGACAGAAAACATGGCATAGTTTTAAGCAGTCTCCCAGTATGATACAGGGCAATGTTAGGCTATAACCCAGTGTGACACAATGGCTAATGTGTCATACAAAGAAAACTTCTCAATACTTTAGTGTTTTAATGACATCCTCCAAACATTAATGAGAGTGTGACTTAATGAATCACCTTGAGTGCTATTGTAATTTTTTGCTTGTTTGTTTGTGTTTTTTCGTCCATTTGCTGAAGTGGCACAAATTGAGCCACCTGCTAGGAAACTCTTTTGAATGGTTTAATTCCCTTCTTTTGTTTTTCATCCCACTCCTCCCTTGACAGATAAGACTAATTTTCAAGTGTGCTCTGTAAGTCTGGGAGCATCATTTGTCTTAAGACACTCATCTGTTTACACTGGAGGATTTGCTTTTGGAAAATTGGAATACCTTGCTCTCAAGTTATTTTGTCACGGCATTTGCACCAAAGCATTTTAATATGCTCAATGAATTCAAGCGGAGCAAACAGTGAAAAGGAATTTTGAATAGGAAACAACACAATGCTTGCTATTCAGAGATATGGAGAGGCCAAAAAAGGGGTAAAATAACACTGAGAATCCAAATACGCACTGCTATTTAGGGTAGGCAAAGTGCTATAAAATGTACTGAGATGTGAAAAGTGTGTTGCAGGTGAAAGACTTCGAACTGTTGTAATCTGAAGCATTCATCTCTGCCCAAAACACTTATATTCCTGAAAAAGCCCATTCTACATGTGTGCTACATTAGGTCCATGGGAGCCTGTACAGGAAGGAGTGTGAATATAAGCTGCCCAACTTGGGAAAGAGGCAGCTAGACAGCAGTGCAAATGGGTCAGTGCTGCCTCTAACTATCTTGTCCTTGCATACAATTTTGATCTCCACTAATCCTATAATTTTATTGGGTTAAACCACCCAATTGGAGAGGTCAGATACATGGTTTCTTTAAGTCTTATGATAATTTACATAACAAGCCTCATAAAGGGACATTCTGGTTATAAAGGAAGATATTTAGACACACTACATTTTTGTGCATCTTTACATTTTTCCTCATTGCTGGCTTTATCATAAAGAATATGTAGGTGTTTAAATATTTAATTTGTGTCCAGTTATCCTGCTCTTTTCAGATATATTTTAGCCCTCTGGAGACTGTAGTTTCTAAGGCCATAAACTTAACCAAAAATTCTGGACTTGCAGATTGATATCAAGAGTATGTAGGATTTTTATAATTAATGTCAATTTTATTTAAAAGATCTTCAGCTTCAGGGTTTAAGCTTTCTCTAATATCAAAGATCACGATGAGACCTAACTATAAATGTAGATTTTTCTACAGTCTCCTTCTGTGAGGTTCTTACACCCTTTTTTCTGAAACTCTTTGAACTGGCCATGATAAGAGACAGAATATCAGATCTGAAAGATTTCACATTTGGTCCATCATGGCAATTTCCTTTTTCTTAAGAATACTTAACAAACTGTTTTAAGTTTCAAGACATTTGGCTAAGCAATAAATCTCCTTTCCAATCACTTTTCTCTCTTAAATCCTGGGTAGTTGAAATTGCTTTAAACTTTGTTGGAATTATTATTCTTTTAATTGTGGTTATACAATAAGTATTTCGTGATATGTATTCATTGTGTAATCACAGAAAAAAAATAATCCTAGATAAGTTATTAATCCTAAATAAGATATTGAGTATCGAAGACTTGATTAAGGGTGTTCAGGGATTAGAAATGAGAACTAAAGACGTCTATTGGGCCCAGGGGTAAATTCAAAGTTTTCAAACACCTATTCAAGGAGAAAAAAAAAAAAAAAAAAAAAAAAAGAAAAGAAAGAGAGAAAGAAGAAAGAAATGAAAGAATCCCAAACCAAACAAAATGAAGCATGTTTTCAATGAGATTAAGAAATTTATTGGACTAAGGATTTCCTCCAGGAAGCAGTCTAAAAAAGCCACATAAAAACAATAGAATGCACTTTCTGAGCTCCCCAGAGAGTTAATTTTGTATCATAGGGGACACAATATAATTAACTGCAGAGGGAATGTTAAATGCCTGGACTACTAAAGGATTATTATATATATATATATATAAATAATATTTTATAAAGAAATTGAGTGAAAAAAAAAACACCACCACCACTAACAAAAAAACTTTAAGGAGAAAGAGTAAATCAGGAAATGATGGCTGAATTTTATTTCCCTCCATAACTGTGACCTGTTTAAAAGTGTGCAGGCATTTAATCTGGTATAAGATTTTTTCTGTATATAACATAGATATAATACATATATGTCAAGAACTTTCATAATAAAACATGCTTTAAATATATGTATATCAACTGAGTGAACTAGAGGACATTTTGTGCAATATAATAGATGCATTTGAAATGAACAAAAATGAAGTATTTTCTCCTAACTGCCACAGAACCCAACTTCATCCTGCTAAATGAGTGAAAACATCATATTTTGCCTAAATGATAGCATATACATATTTATACATAAAACAAAATGTACTTACATATATACATATGTACACATATGTATACATATGATGTACATCTGTACATCTGTGTATATATATATTATTTTTTACTTCAGTTCTTTGCAATTCTTCCTCACAGTACCTACTTTTAGATCATTTAATTATTGTACTTTTCCAGTTAATGAATAGAAGATATCCTCAGATGTGCAGAACAAAACACAAATATGCTTGGGAAATATGCTTTCCAAAAATATCAGCACCCCTATTTTTTAAAGCAAAGTTTGATGGGAAGATTCTGTTCTGCTACCAATTGATGTAACTCTACTGTTTTCAATGATGCTAGAAATATTTATACCAAAGAGGAGTTATTTAAATATCGAAGTTCTCATCTTCAAATTACATATGTAGATACATGTGCTTACTAGCAGAAACAGACCAAAAAGTGATTCCTTCAGAGAAGCAGTATCCCTCTGACACCTCTGAAGGAGTCAGGCTCTTACAAGAATTTAGCTGGAAAAAGGGGCAAAGAGTGCTCCTTCTGGTTTCCTGTGTGTAGATTTACCCGCAAGTCACAATGAGTAAGACTCGACTGCTTTGAAACCAAATTCTCCTACTTCAACATGTTCTAAAACTTGGCACAAACTATTCTATATTTCCTTGTCAGTGTATATTAAAAGCCCTGTGGATATGCAGCTGAAACTTTATGTTGGTAAATAATAAAAAACTCATAAAATCAAATAATTTACCTCTACTAAGACATAAATTTTACATATGAATAGAAACAGGAAATCTTTCTGAGCATTGCTATTTCCATTAAACTTTTCCTTTTTTTTTTTTTTAATTTCAAAAAATTTCAAAAATTTAAAAAGTTATCACACAAAAAACTTATCTCTTTTTATTAGGAAACAATCAATTTTGATTTGATAAAAAAGTGTTGCTAGGATAGAAATAATATTAATGTGATTGGGCATATTTTATTTCCTGGGCTATGTATTGAAATATAATTTATTTTCAAATAATCAATTTTAAATGAAAATGTTAATTAGTCAAAATACAGATGGAATATTTTTACATTAGTAATAAATCAGCCTTTTTTTTAAGTGTTTTGAAACGATAGTTTTATTCTAATTTGGCATTACAGGGCTTATTTCATTCTAAGAACATTCATAAGATAAACACACTTTGAAGAAACATATTTCAGAAAAACAAACAAACAGAAAACTTTATTAAATCCAAAGCCAATTTTGATTAAACCATCTAACAGGTCATGATTTGATTTAACTGTATGAAGTACAGCACAAACCTTTACATCAGTGCAAGCTTAACTCTGTCTTGAACATCTCTAACACAAGTTAGTTAGATGTGTGGCTAGCACTGGCTGATAATAGCCTTCACCTTGATTCTTGGAAGGAATTAGCCTGTTGATCATCCAGAAATTAATTATGATTATTTTCAGTGATCTCACCAACTGATATTGTACATTCTTTACAGAGGAAGGAGATATTGTATATTCTTTACAGAGGAAGGAGATACAATACATAAAGTCATTGCCCACATGCCACACTGATAGGAAAGCATATATTCAAAGTACAAAGATAATTCCTCTTTGCTTTTTCAGTCAACTGCAAAAGGAAATGGTGTGATATAAAGTAGAGCAGTGCCAGGCCAGAGATTAAGTACAGCTAATTGTGCCTCACATGTGCAGAGAGGGAATGACAACATCATCATGAGTGACAGCTGATACTAAAATTCCCTGCGGAAAGACACAGACTTAAATGATGTCCCACAGACAGTTGCAGAAGTATTACAGGCCCTGTGGTTTGAAATTAAAATTCAGCAGAATTCTCTGTATCATCTGAGATGCCTGAAGTTACCTGAGACTGAAAAAAAGGTTGGATCAGGCATCATGACAGCTCCTTTAGGCAGCACCCCGGGCCTGTATCCTCTATAAACCCTGAAACTTTTATGAATAATGTATTATTTGTCATTATTCCATCTAGCACTACATGAGTTTTTAAATACTAGTCTTGTAATTATTTGTCCCTCTGCACTTCATCAGCTCAGACAATTTAATCTGTGTTCTTTAACACATGAAGAAGTAAATGTTTCTTGTGAAAGGTTTAAAACAATTGATGATAGTTTTATAAAGCAATTATTACAAAATTATTATTTGTGTGAGTGTATTACTGTCTCCTGTTTGATGACTTAATTCTGGCTGTATACATACATCCTTCTGCACCTCCTGTGGAATCAGCTATTATGCGTGTGGAGTGACAAGTACATGCAGATGGAAGACTACAAATGTTCTGTAATTTCTTTCTGTATACCCTTGCGAATGTTACATTTTTGAATTTGCAAATTCTCCAGACTAATGAGGGTCAAGCATGTTTTCTATGAATTGCACCCTGTGTTGGTTATGGCATAAACCATAAAAAGTATATTTCAAATATTTCCAGAGAAAGTTGTACAGCTGATCTTAAGCTGTTAACAAAAGAAACAAACAAACAAATAAATAAATAAATAATAAATAAATAAAGAGACTTTGTCTATAGATAAAGTTAATATATAAAATAGGAAAACCACAAGGATAGATCAACTTTCATCTTGTTTAAGATAAACATTCCAAAGATCATAAGCTTCTAACTCCTGATTCAAGTTGGTATATAAATTTCTATAAATTCCTCTGTAGCTCTGAATCTTTTTCAATTGTCACAGGAACAGGATTTTTTTATGAAACACCCTGTCTGTACTCATTCTCACCACAACATAGTAACAGAAACAAAAGTTTTGTTTCCACAAGATTTTAGGAAAGGATGACTTTCAGATTTTCAGACGAAATCCAGATTTGACGATCTGGAGCCTGATGCAAAGCTCAGCAAAGACATTGGATCTGCTGCAGTCGGTAGGTTTAGGCTAATGAGAAAAAATGCAAATTTATGTAGTTTTTGTAACAGATCATTTTCCTTTTATTATAATGAATGCAATTCATATACTATTTTTGAGTTTCAAAACACCTTATTAAAATACTTGAAAGCATATCTGGAGTCTTCCATCAATACAATTTACTTGCTTGCTAGAACATATTTAATTTTATGTTATCTATTGCTTTGCTTATGGATGGAGAAATTTAAATTAAATAATATTTTTTATTTTTCAAAATTAACATGGTAATTGCAAAAGGATAAACTGTTCCATATGCAGTAATATATCATACCCAAAGGGGCACCTTTCTTCAAGTTCAAAGGGAGATTAATGATCTTGTTAGGATGTAAATTACACTTCCAGTGTTGATATGAAAGAAGTGCTGTAAAAGATGTACAGTATATATAACTTTGGCACTAGATAATGCCTATATGTAATTAATTTAGAATGTATATTTTCCTCCGTAAAGCCCTCCAATATGATGCATATGGTTTTTTCCCTGTGTGCCTCCTTTGTCATCCCTTGCCAAAAGATCCAGTGTTTCTCAAACACGTAGGAACTGAATTATAACTTAGAAATTCACTTCTATCTGAGTTTAGAATCCTGGAGAAGAAAACAAAACTAGTTACACTGTAATCTTCTATCAGCTTTTACTTTGCTGCATATTAATTTTTAGATATCTTTTTGTTATCTGATAAGTTTGATGAGTTTTGATTTTCCACAGTTATGAAAAAAAAAATTATTTGATTTTCATTAAGGATTTTAAAAACGCTTTGGAAAACAAAACAAAGCAAAACAAAACACATATGTCATACATTTAACAATTTATTTGCATTGATGAATTCAAAATATATCCTCAGGTAATGTTTTTTTCCTCTACTGTAGGTATTACTAACATTTTAAGCTGCGTAATCTGTGAACCAAAGTGTGTATGTCATATAAATTGAAATTTCACAGAATTGCAGGATGATTGAGGTTGGAAGGGACCTCTGGAGGTCATCTGGTCTAAACCCTGTGTTCAAGCAGGGCCACCAAGAACAGGTTGCCCAGGACCATTTCCAGGCAGCCGTTGAAGATCTCCAAGAAGGGAAACTCCACAACCCTTATGGGAAACCTGTGCCAGTCACCCACACATTAAAGAATCATGTCCTGATATTCAAATGGAGCATCCCGTGTTTCCATTTGTATCCATTGGTTCTTGTCCTGGCACTGGACACCCCTGAAAATAGCATGGTTCTGTCTTCTTTGTACCCTCCCATAAGGTGTTTATATATAGATCCCCATGAATTTTCTTCAGGCTGAAAAGTCCCAGCTCTCTCAGCCTCTTCTCATAGGAGAAATGCTCCAGTCTCTTCATCATCTTGGTGGCTCTTTGTTGGACTCTCTTCAGTATGTCCATGTCTCTCTTGAACTCGGAAGCCAATAACTATACACAACACTCCAGGTGTGGCCTCACCACTGCAGAGATGACAGACTGAAAGCAAAATGAAATAACCTGAAAATTCTTCTGGAATGTGACCCATACCTAGGCTATTTGGGCTGAAATATTCTATGCCTGATGTTTGCAGTAGGAGTGAAGGAAAGAACCTGAGTGTAAGAGATATCTGAGTCTTCTGGAAACTGGAGGAGCAGTAAGTGGAAAAACTTGTTGCTGCCTAAGCAACACAATTGAACTTTGGAGTAAGGTGAGGGATAAGTGTGGGAATTAGCAGTTTTAGAATGAGAGGCTATTAGAGCTCCACATGATTCAGAAACACAAGGAATAGGTCTGCAACATGAACTAGTAATCATCACAGACTCAGCAAAGGAGCAAATACAGGATGGAAAAGGGAGGAAAAGGATATCTAAGAGGATGAAGGCAGAGGTACATGGAGACAGAGTGTATGATATCAAAGATAGAGGAATTAATATTATTAGTTTTGAGTAACATTTTTGGAGTATTAGTTTATATTTATGCTCTATTTAGGAAAGCCACAAATATTAAAACTACCAGAATGTAGAGGTTACACTTCTAGCCCTATCAGTGGGCCATGTATACAACAAATCTGCATATCAGC
Organism: Nettapus auritus; assembly: GCA_011076525.1. Classification (NCBI taxonomy): domain Eukaryota; kingdom Metazoa; phylum Chordata; class Aves; order Anseriformes; family Anatidae; genus Nettapus; species Nettapus auritus. Next base: position 78,071,563 of record CM021767.1, on the reverse strand, counting down.
TGCCTGTATGATGGTTAGGGGTGCAGGCTACTGATGCAGGCTACATCCTGCAGGCTAAGGATGCCCGTCCTGAGGCTAAGCAGCAGTAAAATTCACTCTTCCTGGTGTGTATGAATCTTCCTTACTTCTGGAGTCCATTGTTTAACAGCAGAACACAACAGAAGTCTTCTGTTCTGGACTACTTAAATCCACTATGATTCATCCATACTAGGTTACTGTCTCAGTGGTATGGCACCTGTACAGTTTTGCACAAGAAGCAGTTTTAGGAATGACTCTATCCACATCCAGACATACCTAACCTTTCAGAAGTGTATTTACAAAATTACTGATCTGAAAAGTAGCTCCCTGACAAACAACACGTTCAGAGGAAATTCATCTTTGCCAAACAGATTTGGCCGGTAAGCATTATCTTACATATAATACAATGCTGAAAAGGAGCCAAATAAGGGTCAGGAATTGTTTGCTTTAGATACTGGCAGTGTAAACAGCTATGCCAAAAGTAACAGAGAATTGCACTGAGTAAATTTTTATTAGGTTTAATCTCTCATTAACTTTAGTTCTTTTGCAGTTCAGAAGTAAAGAATTATTTTATAAGCACTGCATATCAATGTAAAATGAAAGCTTGGTTTGGTTTTCAGGTAATCTACCTCTCAGGAAAAAAAAAAAAAAAAAAAAAAAAAAAAAAATGTCCTATTGAGAATAATGAGAAGAAGAATAAACCCAGGATACTGTCTAATATTTTAAAGTGACACACGATTTTACAGATGAAGACAAAAAAAAGTGCTGGCTTAAAAACAAACAAACAAACAAAATTTTATGTATTTCACCATGCTAAAGATTGTATCAGGGTGTACAATGGGAGAAAACAAATATATAGTTTTACAAGGAGGTATTTACTGTGTTTGTTTTGGAAAAAAAAAAAAAAAAAATTACATCTGCAGAAAATGAATTTGACTGCATCTGACATATGATTATCTATGATTATCTTCAACTGAGAATTTGATACGTGATTCCAGGGAAGGCAGTGGGCCTGCATCAAAATGGTCCACTAAGAGAGGTCATTATCTTTGAAGATCCATGTAGGAGGATCCATCCCCGACAACCTATGTAATCCTCTGTTTACCCTCTCTGCAGAGACCCTCCAAGAATGATCTCCCTTGCTAAAAATCTCCCTCTCTCTCTCTCTTTTTCAGATAGTAGGAAATTAACTGGAAATATTATGTGTCTCCTTTTACTTCATATCCAGTTTCTCACCTGTGAAGAACTGAGGAGAGGTCATGCCTTCATGCTGAGATATCTGGAGCCCCAAGCTCTAGCTGGTCTTTGGGTTCTGTAATGCCAAAATAGTTCTAAATAGCTATCCCACAAGCAGAGCAGTAGTCACATAGCCAAAAAAGATTCTAGGGGTAAATTAGTGGTTAGGACACTCATTCACATTCAGGAAAGATACAATCATGGGATTCTGTCTATTTTCTTTCATCTTTTATTGAATGCACTCACATTCCTGTAAGTGGGGACCACGCCTGCATTTCTCCCTATTCTGTGCCAGAACAGTAACCATGAGGGCAGATCCAAGCTTGCTCTTGCCTCCGTAACGTGAGACTGTCACAGCCCTGGTAGCAAAACAGCTCAGTTTCAATAAGGCAGGCAGAAAACTTACTTGGATATTTTTTTCCTACCTGTAGTTTTCACAGAATCACAGGTTGGAAGGGACCTCTGGAGTTCATCCCTCTGGGGGGATCCAAACCCCCTGCTCAAGCAGGGTCACGTAGAGCAGGTTGCCGAGGGCCATGTCCAGGCAGCTATTGAAGATCTCCAAGAAGGGAAACACCACAACCCCTCCAGAGTTTAGTAGTCTGTGTCCAAACCTTGAGGGCAACAAAGTTTTGAGGAGGGTCATAGACATGGAGTATACACTTTTAGGTGTGCATAGGAGATGGCAGCTGAACCCCTTGAAATCCTCAGAGTGTGTAGGTAGACACACATTCCTTGTGCAGCTGGGCAGTTTTGACAGGTGCTGAAAAACAGGCAGACCAAATTACTTTAAATGCAACTTCAGAAGTTCATAGGTGCCCTGTACCCTGTTCAGGTGGATGTAAGCTCACCCAGTGCCACATCACAAGGAAATCTAAGAAGCCTTTCAATTGTCATTTCTATTATGATACATTCATTGAACCTTAATTTTAGATTTTAGGTGTTTTTGTTTGTTTGTTTGTTTGCTTGTTTGTTTATTGTTTTTATGAAATATGCGTTCCTTTCTTATCTAAAATGATTCCTATTACTCAGTTTCCAGGCAACTTACTGAGTTGCTAAGTTGTAACAAAAATCTTTAAAAAATTAGATCAGCATTTCAGTTATAAGCTTCTAGATCCTGCAACAGTGATATAGATGTTAAATGGGGAATGAGCTGAATATTTTCCTTATTTTGAAATAGATCCATAAGCATATTCTAATCTGTGTATTATTTCAAGCTCAGCCTTTTTCACTGACTGGCAGTCTTAGCACAAAAAAAAAAAAAAAAAAAAAAAAAAAAAAAAAAAAAAAAAAAAGATTTATCTTCATAATTCCTTTAACTACTGTTTTTCTCTCCTTCTCCCAAGCACTTTCAGTGTAACAATAATTAACCATATTTTGATAATGATGCTTCAGATTTCATTTTCATTTTTTAAGAAAAGCATTATACTAACTACAACCTATCATAAATGCTTATAAAATATAGTTAACATTTTGTTGCATGTGATGATACATAACAGTCCACTGAGGAACTAGGTACAATAATGATTTTTTAAAATATTTTCTGTCAGATAACCTTTATTTTTCTGGTTTATGTTGTGGTTTAACCTGTCCGGCAGCTAAGCACCACACAGCCATTGACTCACCCTCCCTCCACAATGGAATGGGGGATAGAATTGGAAAAAAGTAAAACCTTGTGGGTTAAGATAAAGATGGTTTCCTATTAGGTCAGGAAAGGAAGGAAAATAATATTAATAATAATAATAATAATAATAATAGTATTGCTAATAATAATGTGTACAAAATAACTGATGCACAATGCAATTGCTCACCACCCTTCGACCAATGCCCAGCCCATCCCTAAGCAGTGGTTCTCCCCTACCCTGGCCAGCCACCCTATGTTAATTGCTCAGCATGATGTCATATGGTAAGGAATATCCCTTTGGCCAGTTTGAGTCAGCTGTCCTAGTTCTGTCCCCTCTCAGCTCCTTGTGCACCCCCAGACAGCTCACTGGCAGAGTGGAGTGAGAAGCTGAAAAGTCCTTGGCTTAGCACTGCCCTGCAACAATTAAAACATCAGTATGTTATCAACATTATTCTCACACTAAATCCAATACACAGCACCATGCCGTCTATTAGGAGGAAAATTAAGTCTATCCTAGACAAAACCAGGACAAGTCATCATGTATTTTATACCATTATTAGCCAGTAAAACCTCTCCCGCACCCAACTGCAGATAAAGCATTTAGATATTTTGTTTTGTGACTAACCTTATACAATTGAGAATAGATACCTCTAAAGGCAATACTTGTACTGTTAAAACCATAAGATTAGTAAAATAACATCACAAAAGAATTTTGATTTAACATGATCACCCCTCTATTTATTTATTTATTTTAAATGAGCTAATTTAGTAATCTTGAAAGTGTATACATTTAAAACCATATTGTAGCTTCAGAAAATATAGTCCTACAGAGCTCTTTAATCTCCATGGAAGTCTTAGAGGTGTAATGAAGCCCTGCAGGTTTAGGAAGTCTAGCATGAATAGTAGACTCTAAGATGCACAATACAACTCACTGGACAAATAACACTGCAATGGTATTTTCAGCAGATGTAGATGACTAGAATAAGGAAAGGCATTTGATTTCAGGATAAAATACTTTATTAACCCAGACAAAAATTTATTCCTGATAGAGCACTGAAAGTTGTAAAGGTCTTCAACTCTTCATTCCATTACAGCTATTCAGAAGGTCGCTCTGCAATGGGACGTTGACTGCTTTCTGTTGTCTACAGGAAAATAAAGCACTATGGCTACAGTTGCGACAGGTCATATTGTAGAGTTTGCAAGTGTTCATCATTTTTAGGAAAAGATTAAACAAGGTTTTCTCACTTACTTTCCATTCACTGGGAATGTTTTTTTCAAGAGTTACCAGAGTACACCTAATGACCTTGAAAGTGATTCCCAACCAGCAGAAATCACAGCAGGTAGTGAATTGGTCATGATTTATACCAGCTGACATTGTCTTCTTATTTTTTTAATATTTTGTTTGGTTGTTTCCTACAGAAGATTTTTTGATATAATTCAAAACTATATTGAAACTGGAACTAGAGAAAAGTGGTGTTTACTTAGAGTGTGCAAGGGGGTTGTTTTATTTTTTTATTTATTTTTGAAATAGCATAATAACTTTAGTCAAAAATGTTAGCCATAACACTTGGTAAGTTTTATCTTTGTGGGTGCAATGGAATTTCCACATTCCAGTAGAAAATATATATTTCTATTATTTTCATCAACCCATACTCATTTTGATATTTGAGGATAGAAATATTGCTCTAGCTTCTCACTCTTCACATCAGTCGGTATTAGAGTAACAATAAATACCATGTCATTATGATCACGCTGTTTTGTATTATCAGGGATAGATATATATTTTATGATTTCAGTTCAGAAAAGGTTGTATAGCTCAGCCTGAGAATTTTTTCTTTGCTTATTTGGCAGACCTAAACAATGGCCTTTGCACTTGTAAATCCAAAGAAATGCACAGGTTTACAGAAGACCACTGTAAAAAGACACTGAGAAGACACTTGAGGAGATAGGGGGATGGAAGTCAAGGTGGTTCAGAAAAGAACAAATGGTTCAAAATTGACTGCAGAAGTACTGCAGTTGCCATGGTATAGTGCCATAGCAGTGCCATGACCTTCATGTCACAGCCTGGCCTGTAGTCTAGCCTGGCTGCTGTATTGAGAAATAGTCTGTGCTGCTGTAGGATCCAACATGGCTCACACAGATGCAGATTAAAACTCTTTTACCTGCTGTTGGTTAAATACTAAATTGGATTTGACGGCTTATATTTTCCTCTTTTCTGTTCAGTACATTAAAATGTCCAGCTGCTTTTTGGTAGAAATAATGCAATTATTTCCAGCAGCGAAGCTACTCTCCTCTTTCAATGCATACACACCTCTCACACCATGTGGGCCAGCCACAATTTAGGTCTCAATTTCTTCTGACTGTGGTATAGAAAATATTATCCTTCATTTGGCCACTATCTGTAAACAATCAAATCCCATCAACTTAGGTGCTTATATTTGTTGAATATTTTATCTCAGATGCAGTTCTCTTGTTATGGATCAAAATGGACCTTGCAAAGTTATTCACATAATCAAGAGAAAAAAAGGTAGTATGGAGCATCTTTAAATAGAACTCATTGCATATATTTAAAAATATCACAGAATCACAGAAAGTCTAGGTTGGAAGAGGCCTACAAGATCACCGAGTCCAACCTCTGACCTAACACTAACAAATCATCCACTAAACCATATCCCTAAGCTCTACATCTAAATGTCTTTTAAAGACCTCCAGGGATGGGGACTCCACCACTTCCTGGGCAGCCTATTCCAGTGACTAACAATCCTTTCGGTAAAGAAGTTCTTCCTAAGACCCAACCTAAACCTCCCCTGGTGCAACTTTAGCCCATTCCCCCTCGTCCTGTCACCAGGCACATGGGAGAACAGACCAATTGCCACCTCGCTACAGCCTCCTTTCAGGTACCTGTAGAGTGCAATAAGGTCGCCCCTGAGCCTCCTCTTCTCCAGGCTACGAGAAGCCAGGCTAGTCCCAGCTCCCTCAGCTGCTCCTCATAAGACTTGTTCTCCAGACCCCTCACCAGCTTCGTAGCCCTTCTCTGGACTCGCTCAAGCACCTCCATGTCCTTCTTGTAGTGAGGGGCCCAAAACTGAACACAGTACTCGAGGTGCGGCCTCACCAGAGCCGAGTACAGGGGGACAATCACTTCCCTGGACCTGCTGGCCACGCTGTTTCTTATGCAAGCCAGGATGCTGTTGGCCTTCTTGGCCACCTGAGCACACTGCTGGCTCATATTCAGCCAACTGTCAACAAAATCTCCCAGCCTGTAGCTCTGTTTGGGGTTGTTGTGCCCCAGGTGCGAAACCTGGCACTTGGCCTTGTTGAACTTCATACCGTTGGCCTCGGCCCATCGATCCAGCCTATCCAGATCATCTTGCAGAGCCTTCCTACCCTCGAGCAGATTGACACACGCACCTAACTTGGTGTCATCTGCAAACTTACTGAGGGTGCACTCCATTCCCTCATCCAGATCGTCGATGAAGATGTTAAAGAGGACTGGCCCCAGTACCGAGCCCTGGGGGACTCCACTAGTGACCGGCCTCCAACTGGATTTGACTCCATTCACTAAGACTCTCTGGGCCTGGCCATCCAGCCAGTTTCTAACCCAACGAAGCATATGCCAGTCCAAGCCATGGGCAGCCAGTTTCCTGAGGAGAATGCTGTGGGGTGTCAATTGCCTTACTGAAGTCAAGGTAGACCACATCCACAGCCTTTCCCTCATCCACTAAGCGTGTCACCTTGTCATAGAAGGAGATCAGGTTCGTCAAGCAGGACCTGCCCTTCATAAACCCATGCTGACTAGGCCTGATCGCCTGCTTGCCCTGCAACTGCCGAATGATGACGCCCAGGATAATCTGCTCCATGAGCTTCCCTGGCACTGAAGTCAAACTAACAGGCCTGTAGTTCCCCGGTCTACCCTCCGGCCCTTCTTGTAGATGGGTGTCATGTTTGCTATCCGCCAGTCAAGTGGGACCTCCCCTGATAGCCAGGACTGCCGATAAATGTTGGAAAGCAGCTTGGCCAGCTCTTCCACCAGTTCTCTCAGCACCCTCGGGTGGATCCCATCCGGCCCCATCGACTTGTGTACATCCAAGTGCTGTAGCAGGTCGCCAACCATCTCCTCGTGGATTGTGGGGGCCACATTCTGCTCCCCATCCCCTTCCACCAGCTCAGGGTACTGGGCGTCCAGAGAGCAACTGGTTTTGCTGAGGCAAAGAAGGCATTAAGCACCTCGGCTTTATCCTCATTTCTGGTAACTAAGTTTCCCCCCGCATCCAGTAAAGGGTGGAGATTCTCCTTAGTCCTCCTTTTGGTATTGATGTATTTATAAAAACATTTTTGTTGTCCTTAACAGCAGTAGCCAGATTGAGCTCCAGATGAGCTTTGGCCTTTCTAATTTTGTCCCTGCACTGCCTCGCAACATCCTTGTAGTCTCCTTGCGTGGCCCGCCCTCTTTTCCAAAGACTATAAACCCTCTTTTTTCTCCTAAGCTCTAGCCACAACTCTCTATTCAGCCAGGCCGGTCTTCTTCCGCACCGGCTCGTCTTTGGGCATGTGGGGACAGACCGCTCCTGAGCCATTAGGATTTCTTTCTTGAAGAGCGCCCAGCCTTCCTGGGCTCCTCTGTCCTTCAGAACCGCCTCCCAAGGGACTCTGCCAACCAGCGTCCTGAACAGCCCAAAGTCAGCCCTCCGGAAGTCCAAGACAGAGGTTTTACTGGTCCCCTTCCTGACTTCGCCAAGTATCGAGAACTCTACCATTTTGTGGTCACTCTGCCCAAGACAGCCCCCGACCACCACATCTCCCACCAGTCCTTCTCTGTTAGTGAACAGAAGGTCTAGCGGGACACCTCCCCTGGTAGGCTCACCAACCAGCTGGGTCAGGAAGTTATCTTCCACGCTCTCCAGAAACCTCCTGGACTGCTTTCTCCGGGCTGTGTTGTGCCTCCAGGATATGTCTGGGAAGTTAAAGTCCCCCACAAGAACAAGTGCTGACGATTTTGCAACCTCTTTCAGCTGTCTGTAGAACTCCTCGTCCACCCCCTCATCCTGGTTCAGCAGTCTATAACAGCCCCCCATCAGGATGCTTGCCTTGTTGGCCTCTCCGCTGATCCCGACCCATAGCGACTCCACCTTGTCATTGCCAGCCTCAAGTTCAACGACATCAAAACACTCTCTAATATAGAGAGCCACCCCACCACCCCTTCCATGCTGCCTGTCCCTTCTGAAGAGCCTATAGCCAGACATGGCAGCACTCCAGACATGAGAGTGGTCCCACCACATTTCCGTGATGGCAACCAAGTCATAGCCCGCGTGCTGCACAGTGGCTTCCAGCTCCTCCTGCTTGTTGCCCATGCTGCGTGCATTAGTGTAGATGCACTTCAGCTGAGCCTTTGCCTTCTCCCCCAGCCTAGCCACTGTTCCCCCTGGCACACCTCCAACAGGCTTTGTTTCTTCCCCGTCCCCCTTCTTACCTAGTTTAAAGCCCTCTCAATGAGCCCTGCCAGCTCCGTTTTCCCCTTGGGGACAGTTGGGTCCCGTCTGCGGCCATCAGGCCGGGTGCCGAGTAAAGTGCCCCGTGGTCAAAGAACCCAAAACTTCTGCATTGGCACCAGCCTCTAAGCCATGTGTTTATCAGGTGGGCTTTGCGTGTCCTCTCTGAACCCCTCCCTGCCACTATAGGAATGGACGAAAACACCACCTGTACTCCCGCTCCGTCCACTAACCGTCCCAGCCCCCTGAAGTCCCGTTTGATAGCCTTCAGGCTTCTCTCGTCAGTGTTATCACTGCCAGCCTGGACTATCAGTAGTGGGCAGTAGTCGGAGGGGTGAACCAGGCTGGGAAGCTTTCTGGAAACGTCCCTGACCCTGGCTCCAGGGAGGCAGCAGACCTTCCATACGGGTAGGGTCAGGCTGACGGATAGGGCCCTCCGTTCCCCTGAGAAGGGAGTCGCCCACAACGATCACCCTTCTTTCCTTTTTGGTGGAAGCAGTCTTGAGGCGTGGAACAGACTTTCTCGCCTTAGGCTTCCTGGTTAAACTTCCTTCCACACCCTCATCCTCACCCTCGAGCTGCAGGGCCTCAAACCTGTTGCATAAGGGCACCTGGGCTGGTGGGGCAGGTGTGGGGGGGCAGGTGTTTCCTGCATCGTCGAGCAGGGACCTGTCTCCATTCCTTCTTAACTCCTAGGTCCCCTCCCTCTGCCCGACAGCGACCGGGCAGGAGGTCCACCCCCATCTGGGGAGTCTCATCCCGGTGCCTCTCCTTCGGGCCTTGCAGGGAGTTGCTCCACCAGTCTATCTCCCGCTCGCACTCCCTGATGGCCCTCAACCTCTCCACCTCTTCCTTGAGGTCTGCCACCAGGTGGACCAGGTTGTCCACCTGCTCGCACTTCACGCACACGGTATATCTGCCTCCTTCAGACGGCAGCAGCAGGCTCTGGCACTCCCTGCACCCAGAGACCTGAACTGCCGCATTTTGGAGTGGGCAGTCTGTCTGGGTGGCTACAGACTTTCTAGTGCGAGCTCTCTGCCTAGCGAGGACCATAGTGGCCCAGCTAGTGCTAGACAGACGTTAGGTGAGGTGTTCCCGTGGGTGGGCAGGATCGCTCTGCCCTCCCTGCTCACCTTGCCTGTGCCAACTGCCGCACCCCTCCTTTCTGCCGCGCCTCACCCTGCTGCCTGTCCTGTTCACCGCGCTCCTGGTCACTCGTGCTCCCTAGGAGCTGCTTTTGAACGGCCAAATATGCATACTCTAGGCTTAAACTGGCATAAATGGATGTTTTAGCCCCTGATGTCTTCCTGTAGGGGGAAAAAAAAAAAAAAAAAAAAAAAAAAAAAAAAAAAAAAAAAAAAAAAGTAAATAGTATGATGGAATGGGTTGTTTTGCTTTGGTGTGTTAGCATCTGAAACTAAGGATTGAATTTCCATTTGTATTACATAGGCCTCATAATTGGATTGCTATTGGTAGTCATATACCTAGCAAATTTCAACCACATTCAATAGACTATGAGGCAGACTGCTGGAGAGGATCAGCCTGTGTACCCACAAGGTGCACAGATTCAAGCTAAGACATTAATGTATGCTTGAGAAAGATTTAGAAAACAAAAGAAACTGAGAAAAGTAGTCTGTGATCATCAGTCAGCCAAAGATGACTCAGCCATGTGCCCATAGGTACTGCTGACACACAAGGATCTACAAGAACTGTCTGCCCAAATCCCATGTATCTTGTGTTAAACAAAACTCCCCACTGAGCTGAGCTGTGGTCTAGTGTCCCTGTCTGCATCAGTACCCACAAGCAAAAATGGTATGTGGGCATTTGCTCAAACCCTGGCTCATGTCCTCACTTTTTGTAAACGTGGTTCCTGGAATGGGCTTGGCACCAGCCAGCATGCCCTCACCAGACCGCAACCTTTTGTTTTTTAACCCATCCTGCAGCTAAGTACCATACAGTCATTCACTCAACCAATCCCCCCAAGGGGGATGGGGGAGAGAATGAGAAAAAAAAAAAAAAAAAAAAAAGTACAAGCTTATGGATTGAGATAACGACAGTTTAATAGAACAGAAAAGGAAAAAAAAAAAAAATGATGATGATGATGATGATGATATGTACAAAGCAAGTAATCTACAATGCTCACCACCCACTGACTGATGTCCATCCCAACCCTGAACAGTGGTGTTTCCTCCCCACCTTCCCTTCCCCTATGTTGTCAAGAAGAGTCTCACCTTATCCCAGGGACACTCTAACAATAGGCACCTCAACAGTAATTGTCCTAAGTTTTAAGGCCTTGTTCATTAGTGAAATTCTGGTATGCATACTTACTGTTATTGTTACTAAAAAGATAATTTCTATGAGCAGGATGAAAATAATGCAAGGCCACAATCTGTCTTCATTTTCTGCCCATGGGCATCAGGTTGCAAAAACAAAAATTTTACATATACTCAGGGAAATAGTATCTGGATAACTTCAAAACATCTTTTTACATTCAACAAACAAAATTTCTTGTATTTTTTTTTTTTTTTAAATGTTAGTTTCCCTTTCTTCTGCATGCACTACACAATCAAATTTATAATCACATCACCAAATTTTGATTACATAATTTGTAGTTTTTCCATACTAATAATTGCCTCTTTGTTCCTCACAGATTAAATACATGCAAATATATACATATATTTCTAATAATATTTATAATTTCTCATATATGAGCTTACATTATATAAAGATTTTCAGAAAACTAGGTCCTGATTCTTAAACTAAAAGACTGCTTTTGCTCTAATGCTATGAGACAGGAGGTAGCAGCCAATGTTTATATTATTGATTAATCAGGTACTGAAGGGATTAGGCTCCAAGATTGTTCAGCACACAAAAATCCATACTTACTGTATTAAAACAGATTTTGAGACCTTGTTTATTGGTTATATCCAGGGTCAGGCCACTGCAATTTATTCAAGCTGAAATGTCTATATTATATGTGAACATAAAGCAATCTGTTACGAGGAATAGCTAATGTGGCTGACACAACAGCAAATAATTGTAGTAAATTACAGGTCAGTAATTGAAAAAGACCATTTATGCAAACACTTGTAAATTTATAAAACTGCTTAAACATTAAATATATTGAGTAAATAAAGATGAAGTTTGGACTATGCCCGGTTTTGGCTACTGTGTTCTTTATTTAATGGATTTTCTGTTAGGAATTTGTTGTGTAATTTTCATGAATTAAAAAATCATGGGCTTGTCCATAACTTCTGCATGTCTGCTCAAACAGAACAATGTATGTTATTGCTCTTCAGGGTATAATGTACTGGCCAGTGAAAGCAAATACTGTTTGCTGTTTGAAAGAAATTGTCATAGGTACCCAAGTGTGTTGAAAGGTATGTGTTTGTACATATATAGCTGGGTATTTATATGAGAGACATTCTGAACATGAGAAACCTTAAGGAAATGTGGAAAAAAAAATGCATAAATATCTGATAAATTATTTATTTGGTGAATTTCATCCCTTGCCATATCTGTGAATAATCTGCAAGGAGAATATTGTGTTTTCAGATTTGGTCCATCAAAATATCAATTGGTCCAAATGTAATTTGATATGCCATTTGGATGCTTAAAATAGTATGGTTTACACAATAACCTTTTTCAGCTTTGTACAAAAAAGTCATGACAATCCCATTCCAAGTTACATATAGAAATTGGGTTTGTATTATTAGCAAAGTTTTAGAAGTTTTTACTCAGTACTTACTAATAGTTTTTCTGACTTGAGGTTCAATCTTATTTGTAATATTGCACACATTTGCATGGAACACATAATCCTACTAATAAAGACTATGCTTTTTTCTCTGTATTTCTCCTCTGAAAAATTAATCCAAGGAGAATTTTTGGTCCTACTTTTTCCTGTTGTTGTTGTTGTTTTGGTTTGGTTGGGTTTGGTTTGGTTTGGTTCTCTGATTGAAACTGTGGTATGCTTAAAATTTATATAATAATATTTTCTGTACAGTTAAGTGGTTAGTGGTCTACCTTTTTTTAGTGTTATTCTTCACAGCATCAGTAATTGGCTGTATGTAGCAGCAACAGTACGGTCTTCATGGCTTTCAGTCTTCATTTTGTTTTTAGAGGTCAACAAAGAAGTGCGCTGGAGAGAACACTTTTATCTTCTCCGGAATCATGACATTCTACATATCATACACATTTCCACCATGCTTCTCTTTCTGAAGGTCTGCCTTTTCAATCTTCTTATTCTGCTTAAGTATCGTCTGATTCCTTCAATGTGGGACTCCATTTTATGTTGCTGAGGGCTTTGTTGACCGGCAAAATTTCACTCCTTATATTAATATTGTTTGGAAATTTTTAGAAATACATTCTCTGGGGTAACAAACATATGCAGAAGTAAAATCACCTCTTTTCCTACTTAGCTTAAAGCTCTTCCTTACTGACATAAACAGGAATGATAAAAAATAAAAATAAAAAAAATATTTGATGTAAAAACATCTGCATGGAAAGCAAACTTTAGTATACAAATGTTGATTCCAGCTAGCACCTGAGATTATATAGAAAATATTTCCTTATGTAACCAAGGTATAAACAATAAATATCAATTGAAAATTGTTTAGATACAGAAATGTTTCAGGTTAATCAACTCTTTGTGAGAGAAGGCAAACAGAAAATAGATCTGACGTTTTAAGAGAAGTATTTCCTACCCCAACACAATTTCTTTTCTTTACATGGGTAGCTGTGGTGCTTATAATGGAACTACAGATAAACTGAAATTTTAAATGCACTATTAATACTGGACTCTGTAAAAATAAATAAATTTGGAAAAATAAGTATTTTATTGTTCTTAACACACAATTCATGTAAAATGATAAGACATAATCACAGAATCACAGAATTGTCTAGGTTGGAAGAGACCTCAAGATCATCGAGTCCAACCTCTGACCTAACACTAACAAGTCCTCCACTAAACCATATCCCTAAGCTCTACATCTAAATGCCTTTTAAAGACCTCCAGGGATGGGGACTCCACCACTTCCCTGGGCAGCCTATTCCAGTGCCTAACAATCCTTTCAGTAAAGACGTTCTTCCTGATATCCAACCTAATCCTCCCCTGGTGCAACTTTAGCCCTTGCCCCCTCGTCCTGTCACCAGGCATGTGGAAGAACAGACCAATTGCCACCTCGCTACAGCCTCCTTTCAGGTACCTGTAGAGTGCAATAAGGTTGCCCCTGAGCCTCCTTTTCTCCGGGCTGAACAGTCTGAGCTCCCTCAGCTGCTCCTCGTAAGACTTGTTCACCAGACCCCTCACCAGCTTCTCTGGACTCACTTGAGCACCTCCATGTCCTTCTTGTAGTGAGGGGCCCAGAACTGAACATGGTACTCAAGGTGCGGCCTCACCAGAGCCAAGTACAGGGGGGCAATCACTTCCCTGGACCTGCTGGCCACACTACTTCTTATACAAGCCAGGATGCTGTTGGCCTTCTTGGCCACCTGAGCACACTGCTGGCTCGTATTCAGCCAACTATCAACAATGAACACATTACTGTGACAAATGCTAGTGTATTTGTTCTGAAAGTACTTACTTCTTACTCTTACTGTTTATCTTACTGTTTTTTTTATGTTCCAGTGTCTGATTTTGCTAGTGTGTAGATGTGGTGGTTTTACTCAGGTGGGCAGCCGAGCTCCACCACAACTGCTGTCTCACTCTCCCTCCTCAAAGAGGAATGGGGAGAAAATGTGATGAAAAGGGCTCAAGGGTTGAGATAAGGACAGGAAGATCGCACAGTAATTATCGTTACGGGCAATACAGACTCAGCATAGGGAGATAGTAAGATTTATTACCTATTATTATCAAACTAGAGAAGTGAGAAACAAAGGAAAGAAACCAAATCACCTTCCCCCCCATCCACCCTCTTCCACCTCCTCCCCCCCGAGCAGCGCAGGGGAACGGGAGAATGGGGGTTATGGTCAGTCTATAGCGCTTCTTCTCTGCCGCTCCTTCTTGGTCATTCTCGTCCTCTGTGCTGTGGGGTCCCTCCCACGGGATGCAGTCCTTGCTGAACTGATCCAGCATGGGCTGCCCACAGGCAGCAGTTCTTCAAGAACTCCTCCAGATATGGGGACTATCCCTCAGGTGCAAACTGCTCCAACCTGGATCCCCCATGGGCAGCAGCTCCTGCCAGGTCACCTGCTCCTGCATGAGCTCCTGTCCACAGGCTACAGGTCCAGCCCAGAATCTAATCCAGCAGGGGTCTTCCACAGGCCGCAGTCTCCATTGGTGCAGGTCCACCTGCTCCACCGTGGTCTCCTCCATGGGCTGCAGTGTGGAACCCTGCACCACCATGGTACTCCGTGGGCTGCAGGGAGACATCCTGCTTCACCATGGTCCTCACCACAGGCCGCAGGGGACTTCTGCTCCGGCGCCTGGAGCACCTCTCCCCCTCCTTCTCTTCTTCACTGACCGTGGTGCCTGCAAGGCTGTTCCTCTCTCCTCTCATTCTCCCAGGTGCTGTGCAGCGTTTTTTTTTTTTTTGTTGTTGTTGTTGTTGTTGTTGTTGTTGTTGTTGTTTTTTCCCTGTCTTAAATATGCTCTCACAGAGGCGCAAAACAACATCATTTATTGGCTCAGCTCTGGTCAGCAGTGGGGCCCTTACCAAATATGGGGCAGCTTCTAGATCCTTCTCACAGAAGCCACCCCTATGGCCCCCTGCTACCAAAACCTTGCCATGTAAACCCACTTCAGTAGATGATATTAAAAATATTTTCTTATTCTAGTATATTTTTGGTTTTTGCTTAGTTTTCCAAGTATCACATTATTGCCAATTCAAATGCTAGTTAATGTCATTTTGTGAATCTTTTTTTTTTTTTTTTTCAGTTAAATGTATATGAACTTTTCAGTAAATAATAAACAAATAAATAATAAAATAAACACTTAAAATATGAAATTTTATTGAAGTATTTTGAAAAGAATATAAAATATGAATGACTCCATAAAATACCTATTAAACGGAATATTAGCAAATACTTGTTGGGTTTTATTTTTATTTTTTCCCTACTTACACAGTCTAGGAAGAATTTAATTAGTAGGATGATTTACAAAGTTTAAATTAAGAATAAAATCCTTTTCGCATCCTGATTTTTTTTGTACTCATTTTCTTTCTCTTCAGATAAATGTGAATGTTTAGTGGGGACTGTTAGTGTTAGGTCAGAGGTTGGACTCGATGATCTTGAGGTCTCTTCCAACCTAGAAATTCTGTGATTCTGTGATTCTGTAAATAATAATAATAATAATAAGTATTCAGCTGGTAGGTTCTGTTCTTTGGATGCCTTGCAGTTTAGGAACATACTACATTGCGTCATCCTCCACAAAGTTCACCTTTCCCTACTGTCCCATTGTGTTAACGCTGATCTTATGGTATGACTAAAACCTTTCCCTCATACCCTTTCTACATGACTGGCTCAAGAAGATACACCAGCGACCTGGATCAGATCTATTACAGGGCATGAACACTGCTCCATGCATATGTCTATTCTCCAGTTACTGGACATAGTTACTTACAGCCTTTGACAAAAGTGGAGTCAGAAGTACCTTAATAACAGTCCTGCCTTTATTCTCTGACCACAAGTCCAACCAGACTTTCCAAGGCCTGCAGCAATTTTTTTCCTTCTGCATTTTCCCTCCCATCCTCAACAAACACACAGCAAAAAGAAAGCCAGAAGGACTTACTATCTCTCTCAGTGCATGCTGGATGCTAGTGCATGCTGGATCTAACCATTTCTTCTACTCTACTTCTGTCACACAAACTAGCTCTTGGATAGTGTTACCAAAGCTGAATGCAAAATAATCAAAGTGGGATACATTCCAGCAATCTTCCTCCTCAACATACAAACAAATCAAATCAAACAAACAAACCTTGCATTTAGCTCTCTTTGGAAGTTTGCAGATTCAGAGGGTGACAAAAATGGGCAGTTTGTCTTCTAATGCAATATGAATGCCATATATAATGTTACTTGAGAAGATGCAAAATGTTTATACAAACTGTCAGAGATAGCAAAACTAATTTGTAGCATGTGGCATGCATGATGTTGAATGAAAAATTTTGTCATACACCTACAGTTTGGCTGTAGAATGTATGAGAATACAAATCTTGCTGACACACTGCAGCTGCAGCTCAACTGAATGTGAAATGCTTTGATTTGCAAAAATTCACACCATGTGCCAGAGAAGAAGAAAAATCAGTAATACAGTCTATTTTAATGTCTTTCACTGAAGGTGATCTACTCTGATTTTGCAGCTGCAGCACATGTGGTAAGTGAAGCACCTCAGCTCTTTTGGAATGTAAATCCAAATGGAGGTAATTATGACCTCCCATACATGCATGTTTCACAGGAATGTGGGATGGAAGTCTGCCACAGCTATAGAGGCACTGATAAAGAAGTTGGGAAGGCTTGGCACATAGAGCTGATGGTGCTGAGGGGTGTAGGTGAGGTACACATGCTTCAGGAAACAAAACCCTTGGTATGGATTGGTGTAGACTTTAACAACTACTGAAATATGCAATATGCATTTATCATGGTCTTTTAAAGGCTCTCTCTTGACCAACATACTTCAAAAACAGTGAATCTGCCTCCTCCCTAAGACTAAATGCTCTTCAGTAAACATAAGAGAAGTGGCAAAGAATTATAAGTAAAAAAGTGGTGAAGTGTTTATAAAAAGAGACTTGAAAATAGTCTCATTCAGCTCAAATTGCAAGTGAAATCCTGACCATATATCAGCTATAAATGAGACTATGTTCTACAATGTTATAGGCTTTCTTTACTTCTCAAGTAGCATTCTCGGGAAGAGTCCATACATGGCTCCAGATGTTATCTAGTAAGTTAATTTTGTCCTACAAACTATGCATTCTCTTCTTATATGATGCCATTTAGGTCAGATTTGCTGTCTGACTGTTACTTGTTTTTCTACTTTCTCACTTTGTTTCCATGAAACTGATGATTAAGTAAATACTCCGTAAATAGATGCAGAAGTTAAAAGATAATTTCCATTAACTTTAAATTAGGTGCAGAGATTCTCTTAGGAGTGAAACTACTTTTTAATTATTTAAAAATGTTGTAATCATGTATACATAGATTTCTTACTACAATAAGTTCCAGGCTATTTTTTAATATAGGTCCACATTTTTCTGATTTTTGTACAGAGCTGAATAATTTCCTCATTAGGATTTAAATAAAACTGACCTTGACTGTATGCCAAGGAGGTATCTGATGGAAACTACATAGTATTTTCTAAAATAGCAAACTCTTATTATGATCTCCTGTAATGAATTTCCTAATAAAGCCGTCATAAACATTTCACTTGAAGTCATGTTTTCACCATGGGCAAGACTTCCTATGTTCTTCAATTACTAGTTACTCTAATTTAAATTGGTTCTACTAAGAAAGATTTCTGAGCCTATCAATTCCAAATATCTAGCATCATCAGGTTAAATAATATATATATATATGTCTCTCAGGGATCATTCAGAGTAAATATTGAAATATATACAAATACAGTGATATTTAAGGATCACATTATTCCAAAATAATGTCAATCAGGGCATGCTGGACTCCAAGGAACCATTTCAATTCCATTTTCAGAGTTTCATCAAAATAATATTATGAGGCTGATGAAGCATTAAGGACTGACTGCAGCCCCCATTCCCTGTTCCCCTGTGCTGCTCGGGGGGTGACATAGAAGAGGACGTATGTGTGGGAAGGTGTTTTCAGTTTGCTTTTAGCTTCTCTCCATTCTTGTCTGTTAGTAATAGGCAATAAATTATATTAATCTCCGTATGCTGAGTCTGTTTTGCCCATGACAATAACTGGTGAGTGATCTCCCTGTCCATATCTCAAGCCTTGAGACCTTTCCATCATATTTTCTCCCCCCTTTCCCTGTGAGGAGTGGAAATGAGAGAGTGGTTGTGGTAGAGTTCAGCTGCGTAACAGGGTAAAACCACTACACTTGACACTTGCGGTTTTCTTGGAAAAGAGGGCTGTCATCAGCTTCCTACTGTCTGAAACACTGCAGATTTCTTTCTTGCCTTGGAAATAGAAGACATATTGATTGACCATAGTAAAGGCCCTATCATACAGACTGTAGAATGCTGTGTTCTTATTTTCCCGTCAGAAACTACCAAAGGAGGCCTGGATATTTTTCTGCAGATTGGTGGGAGAGAGAAAGTGTATCTTCATGAAGACCGGTCTCTATGCTGCTGCTCAGGATTCTTCTGGATGGTGGGGAAAAAATAAATAAAAAACTCTAATGTTTATCTCAGGATAATGATGGTGCTGAACTTTGAACCTATTTATGTGGCAACTCCTGTAGGGTGCTTACATAGTAATGCTAGCAAGAGTAATGTTCTGCTAGACTTTATTGTCAGCAGCAAGATCTGGTTTAAGAAAATCACTATAAAAAACAGAAATTTGCAAAAATTATACTGAACAATATGATGATCAATGAGACAGTTCTGTTCAGTTGCACATACAAATCTCATAGATAACAAACTGAATTTTTATTAGTGGGAGAAGATGAAGACTCTGACAAGATATGGTAAGAAAAACTCGTTAACAATTTAGAGTCTTCTTCTTTTGGAGAGGTAACTGTTGGGTACTCTGGTTGTCTCCCCCTTACCACAGCTACTGTTTCAGATATTCAGGTTTGCTGAGCAGCCAGGCCTGGTTCCAGCTGATGTGACCTACCTGCTTGGTATGTTTCTGTTGATTACTCTAACATCTCTACTGTGGCCAGGAGCTACTCCAGGGCTCCCATCATTCTTGCCTGTTGACCACCCTTATTAGCCTGCCTTTGCTCTGCGTGACAAGACATGATGGAGGCAAGTATTTTAAAACATGGCATTGGAGTGAGGCTTCTGGGACCCAGAATGGAGAGGAATTTCAGGCAATGTGCTGGTGCTTGGCGTTCCCTAACAGATTTGCCTGGATTGATTTCAAGTATCATATTGCTCTGCCTTCTCTCTTAAACAGTTGAAAAGATTTATACAGCCCAGTATAGCTACGATGAATCAAATATCTACTCCTGTGTTTTTGTTACCTCCTGAATGACCACACACTTTTGAGCTAAGTGGTCTCATTGTATACATCTCTTTTTTTTTTTTTTTTTTTTTTTTTTTTTACATGATTCATGTTTATGAGGAACATACCCATACTTCAGATAATTCCATCTGTAATCATTTTTGAAGTGAAAATTTTGAAGTACCCTTGTTATTGTTAATTCAAATATTCATAAAAAATAAACAATGAAACTAATATATAAATTTGTCTAACATCTCTTATCTTTTGAGTTTTCACTGAAGATAAGTCTCAAAAGCCAGGAGAGCATGATTTTGGAAAATTTCAAAAGAAAATCAATTGTTGTATAATATTCTTATATTTGAAAGTCCTTTTTCACTAATTGCTTTCTGGAGAGCTTTATATTTACTTTTTAACTGGGATCTTCAAAATTAATTTTCATTTAGTCTTAGCTATTATCTTTTTTCTAGGCTTATCATCTCAAAGTATTCTAATGTCTTACCTGAGGCATATGTAACAAAGAATCATAAATTAGATAAAGAAAAAAAGATTTTATTTATTTATTTATTTATTTTTTTAAAAAGAAAGATTTGCTTGAAAGATTTTCAGAATTAAAAAAGGCATTTGTCTTTAGAGGGAAAATAACAGCAACAACAACAACAATAATAATAATAAAGCAATAAATATTAATAATATAGCAATAAATAATAATAATAATAATAATGGGAAGCAAACAAGTGGGCAGTTTCATATAACATTACTCAAAATTAGCAGTACCCAACTTGGCAATAACCATAGATTTTAACTGCTCCAAAAGAAGAGTAGGATCTTTAAGTTCTCATGGCCTAGGGTAAGACATGAAGATCTCAGAAGGGAATCAAAAGGACAATTCTGTACATTATGAAATGAAAAGAGATTATGAGGTTGGGAGCTACAAGACTGTAACATTTACTGACATCTCTTCTCCTTTCTCCCCATTGCAGTGTGATAAATGGTTTGCAGAGGAAATTTGAAGACTGAACTTTACTGTCACTGACTGGAAAGATCAAGGGGCTGTGAAGTCTGACCTCCTGTTGTTCTTGGTGTGTCACAAGATTACCTTGGTGTCACATATATGTCACATATATACGTGCATATGTGTGTGTGTAAAAAAAAAAAAAAAAAAAAAAAAAAAAAAAAAAGAGGAAAAATAAGTATAGGAACTGAGAAGATCCATCCTTTAGAGTTGGTGCAAAGCTGAAGGGACTGTCTGTGGTGAGCAACCCCAAAAACTAAGGATTTTGATAGCCTACTCTATTTCTGACTATTTCTTTTATCAGAGCAAGAGAGGAAGGTGCATCAATTTTTGTCTTGCTGACCTGGTTGTCCTCTGGGACAGGAACATTACAAGCCACTGGTTCAAATACAGGCTTTCATTTTAGATGATAGAACAAAGAGGAATGACTGAAAGTAAATAAAACTTGAGTTCACACAGGTATAAAAAGACCCTTTTTTATAATCAAGTAGTTATAAACATGACTCTGAATAGTTTGTGAGGCAAAAATAACGGGCTTGTTTGAGAAGCAATTGAGATGCTTTCTGACAAAAATAATATATTAGGAGATTAGTCTCCAAGGGATGGATAACCTTTCCAAATTCTAAGTATTTCTTCTGTTCTCATGTGTGAGTTTACAATCTGTTAGTCTCAAAATATATCTGCAAACTCACAGGCCCACCTTCCTGACAGCTGCTCAAACAACAGAGCGTAGGAGCAAAGAAAAACTGTGCACTGTCACCCACCCAGCAATTCTGAAAAGCTTGCTAAGTTACTCATACAATCCAGAAATGACAGTCAGAGCAAAGGGGAGGATTGGAGACAGTGGAGGAGAGAAGTCTCTTAAAGTGCAACATTTGCAGCACACTCTAGAAAACTAAAGGGACCAATTAGTATAATTGGTTTGAAATCATTTCAGCACAGTCCTAAAGACAAAAGAAAAATTGTCCTTCAGAAATGGGACTTTATTGTTCAGATGAGCATAGAGATGAACAATGAATTCTATCAGTTTTGGAGGCAACATTCCTTCTCCTTCATACTGGACCATACATTATTAATGAACCCTATTTTTGAGTGTGAAAGAACTGTTTGAAAAGCGTTAACATAGTCTATTGGATGTGATTGACACTGTCATCCCTTTCTTTTTGCTGTTGGCAAGAGGCATCCCTGTAGATTTATGTGCATCTGGACATTACTAATATTCTCCTTGTTATGCACTCTGGGCAGCTGTGATATGGAAATTTCTAAATTTCTAGCACAGATTTTAAGGAGGGAGTTTACTGTTATCTGCACACACAAACACACAAAAAGGAACTTTTTTTTTTTTTTTTTTTTTTTTTTTTTTTTTTTTCTCTAAGATTCTATCAGTCAAAAATATTTAATGTCTGGTTCCTTAATAACTCTAATCTGTTTTCAACATTCGCACCTTTTAAAGGAATTTCATCAGATTTACATGGATTCTCCATATATTTCCAGTGACTTTCTAAGAGTTTAGTTTTCAAGACTCACGTCTGTCTCTGTTTTAACTTCCAATTCTTTGACTTGATTTTTTTTTTAATTGGGTTGGTTCATCAAGTACTGCAGCTAGTGTTTACCAGCTAGGGTTTACCTGAACAAACAAATATCTCTGATTTGTCTGTGTAAGGGTTTTTAATCACAAAAATTAAGATTATTGAAATTAGGAACAATTGAAAGAAAACATCAAATGACATAAAAACAAAACAAAAATAACAGAAGTCATGATTTTTTTTTTTTTTCTTCCCCTCAAGGAAACATTATTTATTCTATTTTTATATGAAGATTTGGAATTATTGTAGTTTCTCAGACCATATAAGAAAATATGTCATCATTGTGTATACATGAATTTTGTAATCTCTGGCAAGGAGAGGAAAACCCATATAATAGAGTGAAGACCAGTATTAAACATGAACAAACATGTAGAATTTTCATGAAGACACTGATATGGAGGTCTATTAGTCCAAGCTTTTATGTATCTGTGTAACTATATAAAATTACAGATACAGTCAAATATTTTATTGGTAGAGGGGTGTTTTGTTATAATTTTTGCTATAATTTTTGGACATCTTTTAAAGATAATTCTTTTGCTTCTCAGCTGTGTCATGAGAGATCCTAATCGAAACAGAACTTAATGTGAAGGATCTGTCTGAAGTGTTGGAATATGACTTAAGGTAACATCCTTGGCCTAGAAGATAATTGAAGTTGATATTATTTTAAAATATGTTTTTATAACTACAGATATTCTATACAATGAGATAAGAGAGAAACCAAAAGTTTGGAATTCTGAAGAATTACCTTCCAGTCTGTTCTGCTTCTGTCTCTGTATTCATGAAGTGTCTTGCTTCACCCGTTTCCTTTACTTTGGACCTTAGGCAATACAAGTTTGTGTCCAGCGATTAAAGGCACATGGGCAGCTGCTTTCTGCTCACAGTCAGCAGGTCTGCTTTTTGAGTGACATGTCCACCACCTTTCCCAGAGGTCAGGCTCATCTTCTCCACGGCAGGCCCATTGTTGGCCATCCCAGGCTGTGAGAGTTCACCATGGAGTTCCTTCCTGCTTAGCAGCACAAGGAATTGCCACTGCTTCACTAGGCAGCCTAATTATACCAATCAGTAACGTAAAATAATTCTTATGGCTGGAAGTGGAAAGGTTATAACTCATAAAGACATTTGCCAACTGAAGATATAAGGATAAAAAAAAGTCAATGTATAAAAATAAATAAATAAAAATACTTATCAAACAAAATATGCTTGAACCTTACCTCTCTGATGATTTCATTTTTTTTTTTTTTTTTTTTTTGGCCAAAACTAAGTGAAATTTAGAAAATCTAAACTTAAAAATAAGTGATAAGGGTGTTTTTTTTTTTTTTTCTTCTTCTTTTTTTTTTTTATATATATGTTTTGGGCTTTAGTGTTTTTTAAGCTCACAGTAATGTGATTTTAGTGACTACTTCACAGTAGGAAAGACTACTTCATACAAAATGACTCTTGCAGAGCATAAGATAGACACAGAATCATCAGCATATATATATATTTAAGATGAATTTTAACATTCTTATGTAGCTTCTTCATTTTTATTTCCACAAGCCTTTTTTGTGGTATTTTAAAATTCTACTTAGTAATCATATTTAAGGGCCACATGATATTATTTTTTGGTTATTCCCACAGGAACAGACACATGAAATAAAATCTCTTTACCCTCCATTGAGAAATTTCTTACCAATTCTCCTACTTGTCATAAAAAAATTTACTTCACTTCCTTAGCAGAAGGAAGAGTGGTTGTTGTACTGGAAAGAGTTGTACCAGAAAAAAGAAAGTTGTACTGGAATCATGGTATTCTTCTCTGTGGTCAGCTGTGCTGGATTAAATGCTGCCCAGAAACTATTCCTTGCTGGTTAAAAGCACAAGTTCAGAACCCAGCTCCATTCCTTAATGTTTCTGAAGACATTACAATTCAAAACAAGGATTTACTGTATGAATTCCAAAAATCTTTGCTGAATGACTTGACTTTACAACGAGTGTTAAAATATCATATTTACACATGATTGTAGAAAAAAGTAATAATTTTATATTGCACGAACACTATAAAATAAACTAATGTTACAATGTTCATACAACCATTTCAAGTAAAAAACAGAGCAGCTTTTCATTTTCTTATGAAAGAACAGAATTTTCTAACATTTTTTTTTTATTATTTTTTGCATTGTAAAATTCTTATTTGTTGTTATTGATGATTTTTATTCCTACATTTGCCACTGTCCAAAGTCTATTCCATGAACCTGTGTCCAGTGTGAAGTTAAGGTCCTTAAAAAACAAGAGCAAGACTATGGTGGTGTTTTGTGCAGATATGAGAAGTTAAAAAACAAACAAAAAAAAACTACACTTCAGAAATGATATTTGTCATACCCATGCAAGTCTGTGATCACCTGATTTACTTTTACTGTCTCTGCCATGATGCAGTTTTGCCTTTTCCTCACAGAAAAGGTAAATTCTTAGCTTTAATAATTAATTTCTTAATAGTGTGATAGAGGTGCAGTTTATTAATTTTCCTTTACTGTGTTGGTATAAATCAGATAGTCTTGTCTTAGACTTATATTTTTTATCTGAATCTATTTTAGGAAATAGGTGACTTCATTCGTAATAATAAAGAATATAAGTACTTGGTTTACTGAATTTAAGCAGGAAAAAGAAGAAAGGTATGTATTGGTAGTACGGGCTATCCTGTTCCTTAGGATCTTTCTTGTGCAATGCTCCTGAGTGATATATATTGAAGTCTAAATAGAAGAAATTCATCTGAGAATGTATTTTTTTGGCTCTGTTTTGCTTGAACAAGACCGGAGCATCTATGCATAGACAGACACGGGAGAGTTTTTGGATTGCAGCAATTCTCTTACCTGTTGCTGGGATCTGAGGTACGCAAGAACTTGACAAAACACATCACCCACTCCTCATAAAGAAATGTAATGCCAAAAGCAAAATAAATGGTGAACTGTAAAGAAGCTTTTTTTTTTTTTTTTTTTTTTTTTTTTTTTTTTAAATCCCATATAATCACAGAATCACAGAATCACAGAATTTCTAGGTTGGAAGAGACCTCAAGATCATCGAGTCCAACCTCTGACCTAACACTAACAGTCCCCACTAAACCATATCCCTAAGCTCTACATCTAAATGCCTTTTAAAGACCTCCAGGGATGGGGACTCCACCACTTCCCTGGGCAGCCTATTCCAGTGCCTAACAATCCTTTCGGTAAAGACGTTCTTCCTGATATCCAACCTAATCCTCCCCTGGTGCAACTTTAGCCCTTGCCCCCTCGTCCTGTCACCAGGCATGTGGGAGAACAGACCAATTGCCACCTCGCTACAGCCTCCTTTCAGGTACCTGTAGAGTGCAATAAGGTTGCCCCTGAGCCTCCTTTTCTCCGGGCTGAACAGTCTGAGCTCCCTCAGCTGCTCCTCGTAAGACTTGTTCACCAGACCCCTCACCAGCTTCTCTGGACTCACTTGAGCACCTCCATGTCCTTCTTGTAGTGAGGGGCCCAGAACTGAACATGGTACTCAAGGTGCGGCCTCACCAGAGCCAAGTACAGGGGGGCAATCACTTCCCTGGACCTGCTGGCCACACTACTTCTTATACAAGCCAGGATGCTGTTGGCCTTCTTGGCCGCCTGAGCCCACTGCTGGCTCATATTCAGCCAACTATCAACCAATACTCCCAGGTCCTTCTCTGCCAGACAGCTTTCCAACCACTCATCTCCCAGCCTTTAGCTCTGTTTGGGGTTGTTGTGCCCAAGGTGCAGGACCTGGCTCTTGGCCTTGTTGAATTTCATACAGCTGGCCTCAGCCCATCGGTCCAGCCTACCCAGATCCTCCTGCAGAGCCTTCCTACCCTCGAGCAGATCGACACACGCACCTAACTGGGTGTCATCTGCAAACTTACTGAGGGTGCACTGGATCCCCTTATCCAGATCATTGATAAAAATATTAAAGAGAACTGACCCTAATACTGGTCCCTGGGCACTCCATTAGTGACTGGCCTCCAACCGGGTTGAACTCCATTCATCACAACTCTTTGAGCCCGGCTACCCAGCCAAGTTTTAACCCAGTGAAGCGTACACCAGTCCAAGCCATGAGCAGCCAGTTTCTTCAGGAGAATGCAGTGGGGAACGGTGTCAAAAGCCTTACTGAAATCAAGGTAGACCACATCCACAGCCTTTCCCTCATCCACTAAGCGTGTCATCTTGTCATAGAAGGAGATCAGGTTCGTCAAGCAGGACCTGCCCTTCATAAACCCATACTGACTGAGCCTGATCGCCTGGTTGCACTGCAAATGCCGATATCTGGTCATGTTGCTTCTTTGACTATGAGCTGTTCATTTTTTTAATGAAGAAAATCTGTAAATAGTTGTTTGTGCTAGTAACAAAATATCATGGGATACTGTCCTTCAATATTTGCCTACTTGATTTAAAAACACTAAGCATTATTTGGAACAACTGAATTCCTAAGGGGAAAAAAAAAAAAAAAAAAAAAAAAAAAAAAAAAAA
>CM021767.1:77947919-77965957 GCA_011076525.1 Nettapus auritus | reverse complement strand
GAGCGGTTGTGGTGGAACTCGGCTGCCCACCCGAGTAAAACCACCACATTGTCTCTTTCTAAAAACAAACAAATAAATAAATATTAATTCTCCCCAGACAGTAAATGTGTGGATAATGCAGAACCAAATTTTTTTCAAGCTTAAAAACACATTCAAACACTTACTGGTTTAGAAATTAACATATTACACTTCTTTTTTTTTTTTTTTTTTTTTTTTTTTTTTTTTTTTCCTAAACATCTCACAAGGAAGTAAGGTCTGGATAAAACCATTGTTCACAGGAATTCACCAAACTTGTCTAGGACAAGCAAAAGAGGAGGAGGCTCAGGGGAGATCTTATTGCTCTCTACAACTACCTGAAAGGCAGTGGTGGGGAGCTGGGGGTCAGCTTCTTCTTACAGGTAACTAGTGGTAAGACTAGAGGGAATGACCTGAAATTGTGCCAGGGGAGGTTCAGACTGGAAAATAGGAGATATTTCTTCTCCGAAAGAGTAGTTATCCATTGAAACAGGTTGACCAGGGAGGTGGTGGCGTCACCATCCCTGTGGGTGTTTCAGGAAAGATTGGACTTGGTGCTTAGGCAAATGGTTTAGTGGGTGTCATCAGTAGTAGGGTGATGGTTGGACCAGATGATCTTGGAGGTCTTTTCCAACCCTAAAAATTATATGATTCTATGGTTCTGTATCTAGAAGTTAGAGACATTATTGTTTTACCTTGGTTTATCTTCTTCTCTTTTATCTCTTCTAAAATGCTTTTTTGAAGCTTTCATCTTGATTAGCAATATGAAAGTTTTGATCACCTAATGTTTTGCACAGAAAATTGTTATATAAACAAATAACATATTTGTTTTCCAGCTAGTATCACATGCATAGCAACAAGGCTCTAAGCTGTTTTCTTTAAACTTTATTCCACTGCTTGCCAACTAGAAATTTTCATAGTACATTGTGGTTACCTGGAAACTAGTCAGATATTTAAAATCTGTGACAGAAATCCCCAAACTACAGGGTATTGACTTTTATCATGAAATCCACAAGACTCCTATCTTTATTGGGAAATTCCCAACAAACTAAGAATTCAGTGCTTTTCAAAATTACCATGCTATTGATTTACTCTTGAATTCTTTTGGTCTAATTGACAGTGATGCAGTAGCAGCTCTGTTGTGATAACATATTGAAATATGTGTTTTTAATCTAATTAGGTCAGCTTACTGAAAACTAGAGATAGAAGGTTATATGCACTTCATATAAAATATAAATAAGCAACAAGGAGTAAAAGAAAAATGTGAAATGTGCATTCCTCTGTCATGAGTGGTCATAATAATATTTAATAATTGTTAAATTGAGAACAGATGAACAAAATCAGCACAGGGAAAAAGAAAAAAACAATTAAATCTATGTCAAATAAATACTTACAAGCACATGGATAGGAGATACCAAGAAACCTTCAGAGAGGAACTCTGAAGAAGACCTTAGATAATATTTTAATCAAGGTGATAATGAGGACAATACAAATTATATTTTCTAAACGCTCAAAGCTATGGTTCTTGCATTAAAAATAATGAAAATATGCAGGCAATATTTTTGAAAGCACAGGCATGACAATACATTTGAGTCCTATGTCCCTTAAATATACCTTTTTAAAATATATATATATATATATTTGCTTCATTTCCTTGTTGCCTTTTATGCCTCTATTCCTCCTTTTTCTTTTCTGTATTTATCATTCCTTCTGCCCAAGAGAAATTGTGGATGCCCTATCCATGGAGGTGTTCAAGGCCAGGTTGGATGGGGCTTTGAGCAACCTGATCTAGTGGGAGGTGTCCCTGCCCATGGCAGGTGGATTGGAACTAGATGATCATTACAATCCCTTACAACCCAAGCCATTCTACTATTCTATGATTCATAACGACAAATTCTGTGATATTTGTACAACAGTTGACTTTAAACGATAGATAACAATGTCAAACTTCACTTGAAAAACATTCATTACTTCTGAAATGTCTTCTACTAGTCTAATTTTCCCATATTAGCTCAATGTGGCAGCAAATGACCAGTGGCAGCAAAAAAACTATAGAACAAACAGTGGTGAGATGGCAGAAGTCATGCAAGACCCCATCAGAAATATTCCAACATACATGAGACAATTAACATCAGTGAGTATTGGTCACCACAGTGTACATTTCTCCAGTTGACTTTAGTAGGTATAGACATGTAATTATGTGTATGACTGAACAGACTTGGCTAAAAACAAATAGTTACAGAGGATTGTTAAGACTATATAGCGTTCTAGTCAGCTGGTAGGGAGGAGGGGAAGGCAGCTTTGCAGAATTTGGCAAATATTACGTTTTATTTTTTTTTAATATATATATATTGTTTTTTCTAGATATGAACATATGCTCTTAGTATTTGAATATTTCTTGTAGTGTCTTCCTTCATAAATTGCCACCTCTGTTAACTTTATAGGTTTTCTTTAAAATAATTTTTAACAAACCATATCAGTTAGGTTCTTACTAGAATGCATATAATATTTTCACAAGAAACATTAGATCCCCATACTGAGACTTCTACTTCTGCTCATGACATGTATTGAATTTATATTTGTTTCTTTCTGTCCAGCTTTTTTCCAATAATGTGCATTAAAATGATTATACAAAAATAAATTGCATTACACAGTATCATAATGTTTTCAAAGATGACATTACATTAGTCTAGCACAGGTCAATTTTCTCTGGTCCTCTAATAGCATGGATAATGCCTTACTTTGTGGGTGTTTTTGTTCTTGTTATTTCTGATTTTCCCTTTTTTCCTGGAAGAAATGTGCAACATTTCCCAGCACACATAAATAAGATCTGCTCTTATATTGTACTGTGGGCAGTGTGTCTATGTTTACTTCAGCCAGCTAAATCCAATAAACATCTACTGGGATAGTAATTTTTAAGTTAAAGTTCAATATCAAACATGTCAGCAGTGCACTTAGCAAGAAGCAGGGCAGCAGTTTGAAGAAAATGCAGATCCAGTCACCAGTAATTTATATAAAATTAGAAACCCTTGTAAGACTGCTGGTATTTCATCATGTAGCAGTACTTAAATAAAAACAGTTCTTCTCCAGAAGGTGATTGTTTTCCTTGGGCATAGGTAGATTAAAGATCAATTCATTTACATATTTTTAACACATGTTCTGCCACTCTCATCTTCACTACCTAGATTTGTGAAATGAATAATAGATTTTGCATGCTGTTATCAGGTGGTCAAAAAATGGACGGGCATTTGTATTTATTATATTTGTAATACAATTTCTCTTTCAGGTCATTCTTTTTCTCTTTGTAAAATAATTGCTGATGACCTAATAAAACATTAATCATCATATTTAGAGATGTGAAATACTGTGGCAAATGCTATGTTATTATTTTATAGGAACTACTTATACAGTATGACACTAAAGGTCTCTGTATACTTAGAGGATAGATTAAAGTTATTGAGTATACTTCTCAAACATTTGACTTCATTTGACTTCTGAGCTAGGATTACAAAATCATAGAATCATAGAATCTCCCAAGTCGGAAGGGACCCATAAGGATCATCAAGTCCAACTCCTCGCACAGGTCTACCCAAAAGTTTAGACCATGTGACTAAGTGCACAGTCCAGTCACTTCTTAAATTCAGACAGGCTTGGTGCAGTGACTGCTTCACTGGGGAGCTTGTTCCAGTGTGTGACCACCCTCTCGGTGAAGAACCTCTTCCTGATGTCTGGCCTAAACTTCCCCTGCCTCAGCTTAACACCATTCCTGCGGGTCTTATCACTGGTGTTTACAGAGAATAGGTCACCTGCCTCTCCACTCCCCTTTGCGAGGAAGTTGTAGACTGCAATGAGGTCCCCCCTCAGCCCCCTCTTCTCCAGGCTGAACAGGCCCAGTGACCCCAGCCGCTCCTCATATTTCTTTGCCTCTAGGCCCTTCACCATCTTCATCGTCCTCCTCTGGACACTCTCCAACAGTTTAGTGTCCCCCAAAAGGACATATAGGATGCCTTATTTTAGGAAATTAATTCCAAAATTTATGTCATTAAAAATTTTGACCAGAGGCTTATGAATTATTCTGCAGTTTCCTTATTCCACTACATGTCCACCAAGTCCTGAGAAAGATAAAAGGCTTGATGCCTTTATACAAAGGGATTCTCAAAGTATTTATCCCACTTAACTTGCTCCAACCTCAAAGTGTTTTTAGTATTCACTTAATTAATTGCATCTTCCAACCGGAGCCTTTCATATAATGAAAGTTTGAGACAGAAGGAACTGTTCATCCCTGAGAAGGCTTTCGGGGATCTTATCAATGTGTATAAATATCATCACAGAGAATGAAGATGAGGGAGACAAACTATTCTCAACCATAGTCACTGACAGGGCAGAAAATAACAGTCACAAATTAAAATCAGGAAATTCCATCTGAACACAAGAAAACACTTTCTACTGTGAGAGTGTTCCAACACCTACACAGGTTGCCCAGAGAAGTTATGGAGTCTCCATCCTTGGAGATATTGAAAACCCAACTGGACAAGATTCAAGGCTTGCTGCTTGAGCAGGGTTGTGCTACATGATCTCAAGAGATCTTTTCCCAGCTTAACTGTTCTGTGACTATGTGATTCCACAACATACGTCAGGAGACAGTAATTCCAGCCTCCTATGTCTAACTGGGATGTGGGAGACCTGTGTGCAAATACCTACATCTGTTTTGGCTTGATTTCTGGACTTGTTTAATCCAATTCTGATACTTCTCTTGCGGTATATATAAATGCTCTGGTTACAGCATATTCCATACTGGATCTTCCAATTTTGTATTAATTTATTCTTCCTTCTAAAGTATTTCTGTGTGTTTCAGGAGCTATAATCTGTCTATCTAAGGCAACAGAAAAATAAATTGCTATCATTCACATTCTAATTTCAGTTTTAATCTCAGAAGAGAGTAATACTTAATAAGCTTTAGAAGCCGGTCTTAAGTACTATATTTTGAGCATTTCCTCCTACATTATTTAATTTTCTGGTGATGTTATCAATATGTAGTCATATAAAAACAATCTGCAATATTACTTCAACAAATCAAAATATAATTGATAACAGTATCTACACAATGATCACTTTTATATTTTCATGTTCATCTTGCAGCAGATCCAAGACAGGGCTCAGAAATAGGACTTCGAATTACCTTTAATAGATACTTACATTCACTTGTCCAGAAAAATAATTTAATATGACTAATAAAATAATTTAATATGACTTATCTAGTGGGAATTAGTTCCTTTATTAAGAAAGACTGGAGTAATCTTGTCCTGAATCGTCTAATTTTAGAAGTGTCAGTTCAGCTTAATCTCTTTTCTTACTGTGGTGGTTTTACTTGGTTGGGTGGACAAGTTCTACCTCAGCTGCTTTCTCACTCCCCCTCCTCAAAGAGAAAGGGGGAGAAAATACGATGGAAAGGGCTCAAGGGTTGAGATAAGGGCAGGGAGATCACTCAACAATTATTGTGACTGGAGAAACAGACTCAGAGTAGAGAGATACTAAGATTTATTGCCTATTACTAACAAGCTAGAGAAGTGAGAAAGAGAGGAAAGAAACCAAAAATGTCAGCCTCTTCCGTTTCCCCCTGAGCAGCACAGGGGAACGGGGGAATGGGGGAATGGGGGCTGTGGTCAGTCTATAGCACTTTGTCTCTGCTGCTCCTTCTCGGTCACTCTCGTCCCCTGTGCTGTGGGGTCCCACCCATGGGATGCAGTCCTTGCCAAACTGATCCAGCGTGGGCTTCCCACAGGCAGCAGCTCTTCAAGAACTGCTCCAACACGGATCTGTACCATGGGGTCCATCCCTCAGGAGCAAACTTCTCCAGCTTGGGTACCCCAAGGACAGCGGCTCCTGCCGGGTCACCTACACCTGTGTGGGCTTCTCTCCATGGGCTACAGGTCCAGCCTGGAATCTGCTCCAGCGGGGGTCCTCCACAGGCCACAGTCTCCGTCGGTGCAGGGCCACCTGCTCCACCATGGTCCACAGGCTGCAGTGTGGAACCCTGCTCCACCATGGTACTCCATGGGCTGCAGGGGGACATCCTGCTTCACCATGGTCCTCACCACAGGCCGCAGGGGTCTTCTGCTCCGGCACCTGGAGCACCTCTCACCCTCCTTCTTCACTGACCTTGGTGCCTGCAAGGCTGTTTCTCACTCCTCTCACTCTCCCAGCTGCCGTGTGGTGCAGCGTTTTCTTTTCCCTGTCTTAAATATGCTCTCACATAGCTGCAAACAGCATTGCTTATTGGCTTGGCTCTGGTCAGCAGCAGGGCCCTTACCTAACATGGGACAACTTCTACATTCTTCTCACAGAAGCCACCCCTATGGCCCCTGCTACCAAAACCTTGCCACATAAACCCACTACGCTTACTTGTAGTCTTGGCAATGCTAGAGACTGTGACATAGCTCATAATTTTCATAGGTAACATGAATTATCCATGATTTGCTAACTCAACATATTTAAATAAGCCTTAACTTACTGTCTGTTGTTCTACATACCTGACTAAACTAAATGAACTTTTCCTAGAAACAACCTTTGAATATGACTATGCATTCCAGTGACTGGACCTGCAGGTGTGAGGCAGTGAGTGGGAGAATCACAGAAGCACAGCAGAACAGCTAAACTGGGAAAACAAAACAAAATAAAACAAAACAAAACAAAACAGACAAACTTCTGGAGATTCTGGAGATGATTTAATCTCAAAGTCCCTTGCACGAGCATAGCCAGCTAAAGCAGGTTGCCCAGGACCTTTGTCAGCTTGGGTTTAAATATATCTAAGGAGAGACACTCCACAACTTCTGCAGATAACCTGTTCCAGTTCTTTATAGTACTAAATATTCTGTTTTCCTTAAGCAAATGGATCTCAGAGAACAGTAAAGTTATGTTATGTCTTTATTACTACTAATTCTGTTTTCATTTACAGCAATATGCAGCCACTGCTCTACATCTTGACTTCTCTGAAATAAAATTTCATCAATGTTCAAAACTGCTTTTCTACAAACTGTCCTGAACAAAACAGAAGAACAAGTTTTGTTCATGCTCTGTGTCCTGAAGTCACATCCAACTCTTATAAAATGAATGATATTTTGTCTCTCAAATCAAGCTTAAAAAATGATTATGAAGTTTTGAGGTGACTTTTGTGCTGCCCACAATACTTGCAGGTAACTTTCAGACATAACTTTCTTCTGAAAAAGAAATTAAGGTAAATCTACCTTACTTTATTGAGTTCATATCACTTTTCATACATTTTTTTGTTCCTCTAAGTAGCTTCAGAGGCTGAACTCTGTATAAACTACACTGATTACAGATTCAAAAATGTCTCAGTACACCCTTATCAATCAAACACATTTTGCTTCATCTTTTGTTGGGGTTATCGCTAAGTTATTTTAAAATATTACGTAGATAGATACATAGATAGATAGATAGATAGATATTTTTCCAGTTTATGAATGACATGTTTCACAAGGATTTGAATTTTAACTTCCTTCATGCTTTCATAAGACTGATTCTCCAGATAGATGTGTCTGAATTGTATCTACTTACATACTACAGATTGCTTCTCTTTAGTTTAAAGAATCACAGAATCACAGAATAGTCTAGGTTGGAAGAGACCTCCGAGATCACCGAGTCCAACCTCTGACCTAACACTAACAAGTCCTCCACTAAACCATATCCCTAAGCTCTACATCTAAATGCCTTTTAAAGACCTCCAGGGATGGTGACTCAACCACTTCCCTGAGCAGCCTATTCCAGTGACTAACAACCCCTTCAGTAAATAATTTCTTCCTAATATCCGACCTAAACCTTCCCTGGTGCAACTTTAGCCCATTCCCCCTCATCCTGCCACCAGGCATGTGGGATAACAGACCAATCCCAACCTCACTACAGCCTCCTTTCAGGTACCTGTAGAGTGCGATAAGGCCACCCCTGAGCCTCCTTTTCTCCAGGCTAAACACTCTGAGCTCTCTCAGCTGCTCCTCGTAGGACTTGTTCTACAGAGCCCTCACCAGCTTTGTTGCCCTTCTCTGGACTCGCTCAAGCACCTCCATGTCCTTCTTGTAGTGAGGGGCCCAAAACTGAACACAGTACTCGAGGTGCAGCCTCACCAGAGCCGAGTACAGGGGGATGATCACTTCCCTAGCCCTGCTGGCCACACTGTTTCCTATACAAGCCAGGATGCTGTTGGCCTTCTTGGCCACCTGAGCACACTGCTGGCTCATATTCAGCCGACTATCAGCCAATATTCCCAGGTCCTTCTCTGACAGGCAGCTTTCCAACCACTCATCTCCCAGCCTTTAGCTCTGCTTGGGGTTGTTGTGCCCCAGGTGCAGGACTCGGCACTTGGCCTTGTTGAATTTCATACAGCTGGCCTCGGCCCATCGGTCCAGCCTATCCAGATGCTCCTGCAGAGCCCTCCTACCCTTGAGCAGATCAACAGATACACCTAACTTGGTGTCGTCTGCAAACTTACTGAGGGTGCACTCGATCCCCTCATCCAGATCATCGATAAAGATATTAAAGAGGACTGGCCCCAGTACTGAGCCCTGGGGGACGCCACTGGTGACTGGCCTCCAACTGGATTTGACTCCATTCACCACAACTCTTTGGGCCCGGCTCTCCACCCAGTTTTTAACCCAATGAAGCGTATGCCAGTCCAAGCCATGAGCAGCCAGTTTCTTGAGGAGAATGCAGTGGGGAACGGTGTCAAAAGCCTTACTGAAATCAAGGTAGACTACATCCACAGCCTTTCCCTCATCCACTAAGCGTGTTACCTTGTCATAGAAGGAGATCAGGTTCGTCAAGCAGGACTTGCCTTTCATAAACCCATGCTGACTGGGCCTGATCACCTGGTTGCCCGGTTAATGCCATGTGATGACACTCAATATAATCTGCTCCATGAGCTTCCCTGGCACTGAGGTCAAACTAAGAGGCCTATAGTTCCCTGGATCTACCTTCCGGCCCTTCTTGTAGATGGGCGTCATGTTTGCTATCTGCCAGTCGAGTGGGACCTTCCCTGATCGCCAGGACGATGATGGAAAGCGGCTTGGCCAGCTCTTCCGCCAGTTCTCTCAGTACCCTCGGGTGGATCACATACAGCCCCATTGACTTGAGTACATGTTACATGCTAAGGTGCACAATTTAGACTTTTGAATCCAGCAATATAAATGATCCACCAAGACACAGACTTTTCCCTGAGGTTTTCTTAACATACCTTAGTAACTAAGTGATCTATTTTATTATTTTTTTTTAAGCAACAAGTATGCTTATGTGGTTGAATGCAATGGCCTGCAGAGAGATTTTAGCTTTAAAAATGGTATTCCTAATACCAGAAGTATATTACTCTCACATTTTTGCACAGCCCTGATGAAACAAGTCAGCTTTGCTTCTGAAGTATCTTCTCTACAAAATACAATGGAGAGGACCAAAGATTTTTGATGAAGTTGAATTTTTTCCGGTAGAAGCGTATATAAAATCAAAAACTCATCAAAGTGCAGATATTCTGATTAAGAAAAGTGCAATTAAAAAGAGTTGATGGGTTAATCTCCTCCTTTCTAACCTATAAAAATCTCCTTTTCTAACAGGTAAAAATGGAGCAGTTCCTTTCTCTCACATAATTTTTAATTTAGCATAATACATATGCATTTTTTCTTTCCCTATATAATGTTAATGCTTTGTTTTGCTTATATTCTACAGTCCCACAAATTGTATTTTCTCATACTTAGAATAAATTTTACTCTTGCCATGACTTGGCAAAAATCTATAGTAATTACATATGTAAAAATTGAGAAATAAACATTGCTATACATGTTTTCAGTGTTTGGATGAAATCTTGACCCCCTATAGAACTAAATCTTGTCCCATATAGAAATAAATGAGATACTCAGCTTTGACTTTTGTGAGGGTAGAAGGTCCACTGGGACATTTATTTGACTACCATGGTAAATATATAAAAAAGAAATACAAAACAAAATAAAACAAAACTAGAAAATCTCTTATTTCTCATTTTGATTAAAGATGTGCAATTTGAACTAATCTTTTGCATGCTTGTTTCCTGTAAGAACTATGAAGAAAATAGGACAGAAGGATAGAAAACAAGCCTAAACTTCAAATTTCTTCATGAAGGATCCAGAAATTAATTTGGTTCATACCAGGGAAGTAGCACTTTTCATCACTACATGATTTAAAATAGGAAAAATAGATGTAAACATTGAATTAAAGTAAAGGCACTTTTAACAAACTTGAGTGTATTTAAGCTTGTGAATTAAATATAATAATTAATTAAAGCTATAACAGAGGTCGGGAAATATAATTAACCCAAGAAGATAAATAGAAGATTTATATTTTTTAATTTATGTGATGATATTTTATTTTAATAAAGTATATTTGTTAGTGTATACTTTCCAAATAACAATACATAATTTTGATTTTATAGTTTTATACAACACGTAAGTGAAAATTTAATATACTATGTATATTATCATTTATTGCATAATATGGAATATATATATGATATATTTTATGCCAATTTAGTAATATTTTAAATTACACTTCATCAATTTAATATTTGTCTCTATCTCTACGACAGGTCTTATTAACTCTTTAAATTCCAATTCTTCAGATTGTTTTTATGTTAAGAAGCAGAAATGCAAATTTGAAAGTTAATGCTAATTTGCATTTCTATTCTGTGAGTGTGTCCAACTAGTCTTCAGCCTGAACTTGCAACCATTGTGAATACATTGCTTTCCCTCAGATTAGTGAAGCTGTTAAAAAGTTACTATTAATGACAGTGGACAGAGTCAGAAACAGGCCCCTGAGCGCAGCTACAGTACAGACACAATACCCTAAGACATCTAAAACTAGAAAACTTTTAAGGTAATTGAATTTCCTGTTAAAAGACTATGAAGACTATTAAAGTCATGGAACACTAACAGCCATAATATCAACCTATATGCAGTGATGTCACAGGACAGACCTTAAATTAGACTCTTTCTGAATGTTGCTTCACTATGCAATAAAGAACAAAATAAATTATATGTCTCTTAATTAACCATCATTGGCCTTTATACTGTCAGTTTTATTAGTGAAGAAGTAGTAGGAACAGAGGCTTAATTTATAGTCCAAGGCACAAAACAAACATGAGCAAATATGGTCTTCTCTCAAAAATGTTAAATAAGTGTATTAAATATCTAGCTGCAAAACTTTGCTTAATATTGTTCTGCAGCCTTTATTGATTCTTTAAAGACACAAATAATTAAAACTCGATTCCAAAAGGATTTCAAGTTTAATTTCCATAAATAGACAAGGAAATGAACCTGAAACTTCTGTTTGTTCCAGGAACCTTACTTTACTTGGTAGCAGTTTCAGTATTCAAAATTAATCTTTTTGCCACATCACCTGAGAATAAAGTATTTATTTTCCCATGTAAGGATTCACATTCTTCAAGAAGCACTAAAATTCTTGTTTGATTCTGTCATGATTTGCATGTTGCAGTCTCTTATGGAAGAGTATCTGGTATACCAAACAACAAAAAATGCTAAATTACAGAATAATTTGAACACTTCTGTCTGAACATTTGTTATAAGATTAATTTCACAAAAACAAAACATACAATTGTCTGTTCAATTATATGTTTGTTGTTTGTTTGTTTCCTAGATATTATTGATTTTATATATGTTAGGGTCTTTACCTCAGTCTCTATCTCTCTCTATTTCTTTTTGCCCAGAATGATATTAGTTCATGTGGTTGATGCTATTTTTATACAGTTTTCATATTCCATGGCTATCTCTTCTAGAGAAAGTGGATAATTTGGGGAGAACAGTCTTGCCATACAGCAATATATTCATACTGGATCAGTTATAATATAATGAAGGATTAATAAATATATATAGAGAGAGATTTCATATGTAATAATCTGTGTACAAGTTGGCCTGGGCCAAAGGCATGCCATGTATTGTCCACACAATTTAATGGGAGGGATAACGGTACTCCATTAAACAATTCCAAGAATTGTTTAATATCCTTCTATAGACATACCCTTCTTGTACTACACATACACTGATAAAAGTTGGCAACAATAAATATAGCAAAAAGGTGAATGGAGAAATGTGAATTCCTTTTGTCATTAATGTATATCAGACTGTTTATAATTCTACTACACGGGAGAGAACAGTTTAGAAATAGAAATATAGAAATAGAAATATTTTTTGAAGATTTTATTTTTTTTCTAAACATTCCTTTCCTGTGCATTGTCATGTTTAGCATGTTCTGTTAAGAACAGAAAAACAAAAAGGAGCACCAAAACTGTAATAGCACTACTCCCAATCTATTTGCATTTTCTACTGAAATCAGCAATGAAAACGGACCAAAACCTGTGCATACCAAACAATGCACAAAAATCAAGTGCTAAAATTATATATGTAAGACAATATATTTAATTCCACAAATACTGAGACTTTTGAGCTATCCTAAATACAGTGCTCCAAACCCCGATCTTAATACAGTGATGTTATCCCAGATAAGCCCTACACCAAGGCAAATCGCAGCACAAGCATCACTCTCAGGGCCCCTCATATTTATCATAACCATTGAAATATGGAATAACAAAATAAAGCCTAACCCAATTACATGATAATGAAATAAAGTTTCAATTTAAAAGAATGTTTTGGCCTTCCCTTTGTATCCTTATCAATCTGCTAATCTAAGAGTGGCTAGTTCTACACAGACCAAATGACTGTAATTGCACAATTACAGCATTAAGACTATTCCATTTACCCAGCAAATTGATTGGCTAAACATACCTAAGTACATCATTGCAATTTAGAAATTCATACAGAAATAAAAACAATGTTTTTGTTCAGGTCTAATGAGAAGGAAGTTCAGGGCCAGTGTTTCAGCTAATATAGATTGGTAAGGATCCACTAACTTAAATGGGTCTCACTGATTTACATTAACCGAAGCATACAGCCATATCTACCTGTATATTTTACATACTTTTTATTCTATGGTGTAATTACTTTTCAGTTCTCATGGTGTAACTATCATAAAATCATAGAGTGGCCTAGGTTAGAAAGGATGTCAAGGATCATGTAGTTCCAACCCCCCGCTATAGGCAAGGACGCCACTGACTAGGTCAGGTTGCTCAGGGCCTCATCTAATCTGGTCTTGAACATCTCCGGGGATGGGGCATCCACAGCCTCTCAGGGCTCTCTCAGCCTTTCTTCACAGGAGATGTGCTCCAGCCCCTTGATCATCTTTGTGGCCCTCCTCTTGACCCACTCTGACAGCTCCACATGCTTCTTGTGATGGGGGCTCCAGACCTGGATGCAGTACTGCAAGTGGCACCTCACAAGGGCAAAGTAGAGAGGGACAGTCTGTGTATATGCATACATGCACATACTCATGAATAGAGTACAGCCCAAACTGCAGCTGATCAGTAACCTAAGTAGAAAATTTCCTTCTGTAGTAGAAAAGCAAAACAGTTGCTGCAGCACAAATAAATATTTTCATTTATATACCATATTTTAATTTATAAAATTGTGAAAATAAATCAAGGTGAGAAATCAGCCTGTTTATAGGTGATCTCAGAAGGGTTAAAAACACTCTAACATTGGCTATTTCAATGTGCAGTATTTTTAGCGTAAGAAATCCAGTTATTTTCTTCATTAAGTCTAATTCTAGCACTGGTGAATGCCAGGAAAGAAAGTGAGTCTAGTCAAGCTTACGGAAAAAAAAATATATATATATATTTCCATTGTATTTAATAATTGCTTATTATGTGAGATTATTCCAAATCTCACACATTTTAATAGTTTCTACCAGACAGAAGTATTGAAGAACAGTGATCCTTACTTTATATGTTTTGGTATCATTCTCTCTATTTCCTCCCTATACAGATAAAGCTACACAAGCAAAATTTTGGCTTTCTTTCATGTATAAGGTTGTTACGTTTTTACTTTGGACACTTGCTGTTTATCTTCATGCACATAAGGGTTGCTGTTTAATTTGCTCTTCTTACAGTGGGCAGAAAAGAACTGTTAGTGTAGAAACAATGAATTTCCTTATTTGATAAAGTGACTCAATACAATTCTCAGGTTTAGTGACTTCAGGGAGACTAACTCTGCTTCAAGCATGTCAAATGTTTACATCTTCTTTATTAAAAAAGAATTGTTTTTTGTAGAAGGAATTCTGTAGAATATTCAGTTTGCAGCTAAATACAAAATCAGTGCAACCATTACAATGAGGGTATGATTTCATGACAGTAGAAGTTCTAGTGTAGAAGTTATTCTATTAATATTAAGATAACATATGCTCAAATAAGTTGTCTTTTGCTAAGGCTGCCTAAGCTAAAGCAACTTACTTGATCTATTGATATACATGACAATATATACTTGATATAGAAAAATACATTTATTTTCTTCAGGTTAAAGGCTGTGAGATTCTACTAGGAGCTCTTGAAAAACTAGGACTATATTAAGTCTTGGTACTCAAAAGTACAAACCAAAGACAGACACACTAAAACAAATAAAATCATATCACATATTGAGCAGAACAAAATAAGGCCACATACAATTTTTTAAACTCTTCGCTCTTTATATTTTGGGAAATAAAAACATCGTAAAGAATAAAAATGATGAAGGGAAGGTGCTGAACACAGATCAAAGGCATTGGGTGGCACTTAATCACTGCACAATAATTCCACTAATATTAGGATTTATTTGATCTTAAGAAGAACAGAGCAGGTGTTATTTTCCCCCTACAAATGGGGATTTCTTTTGCTCTGAATATTTTTGCATATGAGTGAAACTAAGTATGATGTTTGTAAATTATTTCTAAATTATTTGATGCAGCAAGTTCATTATAGGGCTTGGGTATAAACATGTTGCATTATGAAAGTGAAGCTGATCACTCTTTCGAAGTCTGACAGTGTAGAAAACTGATTGGTCCAAGAGAAAGAATGTGTAACTGAGCCTGGACAATATAAATATGGATTCCTACTGCTGTTTCTGGCTAATCAGAGAAAGTATGTTTATTATTATTATTATTTTAATGCTCTGTCTGCTCTGGAAGCAGGGACATGTGGCTTGGGAAGAGTACGGGGATGCCATCTGTATGTGAAGGGATAATATCAAGAAAGCCAAGGCACAGATGGAACTGAGCTTGGCAAGGGATGCAAAGATTAACAACAAGGGATTCTATAGGTACATTGGACAGAAAAGAAAGGCCAAGGAGAGTGTACCCCCTCTGATGGATGAGAAAGGTGATCTGGTAACGACAGACATGGAGAAGGCTGAGGTACTCAACAACTTCTTTGCCTCAGTCTTCATTGACAGTCAGGCTTCCCATGTCTCTTGAGTCCCTGAACATCTAGGAAGGTGCTAGGGGAGCAAAGTCCCACCCACTGTAAGCAAAGGGCAGATTTGAAACCACCTGATGAAAATGAACAGGTATAAGTTTATGGGACCTGATGACAAACATACCAGGGTCCTGAGGGAACTGGCTGGCATAGCTGCCAAGCCACTCTCCGTTATATTTGACAAGTCCTGGAAGTCAAATGAAATCCTGGTGACTGGAAAAAATGAAACATCATCCTCATTAAAAAAAAAAAAAAAAAAAAAAAAAAAAGGCTTAAAGGAGGACTCAGGGATCTACAGAGTAGTGAGCCTCACCACTAAAATATTAATATAGAAAACTCATGCAATAAATAGAGGGCGGCTTCTCCATAAAGGGAATATTGTCAGAGCTCAGACTTGGTTCATTTTATCCTTGAGATGTCCAGAAGTGACTGACTGCCTTGAACTTCTTAGGTGAAATCAGACAAGAATTTTAAGTCAGAGTTCCCTCTCCCAGACTCGGAGCAAAAGAAAGCATCAGAGCTTTTTATATTCACTGAGTAATAGAAAACCTTATTGAATAACCACTATTCAGTTCACTGCAGAAAATTAAAATATTTTTTTATTCTGTAAAAACAGAAGAACCAGATTAGTGTTTCTCTAAATACAATTTCCTAACTATAATTGAACAAATGACACTACTTCTGAGAACAAATGAAAGAAAAACAAGCAATGCTTAAAATTTAAAAGAAAGGTAAAGAAATCCTAATCTATCTATTCACAGAATGATTAAAAAAATATATAATAATAATAATCCAAATAAATCCTAATTTATTAGCTATTTTTGATCACAAGGTCACTGAAGCAAAAACTTGACTTCTGATGTCACTGGAATTTAAGCATAGTTTTAGGTTTTAGACATAATCTTACAAGGTTCTCTGAAAATGGAAAATTGCTTTAACATTCACTAGTTAATGCAGAAAAAAAAAAAAAAAAATAAAAATGGGAGCTCTGGGAGGAATCACCTCACCTCATTTAAATACCAAAAAGTTAGCAATTCAAGTCTAAGTTAGTCCTCATATGCTCTATGTAAAGCAAGAAAAGACAAACAGGAACTTCCATGCAGTGGTTTGTCACAACCTGGGACAGATGTCTAAGATGATTAAGGAAAACTGCTTTCTGAAAATGTTATTTTTGTTCTATTTATTGTAAGGTGGCATAACAGAATCCAGCTTTGACATATTCAATAAAATTTAAGATATAGTAATTCAAAAGAATAATGCAAATTTTGGGTGTAGTTCTCTGCTTAACAGCTATTAGGCTGAATTGATACACCAGCTCCAAGCTGTCCCTAAATTTCAAAGA
The DNA here is from genome assembly GCA_011076525.1 of Nettapus auritus. Classification (NCBI taxonomy): domain Eukaryota; kingdom Metazoa; phylum Chordata; class Aves; order Anseriformes; family Anatidae; genus Nettapus; species Nettapus auritus. The sequence continues at coordinate 77,949,215 of CM021767.1, read as the reverse complement.
AGACCAGTTATATTTAACGCTTTGGGGTCTACTTTCACCTTGGGCAGCTTTACTTTCAGTAGTGAAGTGAATATTTTTGGTTCTGTTTTTACGTGATTTTCTCATTTTTTTGTCATGTTCTTTCTGTCTTCACTGGGGGCAATGGAAGAGTGTGGGAGAAGAAAATCACATTCCAAAATTATGTTTTGTTTCCTTGAGCTATTGTTTGTATATGACTAGTTTAATCATCCACAACATTCAGTCTTCATTACACTGAATGTTGTTAGAAGTAGATGCTTCTGAGCACAATAATGTCTAATTTGCTTCAGTCTTGCTTTGCTCATTTTTTTCATACTGATGCAAACATATGCCACAAATTACTACTCATTTTTTAAACTTCAATAAATACGAGCTACATTCCCATATTAAGCAGCACTTAATTTACCGAACAGTTTTAAAGTAACTAAAAAATTTATAATGTTCTTATTTCTGCAAGAAAATATGGAACTAAAAATTCTCAAAACAAGCAATAAAACATTGTCTGCATAATGATTCAAACAGGTAATCAAGCATAAACAATATTCCACAATCCACAAATAAATAAATAATTACACAGCATTCATAGGGTTTTAAATTTTTTATCCTCACACTCCTTTCTTGCAGGTACAATTTTTGTAGGTTCATCCCAGACAGCTTCATTTATTTTATTAGGGTCTCTATAAGAGTGGTTTTATATAAATATAACTGTCATCTCATATAACTGCTACAGAAAATGCTATCCATTCTGTTTCCCACTTATATTCTTCAATATATCCTTCTTTATTACTCATTCTAATTGTTCACATTCTATTGTAGATTCTTGTGGGTTTTGCTCAGAGAAATCTGCAATCTTCACACTTATTTGAAGAGATGCTGATGTTGTATGACTTTTATGTAGCAGTTTGAGTCATAAAACTTGTGCAGAAGAGCTCCACATCAGTGTCATTATGTCTGAGGGGATGTAAACACTTGTGAAACTCCTGGAAAGGGGACTACCCAACACGTAATTGGTGTTCAAAGTGAGGAAACGGAGAACTCTTCAGCTCTCAGGCCCCCTAGGTTCCCTTACTTATCCAGTATTTACATCCTTTTCTTGAATAAAGAACTGAAACACACCTGGACAAAAAAATAGCACAAAGGAATTTACTCACAGTAAGTGTCATGATTATTGACCAAGTGGCTATGCCATCTCTTAATGTTACTCCTTTTTAGATCCAGCAGATACAGAATTTGATCTTCCACAACATCTTGTCTTTAATAACAATGGACAAAGAAAAA
>CM021767.1:77917390-77947819 GCA_011076525.1 Nettapus auritus | reverse complement strand
CCCCCCCCCCCCCCCCCCCCCCCCCCCCCCCCCCCCCCCCCGGCTGAGAATTTCCAGACCCTTGTTATCCCATGGATATTTTCCTTAAAGCAGATATGGCTTAGCACTTTCTCACTGTCTCAGGCAAAGGAAGAAGTTGCACCTGCATATTTTGCTGGGCAAGTTTTCTAATTACCAGTTATTTGGAGCTCTCAACTTAATTTTTATTTCTTTCAGTGGCATTTCAAAGAAGACATTTTTCCCTGTTTGGTTGCTTGATAAAAAATACATAGACTATTATATCCAGGGAAAGGCTAAGCTTTAGATTCTAGATGGGATCATATTTCTGCACACAAGGTCATTTAAGACACCAGGGATGTGGACTAATTTTTGTTAACCCTATGTTAACTTTTTATAAGCTCTGGAAAATTGTGCACGTTTAGCAGCATGGCTACACCATGCAATTATCTCTGAACTCATGCCAGACTACCTGCCTTCAGACTTGAGAGTAATACATGTATTTCAAATCTGCTGCTGGAACCACAGCTCACTAGCTGTGCATTGTATCTTTCTGTCAGAGTGGTAATTTAGCAAGTCAAAACCTTATCCGGAATGTGCACTCAGTCCTCTACATGCACCCCAGACATTGCTCCTAACTGCCTATGTAAATCAGTTTGAATCTTCACATACTCAATGATGCCTAAACAGGAAAACTGCAGAACACAGCAGAATAACAGCATGAATGGCATCATTCTGCATCAGTCTGCATGCTGTTCTCTCCTCCCTGTCCTATATTGGTTCCCAGGGAGAATTTCTTCCATGAAAACTGTCAGAATTCCAAAATGGAACAGCTTTCAGAGGAGATTAACCTTCTCCATGGCACAGTAATAGTCCCTCCTGAGGAAGCCATATTATTTTAGTCTAAAAAAGGTGTCTATTAGTTTAGAATTTAAGATGTTTCTCTGAGAGAGAGAAGAAATTAACTTCTGTGTTCGGCAGGAAATGTTTGGGAAAATAAAATGCCTCTTGATCGTATTTTGAAATCTGTATTTTAAATGGGACTAAATATTAAATAAATAAATATCTAAGTTAAGAAATATGCACCTATAATAGCTATTGTGAAACTGCAAAATGCAATGTATACATTGTTAATATTTTACAATGTAGAAATACTTTTTAATGTAGTATTTGATATAAAACCTTTGTGGGACTTTTATAATTAAAAAATAATTTTGATGGAGGATATTCTCATAAACAAATATTATGGATATATAAATAAGTATGGACCTCGATTTCTTACAATTCTCAGTTAACAACTGCATAGTTTTTGCAGTTGCAGCAGAGAACTCCTCAGCGTTTTTCTACATCTGTCAGAAAGAATTCACCCTGTGATCTTAATATGCCACTGTCAACAAGGTGTTTGATTATTGCAAGGCAATGTCTATTACCAGGTAATATATTTTATTATTATTACTTTGGGGGGGGGGGGGGGGGGCTTTTTCCACTTCCGTACATGGAAACACTGTAAGCATAATGGCACTTGAATTTCTCCTACATCCTCTCCTACAGCTACTATTCAGTCAGTTCATTTACCTTTCCTTTATGTGCACCATTCCCCCGCCCCCCCATCTCATCCCCTCATTTCTATGGAGGAAACTGAAAGAAACTAGGAGATACAGAACAGTCCAGGGCCACAAAGAAAGTATTGTTTAGTGGTTGGACTACAGCATTCAACCACTTCTTCCACGGTGCCTTGCTTATGTGATACCAGTTTGAATTTCCCTTCCAGATAGCTCTCACAGAAGGTTTCCACAATCACAACTGCTGCAGAAATGCTGGATAATCTCAATCTGCATTATCTTTTGAGAGGAATCACTTAATTAAAGAGAATGGAAAAAGGGATTGGAGACTGTTAATAACTTAAAGATTTTGTTCTTCACTATAGCTTGCTGGAGTCTGTGAGGGAATTAGTGTAATTCGGTCTCAAAGTGATTAACTGAGGAATTTCCATCAGCGGTAAATTCATTGTGAAAATTAGGACAAAAGTTTAAAAAGTACATGGCAATCACCATCAAGTAGAAAAAAAAATATATATATATAATCCATTATACAAAATTTATGGCCAAATAAACACTATAAAAAGGAGTATTGAAAAACACATTAATTTTAGGGCACTTTCCTGCTCCCCTGTTATATTCAAGGAGAGTAACAGGGAGATTAATTCAGTGGAATAGATATAAATGTCATACTTGCAAATTATTTTAGTGCTATGGAAAGAAGACATCTGAAAACAAGCAACCTAAAATGACAAGAAAAGGCTTGATCAGTATCAGAGACAGGGAAACCAGCCATGTACAGAAGAATTTTCAAAGCACAGTTGTTGGGGAACCCAATACAAATAGCTTTACTGGGGTTTGTAAGAACTTTTTGAAGCTCTTTTTTACCATCCCTGAATTATTTCCTCAGTGACAAAGCAAAACATGGATGACTGCAGTAATCCAACTGCAAACTGAGACAGTGTGTTGCAATCTCTCTGTCTTACTTGGTATCAGTTTAGAAATAAGAATGTTTGACCTGTTGGTAAAACCAACAGGTTACTTATTTATTTATTTTTAAAATAAATGTGAGAATAGTGCATATCCCCAGATCTTTAGGTGATTTAAAGCACAGGGAAAAATCATTTCCTTATTATTAACTGATGTTATATTAGTGACCTGAATCACTTTCTATGATGCACATCTGCAATTATTTAATCTAATAGAATCTAATTTATTGTGTTTGTATCCTCCCATCAAAAATGACACTTCTGCAAAGACAAGTTGCTTCTATGTGCACAACTTAACTGACAGCATATTTTGATGAAATATTGTTGCTTTTGATAGAAATGCTCCATTCAAGTACAGGGGCTGAGGCTGCAGGCCTCACTGAATGACACTTAATGTGATGCTCTTAAGTTATACCCCACTACTGAAGTTAGATGTACAAAGATGTAATTATTTGGACTTTAAAGTCTCTCCCTATATTCAACAGAACACATAAGCATAACTTAAAATACTTGTCTGGGTTTAAGAAAAACAGTGAAGGTTTTGTAAGTAAATATTACAAAAGGAAAGACTTGGCTAAGTCCACATTTATTAGGATTCAGCTTTGTCTCCTAATCCTGTCTCTTCCTCTGCCATTAATTCTACCCTGGGCAACTCATCTTTATGTCTATACATGGGAATAATGCAGTCAAGCATCTATTGCAAAGAGAATTGTCTGGCATCTTTTATTTAAACTCAGTGCACTGCTCTGAAAATACAGTGAGCTATAAAACTGCTAAATAGTGTTATTATCATTGTGTTCCCACAAGTAGCTGAGCTCCCATTAAAAATGATCATAGATGTTATTTGAGTCAGAGAGGTGCCATGAGTATTGTCTCTTAAGAATCCAGGTTGCCAATTCAGATCTATTTTTATTTTGACCTGTTTCTTGGCTGTAGATTTACAATAGCAATACTTAATATCCCATCAAACATAATGCTTACATAATGCTTTTACTCAAGCATTTCTTTTAATAAAAATAAAAATAAATTCCATATTTTTTCAGTGTAATCAGAATAAAGAAACTGAATTACGATATTTAATGAAAATAAATCTGCATTTTCACATGTTTAAGAAAAGCTGAACTTCAGAGAGCACTTAGTCTTCTTTCACTACATTGGTGTCTTTTCTATTAAAAAAAAAAAAAAAAAAGTTATATTGACAAAGCTATTAAAAGTAGTTTATTCAGTAGTCTATTCAGATAAATTAGAATTATGGGATGTTATAGAAAAAAATATTGTTGGATAAAATATGAATGAAACAAACAGCAAATTCCAAATCTCAAATCCCTCTGTCTAACAGTCACTTTATAAAAAATTCAGCTGCTGATTGAGTTCAGAAGTGATCATGATCCTCCCAGGGCTCTTACCCTGAAGTTTAAAAAGGGTGCAAGCATTAAGACCTAGTTGTGAAGTGCCTGGTGAAGTGGATTTCACAGCTAGGCACTTTACCATGTCTGCAGGGGAGGGGAGGTGATAGATCACATATGGTTCAAACATCCCCTAACCCTGCCTGCCCAAAGAATATCGATAACAAATCTTACAAATTAAACATTGAAAAAAAAAAAAAAAAAAAAAAAAAGAATCAACTGCTTGTCTCCCTAGAAATTCCTGACTTAATAAACTGGTATATTCTGTACATATTTGTTTAGGGTTTTTCAAGAGAAATATATGTTTAACTGAATCTCTTTTAACATAGTCATTTATGGCACTAAAAAGAAGTTTTGTGTTTTGGTTCAGTTTGTTTGTTTTCTTTGTTTTCTTCAGATGTTTAACCTAGCTTTTCTTTTAGTGTGTGTATATATATATACACATATATATATATATATATATATATTTGGAGGTGGTGTATTGTTTCTTTTTCTTTTTACTACTGCTCCTTTTATAAATTGACATGATGAAGCAACCCAAACCGGTCTCTCTAAACAAGTTTGAATACTTAGAATGTAGCCATAAAAAAATAGAACTTATTTTTTGAACATCTCAAGAAATAGATAATGAATCTGGCAAAAAAATAAAACATGCCCCTTTGTTAATATTTAACATGCAAAATATAATTGTATGTAAAAATAATTTAATGTGTAATATAAATCAAATGCATCACATTTAGTCACACATACTGCACACACCCAAAGGAAATTGTAAAAAAAAAAAAAATAATAAAATAAAATTTAAACAATATTTTAAAAGATTTCCTGTCTGGATATAAAAATACTAAAACAAAACAGTATTATCTAAAACGTGCTTTTTGCTGTATTTATACTTACACTTTTTTAAAATCTTAGAATTTAATATATGTATATCTTCATATATTTATAGCATCCTTTAATGCAAAGTGACTGTATAAATGTATAAAAAAAGATGAATAAATTCCATAATTCAAGAAAAATTATCATACAGGAATAATTACCCCTTCGATCACTTTAAAATGTTTGTATCTTTTCTTTGAGCACTCTCCTGTCTCTGTTAATATCTTCTTTGTAATGTTTTGCTTAGAATCATAAGTAATTTTCTATAGACAGTCACGTTTCCATCATTGAACAAAGTACTTTTATCTTCCTGCCACAAGACCTGATGCATTTTTGTATGCATGCCTCAGAAATAAGTTGATTTCTTCATGCTACAAGGATATGGAAAATGCATTAAAATGATTCGCTTCTTACACCTATGGTCATTTTCAGTATTACTGTTGTCCAGTTTCCTCCTTCTGTTCAATGTTTCTGTTTTTTGTCTTTTCACTTTGCATTTTTTAAAACTAAATATTTAACCCTTGTTCACTTTTAAAACAATTCACTTTTTCTATTACTTCTTGGGATTTTCACTCCTTCACTGAAGATCAGTGCCCTGCTGTGCGAAGCATTGTGCAAACATTCAGATATTTTCTGTTTCTACAGTAATTAAGTCTCCTCGCATTACTTCCCTGTCCTCCAAGCATCTCTTTAGTATTATCTGTGAATGTAGTTAATGCAATTAACTTCTCTCCTGGGTTAGAGAAGATATTAATCCCTGACTTAATATAGATCCCTGCAGCACGGTGCTACACACCTCTTCCCATCTGGATATATTGCTGACATTATCCTTTGTTTATGCTCTTTCATCCTCTTTCAATCTTTAGATGAGACAGTTTCTATTTAAACAAATTTTAATTAATGTTGACAAAGATTTTAACATGTATTGCAAACCAAATATATTGCAGATACTCTTTTTCATGTCCCCATTTCTCCTGAGAGAGAGAGGGAAAAAATACATATATATCTTCTACCCCTTTGTTCCTTTCACGTTTATTTGCCTCTTGCTGCTAGGTGCATTAATGTATAGATTTGCATGGTGTTTTCTCCTACCATGAGCTTTAGTGTTTGGGGGAGGAAAGGAAAAAAGTAAAACAAGACAGTGAGCAGGATGGCTCTAAACCCACAACACAAAGAAACACTTGGTCATCTTTAAACACAGAATAATCAATAGAAATACTTGAATGCTTGAAAGTAGCATTTACCAGTTTGAGGCTGCTGTGCTAAATATATAAATGAATCATGTGAATCATCTCATGCTTCCTTTTGCATTTAAAAATAGTTTCACACAAATCTTTTAAAGCTCCCTTCATTCTTTTTGGTAGCTGAAGCAGTGATATAGTACACTTTTGAGGTAGCATGCATCAACACAATAGGATGCAAAATATTCAGATTTTCTGAATTGCATACTTTCTTATTTCTCCCATTATTCCATAATGCATTCTTCATCAGAATGAGAAAAGTTTTAACATAATACCCATATCACCTATTTGTAAAGCTACGTTAGCTTTATTTATTTATTTACCGAAAAAGAATTCGGTATCTCAGTCACTTTAAAAACACTATTTTCATCCCTCTTCAGGACATACTTGAATTCTTCAGTAGCAAATTCAATTTTGCTTCGTACCCAGCAGCATTATGGTTCTTGTTGACAAATGCTAATTATTTGTTTGTGTTTTCTGTTCCCAACATTTTTGGCTCTGAATTCATAATCAATGCATGGTGTGGGGCAGCTTTATTTGTGAATGTCATGGGAAGCTAGAAGGAGCAAAGAAAGCAAGTAAATGTGTTTTTTTTGTGTGTGTGTGTTTAAATATGTTTAAAAGGGAAAGGTTTTCTAAGGATGTTCTCTTATATCCAGCTGGGACTGGTCTCTTTTTTAGCTCAACAGATTAAAAACAAAACAAACAAAACAAACAAACAAAACAAACAAACAAACAAACAAATAATAATAATAATAATAATAATAAAAACAATGCTTTGGCCTCACAGCCTCAGAAGATACCAGAAGATACAATGGGATTTTAACACACAAAGGGAATCTCTTCCTGCCACAATTGGAACACAGTTTAACTAGCGTTAAATCAGACTATCTAATCAACTGAAATCCAATAAAAATAGCTGATGTTATGCCTTAGAAGCAAAGTGTGGATGAGGAGATTAGCTGGGGTGAGAGTAATCACTTTAGAGAACTTTAACTACTTTTTAGTAACATACAGTTCAATGTGGTTGTGAATATGAAAGCTTAGATAAAGCCTTTTAAAAAGTAAGATCCATCAAAGCAGTTAGGCAATATTTAGCTGTGGATATACAGTATTGGGCAGAACTCTTTTTCATCTATGCTTGTCTAAGGTGATTCCTTATTATCATTCCATAATGTTCATGCTTGGCAGAAAGAGAGACTCAATATATATATATTGTCATTAATGGTTGTCATTTTGATTAAAAAAGAAGAAAAAGAAGAAGAAGAAACACTATAGTTTAATGGGTAAATGCAAATGACCTCAACATTGCAGTTTTGTACTTCAAAGAGGAGCAAATTTGTTTTGAAGTTTATTTGGTAGATGAATTGCTGTCAGAGATAAGCAAAAAGTTTTGAACTCCCAGAGGCTCTGATAATGCTTCAGAAAGGGGAAAATTCAAGTAATGCTATGCTTGTGATCAAACACAATAAAAACTAAAGCTAATAAACAGCCTTTCTAACATCAGTCTAAAAGGTGAGCCAAGAAGGCTTGTGGAACATAACACTACCAGTTTGGAGTTCACACAACTTGTTGTCTTTGAATTTTTATTTTTATTTTATTTTTATTTTTATTTTATTGAATGAACGTTCAAACCAAAAATTAATTTATGGCTTCCACCCCTAAATTAAAAATATTCTTCTTGCAGAATAACCCATCCAAGTTTAGCTTTAACAATCAAATTACTTATATTTGAAATTAATAGTTATGATAGAATGCTTTCTTCCTCACAGTTCGCTTGATAGGCGATAGGCAGGATAGTAACTCTCAAAAGATTATTTAAATAACAGTTGAACCATTGTACAGGAATGATGTTTCATACAGAGTGTTTGATTATCGTATTCCACGCTCCTAGATTCTATGTGACAAAACAGAAGACAAGATTACCTTTTCTTATTATATATATATATGTATGTATACACATATGTATATATAAAATCCCTCCAAATGTCTTTGATTAAAGAAATGTAAATGGTATGGTTTTGCTTCAGAACTATTCAGACAACTCTTCAGTATTAAAATCAGATAGATGTATGTTTTTAAACATTACATTGTCATTGATGTTTTTTTAATGTAATGGTGTAACTGGGTGGTGTTGGTTTCTGAGTAAATTTATGTTGATTGACACCCTGTGTGAATCTCTCCCTGTAGAAAAGTAGGAGATATTTCTGTCTTCTCTCACTGATACATACAGTCCTGCAAAACCTTCCAGCAAGGCAGACTTGTCAGTGCTTACTAGTAGCTCAGCAGTCCATGCCCATGCAAAGGGGTATACTTTGTCTGATTGCTTTTTAGCATCATACATATATAAGAAGACATAATTCATTGAGTGTTTGCCTCAGAAAGTGCACCATGCTGTCAACATGACAAAATAAAGTACAAGACAATCCAAGACACTGTAAAAATAATTTATCCTGTACTGCATGTAAAGCTAGCTTAAAGCAAGGAATACAAGTTATGACAATGCATTTAAATACTCACAACTAACCATTTTCTGAAATATAACAAATCAAACAGACTTTGTTCTAAGGCCTTGGCTGAACAGGTTAAAAATAGAATTTGTCAAACTGCTGCTGAATTTCTCACCAACTTCCAAATTGTCCTGTTACTTGAATCCTACATAATCACTTGAATTTCATTGTTTTTTGAGATTTTTAGGTATGGTACATACTCTGTCCTCTGTTACCAAAGTGAAGAGATAATCAGCTATAAAAGTCACTGCAAAGAGAAAGTAAAGATACATAAATGAAATACTAGGCAAGGTAGACATTTCTATTTATTTATTTATTTATTTATGGTCACTCACACTCTAAATGTGAATTTGAACAAGTCATTCAGTCTTCTAGCATCTTACTTTTTAACTATTAGAATTATTCAGTACAATAAATTGTTTTGGAAACCAGATTCACCTCACTTCGTTTGGACCTTCAAGTTACCAGTGTTAGATGCTATTGATTACCCAGATAGCTGGTGAAGACAAACTTATATAACTGGTAGAGAAAAACAGTCATTACATTCTTATAAGTCAGAAGGTAGTTTGGCTGAACCAAATTTGGGAAGACTGTCTTTTTCTTTCTTTCTCCATTAACTACAGCATCATTGAAGTTAGATATCCAACTTTGGCAACTGAACAGTCTAAAATTCAGTCAAATAATCTGGACCACTCTGCACATGGGTTACATATTCTAAGTTGAATGGCCTTTAGATAGATATATGAATGATTTCAAGTTGATTAATATGCCAATGTTGAATGTGTTAGGAAGTAAATTAAGCTTGCCTTATTCCCATTCGGCCTTCAGAATTAGTTTAAAGCTCAAGTTACTCTTCGTTGTTGTTGATGTTGTTAATTTATGCTCTCACTTGCACATTTATTTTTTTTTTTTCAGTTAACTGAATACCAGATTTTAGCTTAATTCACAATTGTTCAGGTATTCCTGGGGTTACATCAAGGTGGCAGCCAGTCACTAGTGGAGTCACCACTGAGGTTCTACAGGGGTAGAACCCCTGGGGTTCATCAAGCACAGCATTCTAAGCTGGTCATAGGAAGTGGTTGTCCTCCTCTGTTCTGCACTTGTGTGGCCTCACCTCAAGTGCTGTGTGCATTTTTGGGCACCATAATATAAGGACGTACAACTACTAGAGAGTGTCCAAAAGAGAGCTACAAAAAGGTTGAAGAGTTTAGAGGGCAAGATGTATGAGGAGTGTCTGAGGTCACTTGGTCTGTTCAGCCCAGAGAAGAGGAGACTGAGGGGAGGTCTCATGGAGGTCTGCAACTTCCTCACGAAGGGAGCGGAGGTGCTGAGATCTGCTCTCTGGTGACAGTGACAGTACCCAAGGGAACAGCGTGGAGCTGAAACAGGAGAGTTACAGTCTGGATGTTGGGAAAAGGTTCTTCACTGACTGGATGGTCATGCACTGGAACAGGCTCCCCAGGGCAGTGGTCATGGCACCGAGCCTGTCAGTGTTCAAGAAGCATTTGGCCAGAAGCTCTTGGACATATGGTCATATTTTTGGGTGGTTCTATGTGGATCCAGGGGTAGGACTCAATGATCCTTGTGGATCCCTTCCAACACAGGATATTCTATGATTCTAGGATTCTACCTTTGATAATAGTATTGCACTTCAAGAGCTTTGAGGGGAAAGAAGTGGATTTCAACTGCTTCTGATGCTTCCTGTAACATTGTTGGTTAATATTTTCATCAATACCCATATCTAACTAAAGAAGAGTAAATATCAACTAGAATCTTATATACAGACAAGCTTCAATAGGTTGTTGAGTCCTACACAGTGGGAATAAAGTTCAAGACAATGGAAGTCTTGCCTTCATGTTCACTGGAAATGGGATCAGGCCCCACACTGATTGGTTGCAAGGATATTTCCAGTTTAGAGTGATAAAAGAAAGCAAAAGACAAGCTGTTTCTAAGTCTGTGGAAGTCCATATGTGACTTGTATTTTCAAACATTGTTTAAATTCAGGTCCATGGAGTAGCTTCCATGTGGAGGATTAAACCTTTGCACTATCTAATTTAAGTGCTTTTGTTGTTTTTGTCATTTATTTGTTTGTTTTTTCATCTGTTTGTAAAACACTCAGCTGTAACTCCTCGGGTGTACAATTAGGACAGTCCAGCCTTACAGTTGTTCTTCTGGGACCAACTGAAACTATGATGCTTTGCATTCAAAATTGGGTACATGCAGTGCTGATTTCATCCCTCAATAAAACAATGAGCTTGGCAATAGCAAGCAGAAGAGTAATCACTGCAGTATGAGTAAGTATTCTTTTATGAAGTGTTCACAAAGAAATCTAAGAATCTAGGCCTATTATTTTATTAGATAATAAATTTCAAACACTCCTTTCTTTGTAATGTCAGGTTAATCACTGTTGATTTCCTGTGTATATGAGTTATTTTTATTTTTTTAAATATGAATGTAACTAATTGCAGAAAAAAAAAAAAAAAGTACTTTTTTACATTCTCAGTAAACAAAAACTTCTATTCACCTATTCATATATGCATTTTCCTGTGCCTTTCAGACCACCTTATAAACCTCACAGCTGAAAATTTTGATGGAGTTAATGGTGTTTTGGTTTGTTTCCTTGAGAGGCTGGGCCAAGGCTAGGCATTAATGTGATATTTGTTTCCCTTTACTAGACTATTCAGAGAGATCTCATTGAAAAGGTATCCATACTTATTTAATTTATACATTTATTTTTTGATAATTTATTTGTTAGTAATTGAAAACTTGTATCGCTTTTCATGAAGACACAGACAGACATCTTCAGGTCTCAGCTGAGACCACCTGAAATGAGACCACCATGCATAGATTTATCCTTCAGTGTTTGTTAGAGAAAAATTATTTTCTTTCCTCTGTCCTCTGTTTTTCTATATTTTGCTGTGCACAGTGAAACTGCTTCTATGTGTCATTTTGCACCTACCTCTGCTGTACTAAGAAAGTCACTGCCAGACCATCTCCTATTGTCAAGTGATACTTAAGCCATTTCTTGTTTATATCTTTAGCACTTACACACAGGTCATTTTGCTGCAGCCAGCAGCACTTTATATTTCTCCACAGGATACTGCAAAGTCTAAACAGTCTCTAGGTCTATCACAGGAATATCAAAGCATATTGTGGAACAGGGGCAGGGAGTGACCATATGAAGCAGTGGATACAAAGTGTTAGGGAATGACCACAGGCCCATTCCCCATTCCCCTGCACAACTTGAGTGGAGAAGGTAGAAGAGGGTTGTTGTGGGGAAGGTGTTTTTAGTTGGCTTTTAGTTTCTCACTGCTAAAGTCTGTTAGTGAAAGGCAGTGAATTATATTAACCTCTCTATGCTGAGCTTGTTTTGCCTATGATGATAATTGTAGAGTGATCTCTCCATCCATATCTCAACCCTTGAGCCCTTTCCATTGTATTTACTCCCCACTTTTTCTTTCAGAAGAGGGAGTGAGAGAGTGGTTTTGGTGGAGTTCAGCTGCCCAGCAGGGTAGAACCACCACACTAGCTTAAGCCAAAATCATTTTAACTCTTTAGGAATCCACATAATAAAATTCTAGCACTTGGAAACATTTTTTGCCACTGCCTAACTTAGTAGTTTAGAAAAACAATAACTTCTTTAGATTTTTCCTCATTTATATTTCCAGACACCTAAAAATCTTAGCACATCTAAAGGTATACCGCATAAAAATGTGATACTTAAAATATATCACATGACAGGATTCTTATGATAAAAATCTTGCATGGTTTCAAATTATAAACTTACAGCAGAGAAATCATGGAATCATATAATGTCTCAATTTGGAAGATCATCTAGTTCCAACCCCCCCGCAATGGGCAGGGATGCCACCCACTAGATCAGGTTGCCCAGGGCCAATCCAACCTGGTCTTGAACACCTCCAGGGATGGGGTATTCACAACTTCATCTAATCTTAATGTCCCCTCTTTTAGTTTCCCCTTTGTCCTGTCATTATCTGACTGAGCAAAAAGTTGCTCTCCATCTTTTTTACATGCCCCCTTTAAGTTGAAAAGCTGCAATGATGTCATCCCAGGGCCTTCTGGTTAGGTTGAACAGCCCCAGCTCTCTCAGCCTTTTTTCATAAGAGAGGTGCTCCAGCCCTCTGATCAACTTTATGGCCCACAGAATATTGTAAATACACAGAAAGTTGTCAGATACACAGAAGCCACATATTGTTTAAGTACTCCCAGAGCTGAACATTCTGAGAATATCAAGAGCAAGCATACGTATATTATTAAAAATTGACTAACTCTGGTTGTATATCATTAACTATTCATTTACTTAGAATAGGTAAAATAATATTGATCCATGTGTAGCTTCTGTCTGAGCAAGCACAGATATTCCTGTATTACTGGATTTCCTTTCCATTCTTTTTGAAAACTTATGCATATAACATGGCAAGTATGACATGGATTCCATGTCCTTGTCAGGTACTGATCTCACCCAGGCTATTAACGAGTTTATAATTCACTTCTTTCCTGATATAGAGGGATTTGGACTAATATTTGTTTGTTTGTTTGTTTTTTCTGCTAGTTAACCTAATAACAGATCTACAAAGAGTTTCTATGGAAATTCAGGGGATAAATATATAAATACTTGCTTTGATATCCTTGCATTGTTATCTGTCAAAGGCAGATTTAATACCTACCTATTAATTCTGTCATTCAAATCCATGGAATTGGAAAGAAAATAAATCTAAATGTTTCTAGTGAAGTTGTATCACCTTATTTAATGTGCCTTTATGATTTACTATTTTTATATAGAGATACGTATGTATATATATGTATATGTGTTATTAAAACATAGCAAGTAATCCTAGATTTGTATCAGTCTCAGCCTGCCTAGGTCTCTCTCAAGTAAGTAAATATTTTCAGACTGTAGTAATTTTCTAATTAATATATATATATATATATATATAAAATCTATGTGGAAAGGGTAAAGGGTAGACTCCTGCAAAATACTCAGCAGTCCTGAGCATTTATGGTGCTTTTATTAGTGGTAAGTTTAAATACTTCCTCTAAAATAAGCAGAAAATGGGAAAAATAAACCAGTTTTCTGTATTTGAATGAGATATTTGGTATAAAATTAATACAATTCTTCATTGTATTTTCAAGAACGTACTTGTCCTGGGTTAGATATTCTCTTCCAAAGCTGAACTTTACTGAATTTCATGGTTATTCCTTTTATTCTAGAGCCTAGACTTAGGGGACTGACTGCCACAGGTTCCTCAACTTTTAGTCCAGATTATGGCAGAAGGTGTATTTCATTTAGAAATTTACATTTAAAAATCTGTGTTTTACCTTAGTTTTTTGAAAAGTTCAAATGAACAATCTGTGTATTACACAGTCAAACACATCTACGCAATATGCAAACCTAAAAATAATTTAGTCACAATTTTCCAGTATTGTAGCCATAGGGTTGTGTGCTTTCTCTTTCTTTCCTTTTACTTCAGTTAAAATGCACCAGTCTATAGCAGTGTTCTATTTAGTGTTAAAAGAAATAATAGTTTCATAGAAAATAATCTTTTATTTATATCTCTATAGGTGTAAAGTATAAAGTATGACATTCTTCACTTTAACTTGCCCATCAACGTCAAAACCTAACGTAGCAACTATCAGAAGGGTAAGGAAACAGTATACATGTATGAATGCCTTGCTGGAGGAAAAGAAGAAAAAAAAAAAAAAAAGACTGCCTTTTACCCTGAGAAAATAAAAAAATATTTACTTGTAATAGATAAATAAGTAAATCTGAATCTATTTTTTTGTATTAAATTTTTGTATTTGCAGAGATATAAAATAAATATAGGGAATGGTACTCAAAACCCTTGTGGTCTGTTAATCATTTATAGTTTATATTTAATTTAACATTTTTTATGACAATTTCGTAAGATTTTCAGTAATTCTCACTTTTGACATTGAAACAGCATGGGGTTGATTTACTGTGTTTTCAGACTTTTATGTAAACACATTAGTATTTTCACATCATGTTTGGAGTAAATGGAGCAAATTCTGCTCCTCGTACTCCTGCACAAAATCTGTTGACTTTGTTGATCAACAGAGAGAAAATTTGACTGAACTGCTGCAGTAAGTCAAGAAGAGTCAGGATGAAAGACAAAAAACTTTTACTGGAAAGTGAAAGAGACCAATTTCATAGCACTGGGGAAAATGGAATAAGCCAGCAGTGAAGACAGGTTCTGTGTCTGACAGCTTTTATTACCACTGGGTTTCCCAGATTTCATGGTTCAGAAAATAGAACCATATGTATAGATATCACAATATGATGCAAATGTGTTGTATGTGATAATATCGTTCATGCAAACTGATCCCTCAACCTTCTCACAAAGATAGGCAAAAGTATTATGATTTGAAATATTAAAAATAGAGGGAGGAGAAGAAACATAAATATAATAGAGAAGAAGAAGATGGTGGTTTGTTGTTTTGTTTTGTTTTGTTTTTTTTCCAGGGAACAGTAGAGATTATAGCAACCCTGTGAATTATAGCTTTAAGTGGTAACAAACACTCCTGCTGTTGCTAAAGGATTTTTCCATCTGTATAGCTTGACTCCTTTATTCAGTTTCATAAGGCAATAGAAAGATCTTATGACTCCAGTTCACTTTTTTTAAAATTTATTTTATTTATTTATTTTTAAATCAAACAGGATACTTAGCCATGAAAGGCAATGGTATTAGGATGTGTTTAGCAAGAAGGTACATGTTGGATCTAATTCTGTGTTCCGTTAACTGTAAAATGCCTTTGAAGTAAACACTATACAGATATAACTGTCAGGAGATTTTGCCTTTTACTTATAAAAATCTGTTAACAGTGTCAGAGAGCAGAAACTGATCCAAAATATGCTTTTCTCTCATCTTCTATTCTTTTAGCTTTCCTCCAAATATGTCAAAAATGTTTTTTCGTTTGTTTGTTTGTTTGCCTTTTTTTTTTCCTGGGCCTTACCCTACTTCCACTGAAGTCTGTGAAAAATTCCTTTCTTTACCAATGGTCTCTGATATGAAATGATGTCTTATGCAAAGATGAATTTGCCAACAGAAATTTTTGCTTTCATGTTTTGTTTTGTTTGTTTGTTTTTGTTGTTGTTGTGTTTTTTTGTTTGTTTGTTTTGTTTTGTTTTTGTTTTTGCTTTTCCTTATTCATAATATCTTAGTCATTATGGTACCAGTCTGGTAAATCTGGATCAGCAGAAATATGACAACAGACACATGGAATGGTTCATTTTTAGGAATGTCCTTTCTCTATTTGTAAGTTCCCTGCTACTGCAATGTAATTTTTAAATAAGAAAATAATTTGCATTAAGAATAAGTCTGAAATTATGCATATAGATTCAAAAAAAAAAAAAAAAATCCTTTCTCCAAATAAACTGTAAACATATATTTAACCCAGAAGAATTTGAGAACGTATTTAAACAACTTATAAGAGTGGATGCAAGACTTTTCCTACTTCACCATAAAGTTGCTTTATTTGGGTCTACCAACAAGTTAAATGGCCACCCAATTGGTTACCTAAAGAAATATGTCAGTTCTAATTAAGCCACATTTTTACCATCTGTAAAGGAATAGGTGGCTGCGTACAGGCAAATTTGTGATTTGTGTGTGCAATTACTGAAATAATACATACACATTAGATTGAAATTACTCACCTAAATTTGTATAAATATGAATTTGGGAAAATCTGGCCCTCTTGCTTTAAAGCATGATGTAAATTATACAAAGGGTGACAACCCATACCAAGTAAGGAATTTTAATTTGAGGATTTCCTCAGTTATGTACTTAATATTGTTTTAATATTTTAGAACAGATTAATTCTAAGATTAATTGCTTCTCTTTTCTATGGTCCTGTTACTAATGAAAAAGATCTTTTGTTCTACAGAAAAATTGTGCAGCACAGAGAGAACGATAGCATGTTGGCTCTTTATACTTTGGATGCTAAAAATCCTCAGGCAAAATATTTTACTGGAAAAGGCAAGCCTGGCTCCATTCACTTCACAAGTACTGAACTCTTAGAATAGTTTTGACTTTGTCTCTTTATTTAGCAATTCACTGCACCCAGATATTTGCATAGCACCATCTATATAAGTAGAGCTAAATGTTAACAGTCTTTCTAAAGAGATTGGTTTTGAACAGTAAAAATATCATCTCTTGTTCTGAGGCATCCTTCTGGCAGCAATTATCGAAGTGATATAAATAAATCACAACACTATTCCAACATGAAATCAAGAGAAATAAATAAATAAATAAATAAATAAATGCCTCACTCTCTTTGAAAGGTGACTTTCAACCAGAAAATTCTATGTTATTTTGAACAAGGCCTCTATTTATCCACTAAGCCAAGTAGGCTGGGAAACTATTCAGGAGCTACTATTGATTTTAAGCATCATTTAGACCAAAGAACAGATTTCAAGTGACCGTCTACTGTGCTAACAATACCTGTAAGCTTAAAAAATAGCTTTGTCTAAAGGAAATTAAAGTCTCAGCTATGAAATACAATAAACAACAATTTAAGTTTAATTTAAACCAGTAGCTAAATAACATACCAGTTGATATATATATATAAAAAAAAGACCTACTGAATCAGCAACTTTGATCATATTTTGATGCTTTGTTACATTTTGAGAAATCTTGACTGACCATCAAAATTTGTCAAACTTTTGACTTGGGTTTGGTTTCAAACAGTTACATTTTATTTAGTATTTTGCCTTTTCTTCCAGTAAGACTTCAGTATGTTGTATTTTAGTTTCAACGTCAATATACAAAACAAAGTAGTCGATATAGCTGCTTGCAGGAACTTCAAACCTGATATTAAAAAGACACAGTAGCAAATCTACAGCCTCATTCTGTAGGAGTATCTGCCCATGGTTTTTAATTCCGAGCATACCTGCATTTGGCCCTAACTACTTTATGAATGGAATTTTCTCCAGAGTTCATGTGGGCTCTATGAACATGCTTTTTCAGAATAGGTGATGGCAAAGGCTCCTCCTAAATGCTGCTAGGGAATGCTGTCTGAGAAGTACAAAAAGTCCCTTTGTATAAGAATAAAGATAAGCTGGGAAATAAATAAGTTGTGAGATTTGTGCAACTTCATTTTACCTTAGCTCTGTGACAGGATGAAAGCATAGCTCAGCAGAAAATTATAGCAACATGTAACACATATTTTATGGATGAATGCTTTCCCTGAAAAAGAGAGGAGTCTAGGTTTGGTTCTGGGATTATCCATTTTACAGTAAAGAATTATTGGTTACCATGTCTTGGTGAAGAGACAAAATCCTAGCCTCCCACATCATCTTATGCTCTTTAAACTCCCTAATCAACTTTCTTCTTCAGAAAATATACATATTTTATTAAATAAGGTGAGCTTTTTATTCCTAGGTGAATATTCACTAATCTCTTACATATGAGGGAAAGGGGAATAGAAAACACCTCCTTCAGGAATTGAAAGAAAAAAGTGTCCTTTACTGAAGCATGCCACAGACCTCACACGAGAGGTGGTGGCTCCATGCTATGACTCAAAATTGCAGAAACTAAGAAGCTGGCATTGTCCAGACGAATTGAAGAGTGAAGAATTGGAAAGATGCATCCCTTTCTTCAGATTTTGCACTGTCTAGTTGTGGAGTCATCTTCAGGCAGCAAATAGTTTGCTCGAAACTTCTTCCTGAGTCCATTAAATCTCTTCAAGATCTGTGTACAGAATTTTGGGTTAGATTCCTCGTTGTGTATTGTCCTGTATAAGGTAGCTGTTGAGCTCTGCAATTCCCACATGCTTTTGTGATACTTCCAGCTTGCTGGCTGTGTATGCATTTACAAAGCTACAAAAGATTTTTTAATTATTTATAGTTAAAATGAATTATGGGAAAATAAAAGCATACATTTATATTAAAAAATGCTGTTGTTTATTTACTCAGGGTGTAAAAGAAGTATCAGAGAAATGTACAGTAGGTGGTGTAGGAAGGAAGGGGGTAGTGATTACAAACAGCTTTTTTTTTTTTTTTTCTTTTTTTTCCTTTCTTTCTTTTAGGGTACGTTGTTAATATTTTTTTTTCAGTTTCCATGACAACAGCAGGACTCCACTCCTGTCATATATTCTTAGTATATCAGCCTTGTATATATGGAAGCAGCATTTCACCCATGCTTTCATTTTAAATCATTATTTTGAGCAATCCCCCACCCCCATTTTTTATTCCTAGAAACATGGAGCCTTATTCTGATCTTGCTTCTTCTAGTTTTACACAAATGTCACCCTTAAACAGAAAAGAAGTTCAATCTAACAGCAATGAAAAACACATCAGAAACAAAGTAATGGTGTAACTGACATTATGTCAGAATTCTCATCACTCAGAATATATGAGAACTCTTCCAGCTGTTTTCCTTCATCTACAGAATCATACTTCTTCACAATACATGGATGTGCCCCAGAAATGCATACAGAAAGAAAGATTTGGAGATCATCTCACATAAATGTCAGTTCTGACAGGAAGGGAAACAGGAAAGTAGTAGATCGGCTACATCACCCACAACAATAAAATATGGGTAGACCCATCTCTTTCACAACAAGGTCTCTATCCCTCCTGAGCTGGTGAGAAGAATCACCAGCCACTAAAGGTTTTGTCACATTTTCCATATCCCATCTCTTTCTTGCACAATTTGCACATGAAAACAGAATCACAGAATCACAGAACATCTAGGCTGGAAGAGACCTCCGAGATCACCGCATCCAACCTCTGACCTAACACTAACAAATCATCCCCTAAACCATATCCCTAAGCTCTACATCTAAACGTCTTTTAAAGACCTCCAGGGATGGTGACTCAACCACTTCCCTGGGCAGCCTAGTCCAGTGACTAACAACCCGTTCAGTAAAGAAGTTCTTCCTGATATCCAACCTAAACCTCCCCTGGTACAACTTTAGCCCATTCCCCCTCATCCTATCACCAGGCATGTGGGAGAACAGACCAACCACCACCTCGCTACAGCCTCCTTTCAGGTACCTGTAGAGTGCGATAAGGTCACCCCTGAGCTTCCTCTTCTCCAGGCTAAATAGTCCCAGCTCCCTCAGCTGCTCCTCATAAGACTTGATCTCCAGACCTTTCACCAGCTTCGTAGCCCTTCTCTGGACTCGCTCAAGTACCTCCATATCTTTCTTGTAGTGAGGGGCCCAACACTGAACACAGTACTCGAGGTGCGGCCTCACCAGAGCTGAGTAAAAGGGGGACAATCACTTCCCTGGACCTGCTGGCCACACTGTTTCTTATGCAAGCCAGGATGCGGTTGGCCTTCTTGGCCACCTGAGCACACTTCTGGCTCATATTCAGCTGACTGTCAACTAAAACTCCCAGATCCCTCTCTGCCAGGCAGCTTTCTATCCACACATCTCCCAGCCTGCAGCTCTGCTTGGGGTTGTTGTGCCCCAGGTGCAGGACCCGGCACTTGGCCCTGTTGAACTTCATACCGTTGGCCTCGGCCGATCAATCCAGCCTATCCAGATCATCTTGCAGAGCCTTCCTACCCTCGAGCAGGTCGACACATGCACCTATCTTGGTGTCGTCTGCAAACTTACTGAGGGTGCACTCGATTCCCTCATCCAGATCATTGATGAAGATGTTAAAGAGGACTGGTCCCAGTACTGAGCCCTGGGGGACTCCACTAGTGACCGGCCTCCAACTGGATTTGGCTCCATTCACCACAACTCTCTGGGCCCAGCCATCCACCCAACTCTTAACCCAACGAAGCGTATGCCAGTCCAAGCCATGGGCAGCCAGTTTCCTGAGGAGAATGCTGTGGGGAACGGTGTCAAATGCCTTACTGAAGTCAAGGTAGACTACATCCACAGCCTTTCCCTCATCCACTAAGCGTGTCACCTTGTCGTAGAAGGAGATCTGGTTCGTCAAGCAGGACCTGCCCTTCATAAACCCATGCTGACTAGGCCTGATCGCCTGCTTGCCCTGCAACTGCCGCATGATGATGCCCAGGATAATCTGCTCCATGAGCTTCCCTGGCACTGATGTCAAATTAAGAGGCCTATAGTTCCCTGGGTCTACCCTCCGGCCCTTCTTGTAGATGGGTGTCACGTTTGCTATCCGCCAGTCAAGTGGGACATCCCCCAACAGCCAGGACTGCCGATAAATGATGGAAATAAACATTTGCTTAAAAATCTAACTGGGGAGCCAGAGAGAGAGAACCTATATTATTTAATATCCAAACTATGCCTGTACAATTTTGTTATGTGACTGTCTTCTCTAATCTATCACATGATTTTTGAAAAAGGAAGTTGTGTCTGGTCTTAATGCGATCATGATCAATTTATGGACTGTAGGTATTGATTTCTGTAGATACAAATGTGCACACAGTTCTCAAACATGGTGATGAAATTCATTAATTTACTTTGTGTTATTTGTATCACCAAATACTTTCTAACAACCATCCAATTTTTGCCACCTCTCTGATTTATTATATTCATTATGAATGATTATAAATGGGACTGTTACCTGGATTAGAAATCTTCCTTAAAACTGATCATTCAATGTTTTAAATACTTATTGTTTTGACATATGTCTTGGAGACTGCATGTAACAGATATACACAGTATTTACAAATAACAGTGTGACTTCAGACCACAATGACTTCCTCCTGAGTGACTTAACTTTGGGTATGATAGTGAAAACCCTGCCCTAACTGGTTAGCATTGAAGTCACTGCAGTTTCTGAAGCTGGAATTCATCACACTGCAAGGGGATTGGCCAGTTCTCTCTCCTAGGAATTTCCCTGGGAAAGATAAAGTCTGCTGTGTAAAAAGGAAATTAAGAAGTATGAAGCTCTTATTTTCTCATGTGTGAAACACTTAGCATGTGCCTTTTTATAAAATTAAAAATAATAGGTAAATAATAGATAACTCCTTACCATTCACCTATTATCTATCTTTCTACTTTCATGACTTTAATTAACTACAAGGACCTTAATATATGATTTTAAAGCATATGGTACTGGTAATATTTTCTTTTAAATCAATCAAGGAAGTAATGGTTGAATTTTTAATTCATAATATTTCAGATTTTATATGAATTATTTCACTTCATTGGAGAACACTATTGCAATGAATTCAAAGTCCTTAACACTAAAGATTTAGCAGATTAGTAATGAATAGGCTTGATGGTAGATTCTAGTGGCAAAATTCCTGTTAATTTCAATGACAGCATGATCGGACTGAAAGTGATCTGAAATTTCTATGAAAGTAAAGGCTATTTCTTTCTCTCAGCTACATTTGGACACTAATAAAGTTAATCTTAATGGAACTTATTACATTCTTACTGGAAGCAGAATCTGACCCCAGCAGACAAGATTGCCCCTTTCTTTCACTTTGTTTTGAAAAAGATCTACATTTTCATAATAGTGTCCGGCTATGCGCACAAATCTCATTACCCAATAATAGGATTTGTCTACATACCTCCTGCTCAGCCTTTTGGAAATGTACATGTCCCTCAGCATGGTTTTTTTTTTTTTTTTTTTTTTTTTTTAATTCTTCTTTTTTTTTTTCCTCTTTGTTTCCATTTACATCTATCCACATGAATATAATAGATTATTTTCTATATAACAGATTTAGTAAAGAAAACTTAGCTAAATATATAATCAAGGAGGAGGCGGAGATGTTCTTAAAGGACAAAATCTACTTTGGAAGCTGAACTCTCACTTTTGTTACAGTGATTGAGATATTTGAGAGTAAAAATGTGCCAGAGAATTGAAACAAAATGTACTGGAGGAACTCAAATATATCAGCAAAAGGCTAAAGCAATGCCTAATTATAGTCTGAAGTCAAGATATCCTATGACTGGATTCAAATGCAATAAAGAAGTTGTGGAAAACTTTAGTTGTCAACATTCTAAATTGGAGATATGAGTGACAGTTTAGGTTGATGCTAATTTATTTTCTTTTTTTTTTTTTTATTTCTTTTATTTTTTTTTTTTTTTTCTGGTCTGTCTTTACCCTTCACTTTTTTCAAAACAGTGAAGGAAAAGAACTGAAATGCACTTTAATCTTTGTTTCCTTCCTTTCAACCACTAGTTCTATAACCATTCTGACTAAAACTTCTGTAGGAGCTGGGTTAAAATTTTTATTAAGAACGTAGAATAGAAAATTGTGGAAGAGCTCTCACGTAAAGTTCTGGCCAAAAAACAAACAAACAAACAAACAAACAAAACAAAAACAAAAACAAAAACAAAACAAAACAAAACAAAACAAAAAAACACCACTATTGCAAGTAATAAAGTAAGCTAAAGTATAGCTGGAAATTTGAGCTCTCAAAAGAGAGATAGACTCAAGAGTTTCATGAATTTCCCTCTTTCTTCCTTTGTACAAAAATAGTTGCATAAAAAACAGCATTTTCAATTGACTAGTTATATGAAATTAACCTTTTGTTTAACTAACCATCTGAAAAATTAAGGTCCATGTAACGCACTTGCTGAAAAGTATAAGTACAACATGAGGTCATTATCTGGATATGGTATTTTGCTCTATGTGCATGTTAAACACTAGATGTGGAAGGCTAAATTTTCACTTTTTTCCCAAATATAGGCAAGTGTCCTAAGTCTTGTTGCTATGCAGGTTAGCCATAGCAACAAACACAAAAGCCAATGAGTTGTTATTTCTATTTTCCCTTCCAGACAGTTTGCCATGGTAAAAAAGACATGCTAGTTATAGTACTGTCAAAATAGGTGCAGTATTTCCTATGAGAGATGTCAAACATTTCATCTTCCAAAAGACTATACTGTGCAAAAATGCTAAGCAAGATGGTGGAGAGATTGTAGTCAAACTTTCCACATCCTTTTGATGAACAGGTAAGGTGCTAATTATAGTGAAAGGGGAAGTCAATTTTTTTACTTTTATCTTTATAGAGAAATTGAAATATATATTAAAATATATTATATTATTAGTCATATCTTTGTTTATTTAAACAAAAATAACAACAACAAAGCACAAAAAGGACACAAAAATATTTTTTTCTTCTTTGCCATGATAATAGTATTTTACTTTTTATAACCAAGAATGGAGTGAACTTGTAGTCTTCAATGCTCAAAGAGATTTATGCTATATGACATGCACCATTGCATGTCATATCTTCACAAAATCTTCACAAAAGATTTTACTCTTTCTTTTCAACCTTTTTTAGCTCATACTCAATGTTTTACTGATCTTAAATAAATCTGAACAGAAATTGTGGGACAATATTCCTGCATCCTGAAAAGACAGGAGGATTTTCTTGTGGTTAAGGTGAGAAGTGAGAGCTAAAACAGATAGTTTATTCAGCAAGTTCTTCCTCAGCTTCCCATGTGATTCCGAGAAAGTCATGCAACGATGATCTGAAGTGTAAAAGAGAAGCCTGGCTTCCTTTCTGTTCTTCATTTTAAATGGGACCTAGATGATTGTCATTTCTGTTTTGGAAAATCTTACTTGTGTTTTTTGGTATATTTGTTGCTGTTGTTGTTGTCTTTTCCCCCACTTGTAAAATAAGGAAATGATGAAAATATGATTGATCCTCATTGCTAGTGCAGACACCAGTGAGCAACTATGGTAAGGACTATAATTTATGCATTTATGAATGTTCAGATATGATATAATTTTTTAATTTATTTTTTTAAGGAAAAAGTTATAGGCTATTTCTTAAAGTCTAGATTAAAATAATTAAAAATAAATAAATAAATAGACTTCAGTGGATGGATATGTCACACACTTCATTTATGTAACCATGGGCAATGAAATCTTTACCAAACTCCACCCCTATCTCACCAAATAATTCACTTTGAGAACAACTCTAGCTAGAAAACCTGCACATATATACTCCCTTGGGCATCTTTCTTTCCAATCCACCTCAGCATGATACTGACAGGTTTGACTTTCTTCTTCAGCCTGCTAGTTCCTCTTTGCAACTGACAGTCTGTGTCTTGTTGAATAGTGTGTTCTGCAGGCAGCCTTGAAAAATCCTGAAGTCAATGAAATATGGTGAGGACATGGCATCAGAAACTTTCTTCTTACCTTGATCTTGCTTACTTTTTCTTCTGGGGTTACCCAGTTCCAAAGAAAGCATCCATTTAAGTGTTTATTTAAGAGCAGAAAGGACTTGAAATTTTTCTCATGAATTTAAGTTAACCCCTTTTATACAGAATTCATTTTTTGATTGCTTTAGAAATCTTGAGGTTTCATTCAGGGTTAATGTCAAACATGCCATTTTCAATATATGCTGCAACACATAACTGTTTCTTCAAGTTATCAAAGAGTTATTGTGCTTTTCATGAAATGTTAGAAAGATTTAGCATTGTCTTGAGTCCTTTAACATCTTAGGGTCAAAAAATAAATTATTTCTTAATGAGCAATTCAAGGCTTCCTTTAAAATCAGGAAGGAAAAACAAGGAACTCCAGAAAGAATGGGCTAAAGTTGCACCAGGGAAGGTTTAGGTCGGATATTAGGAAGAAATTATTTACTGAAGGGGTTGTTAGTCACTGGAATAGGCTGCTCAGGGAAGTGGTTGAGTCACCATCCCTGGAGGTCTTTAAAAGGCATTTAGATGTAGAGCTTAGGGATATGGTTTAGTGGAGGACTTGTTAGCATTAGGTCGGAGGTTGGACTCGGTGATCTTGTAGGTCTCTTCCAATCTAGACTATTCTGTGATTCTGTGAATTCTTCTCTCAGAAGAAAGGGAGGTTCCCTCAGAGAAGGTTCAGACTTCATAAACAAACTGAAGTTGTTTTTATTTAGATTTCCACAGTTAGATAAAGTGAAAACTCTCATTCATTACCTTTTTCTTACTGTATTAGGACATCTGTTAGAATAAGTGCTCTCTCCAACCAGGTGTATGCTGAAGCATCAGCATTTCTGGAGCAGGCCTTGTGTGTGCTGCCTACTTTGTATATATGGAAGCCTCGGAAAGCCAGGAAGGCTGTTGTCATCAGCCACAGCTGGTGAAGTGGTTGAGTCACCATCCCTGGAGGTCTTTAAAAGAAATTTAGATGTAGAGCTTAGGGATATGGTTTAGTGGAGGACTTGTTAGTATTAGGTCAGTTTCTTTTTTATTGTCTTCCTTTTTTAATCAGCACACATTTATTTACATTATTATTAACTCACTGAAGTTTCTCATAACAGCTTTTTATCTAATCACTGTCCTTATATAGTAAGATAGCATAAACAAATAATACATGGGTGAAAAGCTAAAAATGATAAGCAGGTCTTTTATTGCTTTCTTCTGTCCAATGTTCTTACCTACCATTTGCTTTAAAATTTAAAATAAAAAACTCTTAATAAAATGAAGATATCAAGTTTAGTTGCCAATAAACTTAATAATGACTTGTGTGCTATTATGTATAAAAGAAAATACTATACTCTATTCCTTTAAAAAACGGGGGCTAGAAAGGGTAGACAGTCTCAGGAATACGAGGGAATCCTGCCACCACTGCTACCTTGAAACATTTTACATATATAAAAAAAATGTTGTTTTTTACATTTTTCTTCACTGTAAAGATAAACCAAATGACAAGATGAACTGAGCATTTCCTAAATGCAAGTCACAGATGCTTTCTGTAGCATCCATTTGGACATGTTTTTGACACTATCTAAAACCTCAAAACTCCCTCCTTAACCTTGTATTTGTCACAATATCCTTCTGAAAGATTGTCAGAAGCTCCTGTTTGACACAAAACCTGGATTCTATCTGTGAAAGAGAACAAAACAAAAAGAGGGAGAGAGAGAAACAAAGGAAAGATTTTTACCAAACAAATAAGTTTGTCAGTTGTCCTAAAAAAAAAGCTAAGTTATGGCTTAGCTCCATACTAAGGATTTAAAAATAATTACCTAATGTCTCAACCAACAGTGCTTTTGTTTGTCTCATTGTTTTTTTGCTTGTGGTTTGGTTTGTTTTGGATTGGATTGGATTGGATTGGAGTGATTTGGTTTGGCTTGGTTTGGCTTGGTTTAGTGAGTGGTGTTTTTTTGTTTGTTTGTTTGTTCATTTTGTTGTTGTTTTTATTATTCTTATTATTTAGACACACAAACAGAGGTTCAAAAATTGGGGAAAAAATAAAAGGGGTAGCCATTATATATATATACACATCAGAATGTTTTTTTTTAAAAGCTTTTTTGGATGGTTTTTATTTCTAATAGAGAGAGTAAAATCCGGAATTATGTAGACTTCAGTCATACAAAAGAGTTTGTGAAGAAAGAATTCCTGTGTCTCCATCAAGGTTCTGAAAGATTTTCTTTGGAGACTCAATAAAGCAAGTTCATGACAAGACTGGTATAAAACACATAGTCCTTACATGTCTTAAACTTACATCACTAAGTACAGTACATTCCCAGTTTTTTACCTCCCTCTGTGTGTATTCCTAACTCTTTACATAAGATTAAGGTCCATAACTGCCTAACATTCAGGTTTGGGGCATATCAAGAACTGCACCGACCTCCTAATGAATTCCAAATGAAGCAATTATTGGATGAAATGCATAGACTGGTCTCCCCCTCCTAGGTCCATTCTCTGGTTTCTATAGAATACAGATGGTGCCTTTGGAGCTGTGTTCGGAAGTTAGGTCCTCCCTCCTGTTCAAACTGGACAGCAGTACTCTCAAGCCACCCAACTGAAAAGCCTGTTTCAAATTCAGTGTCCAGAACCTCATTTGTCCAGGACCTCATCATAGCATCCTAGCAATGAGAAACACACTACAGAGACATTTCCTCTCGTTTCTCTAATTCAGAAAAAAAAAAAAAAAAAAAAAAAAAAAAAAAAAAGTGTTTTATTTATTTTGCTTTCTTTCTTTATTTACTTGATTTTTGCAATGTCACATCACTTTCATAAAAGAACAGAAGTTTGTGCTGGAACCATGTACAGACTGAATCATGAAGGGTACCGTCTTTCAGTTTCCAAGTTTGGTAAAACATTTTAGCCACTGAATTCATATATAGAATATAGTGTTGCTGTTTGTTCTTCCATTTTTTTAAAAAGAATAAAAGTGATATTTCCATGGTATGCCAGTTAACTTAAATGTATTTTTAAAGACAAGAAATAGAGACATAAGCTCCTCAGACGACTGGGGTTTTAAAAACTAACTTTTGTATTTCAGATTCTTGATTGACACAGTTCTCCACAAACAGTGCACTTGTGTATCTTCCATGATTAAATCTAGATGTTACTTGTCATATATAATGGCACATCAGTAAGTCTTTACAGAAGTGGTTTCTAAATAAAGTAGATATAATTTAATTTGATATACACCTACTTTAAAACTGCCTTGTAGTCATTTGTCTACCACAGAATGATAACGATATTCATCCAAAGTATTACATATATGTGTATGCACATGTAAACAGCTCAGAGCTTCTGTTTCCCTCAATTTATTTTATTCCTCTGACATGCATGTCAGGCACATTTTTTCTTCTTTTAAAGAAAACACATTTGGCAACTTTTCTAACAATAAAATATAGAGAGTAACACTACCATATCTCACTGAGTACTGAAAGGACTATATTAGTTAGTGCAGATGCAGTGGTAAGACAACAGAAAAGTCATTTGTACATCCTAACAATTGCCCCTGGTGACAGTTTGATAAGAAATCTCATACAAGTTCTTCCTGATGTTCCCAAGATCTCCAGGCACTTTGCAAGCTGAAGTGGAATCAATCTAAATAAGAAATAATTTTGTTCACAATATTTTTTGCTTAGGTACAAATATGAAGCTCATTAAAGTTAATAATATTAGTTCCACCAACTTTCTTGGGCTTTGACTCAAGTTACATGAATATTGTTTAATTACTACATGGACATTTTTACTGCTATTTACAGTCAGCCATTCTGAGAGTTGATTAAGTCTGTTGCCTCTTCATTTGCTAGCCAGAAGCTCAGCAGTCACCAACTGTGGCTTACTTAACCCTCCAAATGAAGAAGATATAGTGCCTGCTACAACTGTGAGCTTCTGCTTTTGTTCTAGTTCCTAATTTCCTAACTTAACCCTTGCTGAAAATGACAAAGAAAAAGGAGGAGGGAAACAAACAAACACACATACGCAAAACCAACCAACTACCAACCAACCAACCAAAAATAAAATTAAAAATAAAATAAAATAAAATAATAAAAAAATAATAATAATAAAAAAGCTTTTTACAGAGATGAAATCGGTTCTGTTTTGTGTCTGATGATATCTCTTCTCTCGGGTAACAAGAACAAGAGGGAATGGCTTCAAGTTGTTCAAGGGGAGGTTCAGGTTAGAAATTAAGAGACATTTCTTCTCAGAAAGAGTGGGTAGGTATTGAAATGGGTTGCCCAGGGAAGTGATGGATTCACCGTCCCTGGAGGTGTTTAAGGAAAAGTTGGACATGATGTTAAGGGACATGGTTTACTGCATGATATTTGGTGGTAGGGGGACAGATGGACCAGATGATCTTGGAGGTCTTTTCTAACCTTAATGATTCTATGACTCTATGATAATTTCAAAATCTACTCACTTCTTCAGACATATTTTATTGGATATTTGAGATAGTGATTCTGCATAGCTGTAGTGTTGTCTCTCTTATCATTTACTTTTTCAAGTGATACATTTTCTAATGAACATTTCATTTAATTTCTTCGTCTTCCATCTTCATTTCTTTTCTAGTTTATGTTGTATAGTAAGTTATGCTAATATAGTGGATAAAACTTGTTGCTTTGTCTCTAACACAATCTTTCTATCCCTCCACTCCTAATAGATACACAGATAGGCAGATAAACACATATGAAACACACATGAGGGGGTTAAGGAGGAGGGGGGTGGGGGTATGTGTACACACAAAAAAAATTCATCAACCTATCTGTATGAAATACACTAAATAGAAACATCTATCAAGAAACTGTAAGGCACTGAAGCGAAAGTAGATTTAAAGATACTGGTTCAAATAACTCACATGCAGGGTATGCTTCATAAAACTGCAGATAGGATTCCTGAATAAAATATGAGGCCATGTAGCTCCATGACTATCTCGGTTAGTTAAAAGAAAAAAGGAAAAAAATGAAGAAAATCTGTAAATAGGCCATACACTATCTCCGAAGGGATAAACAAAATAGCCAGCAGTGACAGCATTTGCTTTTCATGTGAGCAAATACAAGGCATTAAAAATGTCAGCTTCTCATTTGCAAATTAAGATGCAAAGAAAATGTCTGTGACAGTACATGCAACAGTTCATATTTGAAGTTTGGCACAGTGAACGGACAGCCACAGAGGAACTGCAGTTGCCTAATCCTTTTTTTCTGCCTTCCAGCTACTGGCGAGTAGGGTGGAATTTAATAAATATGTGATGAGGAAAGGCTGTGAAAGGCTGGCATATCTTCTCCTCTGCAAGGACTCATCTTCAGAGATAATTAACTAGGTGACAATATACAATGTGCCATTAATAAGAGCATTCAAATCATTTCTAGACTTAAGTACAATTTTAAGCCGCTTATCAGATTTTCATTTCTGAATCCATTCAGCTGTCAGGCTTACATTCTGGCTCTTTATTGAAGCTCACATGGGAATCCAAACCTTCTAATTTTCTATACAGATTCATTTCAGAATCAATTAGAGCTGGTGGCAGCCTTGTCCCTGTGTACTAAGGGGATTAGCTGGGCACTTGCTCAGCTGAAGCTACCTTTGAATGTACGTTCAACCCTTTATCAAGAAAGAGCTTTTTTCCAGAGGATTCTGAAGCAATTGAAGTACTGAAACCAACAGATGGCAGATAATCACTGAAATGGTCTCCAATTTTGTAAGGAAAGGGAAAATGATATTTCAGACTGTCTCCTAGTAAGGATTTTGTGCTGTAAAAAAAAAAAAAAAAAAAA